>CM038146.1:474410032-475010032 GCA_021437245.1 Aegilops speltoides | reverse complement strand
CCAAGCACCCAAGAGCGCGGATACGGGCCGGGCTATGCCACCCGCACCTCCTCGACCTTCCGCCACATTGAGTGCTCCATCACATGAAATCTTGATCATACCTGGTTCCGGCGACGTCCAACCATGACCTGGTAGCACAACTGCTTCGTTGCGGGGTAGCTCCAGCAGCCGTGGACCCAGCTGAGACTCTCCACATACAGTATACTTTCGATGGAAGTCATTCCTTGACCACGTTGACCTCGCCGCGTTCCGTTGCATGCATGCGTCCATGGGTGTGGTGCGTCCCCACTGCCAGCCTCTCACGTACAGTCATCTTCCAATGACTCTCGGTTGTTGACCACGTTGACCACACCGCGTGCGAAGCGCACCTGCATCGAACGACCCGAGATGGGGAAGGCGGGCGGTGGAGTCGCATATGGAGAGGAGGGAAACTTCATCGGTTGGTCTTGGGCAAAGACATCCATGCAGTTTACGGAGACAGGAGCAAGAACAGAGGTTGAAGAAGGAGCACGGCCGTTGGATTAACATCCAACGGTCCAAATTGCTAGAATCATTTGTTGATTAAGTTGACAAAGCCGTGCGTACCGTCCGCTTAGCAGGCCCACAAGTCACCACCAACCGACGGGTCCCAAATTATCAATGGGATGAATTATTATTTTCAAAAACAAGGAGGCACTTCCTTCCGTATGCGAAGATACAAACGGTGGGTCCCAGCTATCGGTGGAGGAAACATTTTTTCACTTAATAAGGAGGAACTTTCCTTGCATGCGATCATGGACCTCGTGGGTCCCAAATGTCGAGCTCTCCACATCTGATCCTCTTCCGATGACTCTCGTTTGTTGACCATGCCGCACCGAACACAATGAGGCGGTGGACGGCAGCGAGGCCCTGGACGGAACGACTCGGAGATGGGAAAACGCGGCGGAGTCGCATATTGAGAGGAGGAGAAGGGTTATAACTAGTTCTCATTGCAATTCATATCAAACTCGGGTTCACAGGACACGTTCATATTCATAGCCAACATTCACTATCAACAACTCGGAAGATTCATATATACACAAGTTCAAAGATATCTATGCATCCAAATGATTGATGATCACACGACAATATTCATACATAATTCACAAAAGATTTAGATATACACATGTTCAAAGATGTTTATGCATACAAATGATTGAGATCACAGCCAATATGATCCATGGACTAACTTTAATTACCTAGGGTGCAGATCGGTAAATGGTGTTCAATCGAGGTACTTCTTGCTAAAATTAGTTCTTGTACGAGTAAACTTTTGAGTACATAAGAGGCAAAGATGCATAACTGAACTTTGCTTGTAGGTTTATCCTCAAATAGTGGCCTCATGCCGACAGAGGTTTGAGCAACTTGGCCACTACTTTCATCCAACTAGTTTATCGGCTCATCTTGGTCCCAGATCTCGCCAAAATTCTACATTGCGCATTTGAGAAAGGACGCGGTTGAGAAAATGAACCACCCAAATTTTTTGTGCGCTCAACCGAAATGGAGCATCCTTGGCGTGCGACCGATTAAGTCCCGATGAATATACGCGTCAACCAACTTGTCGGAATCTTTAGACTCCATGCCATATAGTTTGCTACCATATGTGCCGATAACTAAAAGGCACAAGTTGGGACCAAAGATCGGATCTGCGTTTTTACGGGCTATGCACCAAGCAATATTTTTGGCGTTCACTCTCCTAATACTTGGAGTTTGACAATTGGTTGATGCCGGTTGATACTCGAATGAATATAGGCACTTCTTGTCAACATCGATGCTTGTCTGAGTGAACTTTGGATTACATAGCAGGAGCATAAGTACACATCCATCGATCATTTTGTGCGCTTCTCTGAAATCACCCGATGTAATGATTTGCTGCGAGTTCAGGCTCCAAATTACTCCTTTATGAAATCGGCAAATAGTAGCACAATACCAAAATTACCAATACGTATGACAGGCACAATAATCAGGATAAAGACCAAGACCAACTTTGTGTGAGGTAGCATATCAATTACTATTTCCTTTATTTGAAGCCGAGATAAGCCAACCGATGACAACAAAGGAAGAAAGCAAGCGGAGATTAGCGGTGACAGAAAGGATGAAAGTTGCCGAGGCAATGAAGCACCCAAAGTTTTTGTGTAGTTCCACCAAAATCGAGCATCCTGTTGGCACATATATTGAGAGAGTGAGATTACTGTAATAGTGGGACTAGTTGATGAAACATACACTAACAAATAGAAGCACCCTCATTATCTTAATGGGTAAAGTTAGCAACATAGTAGTCTTGCTTAAAGAGAGGTATTAGTTTATTTAATCGGTGCCAATTAGCTCAACTCAACACTCAAAGCATTGCCATTTATCATAGGTTGCAAAACTTAAAAGTGCAAAGATAAAGGAGTTTCTCATGACAAGAGTACGATACTAATAGAGATGATGACAAACTAATATGGATGAAGGCCTTAGGCCCGTACCAACTGAGAAAAAAGCTTATTCATGTAGTCCCATAAGAGATGATAAAGCACTCACCGAATCACACAATAGTATATATTTTTGTGCACTTCAAATGTATGGTTGAAATCACTCTTGTTTAATAGTCTTTGAGATTATATCAAAGATTATCAAGAACTTCCAGCAGAGTTAAAGCACCGGTGGGATACAGATTCATTGTATTGTCTTGTGTAGTTCCACTAAAATGTATGATTGGCACAACATGATCCTGTTTGCACAAGTAGGAACAAGGTGAAACCTTCATTAGCTTAGTGAGAAAGGATAAGAAGACATTAGCATATTACTCAAACAAGTAGCATCAAATTAATGATGGACAAATCGCAAAACATTGCCTCATTGAACCAATGGCAATAAATTGACATGCAAAACAATAGCACTATTATGTCATGACACTAATAATATTCCTCCTGCTCCACCACATGATTCACCTCCATAGACAAACATTCACACGCACATGATTCAAAGATAGGGTCCTATTAAAGATTTGTTTAACTCCAACCGAAAATTAGGTAGTAATAAATTAGTGGTACTTAAGTGTTCCTAATTAATTAAGCGAGACAATGAGAAGTGGAAGGGCTCCTGGAGGATCGTCTCACATGTAAGGTAGTCGTTGCGGAGCCCTTGAATAGCCTCGATCGAGGCCTCAGCTTCAAAGAAGATCGCCTTAGGCATTGTTTATTCTTCTTCTTCCTCTTCATGCTATGTTTCTCTTTCTCCTCACCAGCCAGTGAAACCAAGTACATGATTGGCCTTCTAATTCAGAATTGGTTTTGTCAGTGAGGGAGTACAAGTGTACTAGTAAAAAACAACATTATTTTCTCATGGCAGTCGGAATATAGAGATGAACACATGCATGAAATATCATTCTTACCTAAAGGAAGGTTATGGCGCCAATATGGATGATGAGGATTGGAACACAGATCTCCCTTTGTGCAGTTCCACCAAAATGATCCAACTGTTCCTTCTGACATTCCAGTTAAACAACACAAAAGTCACTTCTTTTAAGAAGAGTTTTGTGTAGTGCACCAAAAGGTCACAATAGCAACCAGGTGAATTGGATATCCCTGATTGCACAAAAAGGCACAGAGGAAACAGTCAGAGTCTCAAACAATTACAGACAAAAACATTTGGCTAAACTTGTCAGAGTCTCAAACAATTACAGGCAAAAACAGTGGCATGGCTTTATTTTTACCAGGGACATGATATTAAGAACAACTAAGGCTGCGTTCGGTTCACAGGTTTGGTGCAGGATTTTCGTAGGAACACAACTCCTACCGTATTCTTTCCATTCCAACCGTTCGGAACACGTGAAAGGTGAATAGTGTTTCATAGGAAAGCTGGTCTGGTAGTACTGATTCCATCGGATTAGAAACATCCACGCGCTGCTCATTTTTTGGGCGGAAGCCCAAAGCAGCGCAAAAGCTGCCATGTTAGACAGTTGTTGTCTTTGTGTTTGCGAATAAAAAATCAACCTATGTGTGGTGCGTGAGGTGAGGACAAGAGTAGCCACTGTGCACCTGAATAAACAAATAGCATCTCATACCGCCAAGCATGCTACTCTAAAAAACAAATCTATACATTTCGTAGTCCATCCAACACATTCTCTTGAGAGTTTCCTCCGGTTATTGTTCCATAGTTTTATACCTACATTCCTTTCCTATTCCTCTATTTTCATCAAGACTTATGTTTTCGCCCTTTATTCCGAATGGAGCCTAAATATTTGGTATAAGGGCATGGGACAAGGGTGCACCAAAGAAGACAAACACCATGTACGTAAACAGGGGCATAAAGTGGTGATTCATAGTTTGTTGCCTGAGAAACAAACATCCAAGAAACATACTATCCGGTTGGTCCCATTTTTGTTCACTCTAGCCACCTACTCCTATGTGTGGATAGCAAATCTAGTCTGGTCATACCACTTGTGTGCAGCGTTACCCCTATATTTCCTTTTTCTACCAAGAGACCGTTGGATGACCAATCGTACTACTTTCATCCCCTTTCCTTCCTATTTGTACCAAGTCCGATGTACATACTAAATTCCCCACCCCACTTTATTTCAATGACAAGTATTTTCGGATGGAGGAGTACAAGATTCGACTCCATGAAGTAGCTTTACCTCTAACAATAGAAAAAAATAGGTGACGTTGGACCATCCGATCGAGAGGGCCGAGAGGTAGAAAATGATGCACATGCAAATAAGTAGCGAAATGGGAAGTAGAGCTAAGGCGGTCTCGAACGAAGATATACCCGAAGGTCATCGGGATGTGGATGGGTGGGCGGCGGGAGGCCAGATCCGCCCATAGGCAACGACGAAGGGATCGGAGGACCTCCCGCACCGGCGCTCGGCCAGAGATAACGGTGCGGCCGGCAGTGGGTCTCCTCCCTCGCTGTCGACGACAGCCTAAACGCCGCCCCTCCTCCCCTTCATCGGCGGAGGGGGATACGTCCGGATCTGTATCCAGCGGTGAGGATAGAAAGCCAGTGTTTTTTGAAGGGAGAAAGACACGGTTACTACCCCTATCTTGTTTAGATCTGGAGAGGATGAGAGTGTGTGAATAGAGCAGCCCTAGCAAGCAAGCGCGGAGGCTCCGGCCTATATATAAGTAGTGGGGTAGTTTTCCTTTTTCACTCCATCAAAACAATCGTTTAAAATTGTGTACTATACTACATGCCAGGTCGCGGTTTTTTTAGTTGTTGATTGTTTTTTGAGATAGCTACCCACTTGTTCCAAGTGGTGTTACGGTGTGCCAGGTCGCACTTTGTATCATTCAAGTCCGTAGTACTACAAGTCCCTCCATTAAATGAACAACCACCCCTCGTAAAATTGTGAACAAGCCCACGGCTAAAATTAGCGAAGCGTGGGTTGCCCCAACATGCATTATTATTTATATTTTCTACTCCTCCGTTCCTAAATATAAGTATTTTTATTAGCCACACCTAATACAAGATTTTTTATTAGCAATGAACCCCACATGTCATAGACACAAAATTTTTGGCAAGATTCCTTAGGCAAGCCAAAGCGTGTCTAACAATTTGAGCAACTCAAAGTTAGGCAAGTGTGGCAAGTGTGGGAAAAATAATGTGGCAACATAAGACAAACATAGTCACAATCCAAACAGCCCCGTGATTTTTTGTGACATGCATGAAAATTTGGTTAGTTAAATTTATAGTCAAAATTTGGCAAGGTGCATCAAATCAACACATGCAAGTATCAAAAGGAAAGTCACGGCATGCATGCATGCGTTGTACTCCCTCCGTTTCCAAATATAAGTCTTTCTAGAGATTGCAACAAGTGACTACTCCCTCCGTTCCTAAATGTAAGTCTTTTTAGGGATTCCACTACAAACTACATACGGATGTATATAGACATATTTAAGAGTGTAGATTCACTCATTTTGTTTCGTATGTAGGAGTAGTTCATAGTGAAATCTCTAAAAAGACTTATATTTTGGAACGGAGGGAATACATACGAAGTAATATGTCTACTCCTACATACAAGTAGCCCATTTGAAATGTGTAAAAGAGTTTTATCGAATGCGGTGCTTTGATGTGTCGCGTCAACTCGTATAAGCCCGAGAAATTTGATTACTACGACGCCTCTATCCCTTGCGGATGAGCTCGGTGCCTTATCAAGACTCGCCTTTGGCTGCATGACAGTGGGCCAACCACCTCTTGGGCCCACTGTCATGGGCACGCAGAGGAAGCGATAAGTAGTAAAGCTTCGCTACACGCTATCGCTTCCGCACGAGGTGGACGGACATGCAAAGATGGATTCGACATCTTGTAGAAGTAGGAGTAACATCATTGTTTGTCTTCTCGAAGAGGCGAAGAGCCAAGTGCAAACCGAACGTGGCGATTCTGACGCTATGTGATGCGGTTCCTTGGAGTACTAGCCGAGCTCTTGCATGAGACAAAATTGCTATTGTTTAACAATTAAACTCCATTATCCATTGGTTGATACTCATGCTGCATAGGTCCACGCGCTTAGCACCGTTTCCTCCTGGGGTCACCAATGTTTATTTGCTAATTAATAGCATTCCATGCAATGAACTAGCCATTGCAAGGCATTAAAAGCATGCACACCTCTCATCTCTTATTGGTTGATATGTATGTCAAGAAACAAGAAACAAGGTAGAAGTTAATGCACCGCCGCCTACTCCCTCCTTCCATCTATATAGGACCTAATGCGTTTTTTAAGACCGCCTTTGACTATTGACAAGATTAATAGTACATGACATGCACAATGTGAAAATTATATCGTTGAAAGCTCCTTTCACACACGAATTTAACGGTGTGCTTTGTGTAAGTTGCATGTCATATATTATAGCTTTAATATTTGGTCAAAGTTAGCCTCGAAAAATGCATTAGGCCCTATATAGATGGAAGGAGGGAGTAAGTGTTTTGGGACTATTTGGTTTTCGTAAGATGACTTACACACCTAGACGGAGGGAGTAGTATAGACCTGTAAACCGGAAAGGAGTATTTGCCTTTCTAGAGATTTCAACAAGTGACTAGACTTCGGCTCAAAAAAAAAACAAGTGACTAGACTACACCGTGTGCAGTACCTCCTCCCCTCCGGTTTATAGGGCTCAAATCTCAAATCTCATGAACCAAGTCATTTTGCGATTGGAGGAATGTATCTCGTACTTTACAAAACTACCCTAATTAAACTCATGCATTAATTACGTAGTTGTCTTGTTTTCCTCTCTGGCTTGGTCGCGGTGCACAATATTGAGCACTCCTATATGACTAGCCACTCTATCTACATGCGGGACATTTCAAAGCATCCGGGCCGCGTGCCATCCACCAAATCACAAATGAGGTGCTACAATGAGACTCACTGTCACCCGGTGTGGCCGTCATGACCCATCATATCACAAAACCCACACCTTTACCAAAGGTGGTAAGGTGGCCTCCAAGTTGGACTAGACAAAGCAACCATCATTTCATTGGGCGCTCATTCAAGCCCTTTCTTCCCTTTCTTGAAGAAAACCTCACCCGTGATACTCACTTCGCCATTTTTCTTCTCTCTTGTGAAGGAAAGGTGGGCGAATCGATTATCTTGCTATATTTTCATTCAATAATATTCTTTTTGTGAAGCACCGACCGATTCTCACATCCTATTCTTTTCCCGTTTTCATTGCGATTGTGGTTTCCTTTCGATTGCTTTTTGTTTGTCAGTTCATTGATGGATCCTGGAGCACTAGGCAAAGAGTTGTCGGCAGACAACCCTCTGGAGACAGCGATCTCCAGGAAGCGAGCACCGACCAACGAGTTGACCATGTTGGCGGGCCAACCCATGGAGACGAAGAACTCCAAGAAACAAGCACTGGCCAAAGAGTTGAGGACGTTGGCGGACGAACTTCTCAAAGAAAGTTGGAAGAACAGCAAGGGCCCCACCGTGCCTACCCTAGGGGTTCTGATTGCCACCTATGTGAGGCTCGAGACCGAGTTTGAGGAGATAGTCACCGTTGAGAAGCAGTATTCCCCTGGCAAGGTGATGGCCCCCATCGAGGACGAGGAGATGGCCTCCGGAGGGATGAGATCCCCCAGTGAGCTGCAGAAGGTAAAAAATAATGGCTTATTACCATAGTTGTGGTTTTTGATTATTTGCAATGTGCTTGCTTTTTGATTATTTGCAATGTGCTTGCTAATATGTTAGTGTCGTGCAGGTGCCGGTGGTTGTCCTTGATGATTCCGATGTCATGGCTCATCTGTTGGCATCGCCGGAGATCGATTCGATGCCGCTGCCCATCCTGTGGACATCGCCCGCAGATCGATTCGATGTCGCGTCGATCCCCGTGGACATCGCCCGTAAATCGATTCCCATGCCGTGTCCGTCTTTGTGGTCATTGCAGAGAGATCGATGACAAGAAATAGTTGGTCGCGCTAATCCTTCAGGGTAGTTTGCATTGCCCTGTGTTTAATTACTTGAACGATGCGTGTTATCAAACCATCTTAGGGCTAGTGCACTGTCTTGTGTGGGCGGATCTTGCTACTTTTGTTTGAAAGTGAATCATGCGATGAATCATGCGAACCCTCTCCGAGTTATGGAAACTGATGAATCCTCACCAGCTTTTGATGTAATATATGGCATGCTTAGATGTAAGTTTGAACTGTTTATCATATCAGCAGGACTTGTTTGATGATTCTTGGTGTTAGTAGGCTAGTTACTGTGCGAGCTATAGTACTTGCAAAACACTCACCAAAGAGAAACATTGGGGCTGATGAGCTCGTGGTACCCTTATACTTATCCCTCGTCGATCGACCAATAGCCCAAGCTCCTAAAATTGTATGCTTAGCGATCGATCAGACAATAGTCGACATACATTCAGGCCTCATTTGGTTCATAGGGTAGGAAAATCGTAGCAAAAGTACAGAGAACGTGGAACACAAAATCATAGCGGTCTAGACGCACTCCCTCCGCTCCAAAATAGATGACCTAGGTGGGCTAGTTTGGGCTAGTGGGTTTCGATGATATGGCGTGGTACAGTGCCGTCATGCCTTCACGTGTGGTAGCGGTATTGCGGGTACAGTAAGTTTTCTTGAAGAAGCGGAATTCAATGAAGTCATGATGGTTCCTTCGTCCAAACAACTTACGGTGGGAAAGGTTGGGCCTGCGATACGACCGGGGTAGACCAGGATAATTTTGTGCATGGCAGGTGGACGAGGATGGTCGACGTCCCACATGTCGGCGAATGAAAGTATTCTTTCCAATATAGAGGACGAGCAACGAGTATTAATTTTTTATTTTTGATGAAAGCTATTGTCTCCACTGTTACTCCTTGACTTTGTCAATGCCTCTCTCTCCTCCACATAAGCGGGGACTACTTGCTATGCATGCAGTGGGCAGCTGGCGTCTTGAGGAGCAGGCGGTGAGAGCGGCTCGAAGCGGTCCGGACTCCAGCATGGCCCACCTCACATTATCACCATATATTGCTTGGAGTCCGTGCGCGGCGGGCGGGCGATCTCTTCTCCCTCCCCCGTTTCTCTCTTCTCAGCCGACGCCCATCGAGCGATTAGATTTCGGCTATCGACAGTTTATTCAATTATGGTCCCACATGTCAGTGAAATTGCAAGACAACGCGTGTCCCCTTTGGTGAGCGGCGTGCGAGCCAGACTGTCGGGGTTGCGACGCGTACGAGTCGTAAGTGTGCCGCCTTTTCCTTTAGAACTTGCGAAGCGTAACATATTCGCACGATCGATCGATAGAAATCTAGAACAAAATGACGAGGGCAGTGCTTTCCCGCTCGTTAGGCGGGCTAGTTCGAGTGATATGACGTGCTACAGTGCCGTCCACTTGCTCCATTTTTATGTAAGCAAGAGTTTACACTCGTACGCGGGAGGAGTGCGAAACACCGCAGATCTGATTTTGATCGAGGGATAACTGTTCCCTGCCAAATAATGGAAGATTGTTAGCGATTAAAGCATGATTGTTAGGGCATCTCCAGCGCTGGACCACAAATTGACACCGGCATCTGTCCGAGGACACTGATGGATGCCATCCGATGCTGCCCGCATACCTTTCGACAACTATATGAACTAACCGGACGAAATTCATGCAAACAACGCAAATTTCAAATTAATCGGATGAAATTCATTACATTTCGAAAACTTTTCCTACAAACTGGACAAAATTCATTACATATTTCGCACAAACCGTACTAAACCTACTATAAACCTAATCTAAACGATCGCCGACGCCCGACCACCAAGTCCAGCCATGAACCCGAGAAAGCCGGCCATTGCCTTTGCATCCTCCTCATCCGCCTCGATAACCTCCTCCTCCGGCCGGAGCACAAGGTTATGAAGATTTCTACCTCCACGTCACCGTCAAGCGGCTAATCGGCCGACGATGTTTACCCCACCAAGCTTGGCGTCGACTGAGTGGAGTAGCGGTGGCCTTCCCGGGACCAGAGCGGCGGTGACCTACCGTGTGCTACTCTTCCTCGCTACTCTTCCTCCTTCATTTGCTCCTGCGACAGTATGTCGAAGAGAGCTTTGGAGCGCACCCGGAGCGGAGCCGCCGATGTCCCTCGTCTGCTCCTGCGACAGTACGTCCAAGAGAGCTTCGGAGCGCCACGAGGCCATGGTTGAAGTGGTGCCGACAGAAGGAAGGGGCCGGAGGAGAACAAGTGTGGGTCTTTGGCTATGGCTGGGAGCTGGGGCTCAAGTTAATATAGCGGGCAAATGGCAATGAGCCGCGGCAGACGGATGGACAACTGGCGCCGGAGTAGGTTCGTCGGGCGTGAATGTGGATGTTGCTACAGTGACTTAACTGCAGATGCGTTTGGTTCTACCGCCCATTCGGCCTTGGCATCTACAGTTAAGTCCAGTGAATGCGGCATTGACATTCAAACGAATGGGCGGTAGAGCAAGAGGCGGCCAAAGCCGCACAGAGGGAGTGGAAAAGTCAGAAAGCACTCAAGAAAAGAGAGGCCCGCCGCCGCAAGAAAGAAAAGGACGCATGCGCTGCTGCTGAGATGTTGGCGGAGATCCAAGCACGGTGGGGTGTCGCCGACAAAGCCGGGAAGGAGAACGACGGCGTCTGGCCAAAGATGTGAGAAGTAGTAGTACTAGTAGTTAGTGTGTGTGTCTGCGTATGCGAGTATGAGCATGTACCAAGACTACTAGTTACTACTGTAGTTTTTAGAGCAAATTACCAAGACATTAGCCTAGACTAACTGGAAAAATTCCTATCCTATGCATCAAATGGCATCTCTTTCTCTATAGGAATTGAGATGCATGTCATCTCACTTCCTATGATTTTCATATTCCTATCCTATGAGCGAAAGGAGGCCTCTGTTGGAGTAAATCGTAGCTAGCAATCTTCGCTGGTACAATAGTTTTCTTCAAGAAGCGGAATTCAATGAAGTCATGATGGTTCCTTCGTCCGAGCAACTTCAAAGTGGGAAGTGGGCCTGTGATTTGACGGCTCATTAGTCATTGTTATTCTGCTAGCGACGACACAGGTGACTCTCCTTGGAGTTCTGCGTGCATGGCAAGTGGACCAGGATGGTCGACGTCCCACATGTTGGCGAACGGAAGTATTCTTTCCGATATCGAGGAGCAAGGAAACCGCGTGGTATAGTATCACTGCTGATTGGTTCGCAAAAAAAAGTATCACTGCCGATTTATAATTATTTTTTATTTCTGATGAATGCTAGTGTTTCAACTCTTACGACGAAGGGTGCCAAACACGGCACGTGCTGGATGTCCCACACGTCAGCGAAAGGAGTGGGACATGAATAGCGTGGTAGAGCCCGGCATAAAAAACAGCGTGGTAGAGCGTCTCCACTTCTTCCACTTCTGGGTCGGAGACCACACGTAGTAGTACTTAGCTGTATGAACGATACAAAGTGCAACCTGGAGAGAAAGACACGTCTAGTTGGAAGATCTCGGGGCATACATGTAAACAAATATAAAAGTTAATACGTGCCTCCAACTAATATAGTAGTAGTATAGTATTTAGACACGTACTCCATAACATCACCGTGCATTGCACGTACAACATTTAGTAGTAGTACGTAGTAAGAGACAAATGCCGTCCAAGAGTTCCCTTCTCGACCTACTTTTGGGTGTTTGATAGAGTGTATGGAGGATGCATGAGTCCACACTAGTTTAGCACAAATACACTAGAAGCATGCATGAACAGAGCATGCATGAAGAGGGGTGTTGAGTTGAGCATTGCATAAGAGGAACAACTATCTTTGAGACGAGAACGCAACCAAACACACCCTGTATGCCACGGATGTTCATACCATTTGTGCCTTTCTACTTCACTTACTGTGCTACATTACTCAGGTTCGTACGTCCACTCCTGGGTACATATCCGTCTCGTAGTTTCGGTGCCACTTGTTCTTCATATAGATGGAACGATCGTTGAATAACACGTGCGCCTTGATGCTAGATGTCTCGCATGTTGGCAAAAAGATGAACAAAGCTCACGTAAAAAAATAGAGTGGAAGAACATAGATTCCGGACGACCGAGAAGGAGCAAGGAACCTCGTGGTGGAGCGTCTGCACTCATAATATTTAATATTATTCAGCGATATAAAATTAACCAATCATCTCCACAGTGGACTGGAAGAGTACGAAACATGGCAGCCCAGTGTAGTTACAACATACACTAGTACATGGCTAACCCACGCTATCACCATATTTCTTGGCTTCCGTGTGACACCTATCTCTAGTAATCCAGCAGCCTGTATCGCTTCTCCCTCCTCGTCTCTATCAAAGTGTGGCGGGCTGGCGTTTCTGCCGTCTATTGAGGTCGGTTAACTATCACATGTTAGCGACATGCCAAGAGCATTCTAAAAAAATTCCTTTCACGTTCCGTTTTCAAAAAGAAAAAATCCTTTCACATACGAATTTGCCTGTATGCTTTGAGCAACTTGCATGTCCTATACTGCTCCTGTTTGATACTTAACTTAGCTAGAGGTTAGACTAACTCATGACTAACCCTAAACTAACTATAGCCAAAGAGGTGTTTGGGTGACAGGGTTAGATTGACAATAAATGCACTTCATGGAGAGAGAAAAGTGATTTTTCAGTGGTCCCAATGAGAACTATCTCCAGTTAGCACCTCTTGGGTGGGATAGTTTTTTTTTGGTGGGTTCGATGCAACTTGCTCCAATTTAAACCCTCATGCTTGGATACTTTAGGGCTATTTGAGCCCCAACTATCTCAAACTAACTCTAACCCATGGATCCAAATAGTGCCTATGGCCAGTCTCGACGCGGAGGAGTCGCGTGCACCGGGAAGCGGCGCTCTCTCGGCCGTCGCGCCACTTCAAAGCCGGCGCCAGTGAGAGGTCGCCTCCGCTCTGGCCGGGCATTAATGCGGCACTGACGCTCCAGGCGACGCTGACCGTTTCACGCGGGAAGCGCGCGCTGGCAAGGGAGTATAGGTTTCGAACCGTTTCAGGTGTAGTAGTAATGGTTGTTTGCAAAACTACTCAATTATTGCACTGAGTTTCCTAAGAAATTGTGATAAAAAACGTTACTCCACAGCCCGCTTCCCTTCTCCTTCCTGCTTGTGATTTACGCGGCCATGTTAACGTGGTTGTGTCAAAAAAATGTCACTTCCTACTCGTGATTTGCGTTATATAATTACAAGCAAGATTCTCGTGCATTGCACGGAACATCAATATGCATTTTTTTACAAAACACATGTTATGATTGTCCCATGCAGGAGTAATCCCATGTGTAAAGACTAATGATATCTCGAGAATTTTATCGAAAAACTGGTATCTCGAGAATGTCATCGAAAAAATGAAAGATGAGAGATAAGGCGAGGAGGAGGGCGTGGTGGTGACCGGTGGTGGAATGGGCGGAGGCATGGGGATGGGCCAGCGCCGGCAAAGGCAGCGCCACCATGCATGCTAGATTGTTCCAGAGACTTATTCCTTTTTTAATTGTTGAGCAATGAGGTTGCGGTAGATAACGATGTGGAGAGAGGTGCGGGTATCTTTTGTAAAATTATCATAGTTTGCTTCCTATCCGTCAGATATAGATCATACGGTCTGTATTACAAGATGGCAGGCACACCATCATCGCCAACTTGTTTTTTTATAAGGGTATACAGATGATAAGTTTGCTGACTACTAAAGTAAAGTGGAAATTTTCCATGTTATGCAAGTAAATAAAGGTGATTGTTTATCATACGGGTAAGGTTGGATGAAGGGTGGTAGGAACAAATGCTCCGCCTAGAGCATGTGTGTGTGAGATGGAGTCTTAGTGTGTGTGGTGTGTGTGTGTGTGTGTGTGTGTGAGAGAGAGAGAGAGAGAGAGAGAGAGATAGGAGAGAGAGAGATGGAGTCTTAGTTTGTGTGTGTGAGAGAGAGAGAGATGGAGTCTAAGTGTGTGTGGGGGGGGGTGCATGTGTGCGTGTGTGTGTGTGTGTGTGTGTGTGTGTGTGTGTGAGAGAGAGAGATGGAGTCTTAGTGTGTGTGTGTGTGGGGGGGTGCATGCGTGTGTGTGTGTGTGTGTGTGTGTGTGTGTGTGTCCCGGGGTCCTCTGTGGCGGATGTAATTTAAGTGTGCATGGCTTCATCATAGAGAGGTGATGTGTATGGCAGAGGCCACCAACGATGGGGTGCGAGAGAGAAAATGCCCGTAGGAGGGAAGAGAAGGTGCGTCCACGTGAGAGGAGTCGACATCGAGAGAACGTGTTTGTTCAAGAGACACCACGGAAGACTACTATATATCGATGGTGCATGTAGGCGGAATTAAACAAAGGGATGGTCTTATTGGTTTGGGGATATAGGGAAGAGTGAGAGGCGCAGGGCGGGGGGGGGTAGCTGAAGGAGATTGTTAAGTGTGAGTGTGTGTTTTGCCCATCCAAAGTGGAAGTTATGTGCACAAAGAGGAGAACGATTCGATGTGGCGTTAGGATTGAGGGTAATTAACTACGTATGGAGACATAGAGACCTTGAACATGCATGTGTGAGAGGTATACATGTATCGTGGGATGTGTGTGTGTCTTGTGCAGATGATCGAGATAAAAGAAAGAAGACATAAGTCCTAAGATCAACGACATGGGAGAGACGGATCGGTATGACAATATGCATGCATGTGAGAATGCAGGGAAGAAGGCCCGACAATTGAGCATGTGTTTTTGTCTTTAAGAGATAGTGGCATGGGCTGGAGCATGCATCTATGGCGAGCAGAGGGGGTGAGGCGCAACGATTGTGCAAAAGAGATCAACCTATAAATGCATATGTATGGATAGACATATATAGTGTGGGTGATAGGAAGCAAGACTCCGTGCGAGAAAGAAATGTTGACGGAGAAACTACAGATAGATACAGAGATGGAGATGCTAGCTAGAGAGACATCCGTTAGTTTGGGTGTCGGAGATGACCGTCGGGTGGTTCAAAGGGTGAAGTTATATATGTGTGTGAGAGGGCACTTGACTGCATGCATGTAGAGAGAAACATATGTAGTGTGCGTGATAGGAATCAAGAGTGAGGGCGAGAAAGAAGGTTGATGGAGAAACAGATAAATAGAAAGATAAAGATGCTAGCTAGTGTGCGCTAGAGATAGGAGTCGAGTGGATCAGAAGGCTGGGTTATGTGTGTGGGTGTGAGAGAGATAGAGAGAGGTGCATGTGAGTCACATACAAACAAATATCGAGAGAAATGAGATCCAGAGAGACGGAGTTTTGTGTCTGCGAGAGAAAGATATTTCTCAACGAGAGTGATAGCTAGAGAGACATATGAGGGAACACAAGATATCTCTAGGGAGAGAGGGTGTGTTTGAGCGACATACAAGAGAACAATGGAGAAATATGAGACCCTGGGAGACAGAGTTTGTGTTTGTGTGTGAGAAAGAGATATTGAAGAGGAAGAGTCGTAGGTTCTCATATCTAAGGAGCGAAAGACATCTCTGTATGAGGGGTGTGCGAGTGGCACACATGGGAATAGTTGAGAGAAATGAGACCCCGGGAGACAAAGTTTTCTGTTTGTGTGAGAGAAAGAGATTCCACATGGAGAATCATAGCTAGAGACACATAGCAGGGAGCGAGATATACTTAGAGAGAAAGATAGACTGATGAAGGTCGATGGAGAGAGTATCATCAGTGTGTTACGAAGATAAAAGAGCATTGTCGACATGCAGGTAGCACGAGAGATGCCTGAGAGACGATGAACGCATATAGGTCCAGAGAGATAGTCCTATATAAGCATGAGTGATAGCTATATGAGACGAATATCTGGATTAAAGGGGATTCAAATATTTAAACTGGAGATCACGACATCGATAATATCATAACGCAAATTGGTGTATCAAACATGCATATTCATTTGAATTTGGGCACACGTGTAATGTTATATAGTTTATCAATATTGGTGATCCATAGATTCTTCAATTACAAACAATGCATGGTTTATATGCAATTAGTGTCTAAACGGGATTACACTATATGTTGCGTGTGTGAAACACATTATACATGTTTGAGAAGTTAAAAAACCCGCATGAAACACACATTAATTGGAGACAGTTAGCGAGGAATGCATACATTGGATTTCAACATAAAGTGGTTTCAAATATTTGAAAATCCAAATTGATGGATACAACCTTATGAATCTGAGATCATGCCATTTGTAAACCATATTTATGTATAAATGGTGTTGTGCTTTTGAAAGTATATATGTAAAAAAAATGATGTATATAGAATGTAATTCCAATTGAAAATGGATCCCTTGAAAAAAATAGTAGAATACAAACGGGATTCGAATTGAGTTGGCACGGTAAACGTGCACTGTGCAAAATTTGAACGAAGCGGGGAAAGTCGCAGTAATCGCCCGAAACCAAAATCTGCGAGATGGAAATCACTACTGCCTATCCGTGCCGCGCAAAGCCTATTTGCTGGATTTCTATAGGTTTCGATAGGGGTAGGTTTATAATTTCACCCAAACGTGACGTAACCGCCTCTCACCCGGATTCATACATAGTGGGCGCCAAAACACAGTGTGCCCTCGGCCGAAATCGACTCCCTCCCCGATTCATATTCATACACGGTGGGCGCCAAAAACGAACTCTCGTCAGCAAATATTTGGTGTATGCGAGATTACCATCCTATCCCCAACCGACTAATGTTGCTGTGATGTAGTAGAAATTTGAAACGGGGGCTAACTTTGTAAATTTCCTCGCATTTGAGACAAGCGCTCCCTGACTACATGGTTCCCCCTTCCTCTCTACCTCCCTTTTCCCCATTCATACTCTGTGGGCGCCAAAACACCCTCTCCACCCCACCCTCCTCCGTCCGCCGCTGTCCGCCACCCCATCCACCGCCGTCCTCCACCATGCCGGAGCTGATAACCCGATGCCGCCATCCATTACAAGAGATCGACCTCTTTCATCCACGCCTTCGGACCGGGATCCTTGCATCCCATCCACTCGCTTCATCCCCACCGTCGTCCACCTTGCCTGCGCCGCTCCTATGACCGCCTCGTCCACCGCGCCCCGCCGCCATCGTCTACCCTCCTATATATGCTTCCACGCCGCCGACAGCCATCGCTACCGCAGCACCGTCAAACTCTCACCAGATCGTGCACGGCGCCGCACTGTGGGTGGTACTCTTCAGATGTCTGCTCAACTTATTTATCGAGCAAGAAAATAGATCGCCACCGCTTTACTCGATTTCTTGTCTTGGTTGCGGTTGCCTTTGTCCGTTTGCACCTTCAGATCCGCCATGGCACGCTCAACACTATACTCCCAATGCTTATGGTTTTCCCTTTATATTCCACACTAGTTAAATCAAGAGACTAAATTTCAAAATTGGGTCACCGATTTTTCAGAGCTCGCGGAGTTAGCGGTGCGATCAAGGGCTCGGGTGGTTGTAGGGCCTCGCCGAACAAAGAAAACTCGACGGGTGGGGGGTGGGGGTGGCGGAGGAACACAAGCGGTGGGGTCGGTGGTCCGCCGGGCCCGTCTGCAAGCGTGTTCAGATGGGAAGAATCACAGACGAGGAAGAAGAAGGGTTCGGAGACGTAGGATCTTCATCCAACCACCTAAAATGGTCGAGAGACAACTGGGAGTTGCATTCTTAATGCGCTCTGGTTCATCATGTGTGGGCACTGCAGAACCAACATTTTATTATCCAAAATCTGCTTGTTCTTCTTTATCATGTTTGATAGTGCTGGTCTGTACGTGATCGATAGGCTTTCAATTACTAGCGGCAATACAACACCGTATTTTCAAGCCAGTTCCACTTTCCCGATTTATATATCGTGGTTATGGTGTACCCCCATTATGTACACTATGATCTGCCTAGTTGTTGTGTGCTCTTGTTATCATGGTTTGGCAATAAACTATCTATACAAGATATTATGAACCTATCATCCGCCACTATCCTTACTTCGAGCCTATTTTTTGTGTACTTGTGCGGATTATATAAATGCACGCATGCGATATTACAACACACATGAGATCTCTCATCGTAATCCAAAGATAGCACATAAGTGTTTACAGGGGTGCCCTATATTAGAATATCATCTGCATTACAAAGATAATCTCACAACTATTTATGTTTTCATGGTTCTCGATATTATACGCAATTACAAAGAATATCGAATCCGCGATCGAAGAATATTGTGGAACACTGCAATGACTTACAAAATTGGCACCAAGGCATTGAGTGCCATTTTGGAAGCAATGAAACTCGTACGCTCCCCACCTGTTGATTCTTGTTCAGAATATCATTCTAATTACTATTCTAACCTCGAGGAGTCAAAGGCAGATGGCCTGTCCTTTCACCCATCAAGGTGCCTGTTCTAATTTGGCAAGGTTTTATTGATTGCACGTATCTTGCATATGTTGTCTTGCATTTCTTCTACTCTATTGCACCACCATCTGCTTAGTTTACTCATCATATAACTCGAGATGCTATGCCCATCCATTATCAATACATATTCCATCTGTCGTCATACCATGCTTTTTCACTCAAATGATGTTCTTGTGCATCAGACATCAAAAAGGAAGAGGGTGATTGCCGAACCTGAAGGAGCACCAGCAAAGTCCTTGAAAAACGTGGTGGTGCCGGAGAAATCAGACAGCGCCCCACTTATATTGGCTGTACAACTAGTGACACAAAACATAGGACCGACTCCAGTAGACTGTACCCATACTTCACTGGCCACACCACTAGCCCCACCACACAGGACCTGCACTCCAAAGAAAAGGTATACCGATTTCATTTGCCATAGCACCACTGTACCACGAAAAATCCCACTCCAAAGAAAAAGTACAAGAAGTCCAACGGTCAAGACCTATCCCAACCGCAGAGACGGCCAATTCCTGCAGATTGGAACCCCATTCCATTTATTCCCAGTTTAAAAGACAATGCTTTCAATGTTGTTAGGGACTACGTGCATATATTCCCATCATGGGAAGATTATAGTGAAGACAAACACCATTTTCACATCTTCCTGTCCAACTTACGTGTAAGTGCTATTATTCATGGTTATTATTTTCCTGTTTTTTGCTGATCGAACACATCAATGATTTACATTACATTGTTGTAACTAGGTGAGGGTCAATCTGGATAGTCATGACGAGCAAAGCTTGCTTGTGCTTTTCAAGGAAGCATTGCAGCAGTATCGGTGTTACCTGAGGAAATCACACTTTGATGGCAAGTCTATAAACGAATTTCCGGTGAAGTCTCATGTGCTAAATTTAGAAGACATTGAATGGAAAAACCTTGTTATGCACTGGTCTCGTTCCCAGGATGAGGTATTGTCTATGAAATCACATGACAATTTGAACTTCTACTTTTCCGCATGTGCCTTACGGATCTTTTTTGCAGAAAATCTGCTCGAAGAAGAATTCCGGTTTGAAAAGAATGACAGGATATCACAAATATGCTGCCCGCTGCTTTGCTCTTGTTAGTACTGTTGTCCTGTATCACTATACTTGCATACATACCTGGTTCATTATGTGACAGCAAGATGCATGATAGCTTGCTTATCAATTGTTCGCCCAAATTATCGATCTGTATGAATGGTTACATTAGTGTAGAATATATCCAATGCCAATGAATTTTTTTAGCTCTGCATTGTTCTTGTAAGTACATGTTGTCCTTTATCAGTGTACTTATATTGACAGGTAGTTGTTCATGTACCATCACTCTGCAGCTTATTTTCCTTTGCCCTCCATTTTCTACACATCAGATCTATATTTACTCTTACCATAAGGTTGGTACTGAAGAAGTTTAGCTGTGCATTGCTCTTGGTCGTGCCTTTTGCCCGTATCAAGCACATACATTTATAGCTACTTGGTTATGTAGCATCACTCTTCATCTTATCTTAAATATTCTCCATTTTTTCGTATATTATCACATCTATATTTACTCTTAACAAAATGTAGAATAAAGGCAATGCTTATGAAGAACATTCTGTGCTAAACTTCTTGAATTGCCCCCCCCCCATCAGCATGGACAAGGGCTTTATAGAGCCTGTCTTCACCAGTAATGTAAGTTTGTCCTTCTCAAGCCTTCAAACTTTGTTGTGTATATTTGGTTAGGCATGACTGCAACAGCTGTTTATTTTTGGTGTTTGCATCAAATTGCATGTTTAAAGTTTATTATGTAGTTCATAAACAAAAGTTTGTCCTTCTCAATTTAAGTTTTCAGTTGTACAACCAAGTTCCTTCTTCATACCATGTAAATTAAACTATACAGAGCAAGTGATCTTCTTTTGCACTGCATGTATGCTTCATTCTTCATCCGTAATCCAAAGGTGTGGTGAACCTACACACTACAACACAATGTCATATTCTGCAATGTCTTAACTATGAACAATGTCATATCATTCTACTATTATTTAAACCGCCTCTTTATTTGCCAATCTGAAATGGGATAAATTGATAGCACACTAACCATTGATACTTATGAGTTCTTGATCTGTAATCCAGTGGTGTCGTGAAGCTGCCAACTCCTTCACAATGTCAATTCCTGCCATGTCTTGACCTGAACAATACCATATTGTGTTAATGCAATTTTAAACTATGTCACTTTATTCAATCGAAGAAATGTGATGAATTGTCAAGACCGATACTTTTATGTGCAAAACATGTCCTCTATCTCGCTTGTTTATCTTTCGAGTGAGGAAGATATAAGTGTTGAACAAGCTGTCTCATCATCTTGCTCAGTTGCTTGCGCTGCAGCTCCCTAGCAGGGCTAACCTTTAAACTCTATTGAAGTGCTGTCGGTTTTGTATATAATTTTGTCGGCGTGTTTATTTGCACTGGTGGCGATCTTTGATGCCCAGTGTATGTAATCTGCTGTCTGCTTGTGCTTTATTAACATAGTGGCGAACTTTGATGCCGAGTGGATGTAATATGCCGTAATTTCTTTATTGTATAGTCTAAGTTTTTTCTTATTCACGATGCTGCAGTTATTTTACTGTATATATATCCTGTATTCGTAGTAAACCAGCCAAACCGTAAAATTATGGTACATAATCGGGCCGTCATGCAATCACGATGTATGATCCGCATCATGGGCCCCGTCAAACTGGCCCACTAGTAGATTCAGGCCTTTAATAGGCCGAGTAACCCCCGGTCCTCTTTTCGCAAGAAAACTCAATGGGCTTTTAGGAGGCTGAGAAGTAGGTTGGGCCTGAAACATGCCGAATAGCTCACGGGTCGGCGGCAGCCCGAAATGGACCCCGGCCCATGATTGTGCGAATCAATTCACGGGCTTTTAATAGGCCAAAGGTGTCTCGGTCCTTGTTTGGCCCAATCAGATATCGGCTGCGAGCAGGCCGGATGCAAACCGGGCCATAGTTAGGCCCAACTATATGACGGGCTTTTAACAGGCCGAAATTAATATAGGGCCGAAATGTTAAATGTGCCCTTAACAGGCCGAAACTAATATCAGGCGAATTACTAAATGGGCCTTTAGCAAGTGGGCCCAAAAGCATAGCGTCCAGTCAACGGGCCGAATCTGATATGGGCCATAATTGAGCCCAAAGCCTCTTAAGGGCCGGACCTGATCTAGGCCGTGATTTGGCCCAGAAACTGGGAGGCTTTAACGTGCCGGATCTTATATGGGCCATTACTAGGCCCGGAACGTGGCAGGCCATTAATGGACCGGATCAATTATGGGCCGGCATTTGGCCCAAAACATGGCAGCCAGTTAATGGGCCTGCCTACTAGGGTCCTCAAAATCTTGTGGGCCTACAGCTGGGCCGGCCCATTAATGTCGGCGAAATCTCATGGGCCTTTAGCTGGGCCGGCCCATTATGATCTGCAAGAATTTTGTGGGCCTTTACCTTGGCCGGCCCATTATGGCACACAAAAATCTTCTGGGCCTTTACCTGGGCCAGCCTATTATGGCCCGCAAAATCTTGTGGGCCTTTAGCTGGGCCAGCCCATTATAGTCCACAAAATCTCATGGGCCTTTAACTGGGCCGGCCCATTATGGGCCGCCAAATCTTGTGGGCCTTTAGTTGGCCCGGCCAATTTAAACTTGGTTGGCCGTGCCACGTGTCAACGTATCATAGGCACCTTCTGTCCAATGAGTGGATGACATCTGTCCCAATGATGAGCCGACACGTGTTTCCTCCAGCCAATGATGATTTTACACGGAAAATCCCCATTGGTCGGGCTGTTAACGGGTTATCAGATCCAAAACCCGACCCGATAGCTTAACGGTGTTCCGTTACGGTGGATGCCACGTGTCGGTCACCCTTGACGAAAGCACTTCTGTGACGCGCGATTTATCGTCATGGAAGTGGACACTTCCGTGATGATAATTTTGGTAATGTCATCGAACACTTCTACGACAGCACGGGTATGACTATCTTGATTCTGTCATAAATTTTTCATGGATGTACATGCATGAAAAAAACGCGACCTACTGTGACAAACACGTATCATCACGGAAGTGTATTTTTTTTGTAGTGCTTGTTCCTTCCTGGCGAGCGAAGCCAGCCCAGCACGCTCAATGGCGTCAGCCTCGATGCCCTGCATGGTGCGGAGATCGCCTGTGCGGCGAGCTGCCTCGCCGACCTTGTGGGCGAGGTTCACCTCTCCGACGAGCCGGCCTCCGACGCGGGCACCGGCTGACACGAGAGCCACCTCGTCAGCCTCCTCGACCAGCTTCACGTCACCAGCAAGCCGGCTGTGGACCTGGAGTCTGTTGGCTCCACTGACCCGATGATCGTCGACTCCGACATGGCGTCGCTTGACGCATTCCCCACCAATGTGGTGATCTACGACGAGCCGCCTCCTCGCGAGCATAGCGGCGGGAGCACCGTCACGGAGGTGCTTGTTATCAATAGTGGCGAGCGCTCGACCGGAGGCGCTCGAGACCCGCTTCGCGGCGCTATGCGAGACCGGACGACGCCATCCTGAAGACGCAGACGCCGAGACGCTGAAGCACGCCGCGTCCAGCTCTCGACAAATACTGGCCGGTCGCGGCGGCGGCGACGCGCTCTCGGACACCTATCGGCGCGAGATGGACCAAGCCATTGGCGGCATGCCGGCACCCGAGGGGCCTAGCCGCATTGGCTCTATCCGGCAACGTGGCGCGACCATCACCAACATATTCGGGGCAGAACGCCCCGTCTATGCCACGCCTGCAGAGAACATCCGGGCCGCCCAGGCGGTGACACACGAGCTGGACAAGTATGAGGGCGACGAGCGTCGCCACATGATGGAGCGAGTCTAGCAGCTCCTGGACACGGCCGCCGCGCAGCACAAAGCCGGCTGCCGCGCTGAAGTGCCCGCCCTGCGGAATGAGGAACCGCCCCTTCGCCAGGACCACGACGCGACATCGCAGACGCCGACTAATGGCGCTCGCGGAAGACGGGGCAACGAGCCGGCTGCCAGCCGAAGCCAGACTCGCCTCTCCATCGAGCGTGCCAAAGACGGCCGCCCTCATGCGGTGGAGCGGCGAGGCAACCTTCCACCTCCTCCGCCTCGTGGAGCAAGGCATCCCACTCCGCCGCCTGTCATGCACCCGACACTCGGCGACCGCCTTGGCCGCCGAGAGGGAGTCGGAGAGAACGACGCCCTCCATCGGATCGACCACCTCAACCGATCCCTGGCGCTAGAAGAAGAAGACGCACTGGGCCGGCCCTATTTCGGCCCACGAATCCGAGATGAGCCCTTCCACAAAGGGTTCGCCCTCCCGCGAGATATGCCCAAGTACACCGGCTCCGTGAAGCCGGAGGACTGGCTGGTCGACTACTCCACAACAGTCAGCATAGCGAACGGCAACAAGCGCGTTGCCGTGAAGTAAGTCCCATTCATGCTTCAAGGCACGGCCCGGACATGGCTCAACAGACTGAAGCCCCACAGCATCAACAGCTGGGTTGATTTCACCGAGGCCTTCATCCGCAACTTCACTAGCACGTACAAGCGGCCTCCCAAGCCCCGACGGCCCTCCTTGTGCGTCCAAGGGCCCAGCGAATGGACTCGCGACTATCTCACGTGCTAGGCCGAGCTGCGCAACTCCTGCGAAGGCGTGCACGAGGTGCAGGCAATTGAGTACTTCACCGCCGGGTGCCGAGAGGGCACCCTCCTCAAGCATCGACTCCTCTGCGACGAGCCTGCGATGCTCGACGAGCTGCTGATCATCACGGACAAGCACGCCACGGTGATGTCTACTACACAACCTTCTTCTTGTAGACGTTGTTGGACCTGCAAGTGCACAGGTTTGTAGGACAGTAGCAAATTTCCCTCAAGTGGATGACCTAAGGTTTATCAATCCGTGGGAGGCGTAGGATGAAGACGGTCTCTCTCAAGCAACCCTGCAACCAAATAGCAAAGAGTCTCTTGTGTCCCAAACACACCCAATACAATGGTAAATTGTATAGGTGCACTAGTTTGGCGAAGAGATGGTGATACAAGTGCAATATGGATAGTCGATAAAGGTTTTTGTAATCTGAAATAATAAAAACAGCAAGGTAACTAATGATAAAAGTGAGCGTAAACGGTATTGCAATGATAGGAAACAAGGCCTAGGGTTCATACTTTCACGAGTGCAAGTTCTCTCAACAATAATAACATAGATAGATCATATAACAATCCCTCAACATGCAACAAAGAGTCACTCCAAAGCCACTAATAGCGGAGAACAAACATAGAGATTATGGTAGGGTACGAAACCAGCTCAAAGTTATTCTTTCGGATCAATCTATTCAAGAGTTCGTACTAGAATAACACCTTAAAACACAAATCAACCAAAACCCTAATGTCACCTAGATACTCCATTGTCACCTAGAGTATCCGTGGGCATGATTATACGATATGCGTCACAAAATCTCAGATTCATCCAACCAACATAAAAGTACTTCAAAGAGTGCCCCAAAGTTTCTACCGGAGAGTCAAGAAAACGTGTGCCAACCCCTATGAATAGGTTCATGGGCGGAACCCGCAAGTTGGTCACCAAAACATACATCAAGTGGCACGTGATATCCCATTGTCACCACAGATAAACACGGCAAGACATACATCAAGTGTTCTCAAATAAAGACTCAATCCGATAAGATAACTTCAAGAGGGAAACTCAATTCATCACAAGAGAGTAGAGAGGGAGAAACATCATAAGATCCAATATAATAACAAAGCTTGCGATACATCAAGATCGTGCCATAGAGAGAACACGAGAGAAAGAGAGAGATCAAACACATAGCTACTGGTACCTACCCTCAGCCCCGAGGGTGAACTACTCCCTCCTCGTCATGGATAGCGCCGGGATGATGAAGATGGCCACCGGTGATGGATTCCCCCTCCGGCAGGGTGCCGTAGCAGGCTCCCGAGAGGTTTTTGGTGGCTACAGAGGCTTGCGGCGGCGGAACTCCAGCTCTATCTTGATATTCGATGGTTTTAGGGTACGTAGGCTTATATAGGCGAAAGAAGTCGGTCGGGAGGTGCTCGAGGGGCCCACGAGACATGGAGGCGCGCCCAGTAGGGGGGGCGCCCTCCTATCTCGTGGCCTCCTCGAGGATCTTCTTACGTGGACTCCAAGTCTCAAGGATCATATTCTTCCAAAAAATCACGCTGCCGAAGGTTTCATTCCATTTGGACTCCGTTTGATATTCCTTTTCTTCGAAATACTGAAACATGCAATAAAACAGCAATATGGGCTGGGCCTCCGGTTAATAGGTTAGTCCCAAAAGTAATATAAAAGTGCATAATAAAGCCCATAATCATTCAAAACAGATAATAAAATAGCATGAATGCTTCATAAATTATAGATACGTTGGAGACGTATCACACGGCCGACTCCTCCATGAAGGCGGAAATCCTAGTTGATGCGTCCGGCAAGGTGGCACCTCAGGCCCCTCGGACTCCGGCTGGTGAGACCAGTCGGCGACAGCATCCAAGCGACGACAAGCGGAAGGCCCCTCAGCCAGCTTCCACCAGCCAGCAGGTGGCAACAGTCGAGGACCAGCAGCCGGAGGGGCAGCTGGCACCCAAGCGTCAGAAGGGCGGCAAGCCCAATTGGTTGCCCGCCTTCTCTTATGAGCAGACTCTAGATGCACCTTGCAAGTTCCATAGCGTCGCAAAGCCGTCCAACCACACCACTCGGAAGTGTGATTGGCTCACCAGAATCGCCAAGGGAGATAGACTCCTGCCTCCTCCGCCTACCGGATCGTCGCCTCCTCAGCCCCAGCAGCCGGAGGCCCGGCCAGTCGGCGCCATACAAGATGAGTATCCAGATGAACATGGAGCTTATGTTGTGTTCACTAGTGTGGTCGATGACAGACGCAGCAGACAGCTGCAACAGCAAGAAGTACAAGCAGTGGCCTCAAGTACTCCAGAATTCATGCATTGGTCTGAGAAGCCTATCAGTTGGAGCAGGGCCGACCACCCGGAAGTGATGCCTTCACCAGGTTCACACGCCCTGGTCCTAGATGCTACCTTTGCAATGGAGAGGCGGGCAGCGTGTTTCTCCAGGGTCTTGATAGATGGCGGCAGTAGCATCAATATCCTGTATCGTGTCACAATGGAGAAGTTGGGAATCAAGCAGAAGCAGCTCCTTCCCAGTCGGACTGTATTCCATGGCATATTCCCTGGCCTTTCCTGCTCACCAATCGGCAAGACCCAAATTGATGTTCTCTTCGGAGACAAGAATCATATTTGCCGTGAGCCAGTTTGGTTTGAAGTGGTGGACCTCAAAGCCCCTACCATGCCTTTGGTTGGCGACCTGCTCGCCAAGTTCATGGCAGTCCCCCACTATGCTTACGTCAAGATGAAGATGCCGAGTACCAAGGGGATCTTGACTGTAGTCGGAGACTACAAGAAGTCGACCGCCTGCGCCGCGGATAGCTGCCGGCTGGCCGAGTGCCTCGTGATTGCAGCTGAGAAGAGGCTCCTTGACCGGGTGGTGGCGATGGCAGGCAAGAAGCCGGAAATGTCACCCATCCCTAAGCAGTCGGAGGTTGAGGGCTCATTCAAGCTGGCAAAGGAAACAAAGAAGATACCCTTGGACCCAAAGCACCCGGAGAGGCACGCTGAGGGAGTCCTGGACTAGGGGGTGTCTGGACAGCCGGACTATCATCGTCCGCCAGACTCCAAGACTACGAAGATACAAGATTGAAGACTCCGTCCCGTGTCCGGATGGGACTTTCCTTGGCGTGGAAGGCAAGCTTGGCGATACGGATATGTAGATCTCCTACCATTGTAACCGACTATGTGTAACCCTAGCCTCCTCCGATGTCTATATAAACCGGAAGGGCTTTAGTCCGTAGGACACAACATACATTACAACAATCATACCATAGGCTAGCTTTAGGGTTTAGCCTCCTTGATCTCGTGGTAGATCCACTCTTGTACTACCCATATCATCAATATTAATCAAGCAGGACGTAGGGTTTTACCTCCATCGAGAGGGCCCGAACCTGGGTAAAACATCGCGTCCCTCGTCTCCTGTTACCATCCGCCTAGACGCACAGTTCGGGACCCCCTACCCGAGATCCGCCGGTTTTGACACCGACATTGGTGCTTTCATTGAGAGTTCCTCTGTGTCGTCACTGATAGGGCGGATGCCTCCACCCGTCTTCAAAGACGGTGTTTTCGCCGAAGGGGCCTTGGCCGCCAGCCAAACTATCCGGCTAGGTGGTTTTCTTATGACCGCCTGTCCGGCCGCCGCTTCGACAATGACCTCTCAAGTCGTCAGAAGCAATCTTCGCGTCAGCTCGAAAGCTGCCGAACAGTTGGATCCAATAGAGCTCTCGTCTGTTAACGAGCTCTTGGATCGCATCGCCGCCCTGGGAGTTGCTACGGACTACAACCAGATTGGGCTTAAAACCGATCTGAGAGAGATTAACTCTCCCAAGGCCACCCACCACGTCGCGATGGTAGAGAAGCATCTGGCAACTTTTCGCTGTATTGAAAACTATTCATGTCCGGATTCCCAAACCCTCCATGCGGATTTCCATGGAGGGGCGGACTTCGATCGAGCATTGAGCGTAATACCATGCATCGCTCGGACTCATTGGATCGCGTCCAGAACCCAAGCTTCAAATTGAAACTCCTCGGCCTTTGAGCCCCAAGATGGGCAGGATCCGGACTCTAGTCCACCCACCCACCCGGACATATGCGATCTATCTCTAATACGGCAAGAGCCTGCTGAAACAAGACATCACTCTTGGGCCGATTCCTCCCGTTATGGACGGGATAAAGGACTGCCGAGAGGAAAACACAATCTCAATCTTCATAATAATTGCACGGAAAAGGAATATTAAACGCCATCGATCGTCGCAAAATTACATGTTTCACGATCTGGCGTCCATAATCTGAAAGTCTTGTGGCGATGGAAAGCTTCGGAAAACCGAAAACCAATTTTGGGATAATCCGGCCCCAACCCCATCCATGAACAAAGGGTGCCTCACACTCGGGCCCCGGATGCAAAAAAAGAAAAAAAAACCCAATAAGGCACGGAACCGTCTTTGGAGGGATGGCTCAATGGACCTCAGAACTTGATATTGTGCGATGGAGAGCTTCCGAAAACCGAAGACCAATTTTGGGATAATCCGCCCCAACCCGATCCAAGAACAAAAGGGTGCCTCACACTCGGGCCCCGGATGCAAAAAAAAAAAAGCAAAACCCAATAAGGGCACGGAACCGTCTTTGGAGGGATGGCTCAATGGACCTGTAAACTTCATAATACGAGAGGAGCCGTCCCAACACATAGCCTTCGAGCATGTTGGATATTACGGCGGTGGCCAAAAGTGGCGAGGAGCTTCTAGCCCCGAAACCACTCCAACAATACCAAAGACGGTATCAATAGTCTTGAGACCTTCGCATCAAACAATATCGAAAGCGAACAATCCAGCGGACTCGCGAAGTCTACCAAGTAGCAACAACAAATCGATGGAGCGACACGGCTATTACCTTCAACGCCAGCACGAGCCTAAATTCGAACAGCGAGGCGCCACCAAGACCTGCTGCTTAGTCCCATAGTGGACGGCTTTCGACTGACAAAAGTCCTCATGGATGGCGGCAGCGGACTGAACCTCATTTACGAGGAAACTCTGCGAAAAATGGAAATCGATTGGAGCCGTATTGAGCGAAGCAGCACAACCTTCAGAGGAATAATCCCTAGCCGGGAAGCGCGCTGCACCGGAAAAATCACACTCGATGTGGTGTTATTTCGCGGACAATTACAGATCCAAAGAAGTCACGTTCCAAGTGGCCCCGTTCAGCAGCGGATATCACGCTATATTAGGACGAGAGGCATTCACAATTTTTCAAGCAGTACCTCATTATAGGTACATGAAGCTCAAAATGCCTGGGCCCAGCGGAGTAATCACTCTTGTTAGTGATCTGGACATAGCACTTCGCGCCGAAAACAAGACAGCCGCACTAGCCCTCGAGGCACTATTCGAAGCCTTAGCGGCAGAAGAACTCACCGCGCTGCGCTCTACGGTGAACAGGGACGATGTGATACTCGATAAAAGATCGAAGTCCACCTCCTTCAAACCAGCAGATGAAATAACAAAATTCCAGGTCCATCCAACAGACCCAACAAAGACGGCCTCCATCGGGGCACAATTGAACCCCGAAGTAGATGCCGCACTGCACGAATTTCTTCGGGAAAATTGGGACATTTTCGCCTGGTATCCTTCGGATATGCCCGGAATCGCACGCCGATTGGCAGAACACAGCCTAAACATCCTAAAAGGATTCAAGCCAGTCAAACAGGCTCTTCGACGATTTTCCGAACCCAAAAGACAGGCAATGGGAGAAGAGCTAGACAAACTATTGCAAGCCGGATTCATTAGAGATATCAAACATCCGGATTGGCTAGCAAATCTGGTAATGGTACCAAAGAAGGACAAATCCTGGCGCCTTTGTTTCGATTTTAAAGACCTCAATAAGGCTTGCCCAAAGAATCCCTTCCCTCTCCCCCGCATCGACCAAATTATCGATGCTACCGCAGGGCACGATTCATTCTGTTTCCTCGACGCGTACTCTGGCTACCATCAAATCAAGATGGCAGAAGCAGACCAAGCCGCCACGGCATTCATCACCCCTTACAGACCATTCTGCTTCAACACGATGCCCTTCGGACTTAAAAACGCCGGCGCAACATATCAGCGCATGATTCAAACATGTCTGGCTACCCAGATCGGCAAAACAGTCGAGGCATACGTAGACGACGTAGTCGTCAAAACAAAACACGTCGAAACTCTAGTAGACGATTTGAGGCTCACGTTCGACAACCTCAGAGCATACGACATCAAGTTGAATCCGGAAAAATGTGTTTTCGGCGTACCAGCCGGAAAGCTGCTGGGCTTCATCGTGTCCGGTAGAGGAATCGAAGCAAACCCGGCTAAAATCCAAGCTCTGTCACAGTTGGACATTCCAAAAGACCTCAAACAAATACAAAAATTAACAGGATGCGTGGCAGCTCTAGGCCGCTTTATCTCCCGTCTAGGAGAAAAGGCGTTGCCCCTCTATCGCCTCCTCAGGCGCACCGAACATTTCGAGTGGACGGATGCTGCCACTGTCGGACTCGAAGAAATATAGGCCATATTGACAACAAATCCGGTCCTGGCTGCGCCCAATCTGGGCGAACCAATGTTGTTATACATCGCAGCAACACATCAAGTTGTAAGCACGGTCCTCGTCGTCGAACGAGAGACAGAAGGGCACAAATTCCCTCTTCAAAAACCAGTGTATTATGTATCCACTGTGTTAACCCCCTGCAAGTCCCGTTACCCGCACTATCAGAAGATAGCATATGCGGTGTTCATGGCGTCCCGGAAGCTCTGGCACTACTTTCAAGAGTGTTCGATAACAATGGCCTCTGAAGTACCACTCAATGACATTATAAATAATCGCGACGCAACAGGCAGGATTGCAAAATGGGCCATTGAGCTCTTACCATTTGATATAACTTACAAACCTCGGCAAGCTATAAAGTCACAAGTTTTGGCTGACTTTGTCGCCGAATGGACAGAAGCCGAACTCCCTAAAGAGTACGGCGCATACTCCAATTGGACTATGCATTTCGACGGCTCTAAAATGTTGGCCGGACTGGGGGCTGGCATCGTATTGACATCCCCAACCGGAGACCCAGTCCAGTATGTACTTCAAATAATGTACACGGACTCCAACAATGCAGCCGAATACGAGGCCCTGTTACATGGTCTCAGGATGGCTGTCTCCATGGGCATTCAACGCCTAGAGGTACGCGGGGATTCAAACCTTGCAATATCCCAAATAAACGGAGACTTTGATGCCAAGGATCCGAAAATGGCAGCATATCGCAACGCTGTCCTAAAAATGTCAGCTCGGTTTGAAGGACTCGAATTCCATCACATAGCCCGAGATAATAACCAAGCGGCCGCCGTACTGGCACGCATCGGGGCGAAACCTGATGTTGTCCCTTCAAATATCTTCCTGGAACGGCTCTTCAAGCCATCCGTACTATGGGAAGAGGAGCCCGGTAGTGACAAACCGGAAAAAGCCGCGCCAATCGGTGATTCAGCCGATGACATAACACCTTCAGCCCACGTCATAATGGCGATGTCGCCACGTGGACAGAACCTTTCTAGCCTACTTACTTAGGCAGGAACTTCCCAAGACCAAAACGAGGCCCATTGCATAGTCCGCGATCGAAAGCCTACAAGGTCCATAAGGGTGAACTTTATAAGAAAAGTACAACCGGAGTCCTTCAAAGGTGTATCTCCGAAGAGGAAGGAGAAACCTCTGGCTGAAATTCATGCGGACTAGGCGGACACCACGCAGCAACCGGGTCCTCGTGGGAGAAGCATTCCGTCTGGATTTTATTGGCCGACGGCCGGGCGATGCCGGGACTTAGTCCAAATCGTTGGTTGTCGGCTCTTTGCTAATCGAGCCACATGCCGCCCACCGCCCTCAAAACTATACCCATTACACGGCCGTTCATGGTGCAGGGGCTTGATATGGTTGGACCCTAAAGGGAACCCACAAGCAAAGATACCTATTGGTCATGGTGGATAAATTCACCAAATGGATAGAGGCCAAACCGTCAAAACGGCAGAGTCCGGACCAGTGATAGACTTTATATCCGGGTAGTACACGCTCTGAGTCCCCACAAGATCATCACCAACAACGGCACGAACTTCAAAGCCGATGAGGTCAAGTCATGGTGCAAAAATATGGGCATCAAGCTCGACTATGCTTCAGTCTATCACCCTCAAACCAACGGTCAAGTGGAACGAGCAAATGGTCTAATAATGAGCGGCATTAAACCCAGACTAGTGCGGTCACTTACTAAATCTGACACGCACTGGGTCGAGGAGCTTGACTCCGTACTCTGGGGGCTGCGGACAACGCCTAACTGTACTACCGTATTCACACCATTTTTTATGGTATATGGCGCAGAGGCAGTCTTGCCCTGCGACATTATTCATGACTCACCTTGAGTGCGCATGTACGAGGAAAGAGAGGCCGAGCTTGATCGGCAGGACAGCTTGGACACATTGGAGGAAGAACGTGACGTCGCGAAGGCTCGTTCCGCATTTTATCGCCAGCAGCAGGCCCAAGATATCAAAGCAGGAAATGCGGGCCAAGACTTACAACGTTGGTGAACTAGTTCTCGCTGCGGACAAGAAAAAGGACAAGCTCAAGCCCAAATGGGAGGGCCCTTCATTATCGATCAAGTCCGATCGGTGAGCATACCGTCTATGAAATCGTCGGATAACCGACTCGAGCCGAACCCATGGAACGCAGCCCGCCTCTGACGATACTATGCCTAGCGCCGGACTAAGAGTTCGTCCCCTTCCCCCGTCCAAACTTTTACACTTCGGCTGTCTTTTGTTTCTCTTTTCATGCCTTTTTATTCAAAAGCCCTTACAGGCCTATTTTCGCATTTTCAGCATACACATGATGTGCCATCCGCACTCATCATACCTGGGGGCTTCTTTTACAGAAGCTCAAATTATAAGGGTTTTATGCTAAACACATGTGTCAAGCTTCCACATGTACCTTTTGCTCACCATTATATGCATCGATATGACTTAAGTTTTGGCCAAGCTGGGTTGCCTGGCTCCTGTGCTTACCCCTACATTCCCGATTGTTCGGTTAGGAGGTAAAGGGAGCACCTCTGCGATTGTTACTGCCGGGTCAGCCGGATGTGTACCTCAGATTGGGTGAAGCCGAAAGCTAGCGTTCTTAAGGGAATATTCGGTCGGTGACCTAAAAGATGACTTTTTACCTATTTATCTATCCGCCCCAGATGTTTTTCTGCTTTGTTTGCAGTCCGGACATGCACTTTAGGGCATGCCTCCCAGGGAAAGGAACCCTTAACGGAACTATTCTCCCTGGAAGATGTTTCTTACTAACCATGTAATATAACATAACTAGCTGGGCACTTGTCTGATAAAGCACTAATGACCCCTACGCCTGGTCTCCATGCATACCACGGTTGTTTCTTAACCAAAAAGGTATTCGGATACACTCCGGACTCTAGGGTCCCGAGGTTGAAGCGAAAAGGTCGGCCAAGACAAACGATCTACAATCCGGCTAGAAGGCATTTCACATGTCACTTTAAAAAGAAAACATACATTGTCAACTTTAATGATTGTATTCCTCCTCAATCCCGTCTAACAGGCTGTCTAACTTACATTCCCGTTGGGAAAATTTAGCGGCCAACTCTACTTAGCTGTATACTAAACTCACAGGGATCTCCTTCCCATCGGGCCCCACCGGTCCAACTTCGGCCATGTGGTTGGGATCCGCCTTCTTGTAACGCGTCTTCACCATGGCCCAAGCCTCCCTGGCACCTTGACGGCAGGCCGAAATCTTCCACAAACAGAAGTGCTGCCGCACTCCTGAAGCTTCTCCATAAGCTCCCCAAGGACCTCGGGTAGGAGAGGGCTGGCCATAAAGCACAGGCGACGCCGCTCATTGCCTGCCGAACTCGTTCGAGCAGTTGCAACAACTTCGAGAAGTTGATCACCCGTTGATATGGGCATCTCCTCCAGAGGCGACACTGTGAGTATACCTACAAGACATACTATGTCAATTTACTTCCTCGCCGAACTCTTCTTTTCAAAAGAGTCCGCTCAAGCACTTACTATAAATGCCGCGACAAAGCCGCTGATTCTCCTTAATGGAGCTGGACAGCCCGGCTTGAGCGCCTTTCAGCTCTTCACCGAGCTTGGCGTTGGCATCTTGGAGCTGGTTCCTTTCTTGCTGCACCCTATTCAGCACTCTCTCGCCGGCCTTTAGCTGGCGCAGTAATTCTTGCTTGTCCGGATCTTGTCCGGCGGCACCTGCAATGTCACTATTAGACTTGCGCGCACGCCGCACAGCGCTTATATTAATAAAAATGTGTTACCAGGAGGGGTCTCTGCGTCTCCTCCTGCGGCAGCAAGTGCGACCTCAAGTTGGGCCTTGCATTCTTGCAGCTCTGAGACAATTGGGCACTCTTCTCGTTAGCGCTGCGTTTCAAATGGTCCTTAAATCAGTTAACATAACTACTTTAAGTCTCGGGAGACTCTTGGTATATATAACCATTAAAATTCCCTTACCCGTATGTCTTTCACATACCGCTCCGTGGCTCTGGTAAAACCATCTTGGCGCACGGAGTGCGCATCCCCATGTTAAAGGCGTCCAATGCCTCGGGGAGAAGCACGCTTCTCAAAATCTTGTCGGCGGCGCCTATGGTTCATGGCGCTCTCCACCTCGAACTTGGTGGCGGACGATGCAGCCGGTGTCCTCCGTTGGAGAAGGATCCGGCCAGCGTCTTGCGCTTGCCTCCCCCTCGGGCGCGGGGCCGGCGGTGTGGGTTGGATCGGCAACTTCGCGCCCGCAGATCCGGCGGCGCTTTTCTCTATAAAGATCATGAGCACTCGGGCGCTTCCTAGGGCGTTGCTCTGAAAATTCAAATCTGAGTTATACCTCTGCGGCGGCGTTTGATCCGTCCGCGCTCCTTTTCCACCTCTTGGTCGGATCGACCTTTGTTGGTCAGCCGCCGCGAGATCGGCTTCCCGCCGTAAAGGCGCTTCCTGTAAAACACCGTCGTTCGCGAAGGTCAGAAATGGGCAAGGAAGAGACAATGGTGTCGCACCTCGGTCACGATCCAGGAAGCGAATACAGTCCGGGGTAGTCCGCCGTAATGGCGACCAAAGCATTGTCCATGCTGAGCTGGTGAAATGCCCCGTCGATCAGCTCCACCTTGATGTCCGGATCCTCTTCGCAGGTCGGATCCAGGGATCTTTCTGGATCCTCGGGTTGCGGAGCGGGACTCACCATGTCCCCCACAGTCCGGCGTAGATCCTGCGCCGAAGACATAATGTAAGAAGCTTAAACTTCGAAAACATGGGTTGAGCCCTTAAAGGTGTTCGCTTACCCATCCTCTAGGGTTCTTCATGGAAAACCCATTCAAAGGGTTCATTCGAAGGAAGTCCTCCTTCTCCCCCTTGTACAGGCTGGACAGGATCTCCACCAGATCCTCGGTCGAATCCGGCCCTTTGCGGCCATGACGGGTGGCATCGTCCTTCCCGTTGAAATCCCACATGGGGTGGCCTCTGTATTGCAGTGGCTGTACCCCCCGCATGATGCATGTCGCCATGACTCCAATCATGGTCAACTCGAAATGGGCCAGTAATCTTATTCGGCCCATCAAGTAATGGATGCTCCTGTCTTCCTCCAATCGGGGCTCCAGAGCGCCACCGAGGCGCTTCTTGAGGAGCAGCACTAAACTCCGGAAGGCCAATCGGATCGGGTCCGCAGCGGGCGTCTCCTATATAAAACCACTCAAGAAGCCCGGTCTTGGACGCCTTCTTAGGAGTACGGATGGGTATCCGGTCCCGGCGATCGCGCCATATTTGGCGCCACCCGCTTGATATATGGACCCCTCGTGAGAACGGGTGCGAGGCGTAACAACCTCTTCCACAATGCAAAATGGGGCTCAATGCCCAGGAACAGCTCGCAAAGAGCTACATAGCCCGCGATATGCGTGATGGGCGGGTGTGAGGTGGTGGAGCTGGAGTCCGTAGAACTCCAGGAGCCCGTGGAGGAACAAATGTATTGGGAATCCGAGTCCCCTTATCAGATAAGGGACGAAGCATACCCGCTCCCCCTTATTGGGGCTTGAGGTAGCCTCCGCTTGCCTCCCACCTTGATAAGTAACTATCCCGGCTCGAACCGGGACCATGAAGGCCGGAGGGAGATAACCCCCCGCTTGGAGCTTCACTAGCTCTATGTGCGGAACAGAGCACCTCCTCCAATCCCCTGGCGGTGGGCTGGGAGCGCGAGAAGAGGAGCCGCGTCGACGGTCCATGATGGAATGGATTTTTAGGTCAAAGGCGCTCCGATGAAGTATTCGCGGGAGGAAGATGGTGTGGTTTGGATCTGGATTTTTGTCTCTTTTGTAGGCGGACGACTCGCACGACTAGGGGGTGAAGCGTAAAAGACACTCTGGCTTTTCGCATTCGTGCGACGCGTGGAAAAAGGCTGTTATTGGATGTAGAAGCCGAGGAACACAGTATTTATGATGAGGCCGGACACTGTTCGCCAGGTACATGGAACTTGAATGGAGAACCCGCCTTGCAACTCCGAAGACTATGTACGCGCTGGACTTATCGTCATTGAAGCCTGGTTCGGGGGCTACTGAGGGAGTCCTGGACTAGGGGGTGTCCGGACAGCCGGACTACCATTGTCCGCTGGACTCCAAGACTATGAAGATACAAGATTGAAGACTCCGTCACGTGTCCGGATGGGACTTTCCTTGGTGTGGAAGGCAAGCTTGGTGATACGGATATGTAGATCTCCTACCATTGCAACCAACTCTGTGTAACCCTAGCCTCCTCCGGTGTCTATATAAACCGGAGGGCTTTAGTCCGTAGGACACAACATACATTACAACAATCATACCATAGGCTAGCTTTAGGGTTTAGCCTCCTTGATCTCGTGGTAGATCCACTCTTGTACTACCCATATCATCAATATTAATCAAGCAGGACGTAGGGTTTTACCTCCATCGAGAGGGCCCAAACCTGGGTAAAACATCGTGTCCCTCGTCTCCTGTTACCATCCGCCTAGACGCACAGTTCGGGACCCCCTACCCGAGATCCGCCGGTTTTGACACCGACACACGCTGTCATAGGTGCAAACCTTGACAGCAAATAGGAAAGCGAGCTCGTCGATTTCCTCCGTGAGAATCGGGACATCTTTGCATGGTCTCCCAAAGACATGCTGGGTGTTCCGACGGATTTCGCCGAGCACAAGTTACATGTCCGACCTGAAGCCAAGCCAGTCAGGTAGCCCTTGCGCCGCCTGTCGGAAGAGAAGAGAAGAGTTGTCGGAGAAGAGATAGCCCGGCTTCTAGCAGCCGGATTCATCATGGAAATGTTCTTTCCAGAGTGGCTGGCCAACCCAGTCCTGGTGTTGAAGAAGAACAAGCAGTGGCGCATGTGTATTGACTATACCAGCCTCAACAAAGCTTGCCCCAAAGATCCCATGACAAGGCGGACGAGGCTTTTCTCCAGCTCAAGAAGATGTTGACAACCCCGCCTATCTTGGCGGCTCCGACTGAGAAAGAGCCCATGCTCCTCTACATCGCTGCTACCAGTCGGGTCATCAGCACAGTCATTGTGGTAGAACGCAAAGAGGAGGGTAGAGCATTGCGGGTCCAGAGACCAGTATATTATTTAAGTGAAGTACTGTCTGCCTCCAAGCAAAACTACCCACATTATCAGAAGATGTGCTATGGTGTGCACTTTGCCGCCAAGAAGCTGAAGCCTTACTTTCAAGAGCACCCAATAACTGTCGACTACACGGCTCCGCTTGCTGAGATCATTGGAAGCCGAGATGCTTCTGGCCGAGTGGCCAAGTGGGCTATTGATCTGCCCCCTTACACCATCTACTATCAGCCTTGCACCGCCATCAAGTCACAAGTGCTGGACGACTTCCTCGTCGACTGGGCCGAGACCCAGTACCTACCACCAGCGCCAGACTCCACCCACTGGCGGATGCATTTTGATGGTTCCAAAATGCGCACTGGTCTGCGAGCCGGCATCGTCCTCACCTCTCCCAAAGGTGAAAAGCTCAGATATGTGCCGCAAGTCCACTTTGCCGCCTCCAACAACGTAGCAGAATATGAGGCACTCATACACGGACTCCGGCTTGCCAAGGAACTCGGCATTCGCCGGATCCTGTGCTATGGTGACTCCGACTTGGTGGTCCAACAGTCGTGAGGCGACTGGGACGCCAAGGATGCGAATATGGCAAGCTACCACTTCCTCGTGCAGCAACTCAGTGGATACTTTGACGGGTGCGAGTTCCTCCATGTGCCAAGAAATGATAATGAGCAAGCGGATGCGTTGGCACAGATCGGCTCCACCCGACAGGCGATACCAGCCGGCGTCGCCTTGCAGCGCCTCTTCAAGCCTTCTGTCAAGCCATCACCAGAGTCCGACTCCATCTTCGTGTCGGCCCCTCCTGAAGCAGTCGGATCCGACTTGAGGATACCAGAAGATGGCATGGGGACTTCGGCAGGCGGCCCGGGGACTGCAGAAGCTGCACCCGGCCCAGCAACTGTGGCAGTCGGCCCGGGGACTTCTTGAAGACAGCAGGCGGCAGTCGACTCCAACCAGCCGCCTCCCGGCCCAACCGCCCTTGTACAAGTCGCTGTCGTGGCAGTCGGAGAGATAGCAACACCATCATGGGCTCAACCCGTCCTTAACTTCCTGGTGAACAAAGAGCTGATGGCCAACGAGACTCTGGCCCGACAAGTGCAACGGCGGGCAGCGGCATATGCCATAGTCAACAAAGAACTGGTTCGGCGCATTGTCACTGGTGTGTACCAGCGCTGCGTGGAGCCGGACCAGGGCCAATCAATCCTCAGAGATATTCACCAAGGCGAATGTGGTCACCACGCGGCCTCAAGATCACTTGTTGCTAAAGTTTCTGCCATGGTTTCTTCTGGACGACTACTCTAGAGGAAGCCAAAGAATTGGTTCAGAAGTGCCAGGGGTGTCAGAGATTCCGCTCCAAGCCACACTTGCCAGCTTCTGCACTCAAGACCATTCCCATTTCTTGGCCCTTTGCTTTTTGGGGTTTGGATATGGTGGGGCCATTCAAGACAATCCGTGGTGGCATGACTCATCTACTTGTAGTTGTGGACAAGTTCACCAAGTGGATAGAGGCAAAGCCAAACAAGAAACTAAATGGGCTGACTGCCGTGACTTTCATCGCCGACATCACCACTCGGTACGGCATACCACATAGCATCATAACCGACAACGGCACAAACTTTGCCAAAGGAGCCTTGGCTCGTTTCTGCGTGACACATGGCATCCGACTAGACTTAGCGTCCGTTGCCCATCCGCAGTCAAACGACCAGGTTGAGCGAGAAAATGGCCTCATCTTGTCCGACATCAAGCCCCGACTGGTCGAGTCTCTAGAGCGTTCGGCCGGCTACTGGCTCGATGAGCTGTCGGCCGTCCTCTGGAGCCTGCGCACAACTCCGAACAAGTCGACCGGCTTCACACCCTTCTTCCTCATCTACGGTGCTGAAGTCATCATCCCAACGGACATAGAGTTTGACTCCCTGCGAGTCACCATGTACACCGAGGAGGACGCCAAGGAGGCCCAAGAAGACGGCGTCGACCTGCTGGAGGAGGGCCGGCTGCTGGCACTCAGCCGGTCCGCCATCTACCAGAAGAGTCTACGCTGGTACTACAACCACAAGGTGAGGCCAAGATCCTTCCAAGAGGGAGACCTTGTGCTCCAGGTGATCCAGTGAACAGCCGGCCAGCACAAGCTCTCGGCACCTTGGGAAGGCCCTTTGATCATCAGCAAGGTGCTGGGCAACGACTCCTACTATCTGATCGACGCTCAGAAGCCCAGAGCATGCAAAAGATGATTCAGCCAAGGAGACAGAGAGGCCGTGGAATGCAAACCTCCTCCGAAGATTTTATAGTTGAAAGCAGTATGTATCATGCTACCTTTTGTATTATGTACGAAGACTCTGGGTCTCCCGAGAAGAACTCGGGGACTACCCTTTCCTTTATCTACATGATAAGTGTTATGCCTATGAGTGTGCATTGTTTTATTATTTCCGCCTGGCACTGGGTTCGACCAGTCGGCCCGGAGGTTTGCCGCCTTCTACTATATGCCGCCTCCTTCAGCCGGACAAGTAATGTGTTGGCACCTAAAACTTCCTCTGTCAGAAGCCGCAGCTCGCGGAGCGACTGAATGGCGGGCAGGGGTTGCAAAACGGTGCCCACATGAAAAATGGCTAAGGAAAAAACGCATATTGTTGAGACCGGCACCGCACCTGTTCGGCCGGCCGGCTTCTGCTCCACTTGCCAAACCTCCAAAACAGCTAAGTACTTGCCCTCCCGCAAAAAGCTAAGTACTCAAACTAGCCACAGTCCGCAGAGCGGCTGCTTGGCTGGCAAGAGGATAGCTAAGGGAGGGCGCCAAAGGAAAATAGCACGGAAAGTTACAAGTCGGCAAAGCAAAGCATAAATTGCGATAAGATATTTACATAGATAAAGCCTATCGGCCAACATTCAACAAAGTTTGATATACACCCCACGGGTGGAATTGTGCGAATTTAATCAAGTTGTCCAGATTAGCAAGCAGGGAACAAAAAAGATAAAACATCCTAAGGAGCAGCGGAAGACTCCAGCTGGGCGCTGGGGTCGGCGGTGCCGGTTGGCACGGCGGGCGCCTCCGGCTGGACGATGGAGTCAGCTGTGCTGGTTGGAGCAGCAGGCGGCTCCAGCTAGATGATGGAGTGAGTTGTGCCGATTGGCGTAGCAGGCGGCTACGGCTGGGCGCTGGAGTCGGCATCACTAGTCAGGACGGCGGAGGGCTGGATGACAGACGTGGTGGCATCCGTCGAAGGAACGGGCATCTGGTCGGTCACTGCCTAGCCGCCTCCAGCAGCAGTCGGTGCTTTGGAGCGCGGATCGTTGCTTGAGGCCCGATCAGGTTGGGGCTGACCATCCACCCCAACATCCAGCATGTCGTCGTCACTCTCCTCCTCCTCCTCCCCCTCCTCCCCTTCATTGCTGGAATTGATGACTTCAGCCGAGTCCTCGCTGTCCTCCGGGTTCAGCACGAGCCACTCCTATGGCGCTTCGGCGCCTTCCTCGACCACCTCCGGAACGAAGATGCTGGTGTCGGTGAAGTCGGCGATCGCCGCCGCCCTGTTGATAAGCTCGGCTTCCACCACCACCAGCTCCTCCTGCGCCTCCAACCGAAACGTGGCCAACTGGGCTAAATCTAGCCCAGGATACCACGCCTTGACGAACTCCAGGGCCCGGCGCGCTCCTGCCCGGGCTGCAAAGCCCTTCTAGGCCTCTAGGCGGCCGGCCGCCACCTCCAACCAGTCGGCAGTCCGACTTGGGGTGCGCGGAGCCGGCAAGCCTGGCCAAAGGGCGGAAATCGCCTGGGCCCCGACGCGCTGAAGACGGTGCAACACTTGATGGGCGGGCCGAAGACAGGCCTGGATGCTGACGATTTGCTCGTTGAGGGTCAGAGGGGCGTCAGCGGCAGTGTGCACGCCTTGCGCCCCCCACTCCTCGCGCTGGGCCTCAATGATCTGGTTTGCAGCGATGGAGTGGCCCGGGAAAAAGTCTGCGTGGACATAAGGCAAGAAAAGCCAAAGTTAGAAACTAATAGTCGGCCTAGATAAGGGCCGGCAGCTCAAGGCAAGAAACAAAGAAAATAAAGCTCACCATCGACCAAGTCTTCGATGCTGCTGAAGCAGGCCGTCACCTGAGCCTTCTTGTCGGCCCAGGCGGAGCGTTCGACCTCAAACTCGACGAGGAGGTCGGTCTCCTTCGCCTTCGCCTCTCGCTGGGCCGTCTTGAGAGCCTCCGCCTGCTCGGCGAGCTGAGTGACCAGCCGGTCTCGCTCCTCGGCCAGCTTGCTGCACTCCGCCTCCTTGCCGTGCAGGGCGGTGTTGGCTTCGCCCAGCTGCTGCTGCAAGGCGGCGTTGGCCTCTATAAAAAGGAAAGAAGAAAGAACATCAGTCAAAAGCAAAGAGGGATGTAGTTGCCGGGGAGATCCGGCCCGACTGCTCAACAGTCGGCCCGAATCTCGGGGACTACAGCCCGCGGGTGCGCCATCGTGCCCCTGCAGAGAAGAAGTAGCTAGCAAAGATAACTCACTGAGAAGATTCGGCCCGACTGCTCAGCAGTCGGCCCGAACCTCGAGGACTACAGCCCGCGGGTGCGCCAGCGCGCCCCCGCGAAAAAAGGAAATCGAAGCTTACTCCGGCTCTCGCACAGATGGGCGGTCTGCGTATCCAGCTCCCGGACTCTGTAGTTGAAGGTGACCGCACGAAGATTGTGGTAGTCCTGCATAAGAGATGTTGGAGAACGTTGCATAAAATTAGAAATTTCCTATGTTCACCAAGATCAATCTAGGAGTTCGTCCAGCATCGAGAGAGAGGAGTGCATCTACATACCCTTGTAGATCGCGAGCGGAAGCGTTCAAGAGAACAGTGTTGAGGGAGTCGTACTCGTCGTGATCCAAATCACCAGAGATCCTAGCGCCGAACGGACGGCACCTCCGCGTTCAACACACGTACGGTCAGCGTGACGTCTCCTCCTTCTTGATCCAGCAAGGGGGAAGGAGAGGTTGATGAAGATCCAGCAGCACGACGGCGTGGTGGTGGATGCAACAGGATCCCAGATTAGCCGCCAAGCGTCTGCGGGAGGGAGAGGTGTAGCAAGGGGGAAGGAAGGCACCAAGTGCAAGGGTGCGGCTGCCCTCCCTCCCCCCTCTTTATATAGGGTCCCCATGGGGGGCACCGGACCTAGGAGATGGGATCTCCTAGGGGGGCGGCGGCCAAGGGGGGAGCCTTGCCCCCCAAGGCAAGTGGAGGCGCCCCCTCCCCTAGGGTTCCCAATCCTAGGCGCAGGGGGGCCCAAGGGGGGCGCACCAGCCCACCAGGGGCTCGTTCCCCTCCCACTTCAGCCCATGGGGCCCTCTGGGATAGGTGGCCCCACCCGGTGGACCCCCCGGGACCCTTCCGATGGTCCCGGTACAATACCAGTGACCCCCGAAACTTTCCCGATGGCCGAAACAGCACTTCCTATATGTAATTCTTCACCTCCGGGCCATTCTGGAACTCTTCGTGACGTCCAGGATCTCATCCGGGACTCCGAACAACTTTCGGGTTACTGCATATTCATATCTCTACAACCCTAGCGTCACCGAACCTTAAGTGTGTAGACCCTACGGGTTCGAGAGACATGCAGATATGACCGAGACGCCTCTCCGGTCAATAACCAACAGCGGGATCTGGATACCCATGTTGGCTCCCACATGCTCCTTGATGATCTCATCGGATGAACCACGATGTCGAGGATTCAATCAATCCCGTATACAATTTCGGTACGTTACTTGCCCGAGACTCGATCGTCGGTATCCCAATACCTCGTTCAGTCTCGTTACCGGCAAGTCACTTTACTCGTACCATAATGCATGATCCCGTGACCAGACACTTGGTCACATTGAGCTCATTATGATGATGCATTACCGAGTGGGCCCAGAGATACCTCTTCGTCATGCAGAGTGACAAATCCTAGTCTCGATTCGTGCCAACCCAACAGACACTTTCGGAGATACCCGTAGTGCACCTTTATAGCCACCCAATTACGTTGTGACGTTTGGCACACCCAAAGAACTCCTACGGTATCCGGGAGTTGCACAATCTCATGGTCTAAGGAAATGATACTTGACACTTGGAAAAGCTCTAGCTAAATGAACTACACGACCTTTGAGCTATGCTTAGGATTGGGTCTTGTCCATCACATCATTCTCCTAATGATGTGATCCCGTTATCAACGACATCCAATGCCCATAGTCAGGAAACCTTGACTATCTGTTGATCAATGAGCTAGTCAACTAGAGGCTTACTTCACTACAAGAAATATGTCAATTAGTGACCTTTTGTCAGTGACCCTGGAAGAATTGGTCATAGATCTATGACCATTTCAGACCATTTGGTCAAAAGCTGTTCTGGGGGCTCCAAACCCTAAACCATTGTGACCATTTTGGTCAGAAAGGTCGTAATTTCCTTAAACGAAATGGTCACAAAGCAAATAGTGCTAGTCCACTGCCTTATTTCTAGTTGTTAATGACCAATATAGATGGTCATAGCCTTGTAGATTGTGGTGGGTTGTGATGACTAAGCGCCACCTCATCAGTTTTGCCTATGTGTCATGTCCATGTGGCAGTTTTTGCCCTAGGTTGTGAAGCAACCTATATTTCTGTTATTTCAAAAATTCCCAAAAAATTCTCATAAATGTTTTGGATCGTATCGTCATCAAATATGTCAAAAACATTCCTTGCCTAGTTCAAAAATAATTCGAAAATATTCATTTTCCTATTCTATTCAGAGCAGCACTTTGTGAAGGAAGTACCACTTTGGCATGTCCAAATGGTATCCATTTTCTACAGTGCTTTCCTATGCCCAAATAACCATCCTCCACCAAATGCCATCTCAATCCATTCATTATTTTGAGCCCAGCTTCAACATTCATATTTATGTCCAGTGTGGTACTTTGTAAAGCAAGTACCACCTAGGATCCTCCTTTTGAGGTGAAAATTTGTGAAGATGGTCTTCTTAGTAACTGATCATCCTCAGCCAAAACTCACGCCCATTAGCCATGTGCATTTCCCGTACCGCAAATCAAACACTTGGCTGCTTATTCATGTTTGAGCATCGATCGGTCTCCTCGTGAGAATCTTATGTTGTGATTTTCTTCCTAGCACCTACGTGGGGAGTGCCCAACCCACTAGACATTCCTAGGCTGCCCAGAACACATGGCAACACCACGGTCACGCGGTGACCATGCGGCGGGCATGCGAGCTTACACGCTCTAGAGTTGGGGCCCTCGGCCACCGTCCAAACCTCGATGTCTCACCATCAAACCATGTATTTGTGATTAAATAGATACTTATTTACCTAGTAATGATTTTTGAAAAAAATAAAGAGCAAACTATGAGGCAGCTGCAGTTCAAATTTGACCCGTTTCCAACTGAATCGATGGCAATTTGTCTTTTTCACCAGAGGTGGATCAAAACTTTTTCACCCAACCATTTTGTCAATTGCGCATTAAATATGGCCTAGTATTTTAGAAAAATGATTTGGTCCATTTTTGCTACAATTATTCGGTAGTTCCTTCACAAAAAAACCTCCTTTTGGGCACTCGGAAAATGAAAAATGAATTTTCCGTGCAAAGAAAATGAAAACTTCCTTAGGCAACATTGTTTGGAATTCCAAGATGTACCTTGGTGCACAATATGAGATCATTTGAACAAACTATGCCATGAATGTGGCCATAAGATTGATCATTTGGCTTGAAAGCCATTGATCTCCACACGTGATAGCTCGTTTCTGAGAACACTTTTTTAAAATAATTGTCGTATTACAAGTTTGTTATTTTTCCTGGGAACTTGGCCACATATAATGACACAACGCGAAGGTTTCCCAATTTTTTGAATTTTTTTGAATTTTTTATGCCCGTTTCAAAATGCGGTCAAAACGGCGGGAATGTCCGTTCCTAGCTAGTGGTTGAATCTTGGAATTTTTTTGGTGTTTCTCTGATTAAATAGGTACTTATGTACCTGTAAATGATTTTTGGAAAAAATAAATAGCAAACTATGAGGCACCTGCAGTTCAAATTTGACCCGCTTCCAGCTAAATCGGCGGGAATTTGTCTTTTTCACCAGAGGTGGATCAAAACTTTTGACACCCAACCATTTTGTCAATTGTGCATTAAATATGGCCTATTATTTTAGAAAAATGATTTGGTCTAATTTTGCAACAATTATTTGGTAGTTCCTTCACAAAAAGAACCTCCTTTTGGGCACTCGGAAAATGAAAAATGAATTTTCTGTGCAAAGAAAATGAAAACTTCCTTAGGCAACATTGTTTGGAATTCCAAGATGTACCCTTGTGCACAATATGAGGTCATTTTAACAAACTATGCCATGAATGTGGCCATAAGATTGATCATTTGGCTTGAATGCCATTGATCTCCACACGTGATAGCTCGTTTCTGAGAACACTTTTTTAAAATAATTGCCGTATTACAAGTTTGTTATTTTTCCTGGGAACTTGGACACATATAATGACGCAATGCGAAGGTTTCCCAATTTTTTGAATTTTTTTGAATTTTTTATGCCTGTTTCAAAATGCGGTCAAAACGGCGGGAATGACCGTTCCTAGCTAGTGGTTGAATCTTGGAATTTTTTTGGTGTTTCTCTGATTAAATAGGTACTTATGTACCTAGAAATGATTTTTGGAAAAAATAAATAGCAAACTATGAGGCACTTGCAGTTCAAATTTGACCCGCTTCCACCTGAATCGGCGGGAATTTATCTTTTTCACCAGAGGTGGATCAAAACTTTTGACACCCAACCATTTTGTCAATTGTGCATTAAATATGGCCTAGTATTTTAGAAAAATAATTTGGTCCAATTTTGCAACAATTATTTGGGAGGTCCTTCACAAAAAAATCTCCTTTTGGGCACTCGAAAAATGGAAAATGGTTTTTTCGTCCAAAGAAAATGAAAACTTCCTTAGGCAACATTGTTTGCCATTCCAATATGCACCCTTGTGCACAATATGAGATCATTTTAACAAATTAAGCCATGAATGTGGCCATAAGATTGATCATTTGGCTTGAAAGCCATCGATCTCCACACATGATAGCTCGTAGCCAGGGCTGGAATCATCCATAACTTTTATGGTTCTGTGATGAAATAGCATTTTATGTAACTATAAATGATTTTTGGGGAAAATAAATAGAAAACTATGAAGAAGCTATAATTCAAATTTGACCCGATTGCCGCTGATTTGTCAGAATTTTGCCAATTTGATGAAAGGTGGATGAAAAGCTTTGAACATACAACGATTTGGTTTATTGTACATAAAATGTGGTATAATATCTTTGAAAAATGGAGTGGTGCCATTTTGAAACAAATATTTGGTAGTTTCTTAACAAAACAACCCATTTTCTGCACTCCAAAAACAGAAACGGACCTTTTTGTGCAAAAAAAGAAAACTCTCTTTAGTAACATTGTTTGCCATTCCAAGATGCGAGAACCGACGCGGGATCCATGGCGGCAGGCTTTTGATGGCTCGGGACCCCTGTAGCGTCATGGAAGGTCGTGTCCCTGTTTGTTGGACGTCTGACTGTGAGGGACGTTGTGTGTGCTGCCGTAGAGAGCACAACATACAACACAAACATGTACGGGTTGCAACGATGTGCTTCCACCCGGGATCGTCATCGAGTGGCTACTGAAGTAATAGTAGCAGGGGCGAGTGGTCCAATCTCGACCGTGCATGCCACCATTCAATGGTGAAGGACGACACACATGCTGTCGTCGAGGGTGCGGTGTAAGCCGAAGAGATGGTATGTGAAAGGATTTTGCGTGGGAGCCCGGGCGGGGAGCAATGAGAGCGAGACATCCATGTGTGCCCGGGAAGAGAAGTTTATCTATGGAGACGAGAATTAATTTCCTTTTTTCCTTTTAATGTGTTGGGAAATTTTGTTTCTTTTTTTCTTTGAAGTATAGTTGGGAATAGTAATTTTTTGAGGAAAATAAATAAAGAAAAAAATGATAATAAATAAATAAAAGTGAGGTAAAGTCTTTTTTTAGGGTGAAGTGAGGCAAAGTATTTTTTTTGAGACAAAAGTGAGGCAAAGTCAGACTCACACACTTTGGCGCCCAGAGGTTTGGGTCAGCCCGCGAACGATTTTGTTTGGTTTTCAATCTCACAGCCCGCGAATAATTACCCAGCCCGCGAACGCGAAATCCCACCCACCCATACATTCCTCCATCGCTCGTCTCTCCCTCTCCCCCGCACTACTTCTCGCCGCCGCCACCACCACCACCACCACCTACGGCGCCCGATCCCGCCCTATTCCAGCGTCCTCCGGCGGTGCCCAGCGCACCACCGTGCCCCCCTCTAACTGTTCCTTCCTCCCATCGGGCCAGATCCGGCGCGCGCGTACTCCACCGGCCAACCGTGACCCTGCCCAGCAGCTAGGGTTGGGGCCAGCACGTCACCGGCATTGCTCCGGCGTTGCTCCGGTGACTTAGGTGAGTCCCTTTACTCCTCCTCGTCACATTCATCTGTCTCTTCCTAACATCATCTCGTATGCCTCACAGATCTAGCGTGTCGTCGCTGGTCGGGCACCGGGACGCCATGGACGGGAAGGTTTCTTCCTCCCCTGTCTGGATCCCATGAACGGCGCAACTCCACCACTACACCATGGAGATGGAGCTCCTTCCACATCATGCATGGAGCCTCCCTCCCAGCGCCCGGGGCCCTAGAGGGTACGAATCCCTCCTCCCACTGTCTCCTTGTACAACTTCTCTTCTTCTCCTATTTATGAGTGCGCGTATTGTGTCAATGGAAGGAATTCAAGGCCATGGCCGGAGAGAGAGGAGCTGCTCCTAGTATAGGACGCCATGGAAGATTCTCCTTTCTTGTTCTGCCTTTTTAATTTTTCCGTTTCTCTTCCCGATCTAGACATGTTGAAGGCTCTATTTTGTGCAGGTGCCGCACTGATGAGGAGAAACTACTGCTGAAGGACGTCCTCCTCCCCTCTCCTCCTCTTACCCCCACACGTGGTGAGCTCCAACCTCTCTTTCCAACCCCTGAACATCTGATCTGAAGTGGACATCAATTTTAATTGTTATGTACACAACATGGATGTGGCATGTGATGGCAGTAGGGCGCTTGAATGGTTTCTAACCAAGATACTGCATCCGACCACTGCCTCTTGACAGGGTAGTGCAGATCAAGTAGCCTCCATTGGGTGACTGCTGCTGAGGCCTAATTGGTCGATCGTGGTCGTGCTCCTACTCCTACTCCTGCTCCAGTCCGTTTAATATCAAGGTTTCATCTGCTTCTCATTGCCCCAGTCCATTAAATAGCATATCAAGAACAAGAAACAATAGAGTTCAAAGACCAACTACGAGAAATTTTAACAATGTGGTGTATGGAAGCACATTTGTGCTACGATTAGTAGGTAGTGTAATAATAAGTAACTAACTATATAAGTTAGTTTGATACATTGGAAACAGAATACAAAAAGTACCGAGTAACTAACTATGTTAGTACTAATTTTCAGATGAGGAGAAAATGCTGTTGTAGGACGTCCTCCTCCCCTCCTCCTGCCCCCACACGTGGTGAGGTCCAATGCATATGTGGATAATCAGGAACTGGTGGTACAACTGTTTAATCGGTTACTTCATAAACTGTCCCACTATGTGCATGAACATGTACACATTTTTTCCTGCTATTTATATACATAACTATTGGACAGTGAGAAGATTTCCATTTTGTGCGTGAACATACTTTTTTTTGTCAATCCATCTCTTATCATGCATACATCCTATCATATATTATATGATAATCTTTTAGTTGCTCACTGTACATATAGGTGCTCAAAATTTTAGATTCCATAGAACTTCTGTTTGTAGTGAAAAAAAGGGTATCTGTAGCTTTTCAGTTGATGTCTATTTAAATCAATAGAATACCTGTTGAGTATATGTGTTCATCGGTGCACCATGCTGAATTACTTTTCCGTTCAAAAAAGCAATTACTTTGGTATATTGTGATGCCTCCCATAGTAGTTTGCACCCTGGAACCAACCAACAGCAGATGCAATATATTTTCCAAGTATATACCGCCCTTACTGTTTTAAAAAACATACGTTGTTGATTCCTTTTTTTATTTTTTCCTACACCCTGCTGTGGGATTCTTAATAGCCTTACCTGCATATGAACAAACTGCAAGAGACAGATACAGTTCCTGACCTGTGAAAGGCTGTTTCATGACTTATCCATCTCACATGACCACCTTCTATATCTACAGTTATCGATCAGTTCTTTCTACTTACATGGCGGATATATCTACAAGTAAACCTACAGGTTCTTTGTAGTTCAAATGCAGTATCCTATATCATTTTTATTATTATGAAGAACTGTTTGTTCAGTCACATCTGCCCTTTACTAGAGAGAGTGAAAACGGAAAACTATTGTGGAGCAAATTAGATGGGCGAACCAATAGATAATTATGTAGCCGTTCTTGGGTGTCAATGGATCATAGTTTACTAATCATATCAAGAAAATAAATATAACTACTTGAGAATAAAGGGAAAATGAGAATAAAGGATGGTTGTGGTAGTAGAATGGTATTTTTGCTTAGGCGCAATCATACTTATGGAGTAGTAAATAACCTGTCATGTCATTCTTCAAGTCTGCACATAGCATTGTTATTGTAGGAGCAGATTTCTCATCCTTAAGGAACCTGAACTTGCTTAATAGCCAATTTAGTGGTGTAATACTAGTTCCTTGATGTCAACTCTAATGCTTCTATTTACATTCCTTGATGTCATTTCTGTTTTGCAATCATATGACATTGTCTCATGTAAATCAGTATGGGCTGATGTCAATTTTTTAATCTACAATTCATCTAGTGGTTTTTTACATGGTAGCATAATGTCCTCCTTTTCTAATATGCAAACTTCTAATATGTGAGGTGAATAAGTGCATGAGGTGTGGTTCGCCTTAGGCTGCTCCTGCTCGTCGGCTGTCTGGTCCAGCGTCACTTAACCGTTGTGACCTGGCTGGTTTGTTTCAGCTTCGAGCTGCCTACCACGGAGTGGGAGGCCGACACGCTCATGAACATCGAGGCCAGATCAAGTACGCTGGTGCACTGCGGCATGCGGCGGCCTATTTTGTTGTAGTGCTGTTGTATATGGTCTCATCGAGCACTGAGTATCCATATGTTGTTCTAATCCTGATGATGATGTTGTAGCGTGGACACCATATTCAGTTTGTCTTGATGCTTTATCTCTTATGATTCTTGTCTGATGCACATTGTTCCTTGCAGGGTTATGATGATATTTCCAAGGAAATATACTGACCCAGATGTGACGAAGGTGCCCATTTCCCTTTCTTAAACATTTCTACTCTGGTTTTTTCTTCCTGTAGTTCCAGTTTCACATTGTTAGTGTTTCATGCCATACTCATCGATCCTGCTCACATTCCTTGTGATTGAGTAACTTGATTAGTATTTCCGCCATTGTCCTATCTTAGTAAACTGTTTGTTTTTTCAGTAGCTAAAAGGAAAGTAAATCTACTATATCCTGGTATTCTAGAATTTCAGTGTCTCACGAAGTTACTCTTTGTCCTGCTTTAGTTTGCAAACTGATGCTCTATGTCTGTTCTCATTTCTTAAGTTTGAAATGTTTCAAACTTAAGAGTGCCCCCATCCTTGTTATTCCATAATACTAATATGTGCATTTGTCCTTATAATTTCAGGGAAGGCCAAAGAAAGAAAACACAAAAATAGTAGCATGCAACTGCCAAGCCTTGATCAGACTACACCGTACAACAGAAAATGGATGGTATATACACGATTTCAGAACTGAACACAACCACCATTTTGTCATCGTCGTGTGGCGAGAAACTACATTGGCCATCACACAGGGACATTGACACACCAAATACATAGTGAAATGATGTGCTCTACGTTCATTCTACTGTGTTATTGAGATCCCGTGGTGTAATTATACTGCTGTGTTATTTTGAGAATTATATTATTATTACCATTATATTCTCCTGTGCTTTTGGTTGACTACCAAATTGTCCAATCAAATGTGGATCTCCCTTGAATAAGGGTTGGACTGAAACTACTAAATTGTGTGAGTGGGCTGGACCGTTTAGAGAAAAGGGTTGTCTCAATTAATAAATGGGTTGTACATTGCCTCAGCCCAAGAACAAACATTAACAGGCTGATGTGTTGGGCCAGGCCCATGGTTGTGGCCCAAAGGTAAATCTAAAAATGGACCGAATTAAGGGCTTGGCCCATAGTTGTGGCCCAAAAGTAAATCTGAAAATGGGCTATATTGGGCTTGGCCCATTGAAACAACTGATTTTGACTAATCCTGCATGGCGTCCACGTCATCATTTTTGCCATGTCATCACATGTGCCACGTAGACATCGCCATGTTGGCTTGGCCACATCAGATCCTACGTGGTCTACGCTAATTAGTAATGACCATAATTTTTGTCAAAGATTTAACGACCAAAATTTTGGTCAAGGGCGGCCATGACCGAAATGCTAGAAAAGGTCACGTTTCTTTGTTCTTGACGGCCAACTGTTGACCTTCTGAATTTGGTCAAAAAAAGGTCAAGAAACGAAAGCAATGACCAATTAACGACCAAAATGGGGAGTCATAATTGAGCGTATTTCTTGTAGTCTAGGGACATGTTGTGGTCTATGTATTCAGACGTGTATTACGATTTTCGGATAACACAGTTATAGCATGAATAATAGACAATTATCATGAACAAAGAAATATAATAATAACCATTTATTATTGCCTCTATGGCATATTTCCAACAGTATCCCACTTGCACTAGAGTCAATAATCTAGTTACATTGTGATGTGTCGAACACCCATTGCGTCCTACTGTTGATCATGTTTTGCTCTAGGGAGAGGTTTAGTCAACGGATCTGCTACATTCAGGTCCGTATGTACTTTACAAATATCTGTGTCTCCATCTTGAACATTTTCACGGATGGAGTTGAAGCGACGCTTGATGTGCCTGGTCTTCGTGTGAAACCTAGGCTCCTTGGCAAGTGCAATAGCTCCAGTGTTGTCACAGAAGAGTGTAATCGGCCCCGACGCATTGGGTATGACTCCTAGGTCGGTGATGAACTCCTTTGTCGGATTTCGGGTTTCGGCAGACCCTTGAGGTTCGAACACTGGGGTGCGTGCGGAGATTCAACCCTCTACCGGCTCGCTCCTCGCCGAATCGCTAAGATCTAAACTACTAAACTGAACAGCACAAGAGGCACAAGATTTATACTGGTTCAGGCCACCATTGTGGTGTAATACCCTACTCTAGTGTGTGGTGTGGTGGATTGCCTCTTGGGCGGATGAGGAACAATACAATGGAAGAACAGCCTCGCGAGGGTCTGTTCTTGACTGGCGCGATGAACTGCTAGGGGGAGTTCAGTAGCCTCTCTCTCTCTGTATGTGTCTTTCTATCCTTGTTCCCTCGATCTAGATGCTCGATCCCCTACCCTGGGGGTGGCTAGTCCTATTTATAGGCAAAGGCCCTGGGCCTCTTCCCAAATATTGAGTGGGAAGGGCGCCAACAATTGGCCATTTTGAAGGGGAACAGCGGGTACACTTATCCTGACTAAAGTTGGTCCTCGCCTGTCAAAGGCTCTAGTGGTGACGCCGGCTTGGGCTCCACAATGACTTCCTTCCGGCCGTTGGGCTGGTCTTGGTCTTGTTGCACCGAAATGGACGCCTTTGCTTGATGCTCTCGCCTGCGCTTGCTCCCTTTGCACCAAAGAGGAAAGGAGGACATCTGCTGGCTGGGCGCCTGATGGCGCCCTTGGTCGTCATGGCTTGCATCATGGGCACCTCGCGAGGTACCCCGCCTTGAACTCCCCGCCTCCTCATGAGCCATCCTAACGAGGCCGTGCCTGAGGAAGCTTCTTGCCGTCCGCCCCGCGAGGCTTGGCCCCTCGCGAGTGTCTTGAGCTTGTGTTGATGAAGATGGGCTGTGCTGGGCCTCCTTCGAGCCACGCCGCAGGCCGCAGGCAGGCAAGTCTGGGGACCCCCGTTCCCAGAACACCGACATCCTTCACCCAGATTGCTTCATGTGCTGCCTCCGAGGCTGCCATGTACTCCGCTTCACATGTAGATCCCGCCACGATGCTCTGCTTGCAACTGCACCAGCTTACTGCCCCACCATTCAAAATATACATGCATTCGGTTTGTGACTTCGAGTCATCCAGATCTATGTCGAAGCTAGCGTCGACATAACCCTTTACGACGAGCTCTTTGTCACCTCCATATATGAGAAACATGTCCTTAGTCCTTTTCAGGTACTTAAGGATGTTCTTGACCGCTGTCAAGTGTTCCATGCCGGGATTACTTTGGTACCTTCCTACCAAACTTACGGCAAGGTTTATGTCAGGCCTGGTACAAGTCATGGCATACATGATAGACCCTATGGCTGAGGCATAGGGGACGACACTCATCTTTTCTCTATCTTCTGCTGTGGTCGGGCATTGAGCTGAGCTCAATTTCACACCTTGCAACACAGGCAAGAACCCCTTCTTGGACTGATCCATATTGAACTTCTTCAATATCTTATCAAGGTATGTGCTTTGTGAAAGACCTATGAGGCATCTTGATCTATCTCTATAGATTTTGATGCCTAATATGTAAGCAGCTTCTCCAAGGTCCTTCATTGAAAAACACTTATTCAAGTAGGCCTTTATGCTGTCCAAAAGTTCTATATCATTTCCCATCAAAAGTATGTCATCCACATATAATATGAGAAATGCTACAGAGCTCCCACTCACTTTCTTGTAAACGCAGGCTTCTCCATAAGTCTGCATAAACCCAAACGCTTTAATCATCTCATTAAAGCGAATGTTCCAACTCCGAGATGCTTGCACCAGCCCATAGATGGAGCGCTGGAGCTTGCATACCTTGTTAGCATTCTTAGGGTCGACAAAACCTTCCGACTGCATCATATACAGTTCTTCCTTAAGGTGACCGTTAAGGAATGCCGTTTTGACGTCCATTTGCCATATCTCATAATCATAGTATGCGGCAATTGCTAACATGATTCGGACGGATTTCAGCTTCGCTACGGGAGAGAATGTCTCATCGTAGTCAATCCCTTGAACTTGTCGTTAACCCTTAGCGACAAGTCAAGCTTTATATATGGTAACATTACCATCCGCATCCGTCTTCTTCTTAAAGATCCATTTGTTTTCTATTGCTCGCCGATCATCGGGCAAGTCTGTCAAAGTCCACACTTTGTTCTCATACATGGATCCTATCTCGGATTGCATGGCTTCAAGCCATTTGTTGGAATCTGGGCCCGCCATCGCTTTTTCATAGTTCGAAGGATCACCGTTGTCTAACAACATAATTTCTAAGACAGGGTTACCGTACCACTCTGGTGCGGAACATGTCCTTGTGGACCTTCGAAGTTCAGTAAGAGCTTGATCCGAAGTATCTTGATCATCATCATTAACCTCCTCTCTTGTCGGAGCAGGCACCACAGGAACATCTTCCTGAGCTGCGCTACTTACCGGTTCAAAAGGTAGTACTTCATCAAGTTCCACTTTCCTCCCACTTAATTCTTTCGAGAGAAACTCTTTCTCCAGAAAGGACCCGTTCTTGGCAACAAAGATCTTGCCCTCGGATCTTAAGTAGAAAGTATACCCAATGGTTTCCTTAGGGTATCCTATGAAGACGGATTTTTCCGACTTGGGTTCGAGCTTCTCAGGTTGAAGTTTCTTGACATAAGCATCGCATCCCCAAACTTTTAGAAACGACAGCTTAGGTTTCTTCCCAAACCATAATTCATACGGTGTCGTCTCAACGGATTTAGACGGTGCCCTATTTAAAGTTGTAAGTGCATCTAGTGCCACCCCTGGTTGGTTTTGGAGTATTGACGACAAAGTTGGTTGAGGGACTAATGCGTTTGTGAGAATTGCAGGATAATGCAGGTAGTGTCCCTCATTGATTCGGTTTACCTACCGGAGATGACCCCTAAAAATGTATGAAGACATTGAAGACAAAGGTGGTATGTGAAGATATTCATATTAAAGACTATGACATGAGAAGACATTGAGTGAAGACTATGGAGCGCGAAGACTGTGTGATTTCGTTGTTTCCTTTTCTTCTTTGTTGAGTCATAGGAACGACCGTACTGTTAAGTGGGGTCCAAGTGAACTAAGTCAGAATGACTGAAGTGATGCTCAACCCAAATCCTATGTCTTCGAGCGAAGACAATGAGAGCAAATCTTATCCAGAGCTGGATGAGTCAGCTTTGCTTGTAGCCCAAGTAAAGTTGCCGTGTGTGTTTGAAATCTAACCGTTGGAACACGTGTCAGTTCCTTAGTGACCCAGGGTCATTTCAGACATATCAGGTCGGATTGCCTTGTGGCTATAAATAGCCCACCCCCTACACCATAAATTGGTGGCTGCTCAGAGTTAGTGCACGGCTTTTGTCGTTTGAGAGCAACCCACCTCGAAGCCTTTGAGAGAGAAAATCCTTGCGAGGACAAAGCCCAAACACCAAGAGCCAAAGAGTGTTAGGCATCATCAAGTCTTTACATGCGTGTGACCTAAAGACTTATTACACTTGAGGACTGTGAATCCTCCACCCGGTTAGGCGTCGCGTTACGAGCATCCAAGAGTCATTGTGGATTGCGGTGAACGAAGTCTGTGAAGGTTTGGAAGTCTACCTTGAAGACTTACCAGAGTGATTAGGCGAGGACTGGGTGTCCTTTGCTCAAGGGAATAAGGTGAAGACACGGTCTTCGAGTTAAATCTCAGCCTCCCTAACGGACGCATAGTTGTCACAAGAATCGAACTGGTCCAACAAATCATGTGTCTTCAACGAGCAACTGGTTCTATCCCTTTCCATCCTCTACTTAAGTTCGTCTTCGTGAAGTCATTGCCTATCTGTCGTACCTGTTTGACTTCATTGCTTGACTACTATCGTTGATTGGCTTCATACTATCTTCCATCCTGATCCTTACTACTTAGCTGCTATTAGTCCTGTGCTTTCACATCATTGCATACTTGACTATGGTTTGCTTACAGTAGTTTATCTTCCGCTGCATATCAATTGGGGCATTTCAATTGTTTGACTTCGAAACTTCCAAGTTTTGAAGACTTTCATAAAAATCGCCTATTCACCCCTCCTCTAGTCGATACTAGCACTTTCAATTGGTATCAGGGCAAGGTACTCCCTTGTTCTGTGTGATTCGGTTTAACCACCTGGAGTTTTAGCTATGTCGACTCCAGGGATAATCAAAGTCTCCGCTGCTTGCCCCGTATTCGATGGAACTGAATATCCCTACTGGAAGAATAAGATGCGTATGCATCTTGAAGCCATTGATGTCGACCTCTGGTATGTCGTCAAGAACGGCGTTCCCAAAACTGGTGAAGGTGTCACCCCTACCGATGTCAAGAAGTTCATTCAACTGGACTCTACTACAAAGAACATCATCTGTGGTCATCTGACCAAAGGACAGTATGGCCGTGTGAGTGCTCTGGAAATGTCGAAGCTAGTCTGGGACTGGCTATCCAAGGTCAACGAAGGAGTCTCAACCTAGAGAGATCAAAGGATCAGTGTTCTTCGCAACCTCTTCAACCGCTTCAAGAGAAACGACAATGAGAATGTCCAGCTCACTTTCGATCGCCTCACTGACATCACAAATGAGCTTCAAGCTCTTGGCGCAACTGAGATTACCAAGCATGAAATCGTCAAGACACTGCTGAGATCACTTGACAGCTCCTTTGACACCCTTGCACTCATGAGACAAGAACGTCCTGATTTCAAGACACTCGATCCGTCTGATATACTTGAGAGGCTCAATACACATGAGTTCCAGCTCTCTGAGAAAAGAGATATCTATGGTCCCAACTACGGCCGTACTCGCGCTTTGAAGGCAAAGGTCATTTCCCCATCTGAAGAAGAATCTGACTGCAGTTATGAAGATCCTGAAGACATTGGAAAGGAACTTGTTATGCTAGTGAAGAAGTTCCATAAATTCACCAAGAAGAAAGGCTTCAGAAAGTTTTCACGATCTAGCTCAAGGAATGATGAAGCTTCCACCCATGACCACAAGAAGAGAACCTGCCACAAGTGCAAGAAACCTGGTCACTACATATCTGAGTGTCCACAGTGGACAATGAGAAGAAGAAGAAGAGCAAGGAATATGATTCTGATGACAAGAAGAAGAAGAAATCCTCAAAGTCTTCTTCTAAGTCTTCTTCCAAGTCTTCATCATACAAGAAGAGCTCATCTGGCAAGGCTCGTGCTTTTGTTGGCAAGGAAATGGATTCAGAGGAGGAGTCTGCTTCTGAGGAGGCGGAGGTGGAGTCTGGAGAGGAGTCTGACCCTGGCTTTGCAAGTCTGGCTCTAGCCACAGCCTATGTTGCCAAGTCCATCTTCAACACTGAAGACAATGACTTCCACACCAACGCTGAAGCTGATAACGAAGACGATCCTACTCCCACCTACTGCTTCATGGCACGTGGTGCCAAGGTAAAATCATGTGATGCTTACTTTCAAACATCAAGTGAAGATGACTCTGATTGTGAATCCAAACCCAGCTACAAAATACTTGCTAAAATTGCAACTGAACAAAAAAAGGCTATGGAACATACTCAAAAACTGTTAGACAAAAGCAATGACCTGTTGGACGCGGAAATGACCCGATCAGAGTCCTTAGTTGAAGATATAAAAAATCTTCATGCTAAGTACCAAGAACATGAAAGTCTTCATGAAACACTCTCAACTACTTATGAAAGGCTCTCCTATGATTATCTTCAAAGGAATCAAGAGCTTGAGAAATTGAGGCGGCTCATGAAGATCTTCAAAAAGTGAATGAGTCACTTCGCGCTCAACAGATCAGTTCCGCTCAGAATAAATTTGAACCACCATGTCTAAAATGCATAGAGCGTGATAATGCTACATCTGTTGCTGAATGTTCCACTGCTGCTATTGTTTCATTGTCTTCACCTACTGATGTGGTTGCTAACCCCTCTGTGGAGGATACAACTACTATTGCTGATGAAAATGCTAGGTTGAAGAAATTGCTTGAAACAGGAATGTATAAAAGTCTGAAAGGGCATCAGACACTTTGCGATGTCCTCAAAAAGCAGATTCTGAACCGAAACCCTAGGAAAGAGGGTGTTGGGTTCGAGAGGAAAATGAATGTTTATGGCTCGTACTGGAAGCCTGAGCAGTACCCCAAAACCACATGGGTTGCTGCAAAGGAACCTTCAGTAGATCCATCCACTTTATCTGGTTTTACCTGTGCTAATCCTATTATCATTGATGAATCCTTTGATGCAAACTATAAGCTGTTCAAGAATCAGAATGGTGAAGTGTTTGCCAGGTATATTGGTACTAACTGCAGGAATGGACCACCAATGAAGAAGATCTGGGTACCTAAGCAGTACATTGAGAATCTTCCTGTGAATGTCATCATGACACCACCAAGGAAGAAGACAAACCCCAGACCTATGGCTTCATATGGCCCAAAGGCTTCATACAGATACAGGACACACCTGAGTCACCCTAACGCCAATGTTTTGCAGGGAAATCATACTCAGACTCATGAATATGAGCGTTTGTCCTCAAACCGCTATGTTCATAGAACTAAGAACTTTTTTGCTTATTCACATGAGTATCATTCATCTCCTACAAGGCTATTTGCTAGGCCTCCAAAGCCGAAATTCTCAGATGCTGCACTTAGACTCATTGCTTCTAAGCCACCCCTAAAAATGTGGGTGGTGAAGAAGAACTAACTTTCTTTTGCAGAGAAAGGTCTCCAGCCTGCAATCTATGGCGTCCGATGCTATTGCTGGGGACCCAAAACACATTAAGGACACATGATAAAATGTCTTTCTATATATACTTCACATCTGAATCGCTTACCAGTCATACTGTGTGTCCTAACTTTGATCTAAGCTGTGACAATCCTTGTATGTGTCAAATGCCTATGCTTCACTAGTGCAGAACCGGGCTTTAGTGCCGGTTCGTGACGGCATTTAGTGCCGGTTGGCGAACTGGCACTAAAGAGTGGGGACTAAAGGTCCCCCACCTTTAGTACCGGTTCGTCACGAACCGGCGCTAAAGTGCATACACGTGGCACGAGCCAGGCCCGGGTGCGTGTTGGACATTAGTACCGGTTGGTAACACCAACCGGTATTAAATGTTTTGGTGTTTTTTTAATTTTTTCTTTAATTTTGTGTTTTCAATTTGGCTTTATTTTCCATTTAATTCTTTCTTGTTTGCTGGTATTTCACGATACTACAAATTGTACACGTTATGCATATATATAAATATATGGATTTTCTCGTACGTAGAACCGCATATATATATATATATATATATATATATATATATATATATATATATATATATATATATATATATTATATAATATCATCGAATGTCTCATAGCCAACTCCATTAACTATTCACACATACACATGTATATGCATATACAATTTCTCCTACATGTTGCCTTGGTGCCTTCGGAGCACGATGACAAGTGGTTCATGGGGGCGGTAGCGGGTAATAGTATTCTCCTTTGGAATCTATGACCTGGTCGAGCAAAAATCCGGCTATTTCCTCTTGAAGTGCTTGTATGCGGTCTGATGGTAGGAGCTTATCCCGCACCGACCTGAACTGTTAAGAAGGAGATCAATATGCATGTGTGTTAGTTGTGTGACTAGATATCGATAATGGTGTGAATAGTATTCTGACAAAAACGTACCCAATCCTGTCTATCAGATCTGGTCCTTTCGCCGTCATCATGCGAATGTTCTCGCAAACGTAGAATGCACATAGATTATTCTCACGCCTGCCTCAGGGCCTTTACGAGAATGGAATTGAATCAGATAATGATTAATCAAGCATGATAATTAATTAATGATATTGAAACAAGAATTAAAAAGATGGTAGCTAGCTAGTACTACTTAATTACTTACCTTGGGTCAATGCCAAAACAACTTTTTTGGCCACTTGCCTGGAGTCACCTTGATGAACCTTGCCCATGCCCTGCCCGCCGGCAAAGAAAATTAATAAAGGGGTTATTAAATAGTTCATATCAGGAACTAATAGTTAATAATGATTGAAATTACCTTTTGACTATCCCCTTCACGATGGTGTAGTCTTTATCTTCTTTAGTTAGTGAGTCCAGTAATTCAACTTTTCCTTCCTCAACTTTAATGTCTAACAAGACCCAGTGCCAACTGCATACACACACGTTTGCATGTCTTAATTAAGCGGGCATGTGCATAAAATTAATCAACTACCGTAAACTGTATACACTTAATTATTAACATCTAGCTAGCTAGTAAGCAAAAACAGAACTTGTAGTACAAGACAGTGTGACTCACGGGAAGTTGTAAGGAAGTAGTATATCTTCATTGGTATTGAGGCGCTTCAAGAACTCTAGCATGCTTTCCTCTACAGCAGCTTGACAATGTTCAATCTCCCATATTTTATGATTAATGGTATTTGGGTCAATGAACCCAACGCCATAGCGTGCATCTATTTTCATTTCATACATCTTCATCCTGCATATAATACCACAGAAAAAGAATATAGTGAGGATAACACTACTAGGAAAAAGGCTACTAGCAGCGCGGGTAAAATGGCTACTAGCAGCGCGGGTACCCGCGCTACTAGTATCGCGCTACAACTATTAGTTAGTAGTAGCTTGGGTGAAACCCGCGCTACCACTAACTTTGTTAGTAGTAGCATGTTCCACACACGCTACTGCTATTACGTACACGCGCTACTACTAATGAAATAGTAGTAGCGTATGTAAACAACCAACGCTACTAGTATCCTATATACTAGTAGCGCCCAGTTCCTCCCCACGCTACTACTAACTTATTAGTAATTAAAAAAAAATGAACCAATTCAATTTTATGTTTACAATTCCAACAAATTCCAACAACTAGAACCAACAAAGATTTGTAATAAACCAGTAGACATCATTACAAATACAAGATTTATAATAAACCAATTCCATTACTACAATTGTTGTATCATCACACAGTTCCTCATTCTACCTATTCTCACTCCAATAGTAAGAAAAATGAAAAGAAAAAATAGAGATAATCTGCCGCAATTGCACTTCGGTGTCATGGATTCAGTCTGCCGCTTCAACATCTCATTATCCTGCAGCAATGGAAATTTGCCCCAAAATTACCTTTTGCAACTCTTCAAATCTCTTCGTTCAAGCAGACAACGAGGTCTTAACCTACAAACAAAAATTGTCCCATAAGCATTGCAGACTTCAATCATGGGAGAATATAAGAGTGTACAAGGCATATACAGAAAATGGAACCAACCTTTAAAAGGCCAATTCAGTGTCATATTGTACACATGTAGGAGATGACAAGTTTACAAATCACCCATTTTTATAGGTTCAAAGACAGATAACAAAAATTAAGTGGAAAGAGATAGCTGACAGCGAAGCTTAAAGCTGCAGTAAGAAACATTAGATATACACATTTTGAAAATCAATCTCGGTGGAACAACATAAGATTGCATTAAGATTTCAGAATTAAACATAGGCATATCTCATAGTTTAAAACAAGGTGCTTCAGCTAGCATGATAGCAGGGGATGTAGATATATAAAAATTGAGATAAAACCTTTGGCTAGAACAGCAACACAGCACAGGATCTACGTTCGGTGGCGGAGCTCACTAATCGGTGGAGAAGGTCGAAGTACCAAGTACGTAGAGAGAAATTTTGTCCTCCCCCCTATTCTATCTATCCTATTATATCTGCAAAAATAGAGAGAAGTTTTGTACTGTGCGCATGAAGAATACTAATCAATCCTTCTTGCTGGTTTTGTAGACTATAAGCCATACACGTGTGATGCTTAGATTCTATCATAGAGAGAGGCTTTTTAGCACCCGGGTGTCTAGATTTACTCCTCAATTCTAACGAGCCCAAGAATGTCAAGAATGTGCATTCATGTCTTCTATGCGCTTATGAACTCTGTGCATTCATGTCTTCTATGAACTCGTATTTCGGGCACTAGACCTTCATATGAACTCGTATTTTGACATTCTTGGGCTCGTTAGAATCATATGAACAATTCTTCAGTTCCACCCAGTCTAGATTTACTCCTCGACCCGCTCCGCCGATCGACCTTCCTCTCCTCGCTGCGTAGCATCTCAAGAGCCCTTGGGCTCCGGCGCCTGTCCGCCATGCCCCCTCGCACTCCCGCTCCAAGGAGGTGTTTCTGTGCAAGGTGGAGTCCGCGCTGGCTCCCCTTGCGCGGCGGCCGAAGTTGGCACGGGGACACCTTTGCGATGGTGGCCGAGGTTGTATCCCCGGGTTCATGCCTCCCCCATGTATCTCCTGCGCCCGAGGTATGTCTTTGCCCCCCCAGGTCCCCGACCCCAAGTCGCAGGCCACCCGACACTATCCCGTCGTTTATCATCGACACCGTTGCTCCGCCTACTCTCGACATATTCTCATTACCTTGCATCGCCACAAATCCCACTTTGATTCTCCACTCCCTTTGTAACATCCCCTTTCTTCTCCTGGATCTGTCATGGGCACGGGCCAGTGGTAAATATCGGGGAAGGCCAAATCTGGGTATGGGCAGCGGCTAGTGGTGGATTTCAGGGAGGAGTGGTGGTGCTCAGATCTGGCGTGGGCTAGGTGGAGGTGAAGATGAGGTTGGCAGAGCGCAGGTAGGGGCCAAATAGAGGTGCAGCTGGGCGGTAATGCTCGAGGTCAAGGGCGAGGTCGGGATCCGGGAGAGATCGAGGTCGGGACGACGACGGCGAAGTATGGGCCGGGTTCGGCTGGTGTGTGCAAGCTCCAGACGAGGATGGGGTAGGGCCGTTCACGATTCACATGTGATAGCTGCATTTCTATCATAGGAGCCTGAATTTAAATTGATGCTTACCAATCTGTCTCACAGTCCATATCTCTACTCCTATAAAAACCTCAGTTGGTGATGCTGGTGTGCCTGCCATCTTTCACCAATAGCCGTCGGATCTATATCTGATGCATACAAAGCAAATTGCTGTAGTTTTGAAAAAAGATGTCCGCACTTGTTTCCATATTTACAAACAACTCCATGTCTCTCACAATCAGCCTTATCTCTTTCCCACCACATCCAGAAGGCCATGGAATAATCCAGTGTGATGGTTGCTGCCGGCTCCGTGCACCCCCAATCTTGGGGTTCCGTTCAATGCACGGGCATCTTACTAGTAGAGGATTGAATGAGTACCACCAGACACCAGTAGACCGGTTAGCATTTGTTGAGCTCTAATCGTGCTTACGCTTTCCTTTTGCAGTGTATGTGCTAGATTCAGACAGTATCATGAAACCCTGGAGTCCCAAATCGAAAAGGAAAAAAGGTATAAATTTAGTTTCATTCTGATCCATTTTTTTTGCTAGCCATTGCCAACAAACAGTGTGCCTTCTATGTATCTAAGATTATATGTTAAGAAATTTATTAAGATGTGTACACAGATAGAATGGGAGATAAATGATGTCTTAGCTTTTTTTTTTTTTGCTTCGTCGGTCTGCGCTATGCGTATACAAGTTAGTAGAGTATTGATGTGATGTATAGTTTTTGACTCAACATGTTTATCTGAATTTATTAGCAGCAGCATGGTACCTGAACTTTAGAGAACCTGCTGTAAAAATCAGAGCACCTGGGTTCAACACAAGCAAACTGTTAACATGATTTTTCGTTATTTTAGATATTTAGAACATAACTTTCGGAAGGGATTCATATGTGTTTATTGGCAATAAAAAATTCAGTGACTTATTTTTAAGATCAATTTACATGACTTATTGTCAGGTTTCTCATTATTTTATATCTTTAGAAACCAAATTTGACAGACTGAAATCTTTTCCTGGGGAAGTTATTAACAATCACTGATTTTTTTAGATTGTACTACCTGTTCTATTCTTTTCTTCTCACTTCTTTTAATATCAAAGTTCATCTTAGAATCCTCAAAGACCATGACAGAAGAAGTGAGACTTGCCACATGCAAAGTACATGAAAAGAGCGTATAAGTACTTACCATGGGATGTTCTTCATCAGAATATGGCTTAGTGCCTCATTCATCTATCTTCCTTTATTGAATATTAATACTGTTAATTAAAGATATTTCGGAGATGACTGGTTGCCATACAATCTTGTGCACTCATTCCATAGTTCAAAGTGGGAGTTCTTCAAGAGGTAATCTTATTATTTCAACTTGATGGCTAGATTTCCCTTTGCATCTTGGTCCTAGACTATCATGGTATAGAATTGTGCTATCCGTCAAGTTCCATCTCTGGAATCTACTCCAAGATGCATGTTTTCATGAATTTTCCTATCTTTGTGCTTGCTCCTGAATTAGTATCGTGCTGCTTATGTAGCAATGTGCTTAGGAATCACCTTACAAATTCAAGCTTTTGGTCATGACAATCTATATATAAAGAGATTGCGGATATTTCTAAAATCATTTGGATAAATATGCCTTTTTGACTTATTTCCTTGCTGCCCAAAACAATGATTGGTGAGTTGAGATGTGCCTGAATTGATGCATTTTGGCATTCACTAAGAGCCACACCTATATTTATCTTTGTGATTGCAGCAAGCTATTATACGGATGTCATGACTACACAAGCACAAAGTATCTAAGTAAATTATCACTTATGATTGTTCCTTCTATTTCAAATGTGTTTTACTACCTACATCTTCTGGAACTACTCTCAAACTTTGCTATAAAACTCGAAATTCTGCTATGAATCGACTGGAGTATTAAGCTTCAGCTCGAGGCTAAGGAGGACTGGTCCCCCTTCTTTGTTTAGCTTTGTAATTGCCCGATGTTGCTGTTAGTACATATTTCCATGATAAAATTGCTTTCCTTGCTTCAGAACAGTGTTATGCTCTTTGTTACCTGTCAACAAAGCTGTTCTTTATTGTTCAATCTCCATTGTTTTCCCTTTTGTTTCATTGATTGCCATTCTGTTGGTGTTTTTCTACCAACTTTGGGCATGATTGCAGGAAGCAAAGGCAAACAGAGTTTGGTAGGAAAATGGATATGTTATCATGCTGCAGTTTCCCGATAAAAGTTGTTTTGCTACCAGCTTCATGTTTGGTTAAATGTTATCATTTGTTTATCTGTATATATGTTATGATCAGAAGCACACACATTGCTATGATCTGCTATATGCAAAGTTATTTGTGTCGTGGATAATGATGAACGCAAAAAGGTAATATTTCTGCTACTTGCTATATATTATATATTTGCTACAGGGAACTTTGTTCCTCTTGCCTGCATTTATATGATCTACTTCGAGGACATGATCTGCATGATGTGAACTATGGAATAGCAAAATGACACTTGCATTTTAGATACTCCCTCCATTTTTATATACAAGGACACTATGAAATATACGTTTTGCATCTATATAAGGCCACCAACAGTAATCGATGCAAAATTAATGATATTTTCTCGTACTAGCAACCTGTTTAATAGTTGCATGCATGCAGTCATAATGACAGTCAGCTACTTCCTCCACTCAGTTTTCTTGCATGCATGTGGGGTATTAATAATCCCAGTAAACGAAAAGAAAAGCTGACTTTCAAAGCAGACATTAAATTTTACATTGGTACCTGTAATTTGAGTTTGTGGCCTTGTATACAAAAATGGAGGGAGTATTGAAAATCGTTTTCAGCATGATATCCTTGTCTATTAAATGATAATTAATGTGATAAATGAAGAATAAATAGAAGGCTCAGTTTCTCAGTTTTATTACTGTTAATGGACATGGAAATGGCTTTCATCATTTTTGGTTTCATTGCTACAGATTAAGGTGAGGATGTCAAAAGCGACAAGGAGGGAGCTAGGGAGGTGGTGGATGGCTATTGGCTTGGCTGGACGCGACAGACAACCTAGCCGATGTATTGATGTTTTTTTTACTGAACCTGATATATTGTATATGGTTTAGAAAAATACTCTATGATTTTGGGGATGTTTATTCTGTGAATTAATGAATTCTACCACATATCCTTTCTGTATATCTTTTTTCAGTATGGTTGTGTATCGATGTTCTCTAATTTATAGATTTCATGATGTTATTTTTTTCTAAATAAGTATTGATTTGATGTATGTTAGCATATCTTTGAAAATCCAAAATTATTATGTGGCCAGCAAACAACGGCACGGCAAGGCGCGCGTATACTTCTAGTAAGGAACTATTTGGGAATGGATTTGTCTCGCCTGAAGCCTTTGGATCAAAAGTGGAGGATCGACATCAACAGAGAAAACTCAAGCAGGCCTCCTATATAAACACCTCCAACCCTAGCCACGGGAGATAATAATCCACATCGCATCACAACTTCGGGCAGACGCCGGGAGGCCTCTCCATCTATGGCTACATCTTACCACAAAGCCGTGCAATAGGAGAAGGAGGCGCCATCACCATCACCATTGCTACCGGGTGCTGGCCCTAGGTCGTGCGCGCCGGCACCCATCTCCATCTCCATCCTCACACCTGTAATTTATAAGATTGAACATGTTTTTTTGAACATAAGATTGAACATGTTGATGGCATCAAGGAAGCATTCCTATTTGTGTCCATATTCATCTATGTTCGACTGATTGACCGGTTCTAGGTCGAGGTTTAATCTACTATGCAATATTAGTCTTTGTGGCATCATCTAGTGTTTACTCCCTTTTGCATTGCACGTAACATTAAGTGGGAGACGTCCTTTCACATGATCTTTGTGATCACTTGCGCGTACATAGTATAGATGGATGAAACTACGTGATCCTTAGGGTTCATTGTGAGTGATAGTCCACAGTTGAAAATCATAGGAAATCGTTTAGTAATATAAGGAGTACCACATGTTATACTCACTGCCACTTAGTCGCACCTCTAGTACCAATGAGATTGAAAGCTTTATTCGCAAAAAAAAAAGATTGAAAGCTTAGACACCGAAAGCTTACAACCCATTTTACTTTATGTTCTAGTTTAGTTTATTTTGCATTCTAGTTTGTAGTAGTTAAAACCCTTTTTTTTGTCGTTTCCGTAGCAACCAATAGAATGGACTATTTTCAGATAATGCTTTGGTGTGAATGTAGTCGCATCGGTGACAACGCAATTGAGGGGTTGGTAATTGTCTGTGCAATCGCTCCCTGTGGAATCAATATATTCTACTTATCACGAATTGCAATGGCCCTGTGCACTCGTAGGCCATCACAACGTCAAATGATTTCCTCCATCGATGTTGCTATCGACCTGCCCACCAACATATGTGGCTGGCTCCGATATCGCACCTCTCCCTTGCCCAATCCGCCTCCTTCGTAGCCCCATTGGAAACCCTCTACCCCCCCCCCCCTCCACTCCTTGCACTGACACTAGCAAATCCTCGGACTACTCTCCGTTGTTGATGTTACAACCAACCATGTCGTTCCTATCCATGACCCATTCTCGACTCGCCCTCGCTGGCTATGTCACATCAAGTCGCTTAATATGCCAAAGATTTTTCAAACAACTCAAGATAAGCCAACACATAAATTAAAATCCGAGTTTCTGACTCTTAATATTACCATCTCTAAATAGCAGTTAACTTACTCTAAGAAAAATACAAATAGTACAAACTTTTTTATGTTTCCCAATGCAGTAGCAATCCTTTTATCCTCAGCAAGAAGTATCACTTGCCCTTCTTTCCATATCCGGTGACATCGGGCTAGAGGGGGTGCCGGCGCCAACGAAGGTGATGATATCATCGGATGCAAGGCTACATGCCAAATAAGAGACAGTGTGGCCTACAAAGGCATGTTGAGCCGAAGAGGATGCCATTGACCAATGCATGATCGGACGTGAGCGGGAGACATCAACTGTGAGCGCTAGCTCGTGTTAAGGGTAGGAATATTTGGAGAGATGACTTCAACTTAGATGACATCCACTAACAAAGATACAGATGGAGACAAAGAAAGAGGCAACTTGTCGTGCAAGGAGGTGAAAGGAAGATGGAGGGGAGGGGAGGTTTGCTAGAGGGGCCTCATCAGGCCACATGGGATAAGTCAAAGGGTGCTCGCAACGAGTGATCATGAATATTTGTGGGTGGGTGGAGGGGTGTACAGCATGCAATCTTGGTCGCTCGATTTTGATCACATGGTGAGAATAAAAAATGTGTTGACAAAAATTAATTAATTAATTGTTAAATTAAATAAATAAGCCCAAGAATGTACTTCTATTATCATCGTCAGCAAGGCTGGAAATAGCATCATATGCTTATGAGTTTGATGATCAAATTGTTTGACACAAGCGATTAATGTTAGTTCAGATATCATCTACCTACGCTGATATTTGGACTGAAAATTTGACCCTGAAACAAGATGATAATGTACTAGACGTTCTCCGAGGAGGAAATCAAATATGCTTTCAATGGATGGCAATAGAGCTCTAGAACATGACAATATCCAAGCTGATTTTTTTTTCGTAAATGTACACTAAACTGAGTCAAAACATGGCTACATCATGACTTCCAATGTCAAACCGGCCATGCACAGATAGCAACGGCCATACAGAGGTTACCACGCAAATATCTAGGTGCAGTACTACCCAATAACAAAATCTATGTACGAATGGTTCTCAAATTGCGTCTTGTGCTGATTACAGGTCTTGTGACCAAACAATTTAGAGCCAAAAATATATTGCCCAGCCTTTGCTTCCCCCTCCCGTAGTTTTTTCTCTCAACACACACGAAGGCAACTGCAGTAGCACACATGGACACCCAGGATTTCTGGGTGTGATGCAATCAGAAGGCAATCACGGGGCTTGAGCAGCGCAAAGGGACATAAAGGATGCATGCACAGAAATCAAAAGTACGCTAACCAGACGATTCCATTACGGACGATGCAAACATATCAATGCGCTTAAAAAAACCTAGCAATGTTCTGACGGACAACATTTTGCTAAGTCGCACATTCCCAATTCAACAAAGTTTAGATCGCTCTGCTAAGCTGCACGAAAGAAAGAAACCACAACGACAGATTTCCAGCGGAGACCAAACATGGGAAGGAGAAACTGAACATCACGGTAACCGCCAACACATGGCCACCATCAGGACTCTTTAGAGAAAGAGCGCTGCTACACACACGACATTGTGCGGACGAACTCTGCACGACACTGCATATCACTTCGTCCATTCATATCATCGAAGTGCAGTGAACGGTTGGATTTGCCGTCGTCTCGCTGTCGTGCAGACTGAATCGTCTGCCCAGCAGTTTCGTTAGAGAAACATAAATCTTCAAACGAACATTATGACTGAGCTCACATCTTAGTCCCAATTAGTGGATGGAAGCTGCACAAATAGAACAAGACACAATAAGTATGGTTCAAAGATGTACTGAGTTGACATATATACAGGAATCTAAAATATCCTGAATAGTAGTTTGATGTAGAGGAACTATACTGGATCCTGACAAATTTCTGTAGTTGTTAAAAATAGTTTGGCCTTGGGAGGCAACACTAGACAAATATGAACAGTCAGAGAGACTTCAAGACTCTTGACGCTTCGGGATTAAAACAAGTTGAAACCTACGTAATTTGGCTACCAATCTCTGTTAATCGAATCAACAACTGTAAACAGAGCAAAGCAAGGGCAGTCCTTGGTGGATGGATGCGGACCACTATACTGTGGATTCTGCCCTCTACCAATTCTTAGTAAAATGTATTTCTGCCTAATGGACCAGGAGAAATGAGCTAAACTAAAATTTAAGAGCTATTATTTTTATCAGTAACTAAACATTATAAGGATAATTGCAATTTTTTGTACTGGAAATAATAAAAAGGTAAAGAGAATAAAAAAGAAAACATGTTTGTATGGGTGGTGCAGATTCATAGGCACATAAAAAATGCGAGCTACTAGTGTAGTGTCCAGCTGTGCAAACTCCATCAGCGTGCAAACCCAAAATATGGATGGATTTCAAAGGGTTGTCATACTAGTACATTCTAACTGATGCATAATAACGGTGGACGTGTTAGAACAAGTAGGAAGGGGTGCCAGTATCATACATTATAACTGATAACAGACACCAAATATGGACGGAGGTAACTTACAATCTAAGTGCGCCCTCGGCACTTGATGCTAATCTGCTCACGAAGTATGCCACATGTACTCAAGACCTCCAAAATTTTGCGAACACCCTCATTAACTTTTCTGCATTCAATGTTGACAGCCAAAATGGACGCACACGGGAATGATTGTTTGGATCCCGTTGCTCCCACAAAATTCTACAAGATATACAAAACTTCAATTAGATAAAAATACATAAGATAATATACCTTTACTAATACAGTATATGATATACCTTGGTGTTACCAAGCTGAAGAATGAGCTTCTCAAGGATTGGAGAGTTTTTGAGAATGCAAAATAGGTCAGTAGCCGTAAACCACTCATTGAGTGTGAGAGTCTTTAATCTGTCAAATTTAGGGCACCATTCCAAATCCCGTTTGAAGATAAGCTGGATAAATTGCAAATGAACAGGAAAAAAATCTGAGTCTAATACAGTATACTAGAAACTTCAGTCAGATACTTTATCTTAATAACTGGTGGAAATGAAAATTACACCATATGCGCATAACTATCGCATGTTATCCGATAAAGCCATGATGCTATTAATTTATTGATTTGAGGTCCACCAGGCAAAGATAAAGTTAGGAGGCTGTGGTGATGAAAATAAGCAACTTCACAATATGCAGCTCTAAGAATGGATACTACAGCTACAATAGAAAACCATGGGTGTCCTAGTGGCAAATAACAGTAAGAGTAAGAAAGATTGTGCAAAGCATACCAATTTTGGCACGGCAATCAATTTCAATTCAACAGCATTGGCCAATCCGTTGAGAAGCAGACACTTCTTGTCAGCACATCCACATTCAACATCACTAAAATCCTCCTCGACACTTTGACAAACATCATGGCACCAACTCCCAAGCAAAATAGATGCTTTTTCCAGTAATGGCATCGCTTCAAGGTAAGGAGTCAAGCACTGAAAACTACCTAGTTCCAGTGAGACAAGGCGCGGGGCAGCAATAGAAATGTGGGTGTGCTCAGAAAAGACACAATCCCCGATCCACAGATGCTTTAGTGATTCAGAACATATCACCGTTGGGTCAATGAGGCAACCTTTTATTTTTAGTTCCTCTAATGCTGAGCAGTCCGAGAAATCTAGTGAGTAACCCATGAGGTCAACTGTTCCAAATTCTACGGTCCTCAAGTGGCGGGAGATGAAACACTCATCGAGTAGTATGCTTACGTACCGAACGTCACTTGCACAAATAGAGAGCTTCTCAACCCGGCACTTTAGAACGTACTCAATCAACGGCTTGGCTTCAGTAAAATCGATATAGAACTCGCCACTGTAGGAATCGATCTGGCAGTCGGTCAGAGATGCATCCCCCCTGAGTTGGATTATCAGCTTCACCAACTGGCTGAAACGCTCACGGCTGAAACTTGACCAGTCCTCCAAGATGAAGGGCAGGCTTGTTTTGCGCCTCCAGAGGTCGCGCCACTGGGCGCCGAGCACACAGGTCTGCAGGGCATCATCCCCCGGCAGAAAGGACAGGATGTGGTCGAGCAGGTCGTCGGGGAGGACGCGGAAGAGATCCTCGCCGGAGCCAGCAGCCTTCTTGTGCATCTCGTCGAGCAGGTGGCGAGCACTGTGAGACCGGGGAAGAAATTCAGCAGAAACACGAGGAATGAGGGAACGACAAAGTCGATCGGGGAGAAATAGGTTGAAGCATCACCTGAGCACGACTCGTCGACACTCGCGCCAGGCGGAAGCTCCGGCCGCCGGCAGCCGCGGGGAAGAGCGGGGAGAGGAAGACGCGTCATCCCACCTCACCCCGACGGTATTCAAAGCACAACAAGGGGAGAGGAGAGGGTTCGGCGCCGTCCCTCGACCTCGATTCCCCGTGCGCCGTTATTGCCGCGCTCATTCCCCAGGGAGAGAAGTCGTACGGGAGTGGAATACGAGAAGACCGCGGAGCCGCGGGAGGGAGCGCCCGTGCAACCCGTGGGCGTTCTGGTTATGTGGGGCCGACTGTTCAGTTATTTTTGGGAGTATCTATCTTTTCTTTCACAGTCACACATGGATCAAGCTCATGATTTCAAAACAAAAACAAAAAAAAAAACTGTACCATGTACTTACGGGGTTTTATCAAAATATAGCTGGTCATGGATTTTCCTTTAAAGATTGCACTCACACATGCAAACATGAAACATGCACACACTCATGCATATAATCTACAACAATCGTCTTCCCTGAAAAATTCCTCTTGATAAAGACACACGCCGCCAAAAGTTTGATCTTCAGCATGACTGGGCACAATCATCGCCTTAGGCTGGTCATAGTGGGGTGTAACTTACACTAGTGTCATATGCATGACCAGTGGCGGAGCTACACAAGATTGATTGGGGGGCAAGAGAGAACATGTCCAATTCTAAGGGGGCAAAAGCTGTATTTTTTCCAATCTGCACCTTCATATAAAAAATTTCTTCACAAAATTTACCAAACCTGGGGGGGCCATGGCACCTGCAGGGTTGCATGTAGCTCCGCCAGTGTGCATGACACTAGTCTAAGGGGTGTTTGTTTCCAGGGACTTTTTTTTATGTAGGGACTAAAAAAAGTCCCTCTTAGAGACTTTTTTACCAAATGGGAGGGACTTTTAGGGACTAAGAGCATCTCCAGTAGACGGTCCAAATGTAAAAATACCTAACTTTTGGACCATCTGGGGCAAAAAACGTTGCTCCAATAGACGGTCTATATGCAAAAAAAAATTGGACCGCGGCCTCCTCGTGATGTAAAATGCAACACCTTGCGATGCAAATATACATCACGAGATGCATCTGGTCCAAAACTAGCCGCCGCCTGCGAACGCCCAACCGCCACCTCATTTTCGTTCCCGCCCCCCACGCCCGTCCGCCCGCCCGCGACCCTCCCGCCGCCGCCGCCCGCCGTCCGGCGCCACCATGGCCGATGCCGACGACCGCCGCCTTCTCCGCCGCCGCCGCGCGGTGGGCTGACCCGTGGCGTCGCTGCTGCCGCCGCCGCCATCCCGCCAGCATCCGCAGCCATGCCGCCGCCCCGCCCGCCGGCCCGGTTAGCGCCGCCCGGCGGTAGCCACCGCAGCGGCAAAGCCGGCGAAGGGACGAGGAGGCAGCGTCAAACGGCCGGCCAACCGTAGCCGCAACCCGGCCAACAGTTCTACGCGGCCGGTCAAGGTCTCAAAGGCGGCCGCAGCGGCTCGGGGTGACGAGTCGCAGACGGTGCGGCCGGCGGCCCCCTCCAGCAGCCACACATCCATTCCTCCACCTCCCCCGCTGCCTCCAGCCGGCCGTGGAGGAAGATGTGGCCATGCCGACGGCCACCGCCTCCAACATGTTCGACGAAATGTCGCAAAGGTATAAATTTTGTGGTTGTGCTCTCGTTTGTTGTTTCAAATTTTTTGTGTCCTTGATTGTTTGTGTGTGCAATTATAGTGTTGCTGATGAAGCTTTCATGCACGCAACAAATGTGACAAATGATGATTACATATATGAGTCACAAGAATATGAAACTCAAAATGATGATGACAATCTTGATGTGGATGATGAAACTCAATTTGATTGAGACGATGCTCTTTTGGTAGACGAATTTGATACTATGATGGTGATGCACTTTTTATTAAAACTATGATGATGATGCACTTTATTTTCAAATTTTAGTTGCTATTTCAATGCAAAACCGCGGCTGAACAGTAGCTGGCAGTAGTCGCGCGGCCGTTTTCATATTGTTTTACATCTTCATTTTGGACCATCTATTGGAGTTGCAAATTTGGATCATCATTTTGGACCATCTGTTGGAGTTTACCTTTTTTTGGAGCTCCAAAACGCACTTTTTGGCGGTCCAAATTTTACATCTCCAGTTTTGGACCGCCAAATTTTGGACCATCTATTGAAGATGCTCTAAACTAGGCATTTGGGACTAAAAAGAAGAAGACCCTAATAGAGAGTCTTTTTGGGACTTTTTCCTTCCCTGCGCCCCACCGCGCCTCACCTTATCCACACCGCTCCCGCCTCCCCGCCCGCCTCAAGACCGCAGATCGCCGCCGCTCCGCCCGCGCCGCACCTCCAGATCGCCGCCGCTCCGCCCAGCTGCACCTCCATCGCCGCCGCTCCGCCCCCCGCGATCTCCGATCGTCGGCCCGTGCCCCGCCTCCATTGCTCGGAGCCGCCGCCTCCATGGACGGCGATGAAGACAATGGTCTTCACTTCTTCTCTCAGGTCCCCTCGCATCACCAGGCTTCCCAGGGCTCATCCGCGGGCGGAAATCTGGGGAGGGGAATAGGATTCTTCGATCTGAACAACAACGTCGACGACTACCCCGACTTGGGCTCGTACCAGCAAGTCCTCCGTGGAGAGTCGGCCGGTCATGGTCTTCATCCGATTGGACTTGGTCGTGGGAGGTCTGTTGGGGAACGTAGTAATTTCAAAAAATTTCCTACGCACACGCAAGATCATGGTGATGTATAGCAACGAGAGGGGAGAGTGTTGTCTACGTACCCTCGTAGACCCAAAGCGGAAGCGATCACAACGTAGAGGAAGTAGTCGTACGTTCTCCTCGCGATCCGACCGATCCCGGCGCCGTTACTCCGACGCCCCCGAGTTCTTGACACACGTACAGCTCGATGACGTCCCTCGTACTCCGATCCAGCCGAGTGTCGAGGAGAGTTCGTCAAGACGACGGCGTGGTGGACGATCTTGATGTTTCACGGCGCAGGGCTTCGCCTAAGCTTCATGACGGTATAACCGAGGTGGAATATGGTGGAAGGGGCACCACACGGCTAAGGAACGATCCGTAGATCAACTTGTGTGTTCAAGGTGCCCCTTGCCCCGTATATAAAGGAGCCAAGGGGAGGGGCGGCGGCCAAGGGAGGCGCTACAGGGAGTCCTACTCCTCTGGGAGTAGGATTCCCCCAATCCTAGTTGGACTAGGATTCCCGGAGGGGAAAGAGAGAAAGGGGCGGCCCTTCTCCTAGTCCTAGTAGGACTAGGGAAGGGGAGGCGCGCCCCTAGGGCTGCCCTTCTCCTTTCCACTAAGGCCCATCGAGGCCCATTTACCTCCCGGGGTTCCGTAACCTCCGGTACTCCGAGAAATTCCGTTTTAGCCGGAACCATTCCGAACTTCAAACATAGGCTTCAATATATCAATCTTTATGTCTCGACCATTCCGAGACTCCTCGTCATGTCCGTGATCACATCCGGGACTCGAACTCCTTCGGTACATCAAAATACATAAACTCATAATAACCGCCATCGAAACCTTAAGCGTGCGGACCCTACGGTTCGAGAACAATGTAGACATGACCTAGAACTATTCACGGTCAATAACCAACAGCGGACCTGGATGCCCATATTGGTTCCTACATATTCTACGAAGATCTTTGTCGGTCAGACCGCATAACAACATACGTTGTTCCCTTTGTCATCGGTATGTTACTTGCCCGAGATTCGATCGTCGGTATCCAATACCTAGTTCAATCTCGTTACGGCAAGTCTCTTTACTCGTTCCGTAATACATCATCTCACAACTAACTCATTAGTTGTAGTGCTTGCAAGGCTTAAGTGATGTGCATTACCGAGAGGGCCCAGAGATACCTCTCCGACAATCGGAGTGACAAAACCTAATCTCGAAATACGCCAACCCAACATTTGCCTTTGGAGACACCTGTAGTACTCCTTTATAATCACCCAGTTACGTTGTGACGTTTGGTAGCACCCAAAGTGTTCCTCCGGTAAACGGGAGTTGCATAATCTCATAGTTACAGGAACATGTATATGTCATGGATAAAAGCAGTAGCAACATACTAAACGATCGTGTGCTAAGCTAAGGGAATGGGTCATGTCAATCAGATCATTCTACTAATGATGTGACCTCATTAATCAAATAACAACTCCTTTGTTTATGGTTAGGAAACATAACCACCTTTGATTAACAAGCTAGTCTAGTAGAGGCATACTAGTGACATGTTGTTTTGTCTATGCATTCACACATGTATCATGTTTCCGGTTAATACAATTCTAGCATGAATGATAAACATTTATCATGAAATAAGGAAATAAATAATAACTTTATTATTGCCTCTAGGGCATATTTCCTTCAGTCTCCCACTTGCACTAGAGTCAATAATCTAGATTACACAAGAATGATTCTAACACCCATGGAGTCTTGGTGCTGATCATGTTTTGCTCGTGGAAGAGGCTTAGTCAACGGTCTGCAACATTCAGATCCGTATGTATCTTGCAAATCTCTATGTCTCGATCCGGACTAAGTCCCGGATGGAATTGAAGCGTCTCTTGATGTGCTTGGTCCTCTTGTGAAATCTGGATTCCTTCGCTAAGGCGATAGCTCCATATTGTCACGAAGATTTTCATTGGACCCGATGCACTAGGTATGACACCTAGATCGGATATGAACTCTTTCATCCGCATCCTTCATTAGCTGCTTCGAAGCTGCTATGTATTCCGCTTCACATGTAGATCCCGCCACGACGCTTTGTTTAGAACTGCACCAACCGACAGCTCCTCCGTTTAGTGTAAATACGATCCGGTCTGCGATTTAGAATCGTCCGGATCGGTGTCAAAGCTTGCATCAACGTAACTGCCACGATGAGCTCTTTGTCACCTCCATATACGAGAAACATATCCTTAGTCCTTTTCGTATTTCAGATGTTCTTGACCGCTGTCCGATGATCCACTCTGGATTACTTTGGTACCTTCCTGCTAGGCTTATAGCAAGGCACACATCAGGTCTGGTACACAGCATTGCATACATGATAGAGCCTATGGCTGAAGCATAGGAACATCTTTCATTTTCTCTATCTTCTGCGGTGGTCGGGCATTGAGTCCGACTCAACTTCACACCTTGTAACACGTGCAAGAACCCTTTCTTTGCTTGATCCATTTTGAACTTTTTCAAAACTTTGTCAAGGTATGTGCTTTGTGAAAGTCCAATTAAGCGTCTTGATCTATCTCTATAGATCTTAATGCCCAATATGTAAGCAGCTTCACCGAGGTCTTTCATTGAAAAACTCTTATTCAAGTATCCCTTTATGCTATCCAGAATTCTATATCATTTCCGATCAGCAATATGTCATCTACATATAATATCGAAATGCTCTGAGCTCCCACTCACTTTCTTGTAAATACAGGCTTCTCCAAAAGTCTGTACAAACCCAAATGCTTTGATCACACTATCAAAGCGTTTATTCCAACTCCGAGATGCTTGCACCAGTCCATATATGGATCGCTGGAGCTTGCACACTTTGTTAGCTCCTTTGGATCGATAAAACCTTCGGTTGCATCATATACAACTCTTCTTCCGAAATCCATTCAGAATGCGTCTTTACATCCATTTGCCAAATTTCATAATCATAAAATGCGGCAATTGCTAACATGATTCGGACGGACTTAAGCATCGCTTCGGGTGAGAAGGTCTCATCGTAGTCAATCCCTTGAACTTGCGAAAACCTTTTGCGACAAGTCGAGCTTTATAGACAATAACATTACCGTCGGCGTCGGTCTTCTTCTTGAAGATCCACTTGTTTTCTATTGCTTGCCTACCCTCGGCAAGTCAACCAAAGTCCATACTTTGTTTTCATACATGGATCCCATCTCGATTTCATGGCCTCAAGCCATTTTATGAATCTGGGCTCACCATCGCTTCTTCATAGTTCGTAGGTTCATCATGATCTAGTAGCATGACTTCCAGAACAGGATTACCGTACCACTCTGGTGCGGATCTTACTCTGGTTGATCTACGAGGTTCTGCAGAAACTTGATCTAAAGTTTCATGATCAACATCATCAACTTCCTCACTACTTGGCGTGGGTGTCTCAGAAACTGGTTTCTGCGACGAACCACTTTCAAGTAAGGGAGAAGGTACTATTACCTCATCAAGTTCCACTTTCCTCCCACTCACTTCTTTCGAGAGAAACTCCTTCTCTAGAAAGGATCCATTCTTAGCAACGGATGTCTTGCCTTCGGATCTGTGATAGAAGGTGTACCCAACTGTTTCCTTTGGGTATCCTATGAAGACACATTTCTCCGATTTGGGTTCGAGCTTATCAGGTTGAAGCTTTTTCACATAAGCATCGCATCCCCAAACTTTAAGAAACGACAACTTTGGTTTCTTGCTAAACCACAGTTCATAAGGTGTCGTCTCAACGGATTTTGATGGTGTTCTATTCAGTGTGAATGCGGCCGTCTCTAGAGCATAACCCCAAAACGATAGCGGTAAATCTGTAAGAGACATCATAGATCGTACCATATCTAGTAAAGTACGATTACGACGTTCGGACACACCATTTCGTTGTGGTGTTCCGGGTGGCGTGAGTTGCGAAACTATTCCGCATTGTTTCAAATGTAGACCAAACTCGTAACTCAAATATTCACCTCCACGATCAGATCGTAGAAACTTGATTTTCTTGTTACGATGATTTTCAACTTCACTCTGAAATTCTTTGAATTTTTCAAACGTTTCGGACTTATGTTTCATTAAGTAGATATACCCATATCTGCTTAAGTCATCTGTGAAGGTGAGAAAATAACGATATCCGCCACGAGCCTCAACATTCATCGGACCACATACATCTGTATGTATGATTTCCAACAAATCCGTTGCTCTCTCCATAGTACCGGAGAACGGTGTTCTAGTCATCTTGCCCATGAGGCACGGTTCGCAAGTGCCAAGTGATTCATAATCAAGTGACTCCAAAAGTCCATCAGTATGGAGTTTCTTCATGCGCTTTACACCGATATGACCTAAACGGCAATGCCACAAATAAGTTGCACTTTCGTTATCAACTCTGCATCTTTTGGTTTCAACATTATGAATATGTGTATCACTACTATCGAGATTCATCAAAAATAGACCATTCCTCAAGGGTGCATGACCATAAAAGATATTACTCATATAAATAGAACAACCATTATTCTCTGATTTAAATGAATAACCGTCTCGCATCAAACAAGATCCAGATATAATGTTCATGCTCAACGCAGGCACCAAATAACAATTATTTAGGTCTAAAACTAATCCCGAAGGTAGATGTAGAGGTAGCGTGCCGACCGCGATCACATCGACTTTGGAACCATTTCCCACGCGCATCGTCACCTCGTCCTTTGCCAGAGTTCGCTTAATCCGTAGTCCCTGTTTCGAGTTGCAAATATTAGCAATAGAACCAGTATCAAATACCAGTGCTACTGCGAGCTCTAGTAAGGTACACATCAATAACATGTATATCACATATACCTTTGTTCACCTTGCCATCCTTCTTATCCGCCAAATACTTGGGGCAGTTCCGCTTCCACTGAAGCACTCAGTTTTCAGGTTTAGGGCCAGACTTGGGTTTCTTCTCCTGAGCAGCAACTTGCTTGCTGTTCTTCTTGAAGTTCCCCTTCTTCTTCCCTTTGCCTTTCTTCTTGAAACTAGTGGTCTTATTGACCATCAACACTTGATGCTCCTTCTTGATTTCTACCTCCGCAGCCTTTAGCATTGCGAAGAGCTCAGGTATAGTTTTCACTAACCCTTGCATATTATAGTTCATCACGAAGCTTTTGTAGCTTGGTGGCGTGATTGAGAATTCATCAATGACACAATCATCCGGAAGATTAACTCCCAATTGTGTCAAGTGATTGTAGTACCCGGACATTCCGAGTATATGCTCACTAATGTAACTGTTCTCCTCCATCTTGCAGCTATAGAACTTATTGGAGACTTCATATCTCTCAATCCGGGCATTCTGTTGGAATATCAACTTCAACTCTGGAACATCTCATATGCTCCATGACGCTCAAAACGCCGTTGAAGTCCCGGTTCTAAGCCGTAAAGCATGGCACACTCGAACTATAGAGTAGTCATCAGCTTTGCTCGCCAGACGCTCTTAACGCCGCTCGGTTGCATCTGCATCAGCCCGTCACCTAGCGGTGCATCCAGACGTAACTCTTCAGGCAGCAATGAGGATGATCCTCAAATTACGGACCCAGTCCGTGTAATTGCTACCATCATCTTTCAACTTTGCTTTCTCAAGGAACGCATTAAAATTCAACGGAACAACAAAGACGAGCCATCTATCTACAATCAAACATAAACAAGCAAGATACTATCAGTACTAAGTTCATGATAAATTTAAGTTCAATTAATCATATTACTTAAGAACTCCCACTTAGAAAGACATCCTCTAGTCATCTAAGTGATTACGTGATCCAAATCAACTAAACCATAACCGATCATCACGTGAAATGGAGTAGTTTTCAATGGTGAACATCTTATGTTGATCATATCTACTATATGATTCACGCCGACCTTTCGGTCTCCGTGTTCGAGGCCATATCTGCATATGCTAGGCTCGTCAAGTATAACCTGAGTATTCTGCGTGTGCAAAACTGGCTTGCACCCGTTGTAGATGGACGAGAGCTTATCACACCGATCATCACGTGGTGTCTGGGCACGACGAACTTTGGCAACGGTGCATACTCGGGGAGAACACTTCTTGATAATTTAGTGAGAGATCATCTTATAATGCTACCGTCAATCAAAGCAAGATAAGATGCATAAAAGGATAAACATCACATGCAAATCAATATAAGTGATATGATATGGTCATCATCATCTTGTGCTTCATGATCTCCATCTTGCAGCACCACCATGATCACCATCGTCACCGGCGCGACACCTTGATCTCCATCGTAGCATCGTTGTCGTCTCGCCAAACTTATGCTTCTACGACTATCGCTACCGCTTAGTGATAAAGTAAAGCATTACAGGGCGATTGCATTGCATACAATAAAGCGACAACCATATGGCTCCAGCCAGTTGCCGATAACTTCGGTTACAAAACATGATCATCTCATACAATAAAATATAGCATCACGTCTTGACCATATCACATCACAACATGCCCTGCAAAAACAAGTTAGACGTCCTCTACTTTGTTGTTGCAAATTTTACGTGGCTGCTACGGGCTTAAGCAAGAACCAGTCTTACCTACGCATCAAAACCACAACGATACTTCGTCAAATAGACTCCGTTTTAACCTTCTCAAGGACCGGCGAGCCACACTCAGTTTCAACTAAAGTGAGAGAGACAGACACCCACCAGTCACCTTTAAGCAACGAGTGCTCGTGGCGGTGAAACCAGTCTCGCGTAAGCGTACGCGTAATGTCGGTCTGGGCCGCTTCATCTCACAATACCGCTGAACCAAAGTATGACATGCTGGTAGGTAGTATGACTTGTATCGCCCACAACTCACTTGTGTTCTACTCGTGCAAAACATCAAACCATAGAAAAACCTAGGCTCGGATGCCACTGTTGGGGAACGTAGTAATTTCAAAAATTTTCCTACGCACACGCAAGATCATGGTGATGTATAGCAACGAGAGGAGAGTGTTGTCTCACGCACTCGTAGACCCAAAGCGAAGCGATCACAACGTAGAGGAAGTAGTCGACGTTCTCCTCGCGATCCGACCGATCCCGGCGCCATTACTCCGCGCCCCGAGTTCTTGACACACGACAGCTCGATGACGTCCCTCGACTCGATCCAGCCGAGTGTCGAGGAGAGTTCCACAAGACGACGGCGTGGGACGATCTTGATGTTTCACGGCGCGGGCTTCGCTTAAGCTTCATGACGGTATAACCGAGGTGGAATATGGTGGAAGGGGCACCGCACACGGCTAAGGAACGATCCGTAGATCAACTTGTGTGTTCAAGGTGCCCCTTGCCCCGTATATAAAGGAGCCAAGGGGAGGGGCCGGCCAAGGGAGGCGCGCTGGGAGTCCTACTCCCTCCGAGTAGGATTCCCCCAATCCTAGTTGGACTAGGATTCCTGAGGGGAAAGAGAGAGAGGGGGGCCCCTTCTCCTAGTCCTAGTAGGACTAGGGAAGGGGAGGCGCGCCTCCTAGGGCTGCTCCTTCTCCTTTCCACTAAGGCCCATCGAGGCCCATTTACCTCCGGGGTTCCGTAACCTCCGGTACTCGGTAAATTCCGCCGCCCGAACCATTCGAACTTCAAACATAGGCTTCCAATATATCAATCTTTATGTCTCGACCATTCCGAGACTCCTCGTCATGTCCGTGATCACATCCGGACTCGAACTCCTTCGGTACATCAAAATACATAAACTCATAATAACCGCCATCGAAACCTTAAGCGTGCGGACCCTACGGTTCGAGAACAATGTAGACATGACCTAGAACTATTCACGGTCAATAACCAACAGCGGGACCTGATGCCCATATTGGTTCCTACATATTCTACGAAGATCTTTGTCGGTCGGACCGCATAACAACATACGTTGTTCCCTTTGTCATCGGTATGTTACTTGCCCGAGATTCGATCGTCGGTATCCAATACCTAGTTCAATCTCGCTACGCAAGTCTCTTTACTCGTTCCGTAATACATCATCTCACAACTAACTCATTAGTTGTAGTGCTTGCAAGGCTTAAGTGATGTGCATTACCGAGAGGGCCCAGAGATACCTCTCCGACAATCGGAGTGACAAAACCTAATCTCAAATACGCCAACCCAACATTTGCCTTTGGAGACACCTGTAGTACTCCTTTATAATCACCCAGCATACGCCAGTGACGCTTGGTAGCACCAAAGTGTTCCTCCGTAAACGGAGTTGCATAATCTCATAGTTACAGGAACATGTATATGTCATGGATAAAAAGCAGTAGCAACATACTAAACGATCGTGTGCTAAGCTAAGGGAATGGGTCATGTCAATCAGATCATTCTACTAATGATGTGACCTCATTAATCAAATAACAACTCCTTTGTTTATGGTTAGGAAACATAACCACCTTTGATTAACAAGCTAGTCTAGTAGAGGCATACTAGTGACATGTTGTTTTGTCTATGCATTCACACATGTATCATGTTTCCGGTTAATACAATTCTAGCATGAATGATAAACATTTATCATGAAATAAGGAAATAAATAATAACTTTATTATTGCCTCTAGGGCATATTTCCTTCAAGGTCCGTGTCCCAGGGCGGAGGAGGCTGCGCCTAGTCTCTGAACATTGGAGGCGCATCCGGCTCTCACATGTGGCCGTTCGTCGCCCCGGGCGCAGCTGTTGGTGACGGAGGCGTCAGAGGCCGTGGGAGGTCCGTGTCCCAGGGCACTGGACGCGGTGTAGGTCGAGCCCGTGGGGCCTCATCGGCCGACAGCATAGGCGTCGCAGGACGGGGATTCTCCATCTCTCAAATTGCAAGCCGGCAACGTGCGTCGTCATCTGCTGTGCCTTCAGAAGATGTCGACGACAGTGAAGGATTTGAAGATGGAGACGACAACTGTGTTTTTGGTGAGGTAAATTTCTGAGTTGTGCAAATTCATCTCCATGTGTTCTTACTAGTAAAAAAATTTCATGCCACTTATGAACAAAAGTTGCAGTAAATTGTTGGTATGCGAAGTTCCATATTGATGCTACGAATGACAAGAACTACCCCAAATTTTTTTATGTCTGAACTTCCAGGTCATCCATGACCTAATGCATAATTAAGTAGATTTGTCTTTTATACGAACTGGTTGTTCTGTTCCTGTAAACTGCATAGTTGTCATTTATACTAAACCCTACGTACTTCTTTTTATGAAGAAAAATCATGTCACTCGATAGACAAACTTGGCAAGTTGGGGTTTTTCTCCAATATAACAAGAATTTGTAGAAACCACTGAAATAAAGAAACAGAGGCACTAGCTAACCAGCAGAAAGATTTCAACGAATTGATCATCTACTTTCTTTGTCTGGTTCAGCCTTCACTGGACCTTGGTCATTTAGCATACAATATTTATCAATGCTATAGATTTTTATGTAACTCTGTACACCACATTTCATCTTCTTTTTGTAACTGGGTGTAGAACACTTTAGAAATTGTTGTCAGATTTAGCGTACCGTATTTAAAAGCACCTTTTGTGATCATAATTTTGTAAACAGAAATAGTTAAATTTGTATATGGAATTCACCACCGAATATATTTGTATACGGAATTCACCACCCAATTTGTTTGAATTGTGTATTTGTTATTTTTGTTTAGAAAAACATTGCCAAGGCTGATTGGACAGACGAGAATATTACTATATTAACATTGCCTGTGAGGAAGCTAGGGATGGGCACTGTGTGAATGGTGCTTGGACAACTAGAGCCTACAAAAATATGAAGACAAAATTTTATGAACGCGCCAGCCTCCTCCATACTACCAAGAAATTCAAAAATTGTTTAACTAAACTCAAGAGCTTCTATAGCGCTTGGGCGTGGTTGGGGCAGCAAACTGGTTGTGGCTGAACTGGAGACGGGGCTATAACCGCATCAAATGAGTGGTGGACAAAAAAAATGCTACAGGAATTGCTCACAGTTGATTACATTAGTTAGCCTTGTCCTAATTACCTAACTAATGCTACAGGAAAATTCAAGGCTGGCAATCCTGAGTATTTGGATATGCTTATAGAGCTATTCCAAGGTGTGGCAGTTTATGGATCATCAGCTTATGTGCCCATAGATGAAGAGGAAGAAGAATATGATGATGCCGATGATGGACATGAGTAGAGTCCAATGAGCACCACCAGCAGGAAGAGCGGAAGCAGCGGCGCTGAACAGTCAGCAACAAGCAAGAAACACAAGAGCCCAATGGTGAAACTAATGACAGGGCTGATCAACAGTATCAATAGTGATAACACTTCTGAGATGATCACTGAATATGCAAACAAAAGGCAGGAAGCAAAGGACAAGGCAAAAGAGAAGAAATCAAACAGCACTAAAGAATCCATTACTCGTTGTCAAGTGTTGGCAGTTCAATGTGGTGCAAAAGAAACAAGTGTCGAGTACTTCATGGCAACTCAACTGTTTGCAGATGAGGCAAACAGAGACATATTTGAGAACATTACAAGTGATGAAGCTAGACTGACTTGGTTGAAGAGGTGTGATACGTCTCCAACGTATCTATAATTTTTGATTGCTCCATGCTACTTTATCTACTGTTTTGGACTATATTGGGCTTTATTTTCCACTTTTATATTATTTTTGGGACTAATCTATTAACCGGAGGCCCAGCCCAGAATTGCTGTTTTTTGCCTATTTCAGTATTTCGAGGAAACAGAATATCAAACGGAGTCCAAACGGAATGAAACCTTTGGGAACGTGATTTTCTCATCAGATAAGATCCAGGAGACTTGTACCCTCCGTCAAGAAAGCCACGAGTCGGTCACGAGGGTGGAGGGCGCGCCCCTCCCCCCTGGGCACGCCCCCTGCCTCGTGGGCCCCTCGGAGCTCCACCGACGTACTCCTTCCTCCTATATATACCTACGTATCCCCGTATGATCAGAAACGGAGCCAAAAACCTAATTCCACCGCCGCAACCTTCTGTATCCATGAGATCCCATCTTGGGGCCTGTTCCGGAGCTCCGCCGGAGAGGGCATCCACCATGGAGGGCTTCTACATCATCACCGTAGCCCCTCCGATGAAGTGTGAGTAGTTTACTTCAGACCTTCGGGTCCATAGCTAGTAGCTAGATGGCTTCTTCTCTCTTTTTGAATCTCAATACAGTGTTCTCCCCCTCTCTTGTGGAGCGATGTAATCTTCTTTTTGCGATGTGTTTGTTGAGACCGATGAATTGTGGGTTTATGATCCAACTTATCTATGGAAAATATTTGATTCTTCTCTGAATTCTTTTATGTATGATTGAGTTATCTTTGCAAGTCTCTTCGAATTATCCATTGGGTTTGGCCAACTAGATTGGTAGTTCTTGCAATGGGAGAAGTGCATGGCTTTGGGTTCAATCTTGCGGTGTCCTTACTCAAAGGATGTAAAGAGTTGCAAGGCACGTATTGTATTGTTGCCATCGAGGATAACAAGATGGGGTATTTATCATATTGCATGAATTTATCCCTCTACATCATGTCATCTTGCTTAAGGCGTTACTCTGTTTTTAACTTAATACTCTAGATGCATGCTGGATAGCGGTCGATGAGTGGAGTAATAGTAGTAGATGCAGAATCATTTCGATCTACTTGTCACGAACGTGATGCCTATATACATGATCATTGCCTAGATATACTCATAACTATGCTCAATTCTATCAATTGCTCAACAGTAATTTGTTCACCCACCGTAGAATATCTATGCTCTTGAGAGAAGCCACTAGTGAAACCTATGGCCCTCGGGTCTATTCTCATCATATCAATCTCCATCACTTTATTTACTTGTTTTGCCTTTACCTTTTTACTTTGCATCTTTATACCAAAAATACCAAAAATATTATCTCTATCAGATCTCACTCTCGTAAGTGACCATGAAGGGATTGACAACCCCTAAGCGTTGGTTGCAAGTTGCTACCGTTTTGTGCAGGTACGAGGGACTTGCGCGTGACCTCCTACTGGATTGATACCTTGGTTCTTGAAAACTGAGAGAAATACTTACGCTACTGTGCTGCATCACCCCCTCCTCTTCGGGGAAAACCAACGCTAGCTCGAGACGTAGCAAGAAGGATTTCTGGCGCCGTTGCCGGGGAGGCTTACGCAAAAGTCAACATACCAAGTACCCATCACAATCCCTATCTCTCGCATTACATTATTTGCCATTTGCCTCTTGTTTTCCTCTCCCCCACTTCAGAAGGAAATATGCCCTAGAGGCAATAATAAAGTTATTATTTATTTCCTCATATCATGATAAATGTTTATTATTCATGCTAGAATTGTATTAACCGGAAACATAATACATGTGTGAATATATAGACAAACAGAGTGTCACTAGTATGCCTCTACTTCACTAGCTTGTTAATCAAAGATGGTTATGTTTCCTAACCATGAACCAGGAGTTGTTATTTGATTAACAAGGTCACATCATTAGTTGAATGATCTGATTGACATGACCCATTCCGTTAGCTTAGCACACGATCGTTTAGTATGTTGCTATTGCTTCCTTCATGACTTATACATGTTCCCATAACTATGAGATTATGCAACTCCCGTTTACCGGAGGAACACTTTGTGTGCTACCAAACGTCACAACGTAACTGGGTGATTATAAAGGTGCTCAACAGGTGTCTCCGAAGGTACTTGTTGAGTTGGCGTATTTCGAGATTAGGATTTGTCACTCCGAATGTTGGAGAGGTATCTCTGGGCCCTCTCGGTAATACACATCACTTAAGCCTTGCAAGCATTTCAACTAATGAGTTAGTTGTGAGATGATGTATTACGGAACGAGTAAAGAGACTTGCCGGTAACGAGATTGAACTAGGTATTGGATACCGACGATCGAATCTCGGGCAAGTAACATACCGATGACAAAGGGAACAACGTATGTTGTTGTGCGGTTTGACCGATAAAAGATCTTCGTAGAATATGTAGAAACCAATATGGGCATCCAGGTCCCGCTATTGGTTATTGACAGGAGACATGTCTCGGTCATGTCTACATTGTTCTCGAACCGTAGGGTCCGCACGCTTAAGGTTTCGATGACAGTTATATTATGAGTTTATGTATTTTGATATACCGAAGGTTGTTCGGAGTCCCGGATGTGATCACGGACATGATGAGGAGTCTCGAAATGGTCGAGACATAAAGATTGATATATTGGACGGATATATTTGGACACCGGAAAGGTTCCGGAGAAGTTTGGAGCTCCGGGAGGTTACCGGAACCCCCCGGGAGGTATATGGGCCTTATTGGGCCTATGTAGGAGGAAGAGAGAAGGAACAAGGGAGGGGGGCGCGCCCCCCCAAGCCCAATCCGAATTGGGGAGGGGGGCCGGTCCCCCCTTTCCTCTCTCCTTCCCCCTCTCTTCCTTCCTACTACTAGTACTACTTCCTAATACTAGTACTCCTTCCTTCCCCCTCCAAATAAGATAAGGAAAAGAGAGGGAAACCTACTTGGAGTAGGTTTCCCCCTCCCTATGGCGCGCCCCCCTTGTGGCCGGCCACCTCCTCCCTCCCTCCTTTATATACGGGGGTAGGGGGGCACCCTAGAACACACAAGTTGATCATTGATCGTTCCTTAGCCGTGTGCGGTGCCCCCCTCCACGATATTGTTGGAAATATGCCCTAGAGGCAATAATAAAAGTATTATTATATTTCAATGTTCATGATAATTGTCTTTTGTTCATGCTATAACTGTGTTATCCGGAAATCATAATACACGTGTGAACACTTAGACCCCAATATGTCCCTAGTGAGCCTCTAGTTGACTAGCCCGTTGTGATCAATAGATGGTCATGGTTTCCGACTATGGACATTGGATGTCGTTGATAACGGGATCACATCATTAGGAGAATGATGTGATGGACAAGACCCAATCATAAGCATAGCATAAAAGATCGATAGTTCGTTTGCTAGAAGCTTTGCCAATGTCAAGTATCTATTCCTTCGACCATGAGATCGTGCAACTCCCGTTACCGTAGGAGTGCCTTGGGTGTATCAAACGTCACAACGAATCGGGTGACTATAAAGGTGCATTACGGTATCTCCGAAAGTATCTGTTGGGTTGACATGGATCGAGATCGATTTGTCACTCCGTATGACGGAGAGGTATCTCTGGGCCCACTCGGTAATGCATCATCATAATGAGCTCAATGTGACCAAGGTGTTGGTCACGGATCATGCATTACGGTGCGAGTAAAGTGACTTGTCGGTAACGAGACCGAACGAGGTATTGGGATACCGACGATCGAAGTCTCGGGCAAGTAACGCATCGATTGACAAAGGAATTGCATACGGGTTTGATAGAATCCTCGACATCGTGGTTCAACCGATGAAATCATCGAGGAGCATGTGGGAGCCAACATGGGTATCCAGATCCCGCTGTTGGTTATTGCCCGAGAGTCGTCTCGGTCATGTCTGCGTGTCTCCCGAACCCGTAGGGTCTACACACTTAAGGTTCGTGACGCTAGGGTTAGTAGGAAGACTAGTATGTGAATACCGAATGTTGTTCGAGTCCGGATGAGATCCCTGGACGTCACGAGGAGTTCCTAAGGGTCCGGAGGTAAAGAATAATATATAGGAAGTGGTGTTTCGCCATCGGAAAGTTTCGGGGTTACTGCAGAAAATCACGGACCACCGGAAGGGTCCTGGGTCCACCGGTGGGGCCACCCATCCCGGAGGGCCCCATGGGCCATAGGGGAAAGGGAACCAGCCCACAGGGGGCTGGTGCGCCCCCCTAGGCCCACCCCCTGCGCCTAGGGTTGAAACCCTAGGGGTGGGCGCCCACCGGCTTGGGGGCACTCCACCCCTTGGCCGCCGCCCCCCCCTTGAGATTGGATCTCTAGGGGGCCGGCCACCCCCCTGGGGGCCTATATAAAGGGGGGGGGGGCTGCTGTACACATCTCCCAAGGCGCAGCCCTTCCCCTCCCCAACACATCTCCTCCTCCGTGAGCTCGGCGAAGCCTCGCCGAGTATCTTGCATCACCACCATCACCACGCCGTCGTCTGCCGGTGGTGCCGTCTTCCTCAACCTCTCCTTCCCCTTGCTGGATCAAGAAGGAGGAGACGTCGCTCGTCCCGTCGTGTGTTGAACGCGGAGGTGCTGTCCGCTCAAAGACTTGGCATCGGTGATCTGAATCACGTTCGCGTCGACTCCATCATCACCAAGCAAGCTTCGCACGCGATCTACAAGTGGTATGTAGATGCAAACTCTCTCCGTTACTCGTTGCTTAGATGAACTCATAGATGGATCTTGGTGAAACCGTAGGAAAAATTTTAATTTTCTCGCAACGCTCCCCAACAAAGTGGCATCATGAGCTAGGTCTATGCGTAGTTCTCTAATGCACGAGTAGAACACAAATTTGTTGTGGGCGTTGATCTTGTCATCTTACTTGCCCCTACTAGTCTTTTCTTGCTCAACGGTATTGTGGGATGAAGCGGCCGGACCAACCTTACACGTGCGCTTACGTGAGACCGGTTCCACCGAATCGACATGCACTAGTTGCATAAGGTGGCTGGCGGGTGTCTGCTCTCCCACTTTAGTTGCAGCGGATTCGATGAACAGGGCCCTTATGAAGGGTAAATAGAAGTTGACAAAATCACGTTGTGGTGATTCGTAGGTAAGAAAACGTTCTTGCTAGAACCCAATCGCAGCCACGTAAAAGATGCAACAACAACTAGAGGACGCCTAACTTGTTTTTGCAGCGATTGATCATGTGATGTGATATGGCCGAAGTTGTGATGAATGTTGAATTGTGATGTATGAGATCATGTTCTTGTAATAGGATTCACGACTTGCATGTCGATGAGTATGACAACGGCAGGAGCCATAGGAGTTGTCTTTATTTTTTGTATGACCTGCGTGTCATTGAAGAACGCCATGTAAACTACTTTACTTCATTACTAAACGCGTTAGTCATAGAAGTAGAAGTAGTCGTTAGCGCGACAACTTCATGAAGACACGATGATGGAGATCATGATGATGGAGATCATGGTGTCAAGCCGGTGACAAGGTGATCATGGAGCCCCGAAGATGGAGATCAATGGAGCTTGATGATATTGGCCATATCATGTCACAACTATATATAATTGCATGTGATGTTTATTATGTTTTTACATCTTGTTTACTTAGGACGACGGTAGTAAATAAGATGATCCCTTATAAAATTTCAAGAAGTGTTCTCCCTAACTGTGCACCGTTGCTACAGTTAAATGCTTTCTAAGCACCACGTGATGATCGGGTGTGATGGATCCTTACGCTCACATACAACGGGTGTAAGACAGATTTACACAAATAAAACACTTAGGGTTAACTTGACGAGCCTAGCATGTGCGACATGGCCTCGAACACGGAGACCGAAGGTCGAACACGAGTCGTATGGAAGATACGATCAACATGAAGATGTTCACCGATGATGACTAGTCCGTCTCACGTGATGATCGGACACGGGCTAGTCGACTCGGATCGTGTAACACTTAGATGACTAGAGGATGTCTAATCTAAGTGGGAGTTCGTAATTTTGATTAAGAACTTTATTATCATGAACTTAGTCTAAAACCTTTGCAAATATGTCTTGTAGATCAATGGCCAACGCTAATGTCAACATGAACTTCAACGCGTTCCTAGAAAACCAAGTCGAAAGATGATGGCAGCAACTATACGGATCGGGTCCTAACCCGAGGATCATCCTCATAGCTGCCAAGAAACAAGATGTCCTAGAAGCACCGTTAGGTGATCCACTGTTCTCCCAAATACAGAAGACGATTTGAACGTCTGGCGGACTCGCTCGATGATTACTCCCTCGTTCAATGCGGTATGCTCTACAGCTTAGAACCGGGCTCCAAAAGCGTTTGAGCATCACGGAGCATATGAGATGTTCAAGAGCTGAAACTAGTTTTCCAAGCTCATGCCCGGTCGAGAGATATGATGTCTCGACAAGTTCTACAGTTGTAAGATGGAGGAAAACAGTTCACAAGGAGCACATCCTCAAGATGTCCGGGTTGCACGCCAGATGACCCAGTTGAACATTAACCTCCCGGATGAGGCGGTCATTGACAGAATCCTCGATCGCTCCCACCAAGCTTCAAGAGCTTTGTGATGAACTACAACATGCGGGGATGGTAAAGACCATTCTGAAGTGTTCTCAATGCTAAAGTCGTGAGAGGCTGAAATCGAAAGGAACATCAAGTGTTGATGGTCAATAAGACCACTAAGTTCAAGAAGGGCAAGGGTAAGAAGAACTTCAAGAAGGACGGCAAGGATGTTGCCGCGCCTGTAAGTCTGCTGCCGGAAGAAGTCAAAGAATGGACCCAAGCCCGAGACTGAGTGCTTTTATTGCAAGGAAGTGGTCACCGAAGCGGAACTGCCCCAAGTACTTAGCGGACAAGAAGGCCGCAACACCAAAGGTATATTTGATATACATGTAATTGATGTGTACCTTACCGATTACTCGTAGTAACTCCCGGTATTTGATACCGTGCCGTTGCTCATATTTGTAACTCACAGCAGAGCTGCGGAATAAACGGAGATCGGCGAAGGGCGAGGTGACGATCTTGCTGTCGAATGGTTCCAGAGTCGATGTGATCGCCGTCGGCACGCTGCCTCTACATTTACCTACGGGATTAGTTTTGAACCTTAATAATTGTTATTTAGTGCCAAGTTTGAGCATGAACATTGTATCTGGATCTCGTTTGATACGAGATGGCTACTCATTTAAGTCTGAGAATAATGGTTGTTCGATTTATATGAGAGATATGTTTTATGGTCATGCTCCGATGGTCAATGGTTTATTCTTAATGAATCTCGAGCGTAATATTACACATGTTCATAGTGTGGATGCGAAAAGATGTAAAGTTGATAACGATAGTCCCACATACTTGTGGCACTGCCGCCTTGGTCACATTGGTGTCAAGCGCATGAAGAAGCTCCATGCTGATGGACTTTAGAGTCTCTTGATTATGAATCGTTTGACACATGCTAACCTTGCCTCTTAGGCAAATGACCAAGACTCCGTTCTCCGAACAATGGAGCGAGCAACCAACTTGTTGGAAATCATACATACCGATGTGTGCGGTCCAATGAGCGTTGAGGCTCATGGAGGATATCGTTATGTTCTCACTCTCACTGATGACTTGAGTAGATATGGGTATGTCTACTTAATGAAACACAAGTCTGAGACCTTTGAAAAGTTCAAGGAATTTCAGAGTGAGGTGGAGAATCAACGTGACCGAAAGATAAAGTTCCTACGATCAGATCGTGGAGGAGAATATTTAAGTCACGAATTTGGCACACACTTAAGAAAATGTGGAATCGTTTCACAACTCACGCCGCCTGGAACACCTCAGCGAAACGGTGTGTCCGAACGTCGTAATCGCACTCTATTGGATATGGTGCGGTCTATGATGTCTCTTACCGATTTACCGCTATCATTTTGGGGATACGCTCTAGAGACAGCTACATTCACTTTAAATAGGGCACCGTCTAAATCCGTTGAGACGACACCGTATGAATTATGGTTTGGGAAGAAACCTAAGCTGTCGTTTCTGAAAGTTTGGGGATGCGATGCTTATGTCAAGAAACTTCAACCTGAAAAGCTCGAACCCAAGTCGGAAAAATGCGTATTCATAGGATACCCTAAGGAAACTGTCGGGTATACCTTCTACTTAAGATCCGAAGGCAAAGTCTTTGTTGCCAAGAACGGATGCTTTCTAGAGAAAGAGTTTCTCTCGAAAGAAGTAAGTGGGAGGAAAGTAGAACTCGATGAAGTACTACCTCTCGAACGGGAAAGTGGTGCCGCGCAGAAACCGCTCTGTAATGCCCACACCCATCAAGAGGAAATCATTGATGATGATCAAGATACTTGGATCAAGTTACTCTTGAACTTCAAGGTCCACAAGGACACGTTCCGCACTGAGTGGTACGGCAACCTGTCATGGAAATCATGTTGCTAGACAACAATGAACCTTGAACTATGAAGAAGCAATGGCGGGCCCGGATTCCAACAAATGGCTTGAGGCCATGAAATCCGAGATAGAATCCATGTATGAAAACAAAGTATGGACTTTGACAGACTTGCCCGATGATCGGCGAGCGATAGAAAATAAATGGATTTTTAAGAAGAAGACGGACGCGGATGGTAATGTTACCATCTATAAAGCTCGACTTGTCGCTAAGGGTTATCGACAAGTTCAAGGGATTGACTACGACGAGACATTCTCTCCGTGGCGAAGCTTAAGTCCGTCCGAATCATGTTAGCAATTGCGCATACTATGATTATGAGATATGGCGATGGACGTCAAAACGGCATTCCTTAATGGACATCTTAAGGAAGAGCTGTATATGATGCAGCCGGAAGGTTTTGTCGATCCTCGAATGCTAGCAAAGTATGCAAGCTCCAATGATCCATTTATGGGCTGGTGCAAGCATCTCGGAGTTGGAACATTCGCTTTGATGAGATGATCAAAGCGTTTGGTTTCTGCAGACTTATGGAGAAGCCTGTGTTTACAAGAAAGTGAGTGGGAGCTCAGTAGCATTTCTCCTATTATATGTAGATGACATACTCTTGATGGGAAATGATACAAAACTCTTTGGACAGCATTAAGGCCTACTTGAACAAGTGTTTTTCAATGAAGGACCTTGGAGAAGCTGCTTATATATTAGGCATCAAGATCTATAGGGATAGATCGAGACGCCTCATAGGTCTTTCACAAAGCACATACCTTGATAAGATTTTGAAGAGGTTCAAAATGGATCAGTCCAAGAAGGGTTCTTGCCTATGTTACAGGGTGTGAAACGAGCTCAGCTCGACCACCGACCACGACAAAAGATAAAGAAGAGATGAGTGTCATCCCTATGCTTCAGCCATAGGATCTATTATGTATGCCATGCTGTGTACTGGACCGATGTAAACCTGGCCGTAAGTTTGGTTGCAAGATACCAAAGTAATCCCGCAAGGAACACCGGACAGCGGTCAAGAATATCCTCAAGTACCGAAAAGGACAAAGGAAATGTTTCGTTTATGGAGGAGACGAAGAGCTCGTCAGAAGGGTTACGTCGGCGCTAGCTTCGACTCAGATCTGATGACTCTAAGTCACAAACCGGATACGTGTATATGTTGAATGGTGGAGCAATGAAGTGCAGTACCAAGCGAGAGCGTCGTGGCGGGATCTACGTGTGAAGCGGAGTACATGGCAGCCTCGGAGGCAGCGCATGAAGCAATATGGGTGAAGGAGTTCATCACCGACCTAGGAGTCATACCCAATGCGTCGGGCCGATCAAACTCTTCTCGTGACAACACCGGAGCTATTGCCCTTGCAAAGGAGCCTGGTTTCACAAGAAGACCAGCACATCAAGCGTCGTTTCAACTCCATCCGTGAAAATGTTCAAGATGGAGACATAGAGATTTGCAAAGTGCACACGGATCTGAATGTCGCAGATCCGCTGACTAAACCTCTCTCGCGTGCAAAACATGATCAACACCGAACTCTATGGGTGTTCGATTCATCACAATGTAACTAGATTAGTGACTCTAGTGCAAGTGGGAGACTGTTGGAAATATGCCCTAGAGGCAATAATAAAAGTATTATTATATTTCAATGTTCATGATAATTGTCTTTTGTTCATGCTATAACCGTGTTATCCGGAAATCATAATACACGTGAACACTTAGACCCCAATATGTCCCTAGTGAGCCTCTAGTTGACTAGCCCGTTGTGATCAATAGATGGTCATGGTTTCGACTATGGACATTGGATGTCGTTGATAACGGATCACATCATTAGGAGAATGATGTGATGGACAAGACCCAATCATAAGCATAGCATAAAAGATCGTATAGTTCGTTTGCTAGAAGCTTTGCCAATGTCAAGTATCTATTCCTTCGACCATGAGATCGTGCAACTCCGGTTACCGTAGGAGTGCCTTGGGTGTATCAAACGTCACAACGAATCGGGTGACTATAAAGGTGCATTACGGTATCTCCGAAAGTATCATTGGGTTGACATGGATCGAGATCGGATTTGTCACTCCGTATGACGGAGAGGTATCTCTGGGCCCACTCGGTAATGCATCATCATAATGAGCTCAATGTGACCAAGGTGTTGGTCACGGGATCATGCATTACGGTGCGAGTAAAGTGACTTGTCGATAACGAGGCCGAACGAGGTATTGGGATACCGACGATCGAGTCTCGGGCAAGTAACGCATCGATTGACAAAGGAATTGCATACGTGGTTTGATAGAATCCTCGACATCGTGGTTCAACCGATGAAATCATCGAGGAGCATGTGGGAGCCAACATGGGTATCCAGATCCGCTGTTGGTTATTGCCCGAGAGTCGCCTCGGTCATGTCTGCGTGTCTCCCGAACCGTAGGGTCTACACACTTAAGGTTCGGTGGCGCTAGGGTTAGTAGGAAGACTAGTATGTGAATACCGAATGTTGTTCGAGTCCCTGATGAGATCCCGGACGTCACGAGGAGTTCGGAAGGGTCCGGAGGTAAAGAATAATATATAGGAAGTGGTGTTTCGCCATCGGGAAAGTTTCGGGGTTCTGGCAAAAAGCACGGACCACCGGAAGGGTCCCGGGGGTCCACCGGGTGGGGCCACCCATCCCGGAGGGCCCCATGGGCCATAGGGGGAAGGGAACCAGCCCACAGGGGGCTGGTGCGCCCCAGGCCCACCCCTAGCCCTAGGGTTGAAACCCTAGGGGTGGGGCGCCCACCGGCTTGGGGGCACTCCACCCCCTTGGCCGCCCCCCCCTTGAGATTGGATCTCTAGGGGCCCGGCCACCACCCTGGGGGCCTATATAAAGGGGGGGGGGGGCTGCTGTACACATCTCCCAAGGCGCAGCCCTTCCCCTCCCCAACACATCTCCTCCTCCGTAGAGCTCGTGAAGCCACAGCCGAGATCTTGCATCACCACCATCACCACGCCGTCGTGCTGCCGGTGGTGCCGTCTTCCTCAACCTCTCCTTCCCCTTGCTGGATCAAGAAGGAGGAGACGTCGCTCGTCCCGTTACGTGTGTTGAACGCGGAGGTGCTGTCCGCTCAGACTTGGCATCGGTGATCTGAATCACGTTCACAGTCGACTCCATCATCACCAAGCAAGCTTCCGCACGCGATCTACAAGTGGTATGTAGATGCAAACTCTCTCCCGTTACTCGTTGCTTAGATGAACTCATAGATGGATCTTGGTGAAACCGTAGGAAAAATTTTAATTTTCTGCAACGTTCCCCAACAGATATTACACCTCGGTCATATTGTAGCGGTGCTTAGGCGAAGCCTGCGACAGAGAACATCAAGATCGTCACCGCCGTCGTCTTGTGACGGAACTCCCCTCGAGCCTCTACCGGATTGGAGATCGAGGGTGCGTCATCGAGCTGTCGCGTGTCAAGAACTTCGGAGGTGCCGAGTAACGGTGCTTGGATCGGTTGGACCGGGAGGACGACGACTACTTCCTCTACGTTGCGTCAATGCTTCGCTTCGGTCACGAGGCGTACGAGACAACACTCTCCTCTCGTTGCTATGCATCACCATGATCTTGTGTGTGCGTAGGAAATTTTTGAAATTACTACGTTCCCCAACAAAGTGGCATCCGAGCCTAGGTTTTATGGTTTGATGTTATATGCACGAGTAGAACACAAGTGAGTTGTGGGCGATATAAGTCATACCGCTTACCAAAGATGTCATACTTTGGTTGGCGGTATTGTTGGATGAAGCAGCCGGACCGACATTACGCCAGACGCTTACGCGAGACTGGTTTTACCGCCGTGCTTTGCACACAGTGACTAGCGGGTGTCGGTTTCTCCAACTTTAGTTGAACCGAGTGTGGCTACGCCCGGTCCTTGCGAAGGTTAAAACAGCATCAACTTGACAAACTATCGTTGTGGTTTTGATGCGTGGGTGAGATTGGTTCTTGCTTAAGCCCGTAGCAGCCACGTAAAACTTGCAACAACAAAGTAGAGGACGTCTAACTTGTTTTTGCAGGGCATGTTGTGATGTGATATGGCCAAGACATGATGCTATATTTTATTGTATGAGATGATCATGTTTTGTAACCGGTTATCGGCAATGGCAGGAGCCATATGGTTGTCGCTTTATTGTATGAAATGCAACGCATCATAATTGCTTTACTTTATCACTAAGCGGTAGCGATAGTCGTAGAAGCAATAGATGGCGTAAACGACAACGATGCTACGATGGAGATCAAGGTGTCGCGCCGGTGACAATGGTGATCATGATGGTGCTTCGGAGATGGAGATCACAAGCACAAGAAGATGATGGCCATATCATATCACTTATATTGATTGCATGTGATGTTTATCCTTTATGCATCTTATTTTGCTTTGATTGACGGTAGCATTTTAAGATGATCTCTCACTAACAATTATCAAGTAGTGTTCTCCCTGAGTATGCACCGTTGCCAAAGTTCGTCGTGCCCAGACACCACGTGATGATCGGGTGTGATAAGCTCTACGTCCATCTACAACGGGTGCAAGCCAGTTTTGCACACGCAGAATACTCAGGTTAAACTTGACGAGCCTAGCATATGCAGATATGGCCTTGGAACACGGAGACCGAAGGTCGGCGTGAATCATATAGTAGATATGATCAACATAAGATGTTCACCATTGAAAACTACTCCATCTCACGTGATGATCGGTTATGGTTTAGTTGATTTGGATTACGTGATCACTTAGATGACTAGAGAGATGTCTGCCTAAGTGGGAGTTCTTAAGTAATATGATTAATTGAACTAAAATTTATCATGAACTTAGTACTGATAGTATCTTGCTTGTCTATGTTGTTTGTAGATAGATGGCCCGTCTGTTGTTCCGTTGAATTTTAATGCGTTCCTTGAGAAAGCTAAGTTGAAAGATGATGGTAGCAACTACGCGGATCGGGTCCGTAACTTGAGGATTATCCTCATTGCTGCACGTAAAAATTACGCCCCGAAGCACCGCTGGGTGCGAACTGCTTCTTGATGCAACCGACGACGTTAAGAACGTCGGCAAGCAAAGCGATGACTACTCGATAGTTCAATGTGCCATGCTTTACGGCTTAGAACCAGGACTTCAACGACGTTTTGAGCGTCATGGAGCATATGAGATGTTTCAGAGTTGAAGTTGATATTCTAGAAGAATGCCCGGATTGAGAGATATGAAGTCTCCAATAAGTTCTATAGCTGCAAGATGGAGGAGAATAGTTACATCGGTGAGCACATACTCAAGATGTCTGGGTATTGTAATCACTTGATTCAACTGGAGTTACTCTTCCGGATGATAGCGTCATTGACAGAATTCTCCAATCACTTCCACCAAGCTACAAGAGCTTCGTGATGAAATATAATATGCAAGGGATGGATAAGACGATTCCCGAGCTCTTCGCAATGCTAAAGGCTGCGGAGGTAGAAATCAAGAAGGAGCATCAAGTGTTGATGGTTAACAAGACCACTAGTTTCAAGAGAAAGGGCAAAGGGAAGAAGAAGGGGAACTTCAAGAAGAACAGCAAACAAGTTGCTGCTCAAGAGAAGAAACCCAAGTCTGGACCTAAGCCTGAAATCGAGTGCTTCTCTCGCAAGCGACTGGTCATTTGAAGCGGAACTGCCCCAAGTATTTGGCGGATAAGAAGGATGGCAAAGTGAACAAAGGTATATGTGATATACATGTTATTGATGTGTACCTTACTAGAGCTTGCAGTAGCACTGGTATTTGATACTTGGTTACATTGCTAATATTTGCAACTCAAAGCAGGACTACGGATTGCTTAACACCGCAAAGGACGAGGTGATGATGCGCGTGGGAAATGGTTCCAAAGTCGATGTGATCGCGGTCGGCACGCTACCTCTACATCTACCTTCGGGATTAGTATTAGACCTAAATAATTGTTATTTGGTGCCGCGTTGAGCATGAACATTATATCTGGATCTTGTTTGATGCGAGACGGTTATTCATTTAATCGAGAGAATAATGGTTGTTCTATTTATATGAGTAATATCTTTTATGGTCATGCACTCTGAAGAGTGGTCTATTTTGATGAATCTCGATAGTAGTGATACACATATTCATAGTGTTGAAGCCAAAAGATGCAAAGTTGATAATGATAGTGCAACTTATTTGTGGCACTCGCCGTTTGGGTCATATCGGTATAAAGCGCATGAAGAAACTCCATCTTGATGGACTTTTAGAACCACTTGATTATGAATCACTTGGTACTTGCGAACCGTGCCTCATGGGCAAGATGACCAAAACGCCGTTCTCCGGTACTATGGAGAGAGCAACAGATTTGTTGGAAATCATACATACAGATGTATGTGGTCCAATGAATGTTGAGGCTCATGGCGGATATCGTTATTTTCTCACCTTCACAGATGATTTAAGCAGATATGGGTATATCTACTTAATGAAGCATAAGTCTGAAACATTTGAAAAGTTCAAAGATTATCAGAGTGAAGTTGAAAATCATCGTAACAAGAAAATAAAGTTTCTACGATCTGATCGTGGAGGAGAATATTTGAGTTACGAGTTTGGTTTACACTTAAAACAATGTGGAATAGTTTCACAACTCACGCCACCCGAACACCACAGCGTAATGGTGTGTCCGAACGTCGAATCGTACTTTACTTGATATGGTGCGGTCTATGATGTCTCTTACAGATTTACCGCTATCGTTTTGGGGTTATGCTCTAGAGACAGCCACATTCACGTTAAATAGGGCACCGTCGAAATCCGTTGAGACGACACCTTATGAACTATGGTTTGGCAAGAAACCAAAGTTGTCGTTTCTTAAAGTTTGGGGTTGCGATGCTTATGTGAAAAAGCTTCAACCTGATAAGCTCGAACCCAAATCAGAGAAATGTGTCTTCATAGGATACCCAAAGGAGACAGTTGGGTACACCTTCTATCACAGATCCGAAGGCAAGACATTCGTTGCTAAGAATGGATCCTTTCTAGAGAAGGAGTTTCTTTCGAAAGAAGTGAGTGGGAGGAAAGTAGAACTTGATGAGGTAACTGTACCTACTCCCTTGTTGGAAAATAATACATCACAGGAACCGGTTTCTGTGACGTCAAAACCAACTAGTGAGGAAGTTGATGATAATGATCACAGAACTTCAGATCAAATTAATACAGAACCATGTAGGTCGAACAGAGTAAGATCCGCACCAGAGTGGTACGGTAATCCTATTCTGGAAGTCATGCTACTAGATCATGATGAACCTACGAACTATGAAGAAGCGATGGTGAGCCCAGATTCCGCAAAATGGCTTGAAGCCATGAAATCTGAGATGGGATCCATGTATGAGAACAAAGTATGGACTTTTGTTGACTTGCCCGATGGTCGGCAAGCAATTGAGAATAAATGGATCTTCAAGAAGAAGACTGACGCTGACGGTAATATTACTGTCTACAAAGCTCGACTTGTTGCAAAAGGTTTTCGACAAGTTCAAGGGGTTGACTACGATGAGACCTTCTCACCCGTAGCGATGCTTAAGTCTGTCCGAATCATGTTAGCAATTGCCGCATTTTATGATTATGAAATTTGGCAAATGGATGTAAAAACTGCATTCCTGAATGGGTTTCCGGAAGAAGAGTTGTATATGATGCAACCGAAGGTTTTATCGATCCAAAGGAGCTAACAAAGTGTGCAAGCTCCAACATTCCATTTATGGACTGGTGCAAGCCTCTCGGAGTTGGAATAAACGTTTTGATAGTGTGATCAAAGCATTTGGTTTTATATGAGACTTTTGGAGAAGCCTCAGATTTACAAGAAAGTGAGTGGGAGCTCAGAGCATTTCTAATATTATATGTAGATGACATATTATTGATTGGAAATGATATAGAATTTCTGGATAGCATAAAGGGATACTTGAATAAAAGTTTTTCAATGAAAGACCTCGGTGAAGCTGCTTACATATTGGGCATCAAGATCTATAGAGATAGATCAAGACGCTTAATTGGACTTTCACAAAGCACATGCCTTGACAAAGTTTTGAAGAAGTTCAAAATGGATCAAGCAAAGAAAGGGTTCTTGCCTGTATTGCAAGGTGTGAAGTTGAGTAAGACTCAAAGCCCGACCACTGCAGAAGATAGAGAGAAAATGAAAAGTGTTCCCTATGCTTCAGCCATAGGCTCTATCATGTATGCAATGCTGTGTACCAGACCTGATGTGTGCCTTGCTATAAGTCTAGCAGGGAGGTACCAAAGTAATCCAGGAGTGGATCACTGGACAGCGGTCAAGAACATCCTGAAATACCTAAAAAGGACTAAGGATATGTTTCTCATATATGGAGGTTACAAATAGCTCATCGTAAATGGTTACGTTGATGCAAGCTTTGACACTGATCCGGACGATTCTAAATCGCAAACCGGATACGTGTTTACATTAAACGGTGGAGCTGTCAGTTGGTGCAGTTCAAAGTAAAGCGTCGTGGTGGGATCTACATGTGAAGCGGAATACATAGCTGCTTCGGAAGCAGCCAATGAAAGAGTCTGGATGAAGGAGTTCATATCCGATCTAGGTGTCATACCTAGTGCATCGGGTCCAATGAAAATCTTTTGTGACAATCTTTGAGCGATTGCCTTAGCGAAGAATCCATATTTCACAAGAGAACCAAGCACATCAAGAGACGCTTCAATTCCATCCGGATCTAGTCCGGTGGGAGACATAGAGATTTGCAAGATACATACGGATCTGAATGTTGCAGACCCGTTTACTAAGCCTCTTCCACGAGCAAAACATGATCAACACCAAGACTCCATGGGTGTTAGAATCATTACTGTGTAATCTAGATTATTGACTCTAGTGCAAGTGGGAGACTGAAGGAAATATGCCCTAGAGGCAATAATAAAGTTATTATTTATTTCCTCATATCATGATAAATGTTTATTATTCATGCTGGAATTGTATTAACCGGAGACATAATACATGTGTGAATATATAGACAAACAGAGTGTCACTAGCATGCCTCTACTTGACTAGCTTGTTAATCAAAGATGGTTATGTTTCCTAACCATGAACAAGGAGTTGTTATTTGATTAACAAGGTCACATCATTAGTTGAATGATCTGATTGACATGACCCATTCCGTTAGCTTAGCACACGATCGTTTAGTATGTTGCTATTGCTTCCTTCATGACTTATACATGTTCCTATAACTATGAGATTAAGCAACTCCCGTTTACCGGAGGAACACTTTGTGAGCTACCAAACATCACAACGTAATTGGGTGATTATAAAGGTGCTCTACAGGTGTCTCTGGGCCCTCTCGGTAATACACATCACTTAAGCCTTGCAAGCATTTCAACTAATGAGTTAGTTGTGAGATGATGTATTACGGAACGAGTAAAGAGACTTGCCGGTAACGAGATTGAACTAGGTATTGGATACCGACGATCGAATCTCGGGCAAGTAACATACCGATGACAAAGGGAACAACGTATGTTGTTGTGCGGTTTGACCGATAAAAGATCTTCGTAGAATATGTAGAAACCAATATGGGCATCCAGGTCCCGCTATTGGTTATTGACAGGAGACATGTCTCAGTCATGTCTACATTGTTCTCGAACCGTAGGGTCCGCACGCTTAAGGTTTCGATAACAGTTATATTATGAATTTATGTATTTTGATGTACCGAAGGTTGTTCGGAGTCCCGGATGTGATCACGGACATGACGAGGAGTCTCGAAATGGTCGAGACATAAAGATTGATATATTGGACGGATATATTTGGACACCGGAAAGGTTCCGGAGAAGTTTGGAGCTCCGGAGGTTACTGGAACCCCGGGAGGTATATGGGCCTTATTGGGCCCATGTAGGAGGAAGAGAGAAGGAACAAGGGGGCGCCCCCCAAGCCCAATCCGACTGGGGAGGGGGCCGCCCCTTTCCTTCTCCTTCCCCTCTCTTCCTTCCTACTACTAGTACTACTTCCTAATACTAGTACTCCTTCCTTCCCTCCAAATAAGATAAGGAAAGAGGGAAACCTACTTGGAGTAGGTTTCCCCCCCTATGCGCGCCCCTTGTGGCCGGCCACCTCCTCCCTCCCTCCTTTATATACGGGGGTAGGGGGGCACCCTAGAACACACAAGTTGATCATTGATCGTTCCTTAGTCGTGTGCGGTGCCCCCCCTCCACGATATTACACCTCGATCATATTGTAGCGGTGCTTAGGCGAAGCCCTGCGATAGGAGAACATCAAGATCGTCACCACGCCGTCGTCTTGACGGAACTCCCCTCGAGCCTCTCTGGATTGGAGATCAAGGGTGCGCCATCGAGCTGTCGCGCGTGTCAAGAACTCGGAGGTGCCGGAGTAACGGTGCTTGGATCGGTTGGACCGGGAGGACGTCGACTACTTCCTCTACGTTGCGTCAACGCTTCGCTTGGGTCTCACGAGGGCGTGAGACAACACTCTCCCTCGTTGCTATGCATCACCATGATCTTGTGTGTGCGTAGGAAATTTTTTGAAATTACTACGTTCCCCAACAACTTCACCCTTGCCGTTTTATCCGCCCTCTCTTTTTCGTTCGCCTTCTTCCCGTATGTATCTTTGTTTGTGTTTACTTGTGCCTTCTATATGCTTGCATCTTCGCTCGCTGAAAATCTATTGATATGAGTCCACTTAAAGTGTTCTACTTGGATCATCTTCGATCCCTATGTGCTCGTGCCGAAACCCCAACTAGCTTAGTTGAGGGCAGATCTTTAGATGAGCATGCTTGTTATGTGCGACACGGTATATCTGAAAAAGGGAAACTATTATGGAGTCAAATTCAATGTTTGCAATACTATGCTTGGAATTTATGTTGGGAATATGATTTTACTTGTTGTTCTGAAAACCCTAAAAAACACCTTCCCTACCAATGTGAGTTTAATGAAAATGAAATCTTATCTTCTTATGCGAAGGGTGTTTACAGTTACTATGATATCGAATAAATTGAAGAATTTGTTGCTTTTAAGGGTGCTTATGAAGTTGCTTCTTTGATTGAAAAGTATGATATTACTCTCTACGAATCTGAAAATTTTGACATACTTAAATATTGCTATGAAAATTATGCTCATAATGTCTGTGTCAAAGAATTTATTGAGAGAATGACTGCTGCTTTGGAAGGAAATAATGATATGCATGAATCTATAGATAATGATGATGCCGATGATTTGATTGAAATATCCCTTGATGAACATGATGCTTGTTATCCTTGTGGCCATGATGCCAATATTTATGGAGACGAATTTACTATAGTTCCGTATGATAAACATGAGATCGTTGCTATTGCACCCATACTTGCTAGTTCCTTTGATAAAAAGCATGATTGCAATGATTTTACTATAAATCCTCTTGATGCCAATTATGCTAATAATATGCAAAACCCTAAGCTTGGGGATGCTAGTTTTGTTATGACTACTACTTGTTGCAATGATCATGATTGGGGTGATTCTTCTTTTGATCTCGAAAATTTATTTAAGCCCCATGATGAATATGAGATTGATAATAGTGTTTGCAATATTATTGAAAGTGGGTTTGGAAGAGTGTCAACTTTAGATCCCACATATTTGGAGAATGTTCAATCTTATGGTATTTTTGATAAAAGTGGGTCTGGAGAGGTCATGACTTTAGTTAATGTTAATCCCACTATTTTGGAAGAGTGTCAACTTTACATGCATGTGGATCGTGTTGAGAATATGTTATGTGATAGCTATTTTGTTGAATTTGCTTATGATCCTACATGTAGTTATTATGAGAGAGGAAAATATGGTTGTAGAATTTTTCATGTTACTAAATTACCTCTCTTCATGTTGAGATTGCTATCATCTCTTTGTTCTTCCTTGCATATGCTAGTTTTGCTTGCCTTGATAATTTCTTTGCCTACAAGATGCCTATGCATAGGAAGTATGTTAGACTTAAGCGTGTTTGTCACATGTTTTATGATGCTCTCTTTGTGCTTCAATTCCTATCTTTCATGTGAGCATCATCATAATCTCAATGCCTAGCTAGGGGCGTTAAACGATAGCGCTTGTTGGGAGGCAACCCAATTTTATTTTGTGTTTTTTGTTTTTGGTTATATTTAGGAATAAATAATCCATATACCTTCTGTTTGGATGTGGTTTTATGTTTTAATTAGTGTTTGCGCCAAGTAAGACCTATAGGATAACCTACAATGATAATTGATTTGATTCTGCTGAAAAACAGAAACTTTGCGTGCACGAATTTAGTTATGATAAATCACAGGAACGTGATTTTGCGTTAATTCTTTTTGCTGCTGATCAATAAACAAATTGTCCAGGACTTCCTATTTTGCTAGAATTTTTAGAGTTCCAGAAGTTTGCGTTAGTTACAGATTACTACAGACTGTTCTGTTTTTGATAGATTCTGTTTTGCGTGTGTTGTTTGCTTATTTTGATGAATCTATGGCTAGTAAAATAGTTTATGATCCATAGAGAAGTTGGAATACAGTAGGTTTAACACCAATACAAATAAATAATGAGTTCATTACAGTAACTTAAAGTAGTCTTTTGTTTTCTTTCTCTAACGGAGCTCACGAGATTTCTATTGAGTTTTGTGTTGTGAAGTTTTCAAGTTTTGGGTGAATTCTTTTGATGGATTATGGAACAAGGAGTGGCAAGAGCCTAAGCTTGGGGATGCCCATGGCACCCCCAAGATAATCCAAGGACACCAAAAAGTCAAAGCTTGGGGATGCCTCGGAAGGCATCCCTCTTTCGGTCCACTTCCATCGGTAATTTACTTGGAGCTATATTTTTATTCACCACATGATATGTGTTTTGCTTGGAGCGTCTTGTATTATTTGAGTCTTTGCTTGTTAGTCTACCACAATCATCCTTTCTGTACACTCCTTTTGAGAGAGCCATATATGATTTGAAATTTGTTAGAATACACTATGTGCTTCACTTATATCTTTTGAGCTTGATAGTTTTGCTCATAGTGCTTCACTTATATCTTTTGAGCTTGGTAATTTTTAGTCTAGTGCTTCACTTAGATCTTTTAGAGCACGGCGGTGGATTTGTTTTAAAGAAACTTGATCTCTCATGCTTCACTTAGATTATTTTGAGAGTCATTAATAGCATGGTAATTTGCTTAATGTTAATATACTTGGTGTTCAAGATATGTGAAACTTTCTTTTGAGTGCGTTGAATACCAAGATAAGTTTGATGCTTGATAATTGTTTTGAGATATGAAGATGGTAATATTAGAGTAATGCTAGTTGAGTAGTTGTTAATTCAAAGAATACTTGTGTTGAAGTTTGTGATTCCCGTAGCATGCACGTATGGTGAACCGTTATGTGATGAGCTCGGAGCATGATTTATTTATTGATTGTCTTCCTTATGAGTGGCGGTCGGGGATGAGCGATGGTCTTTTCCTACCAATCTATCCCCCTAGGAGCATGCGCGTAATACTTTGCTTTGATAACTTCTAGATTTTTGCAATAAGTATATGAGTTCTTTATGACTAATGTTGAGTCCATGGATTATACGCACTTTTTCCCATCCTTCCACCATTGCTAGCCTCTCTAATACCGCGCACCTTTCGCCGGTATCATACACCCACCATAAACCTTCCTCAAAACAGCCACCATACCTACCTATTATGGCATTTCCATAGCCATTCCGAGATATATTACCATGCAACTTTCCACCATTCCGTTTATTATGACACGCTCCATCATTGTCATATTGCTTAGAATGATCATGTAGTTGACATCGTATTTGTGGCAAAGCCACCTTTCATAATTCTTTCATACATGTCACTCATGAATCATTGCATATCCCGGTACACCGCCGGAGGCATTCATATAGAGTCATATTATGTTCTAAGTATCGAGTTGTAATTGTTGAGTTGTAAGAAAAATAAAAGTGTGATGATCATCATTATTAGAGCATTGTCCCAAGTGAGGAAAGGATGATGGAGGCTATGATTCCCCCACAAGTCGGGATGAGACTCCGGACGAAAAAAAAGAGGCCATAAAAAAAGAGAAAAGGTCCAAATAAAAAAATAAAAAAATGAGAGAAAAAGAGAGAAGGGACAATGCTACTATTCTTTTACCACACTTGTGCTTCAAAGTAGCACCATGATCTTCATGATAGAGAGTCTCCTATGTTGTCACATTCATATACTAGTGGGAATTTTTCATTATAGAACTTGGCTTGTATATTCCAATGATGGGCTTCCTCAAAACGCCCTAGGTCTTCGTGAGCAAGCGAGTTGGATGCACACCCACTTAGTTTCTTTTGTTGAGCTTTCATATACTTATAGCTCTAGTGCATCCGTTGCATGGCAATCCCTACTCACTCACATTGATATCTACTGATGGGCATCTCCATAGCCCGTTGATACGCCTAGTTGATGTGAGACTATCTTCCCTCTTTTTTGTCTTCTCCACAACCACCACTCTATTCCACATATAGTGCTATATCCATGGCTCACGCTCATGTATTGCGTGAAGATTGAAAAAGTTTTGAAAATGTCAAAGTATGAAACAATTGCTTGGCTTGTCATTGGGGTTGTGCATGATTTAAATACTTTGTGTGGGGAGGATGGAGCATAACCAGACTATATGATTTTGTAGGGATAACTTTCTTTGGCCATGTTATTTTGAGAAGACATAATTACTTTGATTAGTATGCTTGAAGTATTATTATTTTTTATGTCAATATGAACTTTTGTCTTGAATCTTTCGGGTCTGAATATTCATACCATGATTAAGAAGATTTACATTGAAATTATGCCAAAGTATCACTCCGCATCAAAATTCTCTTTTATCATTTACCTACTCGAGGACGAGCAGAATTAAGCTTAGGAATGCCCGATCGCTCCAACGTATCTATAATTTTTGATTGCTCCATGCTACTTTATCTACTGTTTTGGACTATATTGGGCTTTATTTTCCACTTTTATATTATTTTTAGGACTAACCTATTAACCGGAGGCCCAGCCCAGAATTGCTGTTTTTTGCCTATTTCAGTATTTCGAGGAAACAGAATATCAAACGGAGTCCAAACGGAACGAAACCTTCGGGAACGTGATTTTCTCATTAGATAAGATCCAGGAGACTTCGACCCTCCGTCAAGAAAGCCACGAGGCGGTCACGAGGGTGGAGGGCACGCCCCTCCCCCCTGGGCGCGCCTCCTGCCTCGTGGGCCCCTCGGAGCTCCACCGACGTACTCCTTCCTCCTATATATACCTACGTATCCCCGTATGATCAGAAATGAAGCCAAAAACCTAATTCCACCACCGCAACCTTCAGATCCACGAGATCCCATCTTGGGGCCTGTTAGGATTCACGGAGAGGGCATCCACCATGGAGGGCTTCTACATCATCACCATAGCCCTCCGATGAAGTGTGAGTAGTTTACTTCAGACCTTGGTCCATAGCTAGTAGCTAGATGGCTTCTTCTCTCTTTTGGATCTCAATACAATGTTCTCCCCTCTCTTGTGGAGATCTATTCGATGTAATCTTCTTTTTGCGGTGTGTTTGTTGAGACCGATGAATTGTGGGTTTATGATCCAACTTATCTATGGAAAATATTTGATTCTTCTCTGAATTCTTTTATGTATGATTGAGTTATCTTTGCAAGTCTCTTCGAATTATCCATTGGGTTTGGCCAACTAGATTGGTAGTTCTTGCAATGGGAGAAGTGCATGGCTTTGGGTTCAATCTTGCGGTGTCCTTACTCAGTGACAGAAAGAGTTGCAAGGCACGTATTGTATTGTTGCCATCGAGGATAACAAGATGGGGTATGTATCATATTGCATGAATTTATCCCTCTACATCATGTCATCTTGCTTAAGGCGTTACTCTGTTTTTAACTTAATACTCTAGATGCATCTTTGGATAGCGGTCGATGAGTGGAGTAATAGTAGTAGATGCGAATCGTTTCGATCTACTTGTCACGGACGTGATGCCTATATACATGATCATTGCCTAGATATACTCATAACTATGCTCAATTCTATCAATTGCTCAACAGTAATTTGTTCACCCACCGTAGAATATCTATGCTCTTGAGAGAAGCCACTAGTGAGACCTATGGCCCCGGGTCTATTCTCATCATATCAATCTCCATCACTTTATTTACTTGTTTTGCCTTTACCTTTTTCCTTTGCATCTTTATACCAAAAATACCAAAAATATTATCTCTATCAGATCTCACTCTCGTAAGTGACCGTGAAGGGATTGACAACCCTTAAGCATTGGTTGCGAGTTGCTACCGTTTTGTGCAGGTACGAGGGAGTTGCGCGTGACCTCCTACTGGATTGATACCTTGGTTCTCAAAAACTGAGGGAAATACTTACGCTATTGTGCTGCATCACCCCCTCCTCTTCGTGGAAAACCAACGCTAGCTCGAGACGTAGCAAGGTGGTGCATGATGAAGAAGTTGTGCTAGTGTTCTTCTGTACTAGTGTTCTTTTTCCAATATAACTATGCAATGGACCTGTAGTGTGTGACCTTGTTAAATGATCATTGCATGTTACTATGTTTCATAATGTTTGGGTGTACTAATGTTTGCTAGTTGAAGACGTGGTGCATGATGAACAATTTGTACTAATGTTTGCATGTTTCAGGACAATGGCAGCAGTGCTGATGATGGCAGCAGTGCTGATGGGAGCAGTAGTGATGATGAAGCAGTGATGTTGGTGATGCACCAAAACAGAAAGAGAAGAATGCTGCAGATGGCCTGCATGGTTGGTATGTATCACTTGGACACTTACTGTAACAAAGGACCTAGAAGAGTACCAATACAGTCTGGGCATGATTGGGTTATGACAACACTAGGCAACAAAACTTCCTGTTACAACATGTTTAGAATGCACAAACCAGTGTTTGAGAAATTGCATAGTGCACTTGTTGATTCCTATGGTTTGAAGTCCACCAAAAGAATGTCATCACTTGAGTCTCTAGGCCTATTTCTGTGGATAGTTGGTTCCCCTCAATCTCTAAGACAAGCAGAAAACAGATTTGTTAGGTCATTGGACACAATTGTAAGGAAGTTTGATAAGGTTTTGGCCTACCTGATCAAGCTCGCAAAAGACATCATCAAGCCAACAGATCCTCAATTCAAAATTGTGCATTTAAAACTAAGATCTAGAAAGTATGCACCATTTATGGACACGCATTGGAGCAATAGATGGGACACACATACAAGTTGATGTACCAGTTGCCACTGTTGTCCAGCATAGGAATAGACATAAGGAGAAGAGCCAGAATGTGATGTGTGTGTGTGACTTTAATATGAGATTCACATTTGTCCTAGCCAGTTGGCCAGGATCGGTGCATGACATGAGGGTCTTCAACGATGCCCGATCTAGATTTAGTGACAAGTTTCCAAAACCACCACCTGAAAAGTTCTATCTTGTGGACTCAGGATACCCTGGTTATCTTGCACCATACAAGGGTTTAACCTATCATTTCCAGGTGTGCCGTGATGGCACAATGCCTGGAGGAAAAAAGGAACACTTCAATTTCATCCATTCTTCACTTAGAAATGTCATTGAGAGGTGTTTTGGAGTCTTGAAGAACAAGTGGAGGATTTTGTTTCACTTACCTAGTTATCCACAACAGAAACAAAGCAAAATCATTGTGGCTTGCATTGCACTGCACAATTTTATTAGAGAAAGTCAACTAGCAGATATAGATTTCGACAAGTGTGATCAAGATGAAAATTATATACCATTGCCCTGTGCCAAACACTACACCAACAAATGATTCAACCAATGAGATGGATAGTGCTGCTATGAATCAATTTAGAAATTGTGTCGTTGATGGGTTGTGGAACTTGAAACAGCAATGATATATTATTTCGGTTGTTATGAACAAGTGTTCTTCGCTTCTGTAATCTCACTTATTTCGGTTCTTATGAACAATTGTTGGCACGAACAAGTGTTCTCTTCTACTGTTGTTTTGGTTGTTACGAACAAGTATTATGAACAAGTGGTTTTCCTGTTGTTATTATTTATGTAATCTGTACTACATAATTATTAAGGGCAGCATGGTCTTTTAGCATGTCATTTATTATCCTCTAGTCCATGTTTAGTCCCGGGAAACAAACGGGTAGGGACTAGAGACTTTTTAGTTGGGATTAAAAAAAGTCCTAGGACTTTTTAAACAAACAGGGCCTAAGTTACTACCTTCATAATGCAAAGTAACATAATAGTAGTATCATAGATGGCTTCATTTATTAACTTGTAGACTCATCTTGTCTCGGGAAGCGCTATGTTACAGTAACATATTATGTTACCACCTCTCATTAACTACTTGCCACGTAAGCAAAATTTTCTTGAAATGCGCTATGTTACTACCTAAGTTACTCCCACTATGACTAGCCTTAGAGCAAGTACAATAGAGCTGAGTCAGCGGGCTATAAGGAATAAACTAATATATTTCTGCTTAGTTGGAGGAAAGAGAAGAGGAGAGAGAATGTAAGCGGGCTCTTCGTGAAGAGCCAGCTCTAGCACGTGCTCCTAGGCACTTTGTGAGAATGAAAGGTGGGCCACATAATAAAAAAGTAGTACACTCTTTTGATCTACTATTGTACATGTTGACTATAAGATGGGCTGTAGATGACATGGCACCGGCTTATAGCCAGCAACCGGCTGTACTATTAACCATGCTCTTAGCCATCCACATAAATCTAAACCCTGGACTATAAGCTTGACGGCATGGTTGGACTCGACACCGTTTCTTGGCCCCAAGGCCTAGACCAAAAAAATAGGAAAAGGATAAAAAAAGGTTTTAGTGGAAATACAACATGATAGAAGTATAAGTGGTCACACACTTACCATGAAGGAGGGCGGAGATACGGCAACATGACGAGCAACATGGTATAGTGCTTCAACAATGCGCTTAATGGTGTCCGTTCATTCTCGGCCACTGCAATAGTAAAATATACCTCCTAAAGCTCAACGAATATTTTCTTAGGCACTCCCAAACCAACGCCAAATGAATAGGTGAAAAGAAAGAGTAAACCTCTCACGCCACTTCTTGTTGTCCATTCTTTCGGTGAGAGCCTGGCCGTCGAGCGAAAGCTCTGTGATCATGGTAAAATCCTCGAGCGTCACCGTCATCTCGCCACAAGGGAGATGAAAGTTGTGCGTCTTCGGCCGCCAACGATCAAGCAGGGCTGTGAGAGCTGAATGGCACATCAGCCGTGGCACACGCTTGAACTGAAGAACAAACGGTAGGAGCTCAACACTCTCGAAGTACGGCTCGTAGCGCATGTCGTATTGCATCTGGTTAGCCTTCGTGCGCCCCCTCATTCGCACTACAGTAAGTCTCCGTCAAAATTGAACAAATATGTCGGAACCTTCCTTTATAAGAAAACAATAACATGAAAATAATTATGGATTCGCTTGTTACCTCTCCACGCTCTATAGCACGGGCACGATGCTCCTTGTTGAAGCAAGGTCAAGTCCCTCCGTTCCTTTATATAAGGTGTATTTTTTTTAAAGTCAAACGAGTGCAGGTTTGACCGAGTTCTTTGAAAACTATATCAACACTCATGATATAAAATTTATATCATTTGATCGATCATGAAAAGTAGTTTCATATTTTATCTACTAGGTATTGCAGATGTTGTTACCTTATTCTATAATCTTGGTCAAACATTCCAATAGTTGACAGGCACGGAAACCATACACCTTATATTCTGGAACGGTGGGAGTATTTTCTATCAATTATTTCGCAACATCATCTATACATATGAATGCAAAGAAACAATATCCATACAAATTGCAAACATAGGTAAAAAAAACTATGTCCAATACGAATAGGAATAGGAATTGAGCAAATTTTAAAGCCGGCCGGCACAAGAAGGGACGTGTGAAGCTCAAGGCGCTGGAGTAGGGTCCTCAACACACGCACCGGTTAAATGAAGGTAGACAGGCAAATATATGCCATTTCAATGCGAAGAGAAGACGTGCGCAGCAGGCAAGTAGTGGGTGGCACTCTCGGCTAGCGAGCCACTTCAATGCCGGCTCCAGCGAGTGGTATGGTTACCGCAAATTGCCACTGTGAATGTAAATGGTCTGCACCATCGATGCAAATTTTGGCCCTCTGCTTCTTTTACTGTTTAATCACTGATGAAGACAGCAGAAGTTCCCATTTTGAAATGATGTTTATATGCGCTTTCAGTATTCAGCAATTGCTAGCCAAGTTATATAACTCAGGACGCATCGAAGACAAAGTTGTTATCTATATCTATATCTATATCTATACCTACTATTAAAGCAAGGTGATATTCTTGGTTTCGTCCCGCTTCAGTGTCGTTCCATATTTTAAATTGTGGCTACTCGAGGTGGTACAAAATTTAGTCTGCCCGTCCGATACAAAAACTGTAACAAAAATTCATACGTCGCCATAGCAAGCCGAGATGGGCCTGCCCATTAGCGGACGCTATACCACAGCGCCAAAGTGTGCTCTTGTCAAAAAATAAAAAAAGAAAGAAAAGTGTGACATCAGGAATCGTACCGGGTTGGTAGAGGAGGTAACTGGGACGTGTTATCCAATACAACTTCGCGTGTCAGCTTCCAGATCTTGATTTATTATTAAACAATACAAGCAGCAGCACCTGATCCAAACACATACGTGAATATTTTGCAAAGTTGTGAACACAAAATTTAAACTCGATCATTTTTGAAAAAGAAACAAGTTTTTAAATTTGGACTTTCTGTAAAATATGAACAATGTTTTTAAAAAAATATGAGGTATTGTACTCGAATTTTGAATATTTCAAAATTAAAACATGATTTAAAAAATACTAAAAAATGATTCAACGACGTGATTCTGTTTTTAGATGGATCCAGACGTGATTCTCCTATTTACGTAGAAAGAAAGTTGTTTTTTTATTACTCCCTCTGTTCACTTTTATAAGACGTTTCAGGCAGTTTGACATTGAACTGTTTTAGGTGATGTCTGAATTGTGTACAACGTCTTATAAAAGTAAACAAAGCGAGTACAAAAAATGGTAGGATTGTTTCTGGGGCAAGCCTCGATTGCTCATACCTAAAATTCATATACGTCGTCCTCATCTCGCATGTTACACCTTTCCCTCGGTGACCCCACCAGGATTTTATCTCAAACCAAACGATCACCATTTTCTTCACAAAAAAGGAAACAATGGCTGCAATCAATCGACGATGATCACAATCGACACCCCCAACCCTACGAACCCTTGGCTCTCTGTCCTTCCAAACTAAGTTTCTATGGTTCTGGTTGTGCCAACCCAATTGCTGCCGCCACTTAGGATGCCTACGGCGAGCTGGAGGATGTGGATGCAGTGGTGATAGTCACAAATGAGGCGAAGGAGCTACGCAGCATGAGCGTCGCGGATGTGCACATGTGGCCTGAGTGCATCGATGATATGGGGCGGGTCATGCAACGATGATGGTGAAATCATAAGGGCGTCTTGCATGATGATAGGGAAATGGTGGAAGTATAACGGGGATGGTGAGATTCTATGATGATAGTTTCATTACCCGTTGCAACGCACGGGCATTTTTGCTAGTTTATTCTCATGTACTCCCTCCGTCCGAAAATACTTGTCATCAAAATAGATAAAAAGAGATGTATCTAAAACTAAAATACATCTAGATACATCCTTTTTTATTCATTTTGATGACAAATATTTCCGGACGGAGGGAGTATGTAGTTTTTCAGGTTTCAGTTTACACCACTTTGCTTTTTGCAGGGAGTTTTACTTCACTTATTCTAGCAGAAACTATATCGATCGCAGCGCGCTCGCGGCATCACTGGTACGCCGGGCTCGGCAGCATCTCCACGCTGGTGTCATGAGGTCACTGGTACGCGGCGGGTGCGAGGCGCGGGCGCAGGACGGCCCTGAGCGGCACCTTCTTCTGCAGAGCAAGGCCGAACTCCTCCTCCATGTCCAACCCGGCGGTGCCACCCTCCGGCATCTCCCAGTCGAAGGCGTGCACCAGCGCGCCCAGCATGTGGTGCACCAAGGTCACCCCCATGCGCGCGCCCGCGCAAATCCTCCTGCCGGCGCCGAACGGGATGAGCTCGAAGTGGCTCCCGAGGGGCTCCACCTTGCTCCCCTCCTCCGTCATGAACCTCCCGGGGTCGAACCTCGCCGGCTCTGCCCACATCGCCGGGTCCCGGCCGATGGCCCAGATGTTGACGAGCAGCCTCGTGCCCGCCGGGACGTGGTACCCCTGCACCGTGCAGGGCTCGGTGGACAGGCGGGGCAGGCTGAGCGGCGTCGACGGGTGCAGGCGGAACGTCTCCTTGCAGATGGCGCGGAGATAGGGGAGGCGCGGGACGTCGGATTCCTCGAGGAGGCGGTCTCGGCCCACCACGTCCTCCATCTCCGCCTGTGCTCGTCGCAGGATCGCCGGGTTCGCCAGCATCTCCGCCAGCGCCCACTCGATGGTGCTCGACGACGTGTCCGTCCCCGCCGTGAACAGGTTCTGCATGCACGCATGCAAGTGTCATGCATGTGTGAGCATGTCTGGTTATTTACAGAGAGAGGAGGGATCGAGAGTGTACGTACGTTAAGTAGAGCTTTGATGTTGAGGTCTGTGACGCCGTCCTCCCCGGCACGGGCATCGCCGCGACAGGCGATCAGCCGGTCGACAAGGTCCGGATGGCGGCCGTGCTGCCTGTCACTGTCAGCCATGGTCGCCTCATGTTCGGACAGCAGCCGGCTCCAGACTCTGTCGAGCCTCGCCGACAGCCGGCGCATCCTCCGGCCGAGCCCCTGCAGGTCCATCCACTCCACGGCCGGCAGGAAGTCGCCTAGGTTCAACAGCCCGGCAGTGGTCATCAGATCAACCACCATCTCCTTGAACTCCCTGGCCTCCTCGCCCCCGGCCTCGTCCAGCACTCGCCGGCCCACCACCGCCTGCCCGATCATGTTGGCCATCGCGCAGAACAGGAACTCCGGGACCTCCACCGCCGTGCCCGCGCCCCGCCGGCTCATGGCGCGGACCATGCGGCCGACCTCCTCGCGGCGCGCGCCGGCCCAGTCGGCGAGCGCCTGGGGGCCGAGCAGGCCGAGGCTGCACTCCCGGCGCAGGCGGCGCCACCTGGGGCCGTAGGGCGCGAACACGAGGTCCTGGGCGCCGTACGCGAGCACCGTGGGCGCCACGTCGTCGGCGGGCCGGTCGAGGAAGCTGCCGCCGTGGTCCCTGAGGAAAAGGCGCGCCGCGTCGGGCGTGGAGGCCACCACGACGCCCTGCCTGCCGAGGGTCAGGTGCATGATCGGGCCGTGCAGCCTCGCCAGAGCGGCGAGCGCCCGGTGCGGCGCCCGGCCCAGCAGCGGCAGCGCGCCGACCACCGGGTAGCCTCTCGGGCCGGGAGGCAGCGGCAGCGGCAGCGGCGACGCGCGCTTGGTCCGGAGGATGGTGCGCGTGAGGTAGTGGAGAAGGAGGTAGAGGATCGCTAGGACTAGGAGCTCTTGAAACATGGTGATGGTAGTAGCACTGCCCGACTCCATAGTCGCCGATCTCGTGTTGTGCTGCAGATCGAGAAGAAGTGTAGGCCTTTATATGGCAAATTTGACCCTCGTAAAATCTACCATTCCTAGACGATCTACCGTTCCCGGTCGCGGCCATGCATGCCGGCAATCTAGCTACCATTCCCTGTCGTGGGCATGCATGCCGGCAATCTACCATTCCTCTTGAAATAGCCTGAATTAATCGGTTTTGCTAGAACTCATCTAGATGAGATATAGTTTGGTCTCATTCACCTTTTATAGCCATTGGATGTGATGCTATAAGATGCGTGTGTGCTGAGTGGGTTGTATTTGTTCTTGTTTTCAAAGTGAATGAGACCAAATTATGTCTCATCTAGATGAGTTCTAGGTACTTCCTGAATTAATTCCAAGTACCTAGTTTGAGATTGCTGCTTACCACAGTGATAGGCCGTGTCAGAGTCGAATTAGTTAGATAGAAAGCATGCGTTATCCATGGAGGGAAATGGCAGAGCTAACGAACTTTAAGGCGAGAGGGAATGGTAGATTGACGACCAAGATTGTAAAAACCTGGCTGGGAAGGTATTGCTAACGGCCGTGCCGGTGTGAAATGCTATCTGACGAACGCTCTCCTGGAGTGCAACCCCGGTGAACGCTAGCCGACCGTCACACGGGTGCCGGCACATGGCCAACACCGCGTAGACCAGCCGCAGTTTTTTTTTTTTTTTGAGATCGTAGACCAGCTGCAGTTGTTCGCTGTGAAGCATTTTTTTTGGCAAACAATCTCTTTTTTTTCTCAAAAAAAATATACCCCCTTCACTACTAGGACTGAAGCAACTGCCTGCGGACTCGACCAAAACTGTTTTGTGTATATTTTGAAGCTGAATTCTTGTTTATTTTATTTTTTTCATTAACAATCCAGGATTTTCCCCCAACATTGATAAAACAATATATCCTTTTTTACATGGGAATTTTTCCAAACTTTCCATGTGCCTTTTTATTAAATGTAGCATGTCACTTTTTAAGTTCTTTTTTGTAATGCCCCCATGGCAATTTTTTATTGAGAGCATGGCATTTTAATAATTAGTAACATGTCATTTCTTTTATTAAGATGATGCCGGTTTTCTTATGCATGTCATTTTAATTATTAGTAAGAGGGCTTTTTTATTGTCAAGAGGATAGATTTTTTATGATTAAGATCATGTCATTATTATTATTAATAACATGTAATTTTTATTATTAGGAGGATGGTAGTTTATTATCAACAGGTTAGTAGTCTTATTATTGAGAACATGCCATTTATATTATCAAGAGGATGATAGTTTTATTATTAAGACGATGGCGATTTCATTTTTGTTGGCATGTCATTTTTTATTATCATAGTAAATTACTATACATTATCGAAATGACATTTTTGTAAAGTAGCATGACAATTTTCATATTATTCAGAGCATGGCATCTATAAATTTATGTTTTTCTCGGTTTTTATAAGAAAATGTGTACTTTTTGTTCATAGCATTTTTATCTAGAGGATGGTAGTTTTAAAGTATAGTATGTCAGGTTTTTTTCTAGACCACAAGACCTTTTTTTATCACTAGTCAATGTGTACGTGCAATGCACGTTAATTTGGAAGTATATTAAGTACATGCGGATATTAAGTAGGATATTTATATGTTATTATGTGATTAGCATTATATTTGGCATGAAATTAACTGCACACTAAACATGTTGAGCGTTCGACATTGAAGCAGTGTAGATCGTTGGATTGACATGATTTAATGGCCGAGATTAATTGGATTTGCCCTTTTGGGTCTTTTTATATTGGTATAGATACACATTGTAAAAAGAATATACAGGGCCGGTCTCATTCGCTTTGCTTGCCCCCGTGCCGCTCCCGCGAGCGGCCCGGGCGGAACCCTAGTTCGTCGCTGCCGCCGTCCCTTTCTTGACTTCCTCCTCCCTCGCCGCCTCCAGGGGACACCGCCGGGCAAAGCCCGCGCGTGCGTCGGCGGCGGCGGGGCTCCTCCCCTCTCGCGATTCTTCTGGGCGGCGCGGGACGGCTGGCCCTCTCGGCGGCGCTCGGCTCGGCGGCAGCGTGCGTTAGGCCGTCGACGGATCTGGGCGGTGTGGCTCCCCTGCTAGGTGGCTGCGGTGCTGGCGGCGACGAGGTCTGCGCGGGGAGGCGAGGTGTGGTCTCCTCCTCCTCCCGATCTGATGGCGCTGTGGTGGCGCAGGCGCTCGGGCCTGCGGCGTGGTCCACGCGGGTGGACGGCGCGCGACGTCTTCTTCCTTCCTGATCCGATGGCTCCACGGTGGCGCCAGTGCTTGGGCGGTGGTCGGCTTCGGCATTCTGTGCACGATTCCGGGATCCCACGACTCGGATCTGGCGCGGGTTAGGAGGTTGCCGGCTCCTCTTGGTGTCTTGGTGCGCGGGGCTCGCAACGGGGAGTGTGCCGGCGACGGTCGACTGGAGCCTGGCGTCGGGCGCAGCAGGTTGGTGGGAGTTGGTGGTGCACCGGCTCAGTCCGTGGCGACGGCGTGAGCGCAGCCATGGAGGCAGCGGCGCTGCGAGGCCCTGCTAGGAAGGATCCTAGCGGGCAGCAGGCGCTCGGCTGCATCCGTGTGAGGCACGCGGTGATGCCTAGACGGAGTTGGTGCCGGAGAGTGGTTTGAGGTGCGGGCCAGACCAGATCTATTGGTAGTCCCCTGGTGCGGGCGAAGGCCGTCGTGGTGGTTCTGGTCCTTGCACCGCTCGGCGGATGCTGCGGTTCTTTGTTTGTGTTGCAGGCGGTGCGAGGCAACGGTCAGGGCTGGTCATGATCTTGGCGGCGTGGAGATGTGCAGCGCTACGGATGAAAATCCTGTTCGGTGGACCGGCGTTGATGGCATCCGTGGATGTCATTTCCCTTCCTGGAGGCGTCCTCGTGTGTGTTGCCATTTGCCTCGTTGCCCGGTGGCGGCAATTGTCTCCGGGGCGAAAGCCTTGATTCGCTGGATCGATATGATGGCGGTGTCTTTGACGCCGTTCCTCTGTTGAGAGCATTGTGCTGGGAGACGAGAGGCCCTTTGTTGCGCTCCTTCGGTGTTCGCGACTGCCCGGATCGCTCTTCTCAGGCACTATGTACGGTCGTCGCTGGTTTATCCAAGGGAGCTGGAGTTGATGTTCTTCGGAGATGACCGGTGTTGGTCGAGACGCGGCGAGGTCCGCGGTTTTGGGTAGGCTCATTGGCGTCGTAGTTGTGTGTGTGCGTCTGTGTGTTGCCAGTGGTGTTGCTATGCTTGTTGTTCGCAGTTAGTGGTAGATATCGTTTTATGTTTGTTCTTATCATAAAGAAATGACGGTTTTGTAAAGTAGCATGGCATATTTCATAACTCAGAGAATAGAGTTTCAAAAAATTAGGTTTTCTCTATCTTTTATAAGAACAAATATTTTTGGTTTATGACATTTTTTTAAATAAAATCAGTTAACCGGGCCATTTGGGTCAATCGAGGTCGCCCTGGCCTACCCCCTAACGAAGGATCAGAAACGATCGCTGGGAGTTGCTCCCCTAGCGAATGAATCGTTTGATGGGAGCAGCTCCCAGATAATTAGTCACGAGATATTCAGGTCTTTTTTTGTGCCATTGTAGGTGGTTGTGCTTGCCTAGCTAGTGATCATGCAAGCAGGCTCTTGCTGGTGCTCACATGGGGTCATACCACAATAGAATTGATTTGTGTACGATCTCCAAATGAAAATTTGATCCTAAGTTTGTTGTTCAAGTGGCCATTTGATCCCGGTGTGATTGATTAGAGTCGGACAAAAAGTGTAATCATTGGAATTTGAAATGAATTAAACACATATTTGGAGAATTGGTAAATCTCATGGTGAGGGTACGCAACGAGAGAATATTCAGTGATACCACACCTTAAATGCTCCCATGATACCTAAAAAATCAATTTTAAATGTATAAAATCATCTGGAAAAAATCATAATGTTCACAAGGAATGTGTCTACAACCCCTAAAAATTTCAGCTTCACACTCGAGAATGCAGATTGAGAAACAAAAAGACAAATCCAGATGTGAATCGTGTCAATTTCGCTTTTGACTTTGTGTGACACTATTCATGTTAGATTTGTCTTTTTTGTTTCTCAATGTGTATTTTAAATTTGGATCTGGTTTAGGGGTTGTGATCACATACGTTGTGAATATTCATTTTTTTTTTACAACTTTTCTAAACATTTAAAAATAATTTTTCAAAGTTGGTATCATAGGAGCATTTATGATGTTGTATCACTGATAGTCTCCTGGCAGTTAATATGCCAGGAGTGTCTGAAGATTCAATTTTTGGAGTCCTGTGTCCAACATTATTCTTATACATTTTGTGCTAGCTAAAATTATCTCGTGCAAGGACAATTTTCATATATTTATATGCCAGGCGACGCGCCTTGAAATCCTGCAAAACATTTTGTGTCAGACACGTGACACTAAATTAGCTGTGTAATTGGACGTAGTGTTTTTGAGCTCGAACTTAGGTGAACAGTAACAAAAAAGTTGAAAACAAATTAAAAAAATTGTGAGTTTTTGACAAATATTGACAAATGTTTCGAGTGGCAGAAGAAACCGATGCCCCAAAAGTGCTATTTTGAAAGCAATTTGGAGTGCTGTTTTTTTTGCCATGACTTTCATGAATGTCATTCCGAGATAAAACTTTGCAAGCATTGGAAAAAATTGTCAAAATCCACCAGAAAAACTTTTTAGATTTTTTGATTTTTTTTTCAATTTTTTTTGGAGTGTACCGTTCGTCGCGAGTTCATTTGAGCTCGCGAGCAGAAGACGACTTTCGGTGTAATTAGCACTAAATCAACCACAACCACGTTCGAATTAAAGATGCACTGAATTTTTCGAACCATGTACTTTTTCTTGTTTTGCATGAGCTCCGTGATGAACCTGGGGTGAATGGGTGAGGGTGGGTTGTCGGTCATTGTCAGCTTGCTTCAAAAAATAAATAAAATGCGTACCAACAATTCACTCTGGACTCAGCCGGGCAAGAGTTTCTTTGTTTGTTTTTTCTATAAGGGGAACAGTGGTACATATAGGCGGAAATACTTCACCACCGGATGTGGTAATTTTTCACTTTTAATAGTATAATAAAGTTGGTGCAACCTGTCCCAAGCAAGTCCCCACCTACTTCACGTACCATTCACTCTGTAATTTAATATAAGACCTTTTCGCAAAAATAATATAAGACATTTTGTAGCACTTAAAACATCTTATATTAAATTACGAAGGCAATATCTCTTTATATCAGCACTTCATACCTCTAGATTATAAATTTAATTCAGAGAGGCCGGGTTAAGGAGATGCTCAGTGGATATAAACAAAGCGAGCCGATCAAGAACACTTGAGAGTTTTCACAACCTTTTCTTTTTGGAAAAAGAACTAAATTAATATCACGAAGATATCACACCAGTCTCTGCATCAACAAGATATCGAAAGACATTAAGGATGCACACATTCAACAACAACAAAACGAAATAAATTAAAAACAAAGACTAGCATGCAGTGATTCAACACTCGCAACAGCAACACTCTAACCACTACCAATGACAACACCCGGATTACAGAAAATGTTCTTCAAAAGCAACGCCTCCAAAAAGAAAACAATGCTGAAGCGTTGTCGTCACCCGTTCAAAGATCTTGAGTTTTCACCCTGGAGAGAAACCGAGATCCAAAAACAATGTCTTCACAAGACGATTGCCAGGTACAACCAATGAAGGTCAGACTTTAAGCTTTCACCCTGGAGATCGCGGCTCGGTACTCAAGAAGCAACCCCAAAAATGTTGTCCACCCGTGTTGCCGCCCCCTCCTGCCAAGGTCGCCGCTGCAAGTCCTCAACACCTTACACACAGGAAAAAAACATGTGCCGCCATTCTTCAACGCAACCAAAACTCCTCTCTATCATTACGAGTCTCCGATCGCAGCCACCATGACTTTCTTCACCACTATCAACATCGTGGAAATCTATACTTAGACATGTCCCATGGCACCGGCAAGACAGGGAAGCTTCGTGCCACATCCTTATGAAGCCTCTCTGACCGAAGATGAGGGCTCGCCCGGCCGGATCAATTCCAATGCAGAAATCCAGTGACGCCATGCGTCAAAAGCTGAGATCTCTGAGAGGAAGACCGGAACCCATCGGTGTACCGATCGAGGAGGCCAACATGAAGCATATCGAAGTTTTGAAGATTGAAAAACAGCAAGGCCAAAACCACGGGGCTCCCCTGGATCCCGACGGGACAGATCTGGGCTTAACGAGCCATCGCTGGATACAGCAGCCATATCCGTGGAGCTCCTGCACACTCCGAACAAATGGTGGAGATCCTATAGAGTTTGGCCAAATCAACCGTCTCCTGCCTTTTGTTCTCGGCCCCTGCGACATCGCCACCGCCGCCGCGCGAGGCTGCTGCGCCGGCAACTGCCGGTCCCTTTTGCGCATCACGCCTTCCGCATCTGGAGAAGAGCCACCAGCTATCATGAGCACTGAGTGACGAAGAAGACCCCGCAGCCGCCACCACCACGCGGGCTTTGCCGGAGGTGGCCACCGGCGACAATGGGAGAAGGGCAGGCGGATGGCGCTCCTGGCAGCGGGGGTTGACTTGCCGCCCGTGTTTCCTAACCTAGGCGACGCGGGGGCCGCGCGTGGCCAATGGATGGATCTTGGCCACCGACATAGCTCATTAGAGTTTTTACAGCTTAATCATTGATGAAAACTTCCATGATTTTCTGCATCATACATATGCACGAAGTCAAACTCACGAGCGGGGCAATGCGCGAGGACATGGGCCCGAGCACGCACCCTTGAGAGTTTTCACAGCTTAATCACCTGATGTAAAATTTGCGCTTGTCCTCTCTGCACCATCAATATGCACGAAACCAAATGCATGAGCAGGGATAACACGTGAGGACGTGAGCCGAAGCACACACACTTAGGAGTTTTCGCAGCTTAATCACCTAATTCAAATTGCACTTGTTCTATATGCATCATCAATATGGACGAAGCAAAACTCATGAGCGGGACGACATGCAGGGACATGAGTTCGAGCACACACACTTGAAGAGTTTTCACAGGTAATCACCTGATGTAAACTTTGCGCTTGTCGTGTCTACACCATCAATATGCATGAAGCCATACTCATGAGCGGGATGATGTGAGAGGACGTGAGCCCGATAATGTACACTTAAAGAGTTTTCGCAGCTTAACCAACTGTCTTGTCTGCCTCGCAAAAAAAATGTCTTGTCTGTCTTGTCTGCGTCATCAATATGAAGGAAGCCGAACTCATGAGTAGCTAGGACGACCCGAGGACGCAAGACCGAGCATGCACACTTGAGAATTTTCGCAGCTTAATGTAAACTTTGCAATTGTAACATGCATGAATTAAGCCAAACTCATGAGCGGGACAACGCGCGAGGTCGTGAGCCATTTGAGCTGTGTTGGTGGGACATGTGGCCGTGGTGTGTGGATGTGACACCCCAACCTACCACCATGGCAGCTCACTCACTATAACTCTAACTAACTCTCACCCGCCCGCCCGGCCGGCCCATTCAGATTCAGTTGAATGCCGGCTAAATTTCATACTAATACAATCCAGGCATGAGCTGATGTATGTAGGAGTATTAAGAAACGAGGTTATTTGATTGCTTATTCCTCGTTAGCGTCGTTTGGCTCTTTAAGCAGCACATGGAAGCAGAAGCAGCAGCATATGAGGAGAAGCCACTGGTTCAGTGTCTGCCTCCTCAGGTGATATCTCATTACTTTAGCATGCATGATTTCTCTAGCTAGTATTAGTAATTTCCAATTACAACCATTTTGAATTTTCAACAATGCACCGAGTATTCCGGTCAAGCAAGCAAAAAAAAAACACAAAAAACTATGTGCCACCTCAACTGTCAATAGAAAAGATTCTCAGATGGAGAGATCAACTTTGGTAGTACAAGGGGCGTAATCAAAATGAACGGTGTCCAAGTCGACGGTGTTTACTTTCTACACTTCCTACATAGCTAAAGACCACAAATAGCGTTTTCATTTTAATACACAATGTTGCATCTTCCAACTTACTTTTTTCAAATAACAGAACCACTATTGTCTTTTCCCCCAACAACGCAGCAGACTTCGCGTTTCTTTCTTCCGCCAGAAGAAAGAAAAGGCGACCTCGCCGCCAGGAGTCTTCCCCGCCGCCGCCGTCCGGCGGCTCCCCTCCGCCGGCGGCCTCGGTCGTCGGTGGTGAGGGGGGTCGCCGGATCCACGCGCGTGGATCGTTTTCTCTCTTGTAGATTAGGATTTTAGGCCGTTCATCGTCTTGGCTTCACCGGCGGCGATGGCGGCGCTGAATAAAGTTTCTTCGGATCCTACTCCAACAAGGCGATCGGTCCTATGGTTGGGGATGGATTTGGCAATCAGTCTGTTCAAGCAAGGATTGCGTGGCGGCGGCGACATCCTTGTGGTGGACCTGTGTCCTCGGGCTCCGCCGTTGCGACGGCGTTTGCTCCAGCGCCGGCGCGGAGCTTGGGAGGTAGTCCAGGAGCGGATGCAGATTGTGGTCTGCATCGGCGGCATCTGGAAGATGGTGGATCGTGTGCTGGGTTCGCGGTTCGTGGATGGCAGATGTGGTTTTCTCTTCCGGCATTCTAGTCGTGTGGGGGTGCCAGATCTGGAGTTTGATGGCGTGTCCGGGGTGTTGCCCCGGTCTGATTCGTTCAACGGTAATGGTTTTACCTTTGGTGAGCCACCTTGGAGGTCCGCAAAGCTGCATGTCAGCAATGGAGCCGCTACGAGCTCGGGTGTGAAGGTGATCCGTCACTTTTCCCTTTGGTGGCTACTGTCGTGGTTCCAGAGACAGGTGACGGGTGTTGGTGTCAAGTTCAGAGGTTTCTTCAATCTTGATTGTACTTTTACTTCTTGGTTGTTGTTCCTTTGTGCAAAGGCTAGCTTTCTGCTGTCTTTTCAGTTTTGTCAGGTCGGTTACGTGGCTTGTACTATGATACTTATGATATAAGTGAGACACGTATTACCATGCAAAAAAAAAATAACAGAACCACTTACCTAGTTTGTTAGGGGAAAGCCCGGTTCGAAAACTGATGGTGTATAGCACATATGACTCTTTCTTGGGATATCATGCAACATCTGGCAAAGAGCTCAAGAAGAATTCATGTAACGTCTTCCTTCACATATAACAAAATTATAAATACAACATGTAGCGCCTATACCTGCGGGCGTACGCTTTCACACACAAAAATATAAATTTAGATCAATTGTCTCTCTTGTTACGTACTGCTGACAAAAACAGAGAACCAGAGTCACTCGGAGGCGGCGGCGGCTTTGTCGAGGGTGTTGCCGATGTCGATGACAAATCGATACCTCACGTCGGCCTTGGCAAGGCGCTCCATGGCCGTGTTCACATACTCGGCGCTAATCACCTCGATGTCCGCCGTCACGTCGTGCTTGGCGGCGAGGTCCAGCATCTCCTGGGTGTCCCTCATGCCGCCGATGCAGCTCCCGGCCAGGGTCTTGTTCACTGTACATTAAATCAGCCACATGTACGTCAGTATGTGCACCAGTCAGTTACGCACAAAACTAAATGCCTGTGGTCGACAATGCAATGCATGGTTTCTTAAAATTGTTAGACAAGAGACGATATATATAGCTAGGCTTGTGAAGTCGGAGGACTTACGGGCAACCAGAGCAAAGGGGGAGATCTCCATAGGCTTCTCTGGGAGGCCAACCATGATCATCTTGCCGTTGGGTTTCAGTAGCCCCAAGAGAGGGGCCATGGGGATGTTTGCAGACACTGTGTTTATGATGCCATCCATGGTACTCATTGCAGCCTGCAAAGACGACATACTTAAATTAAGCAGTAAAGCAGTAAGCATCAAGCAGTAAGCTTCATGTGATGTCGGCGGCAACATCGTCTTCTTCAACAAGCTCTTCTTTCGAGCCTTTGTGAGCAACATTGCCGGCTTGGTACGGCCCATGGATGCCTACCTAGATAGGGGTGAACCCCGCGCCAATATACCTAGTTTGTTGCCAATCTCTATCGTACACGGCGATCTACTATTGCGCTGATTCGATGAATTTTTCCCCCCTCTATATGTCTTGGCGGGTATTTCGATGGCTGGATTTATCTGATGTCAACAACTTCCAAAAACCTCGGGTTCCACAAGAGGTAAATCCATTAAAAAGGACAAATTTTAGCACTAGGAGCTCGAGTTATGGTGGTGCGAGTTGACAAGTCTTGTTGCAGCTTCAGAAGCATTTTGAGGCATATAATTGTATGTACTTCGTTTAGGGTTGTTTTTGTGTCTGTGAGTTCAAGTACCACATATCTGGTTGTACCCAATATTATACTGATCTATCAGAAACCAGATTTGAATAAAAAAATTGGCGATGGAAAAAACATCTGCATACCTTCATCTCGTCGGCATCCTTGCTGACAATGAACGCGTCGGCACCTAACCGCTCGAGGGCCTCCTGCTTCTTCCCTGGCGACGAACTGATCACCGTCACCTTCATCCCGAAGGCCTTGCCAAACTTGACCGCAACATGTCCCAGCCCGCCTAGTCCCAGCACGCCGAGGTGCATCCCGGGAACGTTCAGACCATGGTACTTCATGGGGCTGTACACGGTGATGCCGGCGCACAACAGCGGCGCGCCCTTGTCCAGCGGTATGGTGTCCGGGAACCGGACCACGAACCGCTCGTGCACCACCACTATGCCGGAGTAGCCACCGTAGGTGATGGTGCCGTCGAGATCGACCGTGTTGTAGGTGGGGATTATGCCTGGGCAGTGGTTCTCGAAGCCCTTGTTGCAGCTCTCGCAGGACTGGCATGAGTTCACCATGACCCCGACGCCGACACGGTCGCCGGCCTTGAACTTGGTCACATTCTTGCCGACCTCAGTGACCTCGCCGGCGATCTCGTGCCCAGGGATCATGGGGTACCTGGCATTCTTCCATTCATTCTTGATGCTGTGTAGGTCAGAGTGGCAGATCCCACAGTAGAGAATCTTGATCACCACATCGTCATCTCCAGTGCTCCTGAAGAAGAATCATAAGAAACATGAACATAAAAAGAAACACTATTATGTAGTACTACCTTTGTTCCAAAATATTTGTAGATCTAGGTTGTCCGACCAAGTTATAGGAAAAATTTCCTATAACTACAAAGTCAAATGTATGTAGTATGAAACTATATCTTATGATGAACTAAATAAACCAAATTGGTTATAAAAATATCTGTATATTTTTCTATAGATTTGTCAAACTTAAAGAATTTCAATTTAGACTGAAACGTAGAACCATAAATATTTTGCAATGGAGGGAGTAAATGTTAGTGTGTAAACCAGGCTAATAAATCTCACTAGTAAATCATGGTTTTGTCTATTAACTCATTTCATTGCTCGGTGATGCAACTATTCTCAGTTTTTTATGTTTCATCAAAGAGGCTGATGTCTGGCTCTAGATAACTGAATCCATCAAGAATAAGGTTGGCAAAAACACTCACCCACGCCCACATGATCAACAAGGTTCAAAAGCCAAACAACCAGTCATACATGTAAACGAACAATTTTTTTTTTGCTGATTTTTTTTGTCTAATCAAACTACTGAATTTCATCATTCATACAATGATTTTACTCGTTCGAGCAAATCACATAACTGTAGGAAAAATAGAGATTTTAGAAAATCATTTGTTCGGACTTGCCTATTAATTATTAATCTTTGGTAAATAGAGAATTTAGAAAATAATTTGCAAAGCAAGTGGTAGGACTGCACATCCTCACCGTCCATCAACCACCTTATACAGCTAGCACACTAGCGCGGCTATGATAACGCCATAAAACTACTAGCACCATCTACAAATTACACAAGTCTTTTGTTTCCTATTGCAAACTACTTCGTAACGGGCACGCACGGTTTGCCCACATTTTTGGTAGCACTACTTTATATGGATATATGTAAAAATAGAATAAAAATATCAAATGATTTTCTAGGACAAACTTGTGGCGGTACATTTGCATGATTGCATCAAATGAGCCTGAATAACTAGGTATTCACTATTTGCGAAAGATGTGATGGTGATTGAATTGCATAGCTCATTCGCTAGCAAAAGTTCTAGCAAACTAAATCCTCTTCTGAACAAGAAGTTTCAGTCCAAATAAGCGAACAAACAACAATAACAAAAAACGCCACAACCTCTTTGTCGGCCAGTCCTATCCTAGCATGTCAAGTCCTACTAAAGTGGTAATCAATAAAGTCACTGAAACAGGTGTGCCGTTGAGGTTTGCCCACATGAGCCACCTGATTCATACCACACGTAGGAAGAACGAAAGCCACACAAACATAGGCAGTGGAATAGCAGTACAAGCTAACGGTGACAAGTATGAGAGTGACACATCACTTGTATGTATGTGCCTTTTACAACTAACTGTGGCGTCGCCTAAAGATTCCAAAACGAAAAAGGCTGGTGTCGACGTTACGGTTGTGCTGGACACATGATAATCCAATCTTGTGTTTGTTACGGTCGTACTGGACACGTGATATTATTCATACTATTTGGAAATTAAGGACGAATTTCATATAAAAAATAACACCGAAAGCAACCCAATAACCACCATGTATGAATCCAGGGAAACAAAGTTACATGCCACTGGGAAAATACACAGGAGCTCTCGGGTGCTTTGCATAGGAAAATACACAGTGTTTTGCTATACATAGGAAAATTTTGTCTTTTTTGCTGTGAATACGTTTCCTGGTATTTTTTTTCACCAAACCCCAGACGGGAGTACATCGGTAACCCACGTTTGATATTCCGAAATCCCAGATTTTTTTTCAAATTTCTCGGTATTTTTTTTCCTGGTATTGTACCTATAGGGGTGCGGAGCACCGAGAGCTCTAAATCCTCGTCCCATGCCACTGAGACTATTTTGAGAATCTGTATCGGGACAAAGGAGAATATATACTGGATAAAGTAGGTGTGCGAGGGAGGCAACTGTTTTTGCGGGGGAGGCAACTGTTAGCCACACAAATTCGCTAAAATGATACTCCCTTCGTCTTAAAATAAGTATTGCTGAATACTAATTTTGAACAAATCATTGTCAGCTACGCGACAATTTAACGAGAATAAATTACATTATTTCACCGAGGAACCATGCATGGTGCATGCAACCAAGGGCCGGCCGGGGCATGAGGGAGAAACTGGCCGAGACCAACCGGATCGGACGGCGCCGCCATGTCCATCGGCGCGCCCGGGCACGCATGGTCGCACGGCGTACGGCGGCGCTGCCTCATGCGGAGGCGTGCTGCGTGCTAGCTACACCGCCGGACAAGTGCAAGACCTTAAGTACGAGAGGAGAGAGCGACTGGCTTGCGTGCGTGCGTGCGTACCTCCGGGTGATGGCGAGCGGGGAAAGATGGCCGGAGGCGTCGCGCGCCGCCAGACCCACCGCCTTCCTCGTGTGCTGCTCCGCCGCCGTGGGTGCCATCCTGAATGACGCGAGGTCCGCCGGCCAGAGAGTTCTTGAGTAGCTCCAATGGGGGGAGGGTGGTGCGTCTCTGTTGTGTTGTCGTGGCTGCAATGGCGACCGATGAGGCGATAGGAGTTCCGATGGCCGCCTTTTATGCTAATAAGGCCCGCACATCTCGAATATGCCAAGTGCGTCACTGCTGAGCCGGTCGGGCGAGAGGTATGGATGGTTGTGGTTGTGGTGAGCGCGGCGTGGGTGAGAACAGTGCCGCTGCCCCGTCGCTGTGCATGCCGAGAGGAAACAAAACACTTGCTCTCCGCCCACACACTCGTGCTCCACGGGGTCTACGATGCCATTGCCAGACTTCTCTTCCCCTCTCGAGGGGGTGAAAGCAAAACAAGACTGCGACGTTTTCGTTTTTCCTTTTCTTTTTCAGAAACATATCAGTCAGTATACACGTAAACGCTGATGTATAACACTCACGTCACACGTACTACTCGAACGTGTGCTCATATACCCTACATGTACTAGAAGAACGCCCATGCATTGCAACGGGGCCACGTTAACTTAAAGAGTTCAATATTACGACATTGGCGACCTTTTTTACCATCAAATCCTCACACACACACACTCCCTCCCTCTTCCTCACTCTCTCTCCCCCTGTCCCTCTCTCTAACACATAGACATATCCATCTTATTAGATGCGGACCATAATCCATCTATTTCACACACACACGCTAGTGCATATAATATGGATTATGTGTATTATATTTGCCACCGTAATCGAGGAAATTAATTTCATGTAAATCGCCAGCCACAACTCCAAGAATACACGGAGGAGGTGGCCTGGTCAGCGTTAGCGCCGTCCGTGGCAGACCACGAGCCTGCTTCAAGTGCACGTGCAATGCGTCTTCACAAATATTACAACCAGATGTGAGAAATCACATACTAACACGATGTTGCAATCAATTTGTAATTAAAGAAGCCAAAAGTCTTTTTTCTTAAACCAGAATTCCTTATGCTGGAGTTTAAACAAACCCCACAATAGCCCTACTTATCACCTAATTAAGCAGATGCATGACTTATGAAGCGGATAAGAAATCATGTTAACTTGGAACTAAAATTCCAACAAAAGAGTGAGGAATAAACCTTTTTATCATTGCTCTGAAGTCTGAACCTCCCCCTATTTGTTAGTGAAATGTGAGTATGCTTGGAAGATAATAATTTCTTATGCAACATATGCTTTTACATCCGAAAGAGCTACAAAATATGTTGAACTACCTATGTGCACTTCCTAAATCAAGCGGATAAAATTATTTCTATCGGCAATATAAAATATTAAACATTAGAAAGAAAGGGACAATGTCCACTAACCATGCAAATATTCTGACCATGGGATATTTAGGCTGGCGTATATGGGAAATCAAAGCTAAAAATGACTCGATGAGTTAGGGATACATCAATAAATATTGTAAAAGTGATAAAACAAATCTGCAGCAACTCGCGACCCCACGAACTCGTATTGCAATGAGCAAGTTAGTGAGGCCACCACGGTAGGCTAGCACCAAGGGACAAGGGCAACAACCGCCTTCCCATCCAACCTACGATTCTGCTGGCGCTACTTTCATCCTAAGCCCATGAGTACCGTTAGTGTGTTGCCACGTCACGGAGAAACTATGAACTGAAATTTTCATCCAAATCATGAAAAATGTTAATGTTCCTCTCCTCTCCCATCCCTCATGTGAACATACCCAATTCGTGGTTGGCTCGCTACATTCAGCGTAGCTCTGATGTGCACTGCCCTCGCTCTTGATTAGTTGCCGCAGTGCCACGCATCTACGCCAACAAGCTGGGGAAACAAATGCAAATGTTACGCCGAGTGAAAATCAACCATCCCACAATCGTAACAATAGAAAAGATAATAACCAAAATTTAACAGAAGAACTACTGCTTGGCTCCCAGATCCATCTCGATAGCCCTTGTTCTGGCTGCTGAGCTTCTCCTAGCCGCCTCAACATCACGTCATTACCAAACATGTAGTGGATGCCTAGTGGGACAAGGATTAAGAAATAACATGAGGTGAAAAATGCGATGGCTGTCAATTCCATAAGACGATCCAAGTAATTTGACAAAACAGATCGAGAGCATCTTGTATAATCTCAAAAAAGCAACTAAAAATATGAGAAATGAAGTGATGAAAATCAGCCCCTGCTCTCATTTATGCTCGCTTTTGTAATGGGAGGCAAGGAATGGGGATACCGGGAGAAGAAAGGATCACATGGACGGCAAGCCTCCACCACCGGCAAGTGGGGTTGCTTCACATCCAATCTCCACGGCCGCCGCCTCCATGGGGACGAACTCCCATGTTCACAACCGGGCTCCCAATCGGCCGCTGCCTCGCCGACCTTGACGACGAAGTAGTCCCTCCCTTCGATCCCATTCGCAACAGACGCAACACCCATCCCAGCGGACGGGTCCGCGGTGAGATCCCTACTGGATTGTGGTCGCGCCTCCCCAAACCTCACCGCGGGACACATGAGAGGGTGCCGTTGCCATGGTCAGGCTTGGATGGGGAAAGGAGGCGACATAGCAGCAACGGCGCCTTCGCCGGGATTGGTGGCGACGGCGGAGGCGAGCGAGCGGGAGGACGGCGGCGGCGAGAGAGTAGGAGGGTGGTGGCGGCAGTCCATCGGCCGCCGTGACGTGAGAGGAGGATGGGGATGGGGCCGCGATCTGGACGTATGGAGCGGTCGAGAGGAGGGGAAGCAGGCGGTTGGGTTTTTCCATCATGCGGGGTTTGGGGGAGGTCAAACGAGAGGTTTTTTTTCGTGCGGGAGGCAGAGCAACGAGGGCGGATGTAGGGAGACGGGACGCGGTCGGTTGGCAGGAAAAGGAAAGCCACACAAAATCACATCAATATAAGAAAATATCCCATCAATACTTGATTGATTGCGATTTATTTTTTATATGGTAACTAATCTGATCATCAATACTTGATTGATTGCGATTTATTTTTTATATGGTAACTAATCTGATGGGTTTATGTGGGTGGTGAAGCGAAAAGGAAAGCTATGCGTTTTTTAGGCAGTAGAGATGATTGATGATAAGAAAGGGAAAATCACGTCAATATAAGGAAATATCCCATCAATACTTGATTGATTGCGATTTATTTTTTATACAGTAACTAATCTGATCATCAATACTTGATTGATTGCGATTTATTTTTTATATGGTAACTAATCTGATGGGTTTATGTGGGTGGTGAAGCGAAAAGGAAAGCTACGCATTTTTTAGGCAGTAGAGACGATTGATGATAAAAAAGGGGAAATCACATCAATATAAGGAAATATTCCATCAATACTTGATTGATTGTGATTTATTTTTTATATGGTAACTAATCTGATCATCAATACTTGATTGATTGCGATTTTTTTATGGTAACTAATCTGATCATCAATACTTGATTGATTGCGATTTTTTTATGGTAACTAATCTGATGGGTTTATGTGGGTGGTGAAGCGAAAAGACAGGTGGGAGGGAGACGAAATAAAACCAGCAGAATAAAACCAACAAAAGTGGTGAGGCAAAATAAAAACCAGCGAAAAATAACCGGCGGACTATTCGTAGATTTTTTTGGTTCGTCTCTCTTGGTGCGACGGGATGTTAGGGCCTGGAGTGCGTGGGGGCGGGCAGGGGACTCGGCTTGAGGTTTTTTTGGTTCTATGCGGCTTAGCGTGAGACGGGAGGTTGGACGTGTGCCGGACTCGATCGCGGGGTTTTCCTTGGTTTTTCGCGGCTGAGAGGGAGGTGGGAGGAAGTACCAAAGAAGTACCAAAAAAGACCGGGTGAGGTGGGACGAAAATAAAACCCGGAACGCGACCTACCAACTGAGACATTAGGAGTAGAGATGAGTACTATACCCTACATGTATGAGTACTTCGAGTATATAGCAAAAAACTACCATGTTACAGGCTAGGGTTACAAAAAACTATCACTTCTATTAATCTTTTAGAAAGCTACCACAAAATTGATTCATTGTTCCAAAAAACCTAGTTGCCGAATGGTTACATTTTAAGCCTGCTTATGACTTGGAGGGCCCGTCCGTCAGGTCCACGTCAGCTCCTAGCTGACAACCAGCCCAGTGACCTAGGCCAGACAACCTGATATCCAGGCTGGGCTCAAGCTCAACTTGTCCATCCGAAAAAAGCTCAAACATGGTAATGTCGATATTTTATTGGTATGCAATTGATCTATATAAGCTAAAAATAATTAAATTGAATTACCTTTTTAGTGGATTAAATTAAGTTTTTAGGTGGATTAGAATAAATCAAATAGAAAAGTACATTGTTCACATGTTTTGAGTTTCAGGCTAGGCTCGGACTTGGGATTTTAAGATCAGGCTGTCAAGCCTGACTCAAAACTATAGCCGGCCCAAGGTATGATCCTGTTTAACAGGCCACCCCTATGGAAACCCTTTCGAACTCTCCCCTACTAAGGCTTTGTTTGGCTATCAAGGGAGATATTCTCGCGGAAGAGAGGCCCTGGGTGAAGTATTATTGACAAAATTAGAACCCTGTGGAAAATTTGCATCGCCATTTGGGGGCCTGGAGAGCTGCATGATATGATCGAGCGTATTATCCGGCGGTGTACTGCCAACGAGAGTGACCGCGCGACGCGAGGGAGATGGAGATTTCCTCCCACGAGTCTAGGGTAGTTTTTTCTGTCCCAGGGTTTCGGCAGGGATGGGCCAAGATTTCCCTTCCCCTAGCTCCGACCAACTGACTCATCCGAGTTCCCTGGGTGAGTTGACCTCGTGTTGTTTTATCCGTGGGATCAGGCCGGGATCCATGCGTTTCCCCTGGTCACATAATGAGCCCTAACTAATACTAATCCCCCTAAATTTTGTTCTGGGCTTCCTACTGCTCCAATCGCATGTTGCCACCTTATCATGTAGGTTTAGTTCTTTTGCTCAAACAATGTAGGTTTAATTCTGAAAAAAAACATCTATAAATGTAGCCAAAGTCTAGTGTATGACAAGACTATCTGAAGGGGAGCGGCGTTTTGGCCGTGGGGTCCAGATGATCTCGCTAGCCTAGAAATCCATTCGTTCCTCTCTATCCATTCCAAAAGCAATTTCGGCTCATATACGGCTGTCTGAAAAACGGTTGTAGCACCCTGGGCGTATAGATCTGTATCGTACACTAGCATATCAGAGGGTGGAAACTTTGCACTAGTGGGGTGCCTCATTAAGGAAGGATGGGTGTGTCGTGGTATTTTCCTGACGGAATTCATGATGAGGTCACGGAGATGCAAGTGATGTGGATGGTGCACACAAGGAGAGATTTACCTAGGTTCAAGCCCTCAGGTTGAGGTACTATTGTGCTTTATGCTTAATTGGATTGATTGCTCTAGCCTCGTATGATAACTAGCTAGCGCTTGTGTTGCGTACAAGACATATACCAAGAGGTATTATGGTTTAGGACTTTATTAGGTTGTGAGGAGATTATCAAGTTAGGTCCCTGCCTGTCCTTATATACAAGGTCAAGGGTAGGGTTGAAGGAAATATGCCCTAAAGGCAATAATAAAGTTATTATTTATTTCCTAATATCATGATAAATGTTTATTATTCATGCTAGAATTGTATTAACCGGAAACATGATACATGTGTGAATACATAGACAAACATAACGTCACTAGTATGCCTCTACTTGACTAGCCCATTAATCAAAGATGGTTATGTTTCCTAACCATAGACATGTGTTGTCATTTGATTAACGGGATCACATCATTAGGAGAATGAATGTGATTGACATGACCCATTCCGTTAGCCTAGCACTTGATCATTTAGTATATTGCTATTGCTTTCTTCATGACTTATACATGTTCCTGTAACTATGAGATTATGCAACTCCCGTTTACCGGAGGAACACTTTGTGTGCTACCAAATGTCACAACGTAACTGGGTGATTATAAAGGAGCTCTACAGGTGTCTCCGAAGGTACATGTTGGGTTGGCGTATTTCGAGATTAGGTTTTGTCACTCCGATTGTCGGAGAGGTATCTCTGGGCCCTCTCGGTAATGCACATCACTATAAGCCTTGCAAGCAATGTAGCTAATGAGTTAGTTACGGAATGATGCATTACGTAACGAGTAAATAGACTTGCCGGTAACGAGATTGAACTAGGTATTGGATACCGACGATCGAATCTCGGGCAAGTAACATACCGATGACAAAGGGAACAACGTATGTTGTTATGCGGTTTGACCGATAAAGATCTTCGTAGAATATGTAGGAGCCAATATGAGCATCCAGGTTCCGCTATTGGTTATTGACCGAGAATAGTCCTAGGTCATGTCTACATAGTTCTCGAACCCATAGGGTCCGCACGCTTAACGTTACGATGACAGTTTTATTATGAGTTTATAAGTTTTGATGTACCGAAGTTTGCTAGGAGTCCCGGATGTGATCACGGACATGACGAGGAGTCTCGAAATGGTCGAGACATAAAGATTGATATATTGGAAGCCTATGTTTGGACATCGAAAGTGTTCCGGGTGAAATCGGCATTTTACCGGAGTACCGGGAGGTTACCGGAACCCCCCGGTAACCTAATGGGCCTTATTGGGCCTAGTGGAGGAAGAGGAGAGGAGGCCTAGGGGCAGCCGCGCGCCCCTCCCCCCCCCAAGTCCGAATTGGACAAGGAGGGGGCCCTTTCCTTTTCCCCCTCTCTTCCTTCCCCCAAGTCCTAATCCAACTAGGGAAAGGGGGGAGTCCTACTCCCGGTGGGAGTAGGACTCCTCCGGCGCGCCTCCTTCTAGGGCCGGCCGCACCCCCCCTTGCTCCTTTATATACGGGGGCAGGGGGCACCCTAGAAGATACAAGTTGATCTTCAAGATCGTTCCTTAGCCGTGTGCGGTGCCCCCCTCCACCATATTCCACCTCGGTCATATCGTCGCGGAGTTTAGGCGAAGCCCTGCGCCGGTAGAACATCATCATCGTCACCACGCTGTCGTGCTGATGGAACTCATCCCCGATACTTTGCTGGATCGGAGTCCGGAGATCGTCATCGAGCTAAACGTGTGCTGAACTCGAAGGTGCCGTACGTTTGGTACTTGGATCGATCGGATCGCGAAGACGTACGACTACATCAACCGTGTTATCATAACGCTTCCGCTTACGGTCTACGAGGGTACGTAGACAATACTCTCCCCTCTCGTTGCTATGCATCACCATGCTTGCGTGTGCGTAGGAAATTTTTTGAAATTACTACGTTCCCCAACGGTGGCATCCGAGCCTGGTTCTATGCGTAGATGTCATATGCACGAGTAGAACACAAGTGAGTTGTGGGCGATACAAGTCATACTGCTTACCAGCATGTCATACTTTGGTTCAACGGTATTGTGAGATGAAGCGGCCCGGACCGACATTACGCGTACGCTTACGCGAGACTGGTTTCACCGTTACGAGCACTCGTGCTTAAAGGTGGCTGGCGGGTGTCTGTCTCTCTCACTTTAGTTGAACCGAGTGTGGCTACGCCCGGTCCTTGCGAAGGTTAAAACAGCACTAACTTGACGAACTATCGTTGTGGTTTTGATGCGTAGGTAAGAACGGTTCTTGCTAAGCCCGTAGCAGCCATGTAAAATTTGCAACAACAAAGTAGAGGACGTCTAACTTGTTTTTGCAGGGCATGTTGTGATGTGATATGGTCAAGACGTGATGCTATATTTTATTATATGAGATGATCATGTTTTGTAACCGAAGTTATCGGCAACTGGCAGGAGCCATATGGTTGTCGCTTTATTGTATGAAATGCAAACGCCCTGTAATTGCTTTACTTTATCACTAAGTGGTAGCGATAGTCGTAGAAGCAATAGATGGCGTAACGACAACGATGCTACGATGAAGATCAAGGTGTCGCGCCGGTGACGATAGTGATCACGACGGTGCTTCGGAGATGGAGATCACAAGCACAAGATGATGATGGCCATATCATATCACTTATATTGATTGCATGTGATGTTTATCCTTTATGCATCTTATCTTGCTTTGATTGACGGTAGCATTTTAAGATGACCTCTCACTAAATTATCAAGAAGTGTTCTCCCTGAGTATGCACCGTTGTGAAAGTTCTTCGTGCTGAGACACCACGTGATGATCGGGTGTGATAGGCTCTACGTTCAAATACAACGGGTGCAAAACAGTTGCACACGCGGAATACTCAGGTTAAACTTGACGAGCCTAGCATATAACAGATATGGCCTCGGAACACGGAGACCGAAAGGTCGAGCGTGAATCATATAGTAGATATGATCAACATATTGATGTTCACCGTTGAAACTACTCCATCTCACGTGACGATCGGACATGGTGTAGTTGATATGGATCACGTAATCACTTAGAGGATTAGAGGAATGTCTATCTAAGTGGGAGTTCTTAAGTAATATGATTAATTGAACTTAAAATTTATCATCAACTTAGTACCTGATAGTATTTTTCTTGTCTATGTTTGTTGTAGATAGATGGCTCGTGCTGTTGTTCCGTTGAATTTTAATGCGTTCCTTGAGAAAGCAAAGTTGAAAGATGATGGTAGCAATTACACGGATCGGGTCCGTAACTTTGAGGATTATCCTCATTGCTGCACGTAAGAATTACGTCCCGGAAGCACCGCTGGGTGCGAGGCTGCTTCTTGATGCAACCGACGACGTTAAGAACGTCTCGCAGAGCAAAGCTGATGACTACTCGATAGTTCGATGTGCCATGCTTTACGGCTTAGAACCGGGTCTTCAATGACGTTTTGAGCGTCATGGAGCATATGAGATGTTCCAGAGTTGAAGTTAATATTTCAAGCAAATGCCCGGATTGAGAGATATGAAGTCTCCAATAAGTTCTATAGCTGCAAGATAGAGGAGAATAGTTATGTCAGTGAACACATACTCAGAATGTCTGGGTATAATAATCACTGGATTCAACTGGGAGTTAATCTTCCTGATGATAGTGTCATTGATAGAATTCTTCAATCACGCCACCAAGCTACAAGAGCTTCGTGATGAACTATAATATGCAAGGGATGGACAAGACTATTCGAGCTCTTCGCAATGCTAAAAGCAGCGGAGGTAGAAATCAAGAAGGAGCATCAAGTGTTGATGGTCAACAAGACCACTAGTTTCAAGAAAAGGGCAAAGGGAAGAAGAAGGAACTTCAAGAAGAACAGCAAACAAGTTGCTGCTCAAGAGAAGAAATCTAAGTCTGGACCTAAGCCCGAGATGAGTGCTTCTCTTGCAAGCGATGGACACTTTGGCGGAACTGCCCCAAGTATTTGGCGGATAAGAAGGATGGCAAAGTGAACAAAAGTATATGTGATATACATGTTATTGATGTGTACCTTACAAATGCTCGCATAGTACCAGGTATTTGATCTGGTTCATTGCTAATATTTGCAACTCGAAACAGGGACTACGGATTAAGCGAAGATTGGCTAAGGATGAGGTGACGATGCGCGTGGGAAATGGTACCAAAGTCGATGTGATCGCGGTCGGCGCGCTACCTCTACATCTACCATCGGGATTTGTTTTAGACCTAAATAATTGTTATTTGGTGCCAGCGTTGAGCATAAACATTATATCTGGATCTTGTTTCATGCGAGACAGTTATTCATTTAAATCAGAGAATAATGGTTGTTCTATTTATATGAGTAATATCTTTTATGGTCATGCACCCTTGAAGAGTGGTCTATTTTTATTGAATCTCGATAGTAGTGATATACATATTCATAGTGTTGGAACCAAAAGATGCAGAGTTGATAATGATAGTGCAACTTATTTGTGGCACTGCCGTTTAGGTCATATCGGTGTAAAGCGCATGAAGAAACTCCATACTGATGGGCTTTTGGAATCACTTGATTATGAATCACTTGGTACTTGCGAACCGTGCCTCATGGGCAAGATGACTAAAACGCCGTTCTCCGGAACTATGGAGCGAGCAACTGATTTGTTGGAAATCATACATACTGATGTTTGTGGTCCAATGAATGTTGAGGCTCGCGGCGGGTATCGTTTTTTCTCACCTTCACAGATGATTTGAGCAGATATGGGTATATCTACTTAATGAAACACAAGTCTGAAACATTTGAAAAGTTCAAAGAATTTCAGAGTGAAGTGGAAAATCATCGTAACAAGAAAATAAAATTTCTACGATCTGATCGTGGAGGAGAATATTCGAGTTATGAGTTTGGTTTACATTTGAAACAATGCGGAATAGTTTCGCAACTCACGCCACCCGGAACACCACAACGAAATGGTGTGTCCGAACGTCGTAATCGTACTTTACTTGATATGGTGCGATCTATGATGTCTCTTACTGATTTACCGCTATCGTTTTGGGGTTATGCTTTAGAGACGGCCGCATTCACGTTAAATAGGGCACCATCAAAATCCATTGAGACGACGCCTCATGAACTGTGGTTTGGCAAGAAACCAAAGTTCTCGTTTCTTAAAGTTTGGGGTTGCGATGCTTATGTGAAGAAACTTCAACCAGATAAGCTCGAACCCAAATCGGAGAAATGTGTCTTCATAGGATACCCAAAAGAGACTGTTGGGTACACCTTCTATCACAGATCTGAGGGCAAGATTTTCGTTGCTAAATTCGGATCCTTTCTAGAGAAGGAGTTTCTCTCGAAAGAAGTGAGTGGAAGGAAAGTAGAACTTGATGAGGTAATCATACTGCTCCCTTATTGGAAAGTAGTTCATCACAAGAACCGGTTCCTGTGACAACTACACCAATTAGTGAGGAAGCTAATGATATTGATCATGAAACTTCAGATCAAGTTTCTACTGAACCTCGTAGGTCTACCAGAGTGGTACAGTAATCCTATTCTGGAAGTCATGTTACTTGACCATGATGAGCCTACGAACTATGAGGAAGCGATGATGAGCCCAGATTCCGCAAAATGGCTAGAGGCCATGAAATCTGAGATGGGATCCATGTATGAGAACAAAGTATGGACTTTGGTTGACTTGCCCGATGATCGGCAAGCCATTGAGAATAAATGGATCTTTAAGAAGAAGACTGACGCTTATGGTAATGTAACTGTCTATAAAGCTCGACTTGTTGAGAAAGGTTTTCGACAAGTTCAAGGGGTTGACTACGATGAGACTTTCTCACCCGTAGCGATGCTTAAGTCTGTCCGAATCATGTTAGCAATTGCTGCATTTTATGATTATGAAATTTGGCAAATGGATGTCAAAACTGCATTCTTGAATGGATTTCTGAAAGAAGAGTTGTATATGATGCAACCAGGAGGTTTTGTTGATCCAAAAGGTGCTAACAAAGTATGCAAGCTCCAGCGATCCATTTATGGACTGGTGCAAGTATCTCGGAGTTGGAATAAACGCTTTGATAGTGTGATCAAAGCATATGGTTTTATACAGACTTTTGGAGAAGCCTGTATTTACAATAAAGTGAGTGGGAGCTCTGTAGCATTTCTGATTTTATATGTAAATGACATATTATTAATTGGAAATGATATAGAATTTCTGGATAGCATAAAGGGATACTTGAATAAAAGTTTTTCTATAAAAGACCTCGGTGAAGCTGCTTACATATTGGGCATCAAGATTTATAGAGATAGATCAATACGCTTAATTGGACTTTCACAAAGCACATACCTTGATAAAGTTTTGAAAAAGTTCAAAATGGATCAGGCAAAGAAAGGGTTCTTGCCCGTGGTACAAGGTGTGAAATTGAGTCAGACTCAATGCCCGACCACAGCAGAAGATAGAGATAAAATGAAAGACGTACCCTATGTTTCAGCCATAGGCTCTATCATGTATGCAATGCTGTGTACCAGACCTGACGTGTGCTTAGCAATAAGCTTGGCAGGAAGGTACCAAAGTAATTCAGGAGTGGATCACTGGACAGCGGTCAAGAACATCCTGAAATACCTGAAAAGGACTAAGGATATGTTTCTCGTATATGGAGGTGATAAAGAGCTAGTCGTAAATGGTTACGTCGATGCAAGCTTTGACACTGATCCGGACGATTCTAAATTGCAAACCAGATACGTGTTTTTATTAAACGGTGGAGCTGTAAGTTGGTGCAGTTCTAAACAAAGCGTCGTGGCGGGATCTACATGTGAGCGGAGTACATAGTTGCTTCGGAAGCAACAAATGAAGGAGTCTGGATGAAGGAGTTCATTTCCGATCTAGGTGTCATACCTAGTGCATCGGGACAAATGAAGATCTTCTGTGACAATACTGGTGCAATTGCCTTGGCAAAGGAATCCAGATTTCACAAGAGGACCAAGCACATCAAGAGACGCTTCAATTCCATCCGGGACCAAGTCCAGGTGGGGGACATAGAGATTTGCAAGATACATACGGATCTGAATGTTGCAGACCCGTTGACTAAGCCTCTTCCACGAGCAAAACATGATCAGCACCAAGACTCCATGGGTGTTAGAATCATTACTATGTAATCTAGATTATTGACTCTAGTGCAAGTGGGAGACTGAAAGAAATATGCCCTAGAGGCAATAATAAAGTTATTATTTATTTCCTCATATCATGATAAATGTTTATTATTCATGCTAGAATTGTATTAACCGGAAACATGATACATGTGTGAATACATAGACAAACATAACGTCACTAGTATGCCTCTACTTGACTAGCTCATTAATCAAAGATGGTTATGTTTCCTAACCATAGACATGTGTTGTCATTTGATTAGCGGGATCACATCATTAGGAGAATGATGTGATTGACATGACCCATTCCGTTAGCCTAGCACTTGATCGTTTAGTATATTGATATTGCTTTCTTCATGACTTATACATGTTCCTGTAACTATGAGATTATGCAACTCCCGTTTACCGGAGGAACACTTTGTGTGCTACCAAACTCACAACGTAACTGGGTGATTATAAAGGAGCTCTACAGGTGTCTCCGAAGGTACATGTTGGGTTGGCGTATTTCGAGATTAGGTTTTGTCACTCCGATTGTCGAAGAGGTATCTTTGGGCCCTCTCGGTAATGCACATCACTATAAGCCTTGCAAGCGATGTAGCTAATGAGTTAGTTACGGAATGATGCATTACGTAATGAGTAAAGAGACTTGCCGGTAACGAGATTGAACTAGGTATTGGATACCGACGATCGAATCTCGGGCAAGTAACATACCGATGACAAAGGGAACAACGTATGTTGTTATGCGGTTTGATCGATAAAGATCTTCGTAGAATATGTAGGAGCCAATATGAGCATCCAGGTTCCGCTATTGGTTATTGACCTAGAATAGTTCTAGGTCATGTCTACATAGTTCTCGAACCCGTAGGGTCCGCACACTTAACGTTACGATGACAGTTTTATTATGAGTTTATAAGTTTTGATGTACCGAAGTTTGTTCGGAGTCCCGGATGTGATCACGGACATGACGAGGAGTCTCGAAATGGTCGAGACATAAAGATTGATATATTGGAAGCCTATGTTTGGACATCGGAAGTGTTCCGGTGAAATCGGCATTTTACCGAGATCGGGAGGTTACCGAACCCCGGTAACCTAATGGGCCTTATTGGGCCTAGTGAAGGAAGAGGAGAGGAGGCCTAGGGGCAGCCGCACGCCCCTCCCCCCCAAGTCCGAATTGGACAAGGAGGGGGGTGGCGCGCCCCCTTTCCTTCCCCCCTCTCTTCCTTCCCCCCAAGTCCTAATCCAACTAGGGAAAGGGGGGAGTCCTACTCCCGGTGGGAGTAGGACTCTTCCGGCGCGCCTCCTCCTAGGGCCGGCCGCACCCCTCCCCCTTGCTCCTTTATATACGGGGGCAGGGGGGCACCCTAGAAGACACAAGTTGATCTTCAAGATCGTTCCTTAGCCGTGTGCGGTGCCCCCCTCCACCATATTCCACCTCGGTCATATCGTCGCGGAGTTTAGGCGAAGCCTGCGCGCGATAGAACATCATCATCGCCACCACGCCGTCGTCTTGTGGAACTCATCCCTACACTTTCTTTGGATCGGTCCGGGATCGTCATCGAGCTAAATGTGTGCTGAACTCGAAGGTGCCGTACGTTCGGTACTTGGATCGGTCGGATCATGAAGACGTACGACTACATCAACCGCGTTATCATAACGCTTCCGCTTACGGTCTACGAGGGTATGTAGACAATACTCTCCCCTCTCGTTGCTATGCATCACCATGATCTTGCGTGTGCGTAGGATTTTTTTTGAAATTACTACGTTCCCCAACAAGGGTGACATCATGCGAGTCGGTTGGGAGTTGTCCTAGCTAAGGAAACTATATTCTACGTCTTGTACTCCCTTCGTTCCTAAATATTTGTCTTTTTAGAGATTTCAAATGGACTACCACATACAGATGTATATAGACATATTTTAAAGTGTAGATTTCACTCATTTTGCTCCGTGAATAGTCATTTGTTGAAATCTCTGGAAAGATACATATTTAGGAACGGAGGGAGTAGAAGATTTCTTGTCTTGTGCGTCAACGTGATGATGCTCCCCGTATAGCACGTGGACTCTAAGTCATGGGGGTGTGCCACCCCGTGGCTACCGAGCCTCCATGATCCTGTGTGACTATACCCCCGAGGGCATGGTATCGTCAGTAGCCCCTGAGTCCTTCATGATTTGGCTGTTGGCTTCACTCTTCTTCCCTTTGAACTGAAAGCTTCTGAGTGATGAATGGACCAATGAAGTCACCCAGTTGTTTGGCACACTAATCTTGATAGACTCATGGAGTTCCTACAATATAGTAGTTCAAAGAACTTTAAAACAGAGAGACTCTTATCTGGATGGATAGAAGAGACTCATGAAAGCTATTGGACATATACCGGAGGACCAGTACCACTGCCACGACGATAACCCAAAGGGAGGTCCCATATGACGCGCGGGCGCGACGTGGTCCCACCGGCATAGCTCATTAAAGTGTTCACAGCGTAATCATTGATGAAAACTTCCGTGATTGTCTGCATCATACATATGCACGAAGTCAATCTCATGAGCAGGGCGATGCACGAAGACATGGGCCCGAGCGCACACGCTTAAGAGTTTTCACAGCTTAATCACCTGATGTACACTTTGCGCTTGTTCTCTCTGCACCATCAATATGCATGAAACCAAATGCATGAGCAGGGATAACACGTGAGGGCGTGAGCCGAAGCACACACACTTAGGAGTTTTCGCAGCTTAATCCCTAATGCAAATTGCACTTGTTCTATATGCATCCTCGGTATGCACGAAGCCAAACTCATGAGTGGGACGACACGCAAGGACATGAGTTCGAGCACACACACTTAAAGAGTTTTCGCAGGTAATCACCTGATGTAAACTTTGCGCTTGTCGTGTCTACATCATCAATATGCATGAAGCCATACTCATGAGCGGGACCACGTCACTTAAAGAGTTTTCACACTGATGTACACGTCTGTCTTGTGTGCGTCATCAATATTAACGAAGCCAAACTCATGAGTAGCTAGGACGACGCGAGGACGCAAGACCGAGCACGCACACTTGAGAATTTTCGCAGCTTAATGTAAACTTTGCAATTGTAACATGCATGAATTAAGCCAAACTCATGAGCGGTCTAACTAATGAAATTTCAAGGTGTAAATAATAAAGTTGTCATGGTCCCATTGAAAATATTGCCATGATCTAAAAAATGAAATAAGCATGCTACCTACAAAAACTTCCACGTTCTAAATAATAAAAATGCGATGGTAATTAATAAAAATTGGCCTGGACTAATTGAATAATTGTCATTGTCTAAATAATGAAATTGCCATGTTACCTATAATAAAAATGCACAAGGCGACTTTGGAAATTTTCTCCTCTAAAAAGCTAGCAACTTTGAGATTTCGTAATGGACACATGCCAAAAATATACAAAAATGCAGATGGAAAGTTTTGAAAATTCGTTCGCCAAAAAACATGGCAAATTTTTGGATTGTGTAATGGGCATTTGGCAACAATTGAGAATTTTTGTTCTTTCACTGATGATTTTTTTGCGGAATTTCTAGTTTTTTTTCTTGCCAAAAAAATGAATTCAGAATATATTGCAAGTTGGACCATATTTGTTCACAACTAGTTGCAGATTAAGTGGTAAGCCTGCTCCTCCTTCATACAAGTGGGTTGGAAAGGCGGTGGTGGGGAAAGAAAGTGCCTCCCCAATTGCCTCGGAGACCTCAGGGGAACACCCGATGGGCGTAGCTGAGCACTTCACAAAGCTGAGCACTTCACAGGAGCTCGCAGATAGCTGCCTGCTCGGGGAGGAGGGTCTGGATGGTAGAAGATCACCACATCATCTGCAAACAAGGAGATGTTGGGTGCGGCATGCCTCGCCGCCTTTGAAGATCGCTCAGGCGGACGACGAACTGGAGCAGGGAGTTGAGTGTATGGATGACGATAGGATAGGGGTCGCCCTGCCGCAGGCTGCATGCGTGGGGGATTGGGGGGCTGGGGTGCCGTTGAGAAGGATCCGAGTCGAAGCAGTCAAGACGAGGATGGAAACCCACTCGCAGTGTCTGCCAAAACCGATGTGTTGAAGAACCTCTAGCAGGAAGGGCCATGAGATTGTGTCGAAGGCGCGCGAGATATCAAGTTTCAGGAGCACTCGAGGGTTCTTGAGATTGTGGAGTTGGCGCACCGTTTGCTGAACAAGGATGAAGTTGTCGTGAACGGTCTGTCCATAAATGAAGGCACTCTGATTAGTCGACACGATCTCATCGAGCCTGGGGGCGAGCCGGAGAGAGAGGACCTTCCCGAAAACCACGGGTGATATCTCATTACTTTAGCATGCATGATTTCTCTAGTTAGTAATTTCCAATTACCACCATTTTGAATTCTCATCAATGCACCGAGTATTCCAGTCAAGCAAGCAAAAAAACACAAAAACTATGCGCCACCTCAACTGTCAATAGAAAATATTCTCAGATGGAGAAATCAACTTTGGTAGTAAAAGGGCCTTAATCAAAATAAACGGTGTTCAAGTTGATGGTGTTTAACTTCTACACTTCCTACATAGGCAAGGACCATAAATAGTGTTTTTCATTTTGATACACAATGCTGCCCAACTTCCTTTTTGAAATAACAGAACCACTTACTACGTTAGGGGAACCCGGTTCGAAAACTGATGGTGTATATCACATATGATTTCTTGGGATATCATGCGACATCTGCCAAAGAGCTCAAGAAGAATTCATGTACCGTCTTCCTTCACTCATTTTTTAAGCAAGAAGGCTGGCTTCCTTCATCACATATAAATACAAGTAGCGCGTATACATGCGGGCGTACGCTTTCACACACAAAAATAGAAATTCAGATTAATTGTCTGTCTTGTTACTACTGACAAAAGCATAGAGCCTGAGTCACTCGGCGGCGGCGGCGGCGGCGGCCTTTTCGAGGGTGTTGCCGATGTCGATGACGAATCGATACCTGACGTCGGCCTTGGCAAGGCGCTCCATTGCCGTGTTCACGTACTCGGCGCCGATCACCTCGATGTCAGCCGTCACGTTGTGCTTGGCCGCCAGGTCCAGCATCTCCTGTGTGTCCCTCATGCCGCCGATGCAGCTCCCGGCCAGGGTCTTGTTCGCTGCCACACGTACAATGTGTGTATATAGTGTTGTGAGACTAGAGAGGACATATAGCTAGATAGCCAGGCTTGTGAGGTCGGAGGACTTACCGGCAACCAGAGCGAAGGGGGAGATCTCCATAGGCTTGTCTGGGAGACCAACCAGGATCATCTTGCCGTTGGGTTTGAGTAGCCTCAAGAGAGGGGCCATGGGGATGTTTGCGGAAACGGTGTTTATGATGCCATCCATGCTACTCATCGCAGCCTGCAAAGACGACACATTTAAATTAAGCATTAAGCAGACCAAAACTTCGTGTTTTGATCTCTGTTGGAGAGAGAAAAAAAACTATGGGTGTGGCTAGGTCTCACTCGACTGAGACTTATCAAGTGACATAACAAGGAAGAAAAGAAAAAAAAACAATTTTTTCACAGATTTCAATGTAGGATCTCATGAATATAACCAAGCCTCGGTCACTGAGATTTAGCAAGACTGAAAATCTATATACGCGGTCTTGTTTGATTGGTACCTTCATCTCGTCGGCGCTCTTGCTGAAAATGAAGGCATCAGCACGTAGCTGCTCGAGGGCCTCCTGCTTCTTCCCCGGCGACGAGCTGATCACGGTTACCTTCATCCCAAAGGCCTTGCCGAATTTGACCGCGATGTGGCCCAGCCCGCCCAGTCCCAGCACGCCGAGGTGCATCCCGGGAACGTTCAGCCCATGATACTTCATGGGGCTGTACATGGTGATGCCGGCGCACAGCAGCGGCGCGCCCTTGTCCAGCGGAATAGTGTTGGGGAACCGGACAACGAACCGCTCATGCACCACCACCATGCTGGAGTAGCCGCCGTAGGTGATGGTGCCATCAAGGTCGACCAAGTTATAGGTGGGGATTATGCCCGGGCAGTGGTTCTCGAAGCCCTTGTTGCAGCTCTCGCAGGACTGGCATGAGTTCACCATGCACCCGACGCCCACACGGTCGCCAGTCTTGAACTTGGTCACATTCTTGCCGACCTCAGTGACCTCGCCAGCGATCTCATGCCCAGGGACCATGGGGTACTTGGCGTTCTTCCATTCATTCTTGATGCTGTGTAGGTCAGAGTGGCAAATCCCGCAGTACAGAATCTTGATCACCACATCATCATCTCCAGTGGTCCTGAAGGAAACATGAACATCATAAAAAGAAACGCTATTACGTACTACCTCTGTTCCAAAATATTGAAGTTCTAGGTTGCCTGACCAAGTTATAGGAAAATTTTCCAATAACTACAAAGTCAAATGTATGTAGTATGAAACTGTATTTTGTGATGAATCTAAATAAACTAAGTTGGTTATGAAAATATTTGTATATTTTTCTATAGATTTGGTCAAACTTAAAGAAGTTTGAGTTAGACTAAACGTAGAACTTCAAATATTTTGGGATGGATACATGCAAGTGTGTAAATCAGGCTGATAAATCTCACAAGTAAATCATGTTTTTGTCTATCAACTCAATTCAGTGCTAGCTGATGCAACTAGTTTCAATTTTTTTTATTTTTTTGATCAAGAGGCAGATGTCTGGCCTTAGATAACTGAATCCCTCGAGAACAAGGTTCACAACACCACTCACGCCCACCCACACGATCAACAAGGTTCAAAAGCCAAACAATCAGTCATACATGCAAACGACCAATTTTCTTTTTGATGATTGTTGTTGTCTAATCAATCTGCTGAATTTTATCATTCATACAAATGATTTAACTCGTTTAAGCAAATCACATAATGCAGCCTATTATTACTCTTTAGAGCATTAGAGATATTAGAAAATAATTTGCAAAGCAAATTCTGGGACTGCATATCCTAAAACCATCCATCAACCACCTTATACAGCTCATAGCACACTAGCACATCTAAGATAACAACATAAAACCACTGGCACCATCTACGAATTCCAAGAGTCTTTCATTTCCCACTGCAAACTATTGCTTCGTAATGGGCATGGTGTGCCCACATGTTGGTACCATTACTTTGTATGGATACGTAAGTAAAATAAATATATCAAATGAATTTTATGACAAACTAAATGAGCCTAAATAGCTAGGTATTCACTATTTACGAAAGATGTGATGACGATTAAATTGCTTAGCTTATTCTCTAGTAGAAGTTCTAGGAAACTAAATCCTCTTTTGATCAAGATCTTTTAATCCAAATAAGCTAATGAGTAATAACAAAAAAAAAATCAAAATCGCTACAACCTCTTTGCCAACCAGTCAAGTCCTAGCAAAGTACTAATCAATGAAGTTAACTAAAACAGGTGTGCCGTTGAGGTTTGCCCACACGACTACATGAGCCACTTGATTCATACAACACATTGGAAGAGCAAAGGCTACATGCACGAAGGCAAAGGAATTGTACTCCCCCAATTCCCTTATGCAAAGTCACTATGAAAAATACATTTTGCATCTATACAAGGCCACTAATAGTAATCGAGGCAAAAATTAATGATGTTTTCTCGTACCAGCAACTTGTTTAATACTTGCATGCATGTAGTCGTAATGACACGGTGCCACTTCTTTCTCAGCATGCATGCGGGCATATTAATGATCCCGATTAATGAGTATAAAAGTTGGCTTGCAAAGTAGTCATTAAATTTTACCTTGATACCTGTAATCTGAGTTTGTGGCCTTATATAAGGGAATGGAGGGCGTACTACAAGCTAATAGTGACAAGTAACTGAGGGTGACACATCACATGTATATGCCTTTACAACTAACAGTGGTGTTGCCTAAAGATTCCAATATTGAAAAAGGCTACTGTCGACGTTAATGACAAATGTATTCACTATTTCTTTGATTCAGTCCATATATAGTTTATATTGAAATATCCAAAACATCTTATAATAGTGAAGAGAGAAAGAGAGTACTAATCGATGAAGTCACTGAAACAGGTGTGCCGTTTAGGTTTGCCCACATGAGCCACTTGATTCATACCACATATACAAAGAGTAAAGGCCACACGTGCGCAGAGGCAAATGAATAGTACCAGAAGCTAATAGTGACAGAATCACTGGGAGTGACACATCACATGTATATGGCTCTTACAAGTAAGGCCTTATACAATGTAAGGGGCTTAGAGAAATAAATCAGGCTTTTTTTAAGTATCAATGTTTATTTGTATAGGATAGACGTTTAATTAGGCACCTTTCTTATGGAAATAAGCACTGGTTCTAAAAAATTTGGTTTATTTTACTAGGCACCTTCCTAGTACAAGGTCTAACAGTGGCGTTGCCTAAAACTCCAAAACGAAAAAAAAAAAACAGGGTGTCGATGCTACGGTTGTAGTACTGGACACATGATAATTCACACTATTTGTTACGGCTGTACTGGAAAAATGACTTCATGCTATTTGCAAATTAAGGCCGAATCTCACAAAAATAGCACAGAAAGCAACCCAAAAACCAGCACGTAGAAATCTAGGGAAAATTCACATGCCACAGAGACTATTTTGAGAATCTGCATAAAAAAAGGATAATATATACGGGATAAATAATTTGGGCTAGGCCACTGCTCCCTAGGCGGATCGGAGCAAGTGCTTCGGGTAGAAGAGGTTGGGCTTGGCCCGGGATGTGCTCGCGGGTCTCCTCACGGGTATGTTGCTCGATGGTGGTGGTCATGTTAGCTTTGCGTTAGTGCGCGGATCAGCGCCCGTGATCATGGACATAGCGTCGTGCAAGTTCGCCTGGCCAAGGGTTGGGGCTGTTGATGCCTCGTACGGTGGAGGTGCCAACCCAGACTCGGAGACTGATGCCGGGATAGGAGCGGATATTGTGTCGTCGCTCTTCCTATCATGGTTGAGTGTGTTGCGATGTGGGCGGCGCACGCTTTCTCGCGACAGGGATGCCGGGGGGGCGGCCCCGGATGGCGCTCCGCATGGTTGTTCTTCGCCGGGCATCATTGCGGTGGTTGTGGCTCTCCTCCCGGGTTGCATGGGCAATGGGAGGTGTTGTGATGGGTAGCTCGGACGTGCCCTCTCCCATGGAGGGCCGCGTCCTGATCTAGATCTGGGGATCTGACATCATCGTGTTCCTCATGACGGCCTCGTGGTGGCACGGGTGAGTTGTCGAGCGAAAGCTCCGTGCCATGGCACCGACGACGGCGGCACCCATGTGTGCCGCGTTCTTCTTGAAGACGTGGTTGTGGTTTTTCTCTTTGTGTCAGGGCTCTGGGTGAAGATCTTTGTCCATGTGGACTCGACAGCGGCGACGCTCTGCGCTGTTATCTCTCTTGGGGCGTTGTCGTGGAGCTTAGATGTGCTATGTCGTAGCGTGGGGTGTGTTAGTTCTCCCGGTGCTCTTTGCTGGTATCATAGTCGCGTGTGTTCTGTGTCTGCCGGTAATCTCAGAATTGGCTTTGTAAGAGGGCTACCTCACTATCTTGCATCGTTCGACGGTGTACCTTCTCGAATGTTTCTTTATATAACGGGCCAAGAGTCTCTTTCGAGATTATTCCACGGAGGAACCATGCATGGCGCATGCGACCAAGGGCCGAGGCATGATCGGACGGCGGCGCCGCAGAGACGCGTCTCGCGCGAACGTAGCGACGGCAAAGACGCTGTCTCCAGATGCGGAGGCGTGCTAGCTACACCGCCGGCGCAGAGAGAGCGGCTGGCCTGCGTGCGTGCGTGCGTACGTACCTCCGGGTGATGGCGAGCGGGGAGAGGTGGCCGGAGGCGTCGCGCGCCGCCAGACCCACCGCCTTCCTCGTGTGCTGCTCCGCCGCCGTGGGTGCCATCCTGAATGACGCGAGGTGGTGTGTCTCTGTCGTGTTGTCGTGGCTGCAACGGCGACCGATGAGGCGAAAGGAGGTTCCATGGCCGCCTTTTATACTACAAGGCCTGCACATCTCGATGTGCCAAGTGCGTCATCGCTGAGCCGGTCGGCCGAGGTATGACGGTTGTGGTGAGCGCGGCGTGGGTGTGAACAGTGCCACTGTCCCGTCGGTGTGCATGCCGAGAGGAAACAAAACACTTCCTCTCCGCCTACCTACGCATCTCCGTCTCCAATTGTACTATAATGCCATTGCCAGACTATTGTTCCCCTCTCCGTCTCATCCCGAGGGGGTGAAAACAAAACAAGACTGCGACATTTTCATAATTAAATTACGTTTGGAATTCAAATAGTTACATTCCTATCGATTCACGACGTAAAATTTGACATAAGAAAATAAAATTATAGGTCATAAGACAAGAAAATTTACAGTTTATGTGTATTTTACACTATGTTTTTAAATTTGTAATTTTACATAACATAAAATATTTTTCCGACGATTATATATTTTCTTACGGTCTCTTTTACTTCAGAAATAAGGCAAAATTTACGGAACGTAAAATTACGGTCCATTGATAGTAAAATAGAGGGGTGAAGAATAACTATTCCTCTATATATATATATATATATATATATATATATATATATATATATATATACACACCAGGGTGCAGAATAAATTATTCTTCACCGAGGTAATATTACGATCATTTCATAAATAAATTATGTTTCAAATACAAATAGTTACGGTCATATTGATCCACTGCGTAAAATTTGGCATAAAAAGGTTAGAATACCAGAAAAATACATTTTATGTACATTTTACACTATGTTTTTACATCTGTAATTTACGTAACATAAAATATTTTTACGGCGATTATATATTTTCTTACATTCTCTTTTTATGTCTGGAATAAGACAAAATTTAAGAAACGTAAAATTACAGTGCATTGATGTTAAAATAGAGGGGGTGAAGAATAACTATTTCTCACCCAGGGTGACGAATAGTCAATCCCTATATATATATATATATATATATATATATATATATATATATATATATATATATATATATATATATATATATATATATATATATATATACCATTCAAATAAATTGTAATTCATCACGTGGATGTTGCATTCGGCTTATGATTGTATTGCTATAAATATCGGTTCTTCTAATACATATTTTCTCGTCCCATATATGGAGAGGGGGTGAAGTGAAGCTGCTGCCACTCACGATGGCGATGTTTGATGATGGTTTTGCGACGTGATTTTTTTGTACAAACTCAATTGTTCTAATCAGAAATGTTTATTGAAATTGACATAATATGGTTTTCATTCACACTGACAAGTATTCACTCTCACTCGCTTCTTTTTAGAGCAAAAGGCCCGAACCCAGTTCCTCCTAGAAAATGGGTGACAATGATACCCTTTATAGCCCCTAACAGTGCAACAATGTGATGTGGAAGAACTAAAAATAAAATGCTAAAAGCATGATTTACTAAGGATAACCATTCACATACCTAAACATAGTTCGTCGGTGTCAGCGCTTGATGATTCACAACCGAAGTGACAAGGCACGACGGAATAGCATAATAGACAATTAGGAATTGTAGCGTCAAAAGAAATTGGAGCGATTCGAAGAGAAACAAGCGCTCGGTTAAACTAAGGCATCACGATGTCCAGGAATCGCGGGCCATCTACGTGCCCTTCTTTTCCTTTTAATTAAGCAGGAGGAGCGGATGTGTGCACAATGACGTAATGTGCCTAGCAGCTAGGTGGACATGCTAATGTGGGGCCATTGGCTAATGAATGTTACTCCCTCCGCCGGAAATACTTATCCTAGAAATGGATAAAATAGATGTATCTATAACTAAAACAAGTCTAGATAAAACCATTTGTAGGACAAGAATTTCCGAACGGAGGGAGTAAGACTGAAAGATTATCATCAATTGTGCACTACATATCTGATCTTTACAATGCAACAAGACCAGGACTCATTTTTAATACAGCAAACAGAACATTAAATTAGAAATTGCGGGGTTGTTTGGCTGGAGGGGCAGTAATTAGGGAGGGGTGGTGGGTGATGGATTATGATTTGAGGTTGAACTCCCACCGTTTTAGAAAGTTTAATATACCTTGGCACTTCATGATGATTCATCACAAGATGCATTTCAAGATACAAATCAGCCACTCAGAGTTTTTGTCTGCCTTACCAAACATGGAAGTGACACTAAAACCAGAATTCACATGCCTAATCCCACCATGATTGCCCACCCTGCCCCTATTGATGCCAAAGCCAAACATGCGAGAGAAGATATATAGAACAATGCAATGTTGGACAAAAACTATCTTACATGAATAGTCCATTGTCATTCTCTAACAGCTAGCTTCTGGTTAGGATCACCAAATGTACTACCGGAGAATCAAACTACTAAGATCAATGCAGAGAGAAACTACCATTTGAAAAGTAGGCAATGATAAAAATAATAATTTAGAACCTCATCATTTGTTGACACCGTATAGCAATTAAAAACACAGAAGATATGTGACTGCTAATTACTCAACAAATGCATTATGGAAGCTTAAGTTCCATCTGTAATACCTGCAATGTTAGGAGTCATCTTAGCCCAAATAGGCATCATGGCCTTCTCATTTATCCAACCAGAAACCTCCTCTAACAAGGCATGGTCCTGTCAAAGGGTGGCAAATTTTTCGCTCGGGCATGCCATGTTGGCATGAGAAATAATCTCAAGAGCATCCTATTTAACCAAAAATGTTTCCATTCCAAATTACTCAACGTATTCAATAATCTCATGACATGCAACTTTGTTGCATCCTACGCAAATATTCTGTCTTCGGTTGCTAGAACTCATTAAGAGTTGTCTCGAGTGTCCGATCACTGATATGTTCAATGTTCTGCTTTCAAATGATTGGACTCCTGGTTGCTCCATTAGTTTCTTTGCGCCCTGAACTGTGCATATAGCAGGGCGTTAGGTTAACAAAATTTACAGCATCCAAGGACAGCTACCAGCCATAATTTAAACCAAACAGTTAGCCATAATGTCACATTACAAGACAAACCATTTGTGACATTGGTAAAATTGATGATTGTGTAGGTCCAATGCAGAGTGGTATCATCGATAGTCTTGTGCAGAATGGGACCAATGATGATGAAGGACTTGAAAGAAAATGATGCCTCAAAATGTGTGCCAACACATCTAAAAAATATGTAAACTACAAAGATGACACGACGTGGTTTAGCTTTGCAACGGGAGAAAGATATCACACGTCCCTAGTCCAATAAGCAAACCATTGTAAAAATAGTAGCTAGTCCATAGTTATTTAGTAAAATACTAACTGGCCAATTCCTTTGCAAAGAAATTAACAGGTTAATTCTTCATATCTTGTTAATAATTCTGACCTACAAAGAAAACATGTTGCTCTTGTTTTCAGCACGAAGTTACGTACCGGTACAAAGCACCCCTATGCATGTCCCAAAAGAACAATGCCCTATGGCGACATGGGAAATAACATGCGCCATAATGTAATTTACTTAATAATTAAGCACACAAGTCATCAGGGCATCAAAGAGAAGGCAAGAGAGATTTTTAGCTTATCTGCATCAGTACAGCTACACTAAAAGTGGCAATAACAAAGTATTTCAGCATTTAGGTTAGTATCTTGAAAAGGCCTTGCTTTTGACCTGGTGCTCCAATGCGTCTTTCATGGACTAAAAGAAACAAGAAGCCCATGATGAAAACACCCAGCAACACACAACTATTAAAGGGCCTATGGACTGATTCACAGAAGAGAAAATGTCGGACGTACTTTGTTTCCATGAGGGCCCTGCCGAATCAGCAAATGTCGGACGTACGGCGAACTCTGGCTGAGCGCACCGCTGAACACCATCTCCATTGTCTCCATGAGGGCCGTGCGAATCAGAATTCTTGCAGTATCTCCAACCATGAGAATTCAACAGAAGCTGTGATGCAGATCCATCAACATCTAACTGAGTGGTTGAGGATTCGACATGTCATGATGATTTCTTATGGACATCATGATGATAAATAGTGATATCCATGCTATCGGTTAACAGTAGAAAAATATATTTTGAACCAAATACCTGCAATTATAAGAAAATTCGACCATGTTTAATAAAACAAATAAACAACTTCCAAAAATTTCTCAAAATTGTGGTTAATTAAATTCTGGGCATATGCTACCCCAACTAAATTCTATGGCCAAATGCAAGTGCAGAATTGGTGAAACAAATTAATTCCTACATTTTCACCACTAAACAAATCACAATTAGTCACACTGATCACACTCATACCCCTGGGTAGCTATCCAAACTGAATCTCCGGTCAGTTAATCACCAGAATTTACCAATTAAGAATTCAAAACACACTCACGCTCTCATTACTCCATGTTTGACGTGTAATAATAGTCATGATAAAAGACTTGGAATTTGCAGAGTAACATATTTCCCTTCTCGCCTCCAAACACACTCATCCAAGAATTAATAGCTTAAATACCAAACTGGGACTACTCAAGCTAGCTAGTTTGCTCTAGTTTGTTGGCTAATCATGGAGTGTGCGTAGACCTAGCTGGTCTAATTGATGGGCTGAAGCCAAATGCCAGTGCGTTGACACGAAATCATAAAATATAGACACAATGATCAAATTATTCTTTTAATTCAAAAATATGTTATAAGCATGATGGCATCTGGTTTCCATCATACAACGACAAATACTTGTGCATTGGTATAGGTCTGCAATAAATAAAGCATTAGTAAGATAACACAAGTTATTGCATGTCTTCTACCTTTCACTCTCTTTGTCTATCACTTGGCTTCCATTCTCCCTTTCTCTTTCTCCCTCTCCACCTGCTCCTTGACACAATGCTATCACCATTGGTGAAGCTATGAATTAGGGATGAGTGCAACCAGAACAATTATATTATCATTAAGGGTTAATTGCAGAGTTAAACTGAATTCTGATTTCTAAATCATCAAATACAGAGTTGATTACAAGGTGAGCAAACAAAAATCAAAATTTACAAAGAGAAAAAAATCTAAAAGATATACAGGAGTAGCTAAATGTAACATCAGGAACCAATTCTCAAAAAGAGATTTAAGCTGCATTTTGGTACCTATGAGATCACAGGAGCAGGCCATCAGCGCTGACAGTTTCATTTTCATGGTTGAAGATCATAGCATTGCGTCACTTCGAGAAATCCGTACATTCCTCCCCACGCGATTCTGCAAAGGGTTACAAAATCGTGGAAGGAAATTTGGGGAAACAATTGAACTCCTTCTAGAAAGGACAGAAATGACGAGTTAAATTATTTATTCTCAAGGGAAAGAATTCAGTAAGCTAGATAATACGTGCAATTGGAAATTACATTTTCTTTTCTTCTAAGGCACTCATTTGCTTCAGACAATATCTCTTCCTGCAAAATTATTCAGTGTACTGTTAGGAACAGTCAATTTTATATCTGAATAAATTTATGTGAGAAAATTTATGAATAGATAATATGATCAAATTTATTTTGTTAAGAGCATACCTTCCTCTAGAGACCAGTGAGATGAAGAAGCATCTGTTGTGTCTGCAATCGTGAAAATGATCAACATTTTGTGTCGTAACATATCGAGGACGACACACCCAAATTATCCCTAGCTTTTATGATGCATTAATTGCAAGGACAACTTACTGACGAAGCTAAAATCATCAGAAGTCGACACTTTAGCCAGCCCAAAATCACCTGTTTCAGACAACATATATAGTCGGAAACAGAAGATATTGCCGTCAGTTCTTTCAAGTATTTTTCATAGTAACTGATTTTATTAGAGCGTACTTACCGATCCGTATACTTTGGTCCTTTGTAAGAAATATATTTGAACACTGAAAAAAAGTACTATGCATGGTGAGCAACCGGCTAGGCTTAACTGAAATGAAATGTGAGTACCAGATAAAGGTTACAAATGTAACAACCTTGACATCTCGATGAAGGATATGATTGGCATGCAAGTAATTAAGCACCATCAGGAGCTGCACAAGCCACACACAGAGTTTCTGCATCCAGAAAAATTGGCATTGCAACGGGGCAAAATTCAGTAAGCGGAATTTGCGGCTACTGAACAAGACATATTACAGAGTAGTTGAGCACCTCCGAGAAATGGTTGCCCTTAGCCTTCTTAATGGCCTCTAGCCTGCAAATGCAGAGGGAAAAACAGAGAACCACAATTTCGTTACAGGTTCCAAATTTAGTTCAGAGCTTACTTCACAAGTTACACACATACATGTCTCCTCCCTCGCAGTAACCGATCGCGATGCACACATAGCACCCCTGATGCCAACAACAAAAAACACTCATTTCAGACGTCGGCGGTCACATGAATCCTTCCGTTGGAACATTTTTTTCTTTTTGAAATTTTCAGTAGGAACATTGAAACGTTGCAAGATAAGATCATAAGAGAAGAGGGGAGGACCATTCTTACCTTCTCCACCCAAGAATCTTTGTATTCCATGATGTAAGGGCTCCTTACTTTTGCGATGAGCTCCATCTGCATGAACAAAATGCCGAATTTCATCCAAAGGTCAAACAAACCATGCATCTAAGTTGAATGCTAACATGTGACATGGCACAAAATAGGGAATGAAAGAGACCTCTTGGTGCGCGGATCGCCGGCACCTGACGGTCTGACGGGCGACCTGGGTCTTCTTCAAGACATACCTGAAACAAGGCATACTTGATATTCAGAGATGGTCCAGGGATTGTGGAGAGCAAGCAAGGGTGGAATTGCAATGGAGTTGCACCAACCTCTTCCTCTCAACATTGTGCCTCACCAGGAGCGCAGAGCCAAAGGAGCCCTTCCCAATCTGCTCCAACACCTCGTATTGATCCATCTTCTTCTTCTTCTTCCCTAATCTGATTCAGCCCAAATAGCTTCTTCCCTGCCAAGAATCAAACGGCCCTGCTCGAGGGGAGTTCATCTCCATGGCGTCCCACGGAGGGAGGCTTGACGATGGCACGCTTCCTTGAAGGTTGAGGAAGAACCGGTCGTCCTCGAGGAGGACAAGTCCATCTAGGAGACAGAGTTGCACGTGGGGGTTGGGTAGGCGTCGAAGATGAACCGCCGGAGTCGCCGGAGTTGGAGGCGACCGAAGCCCTTGCCACCGAGGAGCGGCGAATCCAGCCGGATGGGTGGACGCAGCGGCGCGAGGCGAGCACAGGAGGAGTGTTCTGCGCGCCCCCGGAATCGGCCGGCCTAGATGGCGGCGACGGAGAGAGAGTTGGGTGAGTGGGAGGGGCGGATCTGGCCGCCGGCTGAGCCATCTCTCTCTCTCTCTCTCGTCCTTGGGTGCGGGTGCGGGGAGAGGGCGGCGGCGGTTGGGTGGCGCCTGCGGAGGAGTGGAGTGGAGTGGAGGCCGGCGGGGTTGGGGAGAGGATGGAGGTGGGCGATGGCGGCCGCCGGAGGCAGGGCCAGTCGACGAACACCCATGCAGCGGCGGCCGCGACGGCGGCGTGAGGAACCCTAGCGCGCGCGAGGGGCTAGGCGACAGGAGCGACTTGTCGCTGCGTTTTTCTTTTGGACGGGAGATCGGGAGGAGCAGAGATTTCCTGAGGGCTGTTTTTTTCTTCTGCATTGCGTGGGATGGGGTGGGGTGGGGTGGGGAGATGACGAAAAAACCAGCGAAAATAAACCGTCTCGGCTGAGTGGGAGGTGGGAGCAAGTACCAAAGAAGTACCAAAAAAGACCGGCTGAGGTGGGACGAAAATAAAACCCGGAACGCAACCTACCAACTGAGACATTAGGAGTTTAGATGAGCACCTTCGAGCGAGAACAAGCGGACATATCTTTATAAGTTGATGAAGTCTTGTTAATGCGCCCGCCATACCAAATCGAGGAACATCTGAGCATCCGCCCAAAGTCTAAAACTTGGACTCGGATGTGCAAGTCCCATCGTGAGAAATCTAACCAACTATGTTAAGCTCAATTCATTGTTTTCGTATCCTTTTAACTACCAGATCAAAAACCCTCGAATCAAAAGAAGACTGTTGGGATTCCTAAATATTTTTTTATGTATATCAAATCCCGAACAGAAATAAGGATCGTACTACCAATGTATAATTTCCAACACACAAAACTCCTACCCCGGTAATCCACTTACTTTTTGCAAATGATAGTCTGTTGTTCGTCAAGGACAGTACAGAGCTAATAAGTTATCCTCACTTCTGGAAAACTATTGCAATGCTTCTGGTCAAAGATATATTTGTCAAAGTGCTCTATATTCTTTAGCAAGGGCTGTTCTGACAATCTGAAATTGAAAAATAAAGAGCACTCTCAATGTGATGTGGAGTATATGCTCCCGGGCTCAAATGCATCCTGATGAACGTAAAATTGAAAAAATAGTAAAAAGAATTCTCAAAAATTTGTGTGGTAAACTTTGATAGTTGTTTTGTACGTTGTAAAATTTCAGCACGAAATGGCACTTGTGGAAGTTGTGGCGCAAAAAACAATTGCCGCTCCAAAAATGCTACTTTTGGAAACATTTTGGAATACCGATTTTGTTTTTTTACACGACTTCCACGAATGTCATTCATGCTAAAATTTGTTACGCATACAAAATATTTTTCAAACTTTACCACAAAAAATCATTTTTTTAATTTTTTTTACTATTTTTTGAACTTTATTGTTCATCGAGGTGCAGTTGGGCTCGCGGATCAGAATAGGATTTTCACTCCCAATGTCCCTAATGAATCCTTGTCAGGAAAATACCTTGGTATGTCGTCTGTTGTGGGCAACTGTAAGAATGCGGCCTTCAAATTCCCAAGGCCGTGTTTGGAACAAAATCAAAGGATGCATGGATAAATTGTTATCTGCTGGGAGCAAGGAGGTCCTTATGCTGTTCAACCGGTATATTTCATGTCCTACTTTAAACTACCATGCGACTTGTGCGAACACATTAACTCGTTGATCCGGAAATTCCGGTTTGGTAGTAAGGATGGGGAGGGGAAACCAAGCTGGGTTTCTTGGGCAATTATGACTAGACCAAAGTACGCTAGAGGGCTTGGCTTCTGGGATACTAAGCTTTCAAGCTTGCACTATTGGTACTCCCTTCATACCGGTGCATAAGTCGTCTTATAAAAATCAAATAATACCAAAACACTTAGGCGCGATGCATTAACTTCCATGTCATTTCTTGTTTCTTGACATGTATAAAGCAATCAAGCAATAAGAGGCATGTGGCGTGTATATTTTTAATGACTTTAGACTACCTAACACGGCAATGCAGTGGTCAGTTCATTGCATGCAATGGTATTAGTTAGCTAAGGCTGGTTGTAATGGGGAGTATCATATACTAGTATCATGCATATGATACTAGTGTATGATACTACCTCCCTAATGCATAGTATCATATATTAGTATCATGTTGTACTCTATTTATTGCCATGCATGACACAAAGTAGCATAGCATTTAATATGATACGGTATCATGATATGATACTACACCCTCTCTTTCTTCATTTAATGCTATGCCACCTCATCAAAATTGCCTAGTTGTCATGCATGATACTAGCTATGATACTACCATTACGACCAGCCTAATAAACTTTAAGTTCTCTCGTTTTCTCCTCCGTCTTGATCGCGGTGCACAACGTAAGATAACTTATGCACCGGCACGGTGGGAGTAAGGCAGGTGTGGCGTGTGCTCGTGGAACCTAATTCAAAGTGCACGGGTCCTGAAACCTATTTTCCAACGTGCGACTTCTTACATGCTGAGCTAGCGCAGTTCCCCATCGCAAATCTAGAGGTCTATCTTGCGAACGAAATCGGACAAAGGATATGGAAGTATTTCTGCCCACGGATGCTGAAGCGATCCTATCCATAGGCAATTGATGACTTCTAGTCTTGGGTGCACGAACGGAACGACATCTTTTCAGTATGGTCAGCATATCAGATGTTGGTAGACACTAAAATCTGTCATGAAACATGGCTCAAAGGGCGATCTGGTTCGCCAAACTCTGAAGGAGAGAACAAGGAGTGGTCCAAGATGTGGAGTGTCGATGTTCCGTCCAAAATAAAAATCTGTCTGTGGCGTCTCTACCATCAATCCATCACAACTTCTGATCTGTTACACCACCGGAAGATGTCAACTCAGTCAGTCTAAGAGGTTTGCGGCTCCGAGGATTCATGCCGGCACTCTCTCGTCGACCGCAACATGGCTCGCTGCATCTGGGCCCTTAAAAACGAGGATCTGGTCGAGGTGTTGATGAGTAACAGAGAACTTGATGCCAAACGTCCCATATTCAGTTTGATGGATTCTCTCTCCCATACAGATTTTGCTATTCGAACAAATGGTGGAATTTATTGGCTCAAAAGGGAGCATCAAAATGATATAAAACAAAATGAACACAAACTCGGCCTCTCCATAGTTATAGGATGCACACAATCAACAACAACATAAATAAACACCAACAAATAGCAAAGTCATATAATTTTTTATCATTTCATGCTGCTATATTATCGTTTATATATACTTTTATTACCATTTTATACTATTTTTATGGTGTAATTCTTATGGTGTGTTTATTGGAATCCGCTGAATTATGGATTTGTGATTAGAATGTTCATTGAATATTATTCAATCTTTTGAAGTTTCTTTGTTGTACAATTAAGTAGCTATGTATGCCTTATGAGTTATTTGTCTTCTCTTGCCAAGACAGATGGATAATTCTTCAAAGAGAGTGATACATAGTAGTAGGTTCAATCTTACGGTATCCTATATATCGATGACAGAATGGGGACACAAGACACGTATTTGTATTATTACTACTAAGGATAAAATGAAGAAGTTTAATATTATTGCTAGATTTCTTTCTCTCTACATCAAATCATCTTGTTTATTGCGTTGCTCTATTTTTATAAACTTAATACCTTGAGATGCATGCTGGATAGCGGTTTCGGGGTGGAGTAATAGTAGTAGATGCAATTGAATGATGGTCTACTTATCACTGATGTAATGCCTATACAAAATTATGCCATGAAATATCATAGTTATGAATGCTGCTTTCTGTCAGTTGCCCAATAGTAATTTGTCTATCATGCCCTTACGTGCTTTCAAGAGAGATACCACTAGTGAATCTATGGCCACCTAGGTCTATTCTCTATAAATACTAGCTTCTACAAAGTCGTCTTTTATTTGCTTTCATTATTTTGCCACTTCACTATACCATTATCTATCCACTATTTGCTTTTAACCGTGTAACTAGCAAGTCGAGGGGATTGGCAACGCCCTTGCCAAGTTGGGTGCAAGTATTTATTTGTTGTGCACAGGTGTTGCTTGCCTTGTTAGCTTGTTGACTCTTACTGGTTCGATTAAACCTTGATTCTTAACCGAAAGAAATGCTTTTGCTTTTATACTATATGACCCTTCTCTTCGGGAAATCTATCAACTCCTACAGGAGTAGCAGGGAGCGGAGCTCAAGTGCCTCCATCACTAAACTCAACCACCTAATGTTAGAATAGGTTTTCACCCTGGAGAACCAGTTCAAACATATCCGATCAATACCCTGAATAAGGTAACGACGTCAGACCATCGCCATTAATAGGTATAATCAAGCACAGGTTTTCACCCGGGAGCTCGAGACAGGGTGCTCGAGTAGCACCGCAATTGATGTCACATGTGTGTTGTCGCCAGCACTTTTTCACAATCCCTGCAGCTACACCTGCCGCCATTGCATAACCATCCCTTTACGTCAAGCCGCCATGCATAGTTTGCATCTCATCATGAAATCAACCACCAGACTTGAAGGGCTAAATCCTTATGAAGATCCTTCATGGCCACCACAATCCGCCTCTCCAAGGCCGGTCGGTGCAACCACGTACAGGCCCAAAGGAATTGGGGCCAGCTCGTCATGCAGCACCACGGGAGGCCGCAATAGAGTCTCCGTCGTTCCGCGCCTGCATGGGGCCACGGCCAAGTCCTTACGTCGCTCCCCCCTCTTGCACCCGCCGGCACACAAGCTCCTAACCACCACTTCCCTTCCCGCTTGAAGACCATCAGATCCGCCGCGAGCGCGCCGCCGAAGCCGTCTGGGCTTTGGCCGACGACATTCTCCGGCGACAGTGAGGGAAGAGAGGAGAGAGGGGCCCTAGGCTGCCGGATTTGGGACGCCCCAGTGCGGCCGGGAGCATAATTTTTGGATTGGCTTTTCACCCATTCTACATATTTTGTTACAATCCTTGTAACCCATTGGGCGATCAGGCATGCACACAGAAAGGCCACACATAAACAGATTTTCCAGGGGCCACTTGTCGTGGTACTAAGACTGACAGTAGAATGGGGGTAGGTATGGAGAGGCAAGATTCTAGCTATGGAGTAGTTGTATACACAAGGGATTTACGAGTTCAGGCCCTTCTCAGAGGAAGTAACAGCCCTATGTCTCGGATCCCTGAGGCGGTCGACTGGATTATATGTGTAGGAGTTACAGGGGTGCGAACCCCTCTGCCAGTGGAGGGGGGTGGCTTATATAGTGTCTGCCAGGACCCCAGCCAGCCCACGCAGCGGAGGGTTTAAAGTACATTAAGGCCAGGCGTTACCTGTAACGCCTTACATAAAGTGTCATCATGGCCATAAAGACTACTTAATTACAGACCGTTTGGATACAGAGTGGCTCTTGATCTCCTGGTGGTCGAGTGAGTCTTCATGGTCGACTGTCTTCAAGTCCGTCGAGTGGAATCCCTCTTGGTCGACTGGAAGGCAGCTTCTTCTAGAGATGTCGTTGGGGAGGGTACTTTGGACAGGTCCATGACCCTACCCTAGGTACATGACTTCATCATTAGCCCCCGAATGGATCGAGGTTTGAGTGAGAAAGGAGTTGATAATCTTTTCGACCAGTTTTTGTGCTCTTAGTATGTCTCATTCAGGATCAATGACTTTTTTAGAGATGGCATCAACTTTTCTTTCAGTCGCCTTGATCCATTCCTTTCCTCTGTCGTGTGAACTTTTGAACTTGGTAGTTTTCCGAGCGACGGATCGTAGGAAATCTACCGTCTGATAGGTTACTCTGCTGTTAGCGGATTTAGTGGGATCCGAATTTTGGGAAGCGCGCGAAGCGGGGAGGACCGCAGTACTCGGATGGGATAAGACGAAGACGCCTCGATTTCCGCGCCGCCTTTTTCGCCACGTATCACGCGCGCGACTGTTTCGGGATTTGACAGGATCGCCCGGGCCTACCTGTCAGCCACTCAGAAGTGTCCCTATATAAGGTGCCGGACGAGGGTTTTTGAACAGTGCGTCTCTATTCCCCTCTCCACCTTCCTCACCCTCGCCTGCTGCGCCCGCTTTTACCTCCGCCCACCCACTCCTCGCACGCCTCGCCGGCGACAGTGGTGAAGGAGAAGACGGTGGCGTTGGAGCGAGCGAAGAAAGCGACGGCGACGGCGAAAGCAAAGGGGAGAGCGACCAGTCGGGGTGGATCTTCGTCGCGGTCCCGCCTGCCACAAGGTTGGGTCCAAGGAGATTGGATCTGCTCGACCATCACCCAGCAGGATCTCGACGATCTGGCCAGTGAGGGACTAATCTCTCACGGGTCAGCCAGACTTCCGAGGACCGAGTGGCAACCGCAGCCGCTGGAGGGTGAGTGTGTTCTCCTAGCCACTCATGTAGATCGCGGATTTTCTCTGCCACCGAGTCTTTTCTTCCGAGGGTTTCTGAACTTCTTTGGGGCACAACTCCACCATTTCAGTCCCAATTCCATTGCCTACCTCACCGCTTTGGTGTCTCTGTGCGAAAACTTCCTGGGTTGTCGGCCGCACTAGGGTCTCTTTAAGCACATATTCACTTGTCGCTCTCAGACGGTGAAAAAGGCGAGTCCGGATGATGAGAGGACCAAAGTTATCCAGATTTGCGGGGGTCTTGGGATCCAAATGAGGAGTAAGAGTGCTTTTCCGGCCATGACCCTTCCCGAGTCGGTTAGAGGATGGCAGTCGACCTAGTTCTACTACCAAGACGAGTCGACACTGGGGCAGTCGACTGGTCTCCCTCTGTTTTCCATGGACCGAGTGAACAAGCCATCTTCCCTGAAGGCGGAGGAGAAGGCTCAGGTTAAAATGCTGATGGAGCGCGTAGTCCAGCTCATTCGGGATGGAGTGACTGGCATGGACCTTCTGGAGGATTTCCTTCGACGGCATATTCAACCACTCCAATACCGAGGCCACCCGATGTGGCTGTACTGTGGTACTGAAGATACCACTCGGGTCCATCCAGAAGCGGTCAGCGATGCCACACTGGAGAGGTGGATGACTGCCATCACAGGAAATAAGGATAACCCTCGTGGGGCTAGGAGGATCCCACCACTCGACCATACCTATGAGCCGGACAAGGTATGACCACTTATCCCTGGTTGTGGTCCTGTTTTATTCATTCTGTTTCACTGCAAATCGGTCAATTGACCTTTGTCTTGTTTTGTTGTCTGTCAGGCCACCACCGAATTGTACTCAATGCCCAATGGGGCGCAGGCACCGACTGAGGAGGAGGAAGGAAGTGGAGGCGAAAGCCCGGAGGAGTGGGATTCGGATGGTGATGACGACGATGAAGATGACGACTCTGATGAGGAGGAAGAGGAAGAGGAGGAGGAAGTTGCACCTCCCCGTTCTAAAAGATGCTCGAAGCTTGTCCATGACCCTGCAGTTGAACGCGGTAAGGGGGTCGCGCCTGTCGTGCAGTCGACCAAGCGTCCTCGGACGACTTCTCTGGTGCCGACTGAGAAAGCGCCGAAGCAATCTCGAGTGGCACCGTCGAAGCCGACGAAGGCCTTGCCGAAGATGAAGATGGTTATCCCCGCTATCTCAGGGTAATGACGTAACTTGAATTTTCTTGTTTCTCATGGATTTATACTTGGTTGATTCGTGAGCTGACCGACTGACTTCTGGAACTGCAGTGCTACTACTTCTGATACCTCGACCAGACCTGAGGATCATGAAATGGAGGATGCTGTCACTTCCAACCCTGGTATGGCCTTTGTAGCTCCGTTTTCAGTCGGTAGGATCTTCATTTTTAACTTTGGATCTTTTCTGCAGCTCCAACTAACATCATCATTGACCTTCCTGATGACGATGACGAGGAACCACTGAGGCAGAGGAGGAATAGGAAAGCGTCTGCTGGCAAGGCGACTCAGGACGTGTCAGCACCTGAGACATTGGTTGTGGAGGGGGACAGCGTCACTCGGCCTACCGTATCCTTTGCGGTGCCACTGACGAGTGTTCGCCCTTCGTCGTCGAGTGCTGCTTAGCCTTCACTTTTCTCGACACACCACGTCCCAGAAGACCAAGCAAGCGCTGCTAAAGAAGCAATACGTCAGGTGGGGGTCATGATGGAGCAAGTGAAGGCGATCCAAGATGCCAGTCAGGCGGCTTATGACGCCAGTTCAGCTCTTCAGAGCAATGTTCAGGTTAGTCGGTCACCGCCTGTTCTGTTAGGATATGATATCTGAAAATCTTAGTATCTACCGTACACCCACTGGGTGCGTCGATTGAAATTCCGGATTGGTGGGGGCACGCTGAGTGCACCCACTGGGTGTAGTCCCCAAGGCTATGGTGGACTGCTGGCAGTCGACCATAGTCTTTATGTCTTAAGCTTTTTCTTTACTCGATCAGGTCGAATGGATTCATAGACCGGTGGGGGCACGCTGAGTGCACCCACTGGGTGTAGTCCCCGAGACAGTGGTCGACTGCTGACAGTCGACTACAGTCTGAAGAACACCTCTCTCTCTCTCTCTTTTTAACTATCTGTTGGTCGACTGATCGACTCTAACTGATAGAACTAGTGGGGGCACGCTGAGTGCACCCACTAGGTGTAGTCCCCGAGACTATGGTCGAATGTTTATATTCGGCTGTAGTCTTAGAAATGCTATGATTTTTCCTTAGTCACTTGGAAGTGAATTGTCTTTGACATCTGTCAATTGGTTCTTCGCAGAAATCTTGCGAGCTTGCAGCTCGTTACACTGAGTTGGAGAACAAGCATCCAGCTCGAACTTGATCTGAAACTTGTCCAGGAGAACTTCACAAAGGCAAAGGAGGAGGCAAAAGGTATGTTTGGTGAGAATCTCGACGACTGCTTTTGTCTCTTGCCCATTTCTGAGTCTGATCTCACTGTGACTTTGCAGACAAACTGAGGGATGCTCTGAAGAAGAAAGACCTTGACTTGGCTGAGGCGCAGAAAGCGGCTTTAGAGAAGACCAAGTTCGCGGAGGAGAAGATGGCTTCAATCACCAAGCTCGAAGAGGAAAATACCAATCTGAAAGCTGCTCTTGATGCGGAAAAACAAGGAGGTAAGTCGACTGAAGAGTGACAAGATTGCTTTGAGTGACAAGGCCAGCGAGTTAGCGGGAAAGAAGAATGATCTGGAGGCTTATCTGGGAGGACTCGCCAAGAAGCTATTCCTCATGCTCGAAGGTAAGTCTTTGTACCAAACAGGCATCTTAATTATGATCATACCATCAAACTGTTATCTTGACTTTGGGGTTGTGCTTGCAGAGTTCTGCCAGAACTTTGAGGAGGAGACTGGTCGACTGGAAATAAACCCGGATCCCATCAACTCTCCTGTGAAAGACAAAGCCGCCATGAATGTGCTCCGACTCGAATCTCTCGTCGCTGCCGTTGTCGACTATCTCGCAAGGCTGAAGGTCGCAAATTCCTGCATCGACACAACACTCTGGCCAAGAGAGACGCTTCAGAACGACCTCGAGTCTTTGATGACTCGACTGAACGATGTTCTAAGTCGAGAGCAAGAATGGAAGAAGTCTTCTGCCAGGTGCGGTGCGGATGTTGCTCTATCTCTGGCTCGTGTTCACTGCAAGGAAGCGCGAGAGGACAAGCTGGCAGCCCTCAAGTTGGCCAATACTAAGAAGCATGATTTCCAATCCTTCATGGAGACCTTTATCGCTGCTGCTGCTCGGATCGCAGATGGAATCGACCTGGATGAATTCGTTGCGCCTTCCAGCCCTCCGCAGGAGGGGTAAAAAACTTCTATGCTTGATACTTTAAATTTGCCTCGGTATGCCGAGTGGTTTTTGTAACCGATAAACCTTAACAGGCTTAGTGCCTTAGCACTTTCGGTTCGTAAGACTTTATCTGAACTCGGATGCGACGTTGAATATGCTTGGATCTGGTTTGAGGTGTCTTTTGTAGGCTAGGATGAAGCACTTATTGCAATCGACTTGTTCCTCAACATACTTAGGCGAGCACTGGGCTGCAGCTAAACCCCCGAGTGGAAGGTTTGCTCTCCACTCGGTAGGATTTTCAAAAACTTAGGCGAGCACTGGGCTGCAGCTAAGCCCCCCCGAGTGGGAGGTCCGCTCTCCACTCGGTAGGATTTCAAAAACTTAGGCAAGCACTGGGCTGCAGCTAAGCCCCCGAGTGGGAGGTCTGCTCCCCACTCGGTAGGATTTTCAAAAACTTAGGCGAGCACTGGGCTACAGCTAAGCCCCCAAGTGGGAGGTCTGCACTCCACTCGGTAGGATTTTCAAAAACTTAGGTGAGCACTGGGCTGCAGCTAAGCCCCCGAGTGGGAGGTCTGCTCTTCACTCGGTAGGATTTTCAAAAACTTAGGCAAGCACTGGGCTGCAGCTAAGCCCCCGAGTGGGAGGTCTGCTCTCCACTCGGAAGGATATTTGCGGCATTAATCGACCTGCATCTCGTCTTCCTTGCGGAGCGCACATTATACTTGTGGCGTAGCTTGGAAGGAGAAGTGGCAGTCGACCTGTACCTCGTCCTCCCTGCGGGAAGCACATTATACTTGTGGCGTAGCTCGGAAGAGGAGGGTAGTAGTCGACCTGCACCTCGTCTACCTTGCGGAGCGCATGTTATACTTGTACTTAGGCGAGCACTATGCTGCACCTAAGCCTCCGAGTGGGAGGCTGGCTCACCACTCGGTAGGATTTTATTGAAACTTAGGCGAGTACTTGGACTGCAGCTAAGCCTCCGAGTGGGAGGCTGGCTCACCACTCGGTAGGATTTTATTGAAACTTAGGCGAGTACTTGGACTGCAGCTAAGCCTCCGAGTGGGAGGATGGCTCACCACTCAGTAGGATTTTATTGAAACTTAGGCGAAACGGATTCGCGGCTAAGCCTCCGAGTGAAAGGCTGGCTCATCACTCGGTAGGATTTTTACAAACTTAGGCGAAACGGATTCGCAACTAAGCCACCCACTGGGGGGGATTTTATTGAACAAACAAAAGTGACAACAATCGCTGGGAAAATTATAACACTATTGTCTTTGAAAAATGAACTACAGAAGTGCTTTTATTACATTTCCGAGTGGCTACTCAAGTGTAAAAGGGGTGGAGCAACTCCGCGTTCCAAGCTCGGGGCTCATCGATCTTGTGCTCGACATTGTAAAGTCGGTACGCTCTGTTGTGGAGAACCTTGGTGACGATGAAGGGACCTTCCCAAGAAGGAGCGAGCTTGTGTGGTTTCTGCTGATCCATTCGGAGAACCAAGTCTCCTTCCTGGAAGGCTTGACTCTTCACGTTTTTGGCGTGGAAGTGACGCAAGTCCTGCTGGTAAATGGTCAATCGGATCAGAGCCATCTCACTTTCTTCCTCTAGAAGGTCGACTGCATCCTGCCGTGCTTGTTCTGCTTCAGCTTCGGTGTAGAGCTCGACTCGGGGAGCGTTGTGAAGCATGTCACTCGGCAAGACCGCTTCAGCTCCGTAGACCAAGAAGAACGGAGTTCTCCCAGTCGACCGGTTAGGCGTGGTCCTTAATCCCCAAAGCACTGATGGGAGCTCGTCAACCCATGCACCAGCTGCATGCTTGAGATCACGCATCAATCCGGGTTTCAACCCTTTGAGAATCAGGCCATTGGCTCGTTCTGCCTGTCCATTCGACTGAGGATGAGCGACTGACGCATAGTCGACTCGTGTGCCTTGAGATGTGCAGAACGCTCTGAATTCCTCGGAATCGAAGTTCGACCCGTTGTCAATAATGATGTTGTGTGGGACTCCATATCTGAATATCAACTCTCTGATGAAGCTGACAGCAGTGCCAACATCAAGGTTCTTGATGGGTTTAGCCTCAATCCATTTGGTGAACTTGTCAACTGCTACCAGCACATGGGTGAAACCGCTTCTGCCTGTTCTCAGAGGTCCAACCATATCCAATCCCCATACAGCAAAGGGCCAGACGAGTGGTATGGTCTTTAAAGCTGAGGCGGGCTTGTGTGACATATTGGAGAAAAATTGACATCCTTCACACTTGTCGACTATCTCCTTTGCCATTTCATTCGCTCTTGGCCAGTAAAATCCGGCTCGGTATGCTTTGGCTACAATGGTCCGAGAGGACGCATGATGGCCACAGGTCCCCGAGTGGATGTCGTCAAGGATTATCCGACCTTCTTCTGGCGTTATGCATTTCTGACCAACTCCTGTCGCGCTTTCTCTGTACAACTGTCCCCTTATCACGGTAAAGGCTTTAGATCGACAAACGATCTGTCGAGCCTCCTCTTCATCCTCTGGGAGCTCTTTCCTTAAGATATACATGATATACGGCACTGTCCAATCGGGAGTGATCACCAGAACTTCCATGATCAGGTCGACCACTGCTGGAACTTCAACTACAGTCGGATCCGTGACACTTTTAGGCTGCGGAGCTTCTTCGGTAAAAGGATCTTATTTGACTGATGGAGTATGGATATGCTCCAAGAACACATCACTGGGAATGGCTTCTCTCTTGGAACATATCTTCGCCAAATCATCAGCCGCTTGATTCTTCAGTCAAGGTATATGGTGGAGCTCTAACCCTTCGAATTTCTTTTCAAGCTTCCTCACTGCATTGCAGTATCTAGTCATGGCTGGGCTTCTAACGTCCCACTCCTTCATCACCTGATTGACCACCAAATCTGAGTCGCCATAAACCATAAGGCGACGGACGCCGAAATGAAATGGCCATGCAACCCATACAAAAGCGCTTCATATTCGCTTCATTATTGGAGGAATCAAAGTGGATCTGGAGCACATATCGAGCTTATCTCCTCGGGGGAACCAAAACTACCCCAAAGACCGAACCATTTAACATCTTAGAGCCATCAAAGAACATGGTCCAATGCTCCGAGTGAACTTGAGTCGGCTGCTGTTGTTCAATCCACTCGGCAAGGAAATCTGCTATCGCTTGGGACTTAATGGCTTTCTTTGCCTCAAACTTGATATCAAGGGGAAGGAGTTCAATCGCCCATTTTGCCACTCGACCAGTTGCATCTCTGTTGTGAAGAATCTCTGATAGTGGGGCGTCGCTGACGACTGTAATAGAATGATCAGAGAAATAATGAGCAACCTTCTTCGTGGTCATGTAGATCCCATACACAAGCTTCTGATAATGAGTATATCTTTGCTTCGATGGGGTCAAAACTTCGGAAAGATAATACACTGGGCGCTGAACTTTGAAGGCTTTCCCTTCTTCTTCCCGCCGACCGTAAATCTTGATTGACGACTTGTCCTGTGGCTGCAATGTAAAGCAACAGAGGCTCTTTGCTGATTGGAGCAGCAAGCACCGGCTGGGTGGAGAGCAGAGCTTTTAGCTCGGCAAACGCTGCATCAGCTTCTAGAGTCCGCCCGAACTTGTCTGCCTTCTTCATCAGTCGGTAAAGAGGCAATGCTTTTTCACCGAGGCGAGAGATGAATCGACTTAACGCGGCCAAGCATCCAGTAAGCTTCTGGACATCGTGCACACGCACAGGGCGTTTCATTCGGAGTATGGTGCCAACTTTTTCTGGGTTAGCGTCGATTCCTCGTTCTGAAACGAGAAAACCGAGTAACTTTCCACCAGGAACTCCAAATGTGCACTTTGATGGATTAAGCTTGATATCATACCTCCTGAGATTGGCAAATGTTTCAGCGAGGTCAGTCAACAGGTCGGAACTCTTTCGTGACTTGACCACAATATCATCCATGTACGCTTCCACATTCCGACTGATTTGAGTGAGTAAACACTTTTGAATCATCCTCATGAACGTGGCTCCGGCATTCTTGAGACCGAATGGCATGGTGACATAGCAGAAGCACCCGAATGGAGTGATGAAAGTTGTTTTGATTTCGTCGGGTCCATACAGACGGATCTGATGGTACCCGGAATAGTCGTCTAAAAAAGACAATCTCTCACATCCCGCAGTTGAGTCGACAATTTGGTCGATGCGAGGGAGAGGAAAATGATCTTTCGGGCAGGCCCGATTGATGTGTTTGAAATCAATGTACATGCGAAGTGACTTGTCCTTCTTGGGCACCATGACAACATTGGCGAGCCACTCGGAGTGGTAAATCTCTCAGATAAACTCCGCTACCAGGAGCCGAGCCACCTTCTCGCCAATGGCCTTTCTCTTCTGGACGGCGGACCGTCGAATGTGTTCTTTGACAGGTTTTGCCTTTGGGTCGACTCGTAAACGATGCTCAACCAGCCCCTTGGGAACACCCGGCATGTCAGCAGGCTTCCATGCAAAGATGTCCAAGTTCTCACGGAGGAACTGGATGAGCGCTTCTTCCTATTTAGAGTCGAGTGTGGTGGAAATATGGGTCGGAGTAGCACTGGGGTCGGTCGGGTGAGTGTGAACGGGCTTCGTCTCACCAGACGACTGGAATGCTGACTCCGTGGTGGGCTTCTTGGCCCGCAATAAATCACTCGAATCTGCATTTTTCTTATACTCTTCCAGCTCCACCACTGTTATCTGGGAATCGGCAATCTTTGAGCCCTTCTGAAAGCACTCTTCGGCCATTTTCCGATTGCCAGTGATGGTGATCACACCCTTGGGGCCAGGCATCTTCAGTTTGAGGTACACATAACATGGTCGAGCCATGAAACGTGCATAAGCTGGCCTGCCCAAAATAGCGTGATAAGCACTCTGGAAATCCACAACTTCAAATGTCAGCTTCTCTTTACGGAAGTGCTTCGAATCGCCGAAAACCACATCTAGAGCTATCTGGCCGAGTGACTCAGCTTTCTTTCCAGGAATGACTCCATGGAAGCTCATGTTGCTAGAACTGAGCCTGGACATCAGAATGCCCATTCCTTTCAGCGTCTCCGCATACAATATATTCAATCCACTGCCACCATCCATCAGCACCTTAGTCAGTCGAGTGCCCTCGACGACCGGGTCGACCACTAAAGCTTGCCTCCCAGGGGTGGCTATGTGTGTCGGATGATCAGACTGGTCGAATGTAATGGCAGTCTGAGACCATTTCAGATAACTTGGTGTCGCCGGAGCGACCATATTTACCTCACGGTTGATAACTTTCAATCGACTTTTGCTCTCCACATCAGCAAAAATCATCAGGGTGGAATTGGAATGGGGGTATCCTGTTGGGGAACGTAGTAATTTCAAAAAAATTCCTACGCACACGCAAGATCATGGTGATGCATAGCAACGAGAGGGAGAGTGCTGTCTCGTACGCTCGTGACCGGCGAAGCGATCACAACGTAGAGGAAGTAGTCGTCGTTCTCCTCGCGATCCGACCGATCCCAGCGCCGTTACTCCGGCGCCCAGTTCTTGACACACGTGCAGCTCGATGACATCCCTCGTACTCGATCCAGCCGAGTGTCGAGGAGAGTTCCACGACGACGGCGTGGTGGCGATCTTGATGTTCTACGGCGCGAGCTTCGCCTAAGCTTCGAACGATATGACCGAGGTGGAATATGGTGGAGGGGGGCACCGCACACGGCTAAGGAACGATCCGTAGATCAACTTGTGTGTTCTAGGGTGCCCCCCTGCCCCCGTATATAAAGGAGCAAGGGGGAGGGGGGCGGCCGGCCAAGAGGAGGCGCGCCAGGGAGTCCTACTCCCTCTGGGAGTAGGATTCCCCCTCCAATCCTAGTTGGAATAGGATTCACCGGAGGGGAAAAGAGAGAGAGGGGGTCGGCCCACCTTTCCTAGTCCTAGTAGGACTAGGGGAAGGGGGGGAGGCGCGCGGCCACCTAGGGCTGGCCCTTTCTCCTTTCCACCAAGGCCCACTATGGCCCATATAGTTCCCGGGGGGTTCCGGTAACCTCCGTTACTCGATAAATTCCCGATTTCACCCGGAACCATTCCAAACTCAAATATAGGCTTCCAATATATCAATCTTTATGTCTCGACCATTTCGAGACTCCTCGTCATGTCCGTGATCACATCCGGACTCGAACTCCTTCGGTACATCAAAATACATAAACTCATAATATAACCGTCATCGAAACCTTAAGCGTGCGGACCCTACGGTTCGAGAACAATGTAGACATGACCGAGACACGTCTCGGTCAATAACCAATAGCGGGACCTGGATGCCCATATTGGCTCCTACATATTCTACGAAGATCTTTATCGGTCGAGACCGCATAACAACATACGTTGTTCCTTTGTCATCGGTATGTTACTTGCCCGAGATTCGATCGTCGGTATCCAATACCTAGTTCAATCTCGTTACCAGCAAGTCTCTTTACTCGTTCGTAATACATCATCTCACAGCTAACTCATTAGTTGTAATGCTTGCAAGGCTTAAGTGATGTGTATTACCGAGAGGGCCCAGAGATACCTCTCCGACAATCGGAGTGACAAAACCTAATCTCAAATCGCCAACCCAACATCTACCTTTGGAGACACCTGTAGTACTCCTTTATAATCACCCGATTCGTTGTGACGTTTGGTAGCACCCAAAGTGTTCCTCCGGTAAACGGGAGTTGCATAATCTCATAGTTATAGGAACATGTATAAGTCATGGATAAAAGCAGTAGCAACATACTAAACGATCTTGTGCTAAGCTAATGGAATGGGTCATGTCAATCAGATCATTCTACTAATGATGTGACCTTGTTAATCAAATAACAACTCTTTGTTCATGGTTAGGAAACATAACCATCTTTGATTAACAAGCTAGTCTAGTAGAGGCATACTAGTGACATATTGTTTGTCTATGCATTCACACATGTATTATGTTTCCGGTTAATACAATTCTAGCATGAATAATAAACATTTATCATGATATGAGGAAATATATAATAACTTTATTATTGCCTCTAGGGCATATTTCCTTCAGTCTCCCACTTGCACTAGAGTCAATAATCTAGATCACATCACCATGTGATTAACATCGATAGTTCACATCATCATGTGATTAACACCCATAGTTCACATCGTCATGTGACCAACACCCAAAGGGTTTACTAGATTCAGTAATCTAGTTCACATCGCTATGTGATTAACACCCAAAGAGTACTAAGGTGTGATCATGTTTTGCTTGTGAGAGAGTCTTAGTCAACGGGTCTTTCACATTCAGATCCGTTATGTATTTTGCAAATTTTTTTATGTCTACAATGCTCTGCACGAAGCTACCCTAGCTAATTGCTCCCAATTTCAATATGTATCTAGATCGAGACTTAGAGTCATCCAGATCAGTGTCAAAACTTGCATCGACGTAACCCTTTATGACGATCCTTTTGTCACTTCCATAATCGAGAAACATATCCTTATTCCACTAAGGATAATTTTGACCGCTGTCCAGTGATCTACTCCTAGATCACTATTGTACTCCCTTGTCAAACTCAGTGCAGGGTATACAATAGATCTGGTATACAGCATGACATACTTTATAGAACCTATGGCCAAGGCATAGGGAATGACTTTCATTCTCTTTCTATCTTCTGCCGTGGTCGGGTTTTGAGTCTTACTCAATTTCACACCTTGTAACACAGGCAAGAACTCTTTCTTTGACTGTTCCATTTTGAACTACTTCAAAATCTTGTTAAGGTATGTACTCATTGAAAAAACTTATCAAGCATCTTGATCTATCTCTATAGATCTTGATGCTCAATATGTAAGCAGCTTCACCGAGGTCTTTCTTTGAAAAACTTCTTTCAAACACTCCTTTATGCTTTGCAGAATAATTCTACATTATTTCCGATCTACAATATGTCATTCACATATACTTATCAAAAATGCTGTAGTGCTCCCACTCACTTTCTAGTAAATACAGGCTTCACCATAAGTCTGATAAAACTATATGCTTTGATCAACTCATCAAAGCGTATATTCCAACTCCGAGCTGCTTGCACCAGTCCATAGATGGATCATTGGAGCTTGCACACTTTGTTAGCTCCTTTGGATCGAAAAACCTTCTGGTTGCATCATATACAACTCTTCCTCCGAAACCCATTCAGAATGCAGTTTTACATCCATTTGCCAAATTTCATAAATTGTGGCAATTGCTAACATGATTCGGACAGACTTAAGCATCGCTACAGCTTGAGAAAATCTCATTGTAGTCAACATCTTGAACTTTGTCAAAACCTTTTTCGACAAGTCTAGCTTTGTAGATAGTAACACTACTATCAGCGTCCGTCTTCCTCTTGAAGATCCATTTATTTTCTATGGTTTGCCGATCATCGGGCAAATCCATCAAAGTCCATACTTTGTTCTCATACATGGATCATATCTCAGATTTCATGGCCTCAAACCATTTTGTGGAATCTGGGCTTATCATCGCTTCCTCATAGTTCGTAGGTTTGTCATGGTCAAGTAACACGACCTCCAGAATAGGATTACCGTACCACTCTGGTGCGGATCTCACTCTGTTTTACCTACGAGGTTCGGTAGTAACTTGATCTGAAGTTTTATGATCATCATCATTAACTTCCTCACTAATTGGTGTAGGTGTCACAGAACCAATTTCGTGATGAACTACTTTCCAATAAGGGAGCTAATACTGTTACCTCATCAAGTTCTACTTTCCTCCCACTCACTTCTTTCGAAAGAAACTCCTTCTCTAGAAAGGATCCATCTTAAGCAACGAATATCTTGCCTTCGGATCTGTGATAGAAGGTGTACCCAACAATTTCCTTTGGGTATTCTATGAAGACGCACTTCTCCGATTTGGGTTCGAGCTTATCAGGATGAAACTTTTTCACATAAGCATCGCAACTCCAAACTTTAAGAAACGACAACTTTGGTTTCTTGCTAAACCACAGTTCATATAGTGTCGTCTCAACGGATTTAGATGGTGCCCTATTTAACGTGAATGCAGTTGTCTCTAATGCATGATCCCAAAACGACATTGGTAAATCGGTAAGAAACATCATAGATTGTACTATATCCAATAAAGTACGGTTATGACGTTCGGACACACCATTATGATCTGGTGTTCCAGGTGGCATGAATTTGTGAAACTATTTCACATTGTTTTAATTGAAGACCAAACTCGTAACTCAAATATTTGTCTCCGCGATCAGATCGTAGAAACCTTATTTTCTTGTCACGATGATTTTTCCACTTCACTCTGAAATTCTTTGAACCTTTCAACTATTTCAGACTTATGTTTCATCAAGTAGATATACCCATATCTGCTCAAATCATCTTGTGAAGGTCAGAAAATAACGATGCCCGCCGCGAGCCTTAACACTCATTGGATCGCATACATCAGTATGTATTATTTCCAATAAGTCAGTTGCTCGCTCCACTGTTCTGGAGAACGGAGTCTTAGTCATCTTTCCCATGAGGCATGGTTCGCAAGCATCAAGTGATTCATAATCAAGTGATTCCAAAATCCCATCAGCATGGAGTTTCTTCATGCGCTTTACACCAATATGACCTAAATGGCAGTGCCACAAATAAGTTGTACTATCATTATTAACTTTGCATCTTTTGGTTTCAATATTATGAATATGTGTATCACTATGATCGAGATCCAATGAACCATTTTCATTGGGTGTGTAACCATATAAGGTTTTATTCATGTAAGCAGAACAACAATTTATTCTCTTACTTAAATGAATAACCGTATTGCAATAAACATGATCAAATCATATTTATGCTCAACGCAAACACCAAATAATATTTATTTAGGTTTAACACTAATCCCGAAAGTATAGGGAGTGTGCGATGATGATCATATCAATCTTGAAACTACTTTCAACACACATCGTCACTTCACCCTTAACTAGTTTCTGTTTATTCTACAACTCCCGTTTCGAGTTACTACTCTTAGCAACTAAACCAGTACCAAATACCGAGGGGTTGCTATAAACACTAGTAAAGTACACATAAATAACATGTATATCAAATATACCTTTGTTTACTTTGCCATCCTTCTTATCCGCCAAATACTTGGGGTAGTTCTGCTTCCAGTAACCAGTCCCTTTGCAGTGTTAGCACTCAGTTTCAGGCTTTGGTTCAGCTTTGGGCTTCTTCGTGGGAGTGACAACTTGCTTGTCAATCTACTTGAAGTTCCCCTTTCTTTCCCTTTGCCCTTTTCTTGAAACTAGTGATCTTGTCAACCATCAACACTTGATGCTCTTTCTTGATTTCTACCTTCGTTGATTTCAACATCACGAAGAGCTCGGGAATCATTTTCGTCATCCCTTGCATACTATAGTTCATCACGAAGTTCTACTAACTTGGTGATGGTGACTAGAGAACTCTGTCAATCACTATCTTATCTTGGAAGATTAACTCCCACTTGATTCAAGCGATTGTAGTACCCAGACAATCTGAGCACATGCTCACTAGTTGAGTGATTCTCCTCCATCTTTTAGCTATAGAACTTGTTGAAGACTTCATATCTCTCAACTCGGGTATTTGCTTGAAATATTAACTTCAACTCCTGGACCATCTCATATGGTCCATGATGTTCAAAACATCTTTGAAGTCCCGATTCTAAGCCGTTAAGCATGGTGCACTTAAACTATCAAGTAGTCATCATATTGAGCTAGCCAAACGTTCATAATGTCTGCATCTGCTCCTGCAATAGGTCTGTCACCTAGCGGTGCATTAAGGACATAATCCTTCTGTGCAGCAAATGAGGATAAACCTCAGATCACGGATCCAATCCGCATCATTGCTACTAACATTTTCAACACAATTTTCTCTAGGAACATATCAAAAAACAAACATATGAAAGCAACAACGCGAGCTATTGATCTACAACATAATTTGCAAAATACTACCAGGACTAAGTTCATGATAAATTTAAGTTCAATTAATCATATTACTTAAGAACTCCCACTTAGACAGACATCTCTCTAGTCATCTAAGTGATCACGTGATCCAAATCAACTAAACCATAACCGATCATCACGTGAGATGGAGTAGTTTTCAATGGTGAACATCTTATGTTGATCATATCTACTATATGATTCACGCCGACCTTCGGTCTCCGTGTTCGAGGCCATATCTGCATATGCTAGGCTCGTCAAGTATAACCTGAGTATTCTGCGTGTGCAAAACTGGCTTGCACCCGTTGTAGATGGACGTAGAGCTTATCACTCCCGATCATCACGTGGTGTCTCGGCACGACGAACTTTGGCAACGGTGCATACTCAGGGAGAACACTACTTGATAATTTTTAGTGAGAGATCATCTTAAAATGCTACCATCAATCAAAGCAAGATAAGATGCATAAAGGATAAACATCACATGCAATCAATATAAGTGATATGATATGGCCATCATCATCTTGTGCTTGTGATCTCCATCTCCGAAGCACCGTCGTGATCACCATCGTCACCGGTAGCGACACCTTGATCTCCATCGTAGCATCGTTGTCGTTTCGCCATCTATTGCTTCTCGACTATCGCTACCGCTTAGTGATAAAGTAAAGCAATTACAGTATGCGTTGCATTTCATACAATAAGCGACAACCATATGGCTCCAGCCGATTGCCGATAACCGGTTACAAAACATGATCATCTCATACAATAAAATATAGCATCACGTCTTGACCATATCACATCACAACATGCCCTGCAAAAACAGGTTAGACGTCCTCCACTTTGTTGTTGCAAATTTTACGTGGCTGCTACGGGCTTAAGCAAGAACCAATCTCACCTACGCATCAAAACCACAACGATACTTCGTCAAATAGACTCCGTTTTAACCTTCTCAAGGACCGGGCGTAGTCACACTTGGTTCAACTAAAGTGAGAGAGACAGACACCCACCAGTCACCTTTAAGCAACGAGTGCTCGTGGCAGTGAAACCAGTCTCGCGTAAGCGTCTGCGTAATGTCGGTGCAGGCTGCTTCATCTCACAATACCGCTGAACCAAAGTATGACATGCTGGTAGGTAGTATGACTTGTATCGCCCACAACTCACTTGTGTTCTACTCGTGCAAAACATCAAACCATAAAACCTAGGCTCGGATGCCATTGTTGGGGAACGTAGTAATTTCAAAAAATTCCTACGCACACGCAAGATCATGGTGATGCATAGCAACAAGAGGGAGAGTGTTGTCTCGCACCCTCGTGAGACCGAAGCGGAAGCGATCACAACGTAGAGGAAGTAGTCGTCGTTCTCCTCGCGATCCGACCGATCCAGCGCCGTTACTCGGCGCCCCGAGTTCTTGACACACGTACAGCTCGATGGCGTCCCTCGTACTCGATCCAGCCGAGTGTCGAGGGAGAGTTCCGTCGGACGACGGCGTGGTGGCGATCTTGATGTTCTACGGCGCAGAGCCGCTTAAGCTTCGCAGAACGATATGACCGAGGTGGAATATGGTGGAGGGGGGCACCGCACACGGCTAAGGAACGATCCGTAGATCAACTTGTGTGTTCTAGGGTGCCCCCCTGCCCCCGTATATAAAGGAGCAAGGGGGAGGGGGCCGGCCGGCCAAGAGGAGGTGCGCCAGGGAGTCCTACTCCCTCTGGGAGTAGGATTCCCCCTCCAATCCTAGTTGGAATAGGATTCACCGGAGGGGGAAAGAGAGAGAGGGGGCCGGCCCACCTTTCCTAGTCCTAGTAGGACTACGGGAAGGGGGGAGGCGCGCGGCCACCTAGGGCTGGCCCTTTCTCCTTTCCACCAAGGCCCACTATGGCCCATATAGTTCCCGGGGGGTTCCGGTAACCTCCCGGTACTCCGAGAAATTCGATTTCACCCGAACCATTCGAACTCCAAATATAGGCTTCCAATATATCAATCTTTATGTCTCGACCATTTCGAGACTCCTCGTCATGTCCGTGATCACATCCGGGACTCGAACTCCTTCGGTACATCAAAATACATAAACTCATAATATAACCGTCCATCGAAACCTTAAGCGTGCGGACCCTACGGTTCGAGAACAATGTAGACATGACCGAGACACGTCTCCGGTCAATAACCAATAGCGTGACCTGGATGCCCATATTGGCTCCTACATATTCTCGAAGATCTTTATCGGTCGGACCGCATAACAACATCGTTGTTCCCTTTGTCATCGGTATGTTACTTGCCCGAGATTCGATCGTCGGTATCCAATACCTAGTTCAATCTCGTTACGGCAAGTCTCTTTACTCGCTTCGTAATACATCATCTCACAGCTAACTCATTAGTTGTAATGCTTGCAAGGCTTAAGTGATGTGTATTACCGAGAGGGCCCAGAGATACCTCTCCGACAATCGGAGTGACAAAACCTAATCTCAAATCGCCAACCCAACATCTACCTTTGGAGACACCTGTAGTACTCCTTTATAATCACCCGATTCGTTGTGACGTTTGGTAGCACCAAAGTGTTCCTCCGTAAACGGAGTTGCATAATCTCATAGTTATAGGAACATGTATAAGTCATGGATAAAAGCAAGTAGCAACATACTAAGCGATCTTGTGCTAAGCTAATGGAATGGGTCATGTCAATCGATCATTCTACTAATGATGTGACCTTGTTAATCAAATAACAACTCTTTGTTCATGGTTAGGAAACATAACCATCTTTGATTAACAAGCTAGTCTAGTAGAGGCATACTAGTGACATATTGTTTGTCTATGCATTCACACATGTATTATGTTTCCGGTTAATACAATTCTAGCATGAATAATAAACATTTATCATGATATGAGGAAATATATAATAACTTTATTATTGCCTCTAGGGCATATTTCCTTCATATCCTCCATCACTGTCCTCTTTGTCCTCTGCCTTGTCCGACTCCTTTTCCTTATCCTTGGGCTGTTTTCCTTGAAACTGCTGAATTAAGAGCCGGCACTGGCGAGTGGTATGCTTTGGGTAGATGAAGTTACCCTCTTCGTCTTTCTTCGTGTGGATGTGACACGGCAAATCCATCACATCGTTTCCTTCCTTATCCTTCACCTTCTTGGGGTTCCAGGATCCTTTGGGCTTCCCTTTGAATTTGCCCTGAGTCACGGCCAGGGCCTCTCCAGGAGCAGCAGGCTTGGCTTTCCGCTTCTGCTTCCAACTGGAGTTTCCTTTTTCCGACTGACTCGGCTTGTACTTGCCACTCCGGAGTCGATCCTCTTCTTCACTATTGGCGTACTTGGTGGCAATCTCCATCATTCGACTCAGGGTCATATCTCCGGTCCGACCAAACTTCAAACTTAACTCTCTGTTCTTAACGCCATCCTTGAAGGCACAGACTGCCTGATGATCAGACACGTTCTCCACCGTATGATGCGAAGTGATCCATCTCTGTATGTAATCTCTCAAGGTCTCATTTGACTTCTGCACGCAGACCTGCAACTCTGTCAATCCTGCTGGTCGCTTGCAAGTTCCCTCAAATGTCTTGACGAACACTCGGGCAAGATCTTCCCAAGTGTAAATGCTGCTAGGAGCCAACTGATTCAACCAGGCTCTGGCTAAACCCTCCAACATGAGTGGTAGGTGTTTCATAGCCACCTCATTATTGCCACCGCCGATCTGCACGGCCACTCGGTAGTCCTCGAGCCAAGTTTCAGGCTTGGACTCACCAGTGAACTTACTTACCCCAGTTGCCCACCTGAAGTTGGGAGGGATCACCGCGGCTCTGATGGCTCTGCTGAAACATTCTGGCCCCGAAACATGGACTCGGCTGCTGGTGGGCGCATCTCTGTTGTGGCCTTCTCGATGAGCTCTGTCCCGGTCGACCAAGCCTTGCATGATGATGGATCTCGCATCAAAGCCTGGTTCCCTGGGGTCGACCGGAGCTCTTCACCCAACACTGAGCTGACGCCTGTAATCTTGCTGCCGAGGGGCGTAAGACCCACCCCTTGGGGGAGGAGTGGGCACTCGATGTCGATAATCGCGATCGAATCGGTCATCATACAGATCACGTCGGCCTCCACGTCCCTCACGCCGTGGAGGCGATCTTGGGCTATTAGCCGACTGGACTGTATTCGCAGCGACAGATCGATTGTGAATCCTATTGCGCGACTGTGACACAGCTGAATTCTGATCCCCTACTGCCCGCAGCAAATCCCGGATCTGCATCAAGCCTCTGCCAGCCTCCGACTGAGAGGGGTGAATTGACTCTGCTATACGGGCCGCAGCTGCTAAATTCTGAATCGGGGTTCGATATACCTGAGTTGGTTGCGGAAAGAGTTGACGTCGACTGGAGTCAGGTACTCGTTGCCGCGCACGCTCGTCGAGTGCTCGCTGGAGGTTCTCCAGTCGAGTGCGTTCAGCCAAGTTGGCCAAACGCGCCTCTTCCAAGGCACGAGCCTCGGGAGTTTCTCCTGCGATGGGAGTATGCAGGGCATCCATGTTCCGGCGGCGAAGATCTTCCCTTTGCAGAGAAGTGAGCGACTCGGGTTGATATTCCTCGTGGGCCTGAGCGGGGTCGCCTCCGTCGTCTATCCCGTCGGTGTGGGGGAAGCCAGGAGGACTACGAGGCCCATTGACCATCAGAACCTCCGCCGCTGGATCACTCTTTCGCTTTTCGGATGCGATCTCTGAGCCGTCGGCGATCGAACATGCGTAGAGAGATTCGTCGGGCTCGATTGCCGCAACTTGGGTGGTGGCCGATTGGCGACCCACTACGTGTCTCACCCACCGCTGGAGCCTCGACCGACTAGGCGGTTCTTGCGGCAGCGAAAGCAGGAGGAGGGCGACACGAAGTCGACCGATCTGGTCGACGGTTGCCGCAGCAGGATGCCGCGGACACACGCACGAAAATGCGTCGCACCGTGGACGGGGAGCGCGTCAATGTCGAGTGGAGCCTCCTGGAGCCAAGCAGAGTCGTCGGCGATGAACGTGAGCGCGCCGAGACGGATCTCGCGGCCCTCGACCAGAACTCCGCCAGAAACCATGATGAAGGCGATCGGAACAATTGCAACTTCTCCAAAAAGTCGCTAAGACACCTGCCCCACGGTGGGCGCCAACTGTCATGGTACTAAGACTGATAGTAGAATGGGGGGTAGGTATGGAGAGGCAAGATCCTAGCTATGGAGTAGTTGTATACACAAGGGATTTACGAGTTCAGGCCCTTCTCGGAGGAAGTAACAGCCCTACGTCTTGGAGCCGTGAGGCTGTCGACTGGATTATATGTGTATGAGTTACAGGGGTGCGAACCCCTCTGCCAGTGGAGGGGGTGGCTTATGTAGTGTCTGCCAGGACCCCAGCCAGCCCATGCAGCGGAGGGTTTAAAGTACATTAAGGCCAGGCGTTACTTGTAACGCCTTACATAAAGTGTCATCATGGACATAAAGACTACTTAATTACAGACCGTTTGGATACTGAGTGGCTCTTGGTCTCCTGGTGGTCGAGTGAGTCTTCATGGTCGACTGTCTTCAAGTCCGTCGAGTGGAATCCCTCTTGGTCGACTGGAAGGCAGCTTCTTCTAGAGATGTCCTTGGGGAGGGTACTTTGGACAGGTCCATGACCCTACCCTAGGTACATGACTTCATCACCACTATCAACTCATCAGTTCGTTAAGAGGTACTCCCTCCGGTCCTTTTTACTCTGCATATTAGGTTTGTCTGAAGTCAATCTCATCCAACTTTGACCAAGTTTATATAAAAAATTATTGACATTTACATAACAACACCAACACCATTAGATTCATCTCGGAATATATTTTCATATTATATTTATTAGATATTATAGATGCTAATAATTTCTAATATAAATTTGGTCAAACTTAGCTAAGTTTGACTTTTGGCAAATCCAATGTGCAGACTAAAAAGGACCGGAGGGAGTACATCAGGGAACTGGAGTGCTGCAAGCCAAAGAAACCACAACCAAGTCCTCAAGCTAGTGTTAGACAGTTGCAAAGATGGATCCCACCGAAGAATGGTTCAGCAAAAAATCGAATTGACGCGGCTGTGTTGCGGAATTCGGCGGAAGGTTCTTACAATGCCATGTGTAGGGACTCTACAGGAAAGTACCTGGGTTCATCTGCTATCAAATCAAATGTTCGGGGGTTACGGATGTTGCTTCCTTGGAGGCAATGGCATGTCCAGAAGCACCTGCTCTCTCCCTCGACCAATCATCCTGCTTCGCACGGCGACTCAACGTCCGTAGGCGCCGACGAACACGCGTTGGTGATTAAGATGGCTGGTTGTACTGCAATCGGGATTTGTAAACTTAGTCACACATCACCGATTTACTTGCATTTCCAGCAATTTTTAAGGGTCGGCCTTTCCACTGGTATCAGCAAGTAGAAGAGTCAATTTATTTGGAGAGTTTGTCAATTCATGCATGTACGCTGATGCCAGTGGCGTAGCCAGGCCCCAGGCTACACTGGCCATGGCCTGGGGCGTGGCAGCAAGCTCCTTTGTTAATTCTAGGTACTGTAGCAACTATTCACCACTTTTCATTGTTGTAGCATGAGCTTGGCCCGGGTCGTCGCTTGATCCTCGCTACGCCACTGGCTGATGCCAATATAAAAAGTTATTTGCACGGTTCATCTCAACACTAATTCTAGACGTCGCAGCAAGGCGCTCCTTTGCTATGTCCGTAGAGATGAGAGCTTCATATCATAGGATACCAGATGTGCTAGTTCCCTTCCGCAAAGATAAGTACATTTTTGTTGCGAGCTACCAAGATACATTTTCAGCCTAGTGAAAGAAACAAAAAGTGCACTCACAAATATCTATCCTTTGTATCTCAGCGAAAAGTAGATGAACATCAAGAGGTTCAGCACGCTGAGACCAGCCATCATCCAGAAGAAGTAATCGAGGTGGCCTTCGTTGAGGTCATCCGGGATCCACCCGGGTGCGCTGCCACGCCCCGTCGCCGACGCGACCACGCCCAGCACGGCGGAGTTGAGGTAGTTCCCAGCCGAGATGGCGAGCTGGGCGAGCGCCGCGCCCATGCTCCTCATGGACTCCGGGGACTCGTCGTAGAAGAACTCCATGATGCCGACGCTGGTGAACACCTCGGCCACGCCGAGCACGACGTAGGACGGCGTCTGCCACATGATGTTCACGCTCCGGCCGGCTCTGGCCGCCGCCAGCCGCCTCGTCTCGACCGACGCGGAGTAGGCCATGCCAAGCACGGACAGCGCGAGGCCGACGCCGAGGCGCTGCAGCTGCGAGAGGCCCCGGTCCCTTCCGGTGGCGCGCCGCACGAGCGGCACCAGCACGAGGTCGTAGACGGGGATGAAGGCCGCCACAGCGAGGATGTCGAACGTCGAGAGGGAGGCCGGCGGGACCGTGAACCTGCCGACGTGTTGGTCCATGGCCATGCCCTGCTCGATCAGGGTCGACGACATCTGAGCGGTGACCGCGAAGAAGAAGAGCAGAGACGCCCAGACGGGGAACACCCGCAGCAGCATCTTCAGCTCGTCGACCTGCGACACCGTGCATGTCCTCCATGGGTCCATCGTCTCCACAGCCTTGCCCGAAGATGGCGGTACTACAATGGCAGCCTTGTCAAGGAACCTGAACTGACTGGTACGCTCAGTGCTGCAATTGGCTTCACTCTCCCCATGCAGCAGGGCCGAGTCATCGTCATCAGGCAACTTGAGACGATAATTCCTTGCAGCGGCGACGACCACCTGTGACAACCTCTTCAGAGGGCTTCCACCCAGTTTCTTGTACCGGTAAACCTTCCTGCCGGACACGAACACGACGAGCCCAAAGCCCATCAGCACCCCCGGGATCGCGTACCCGACTCCCCACCCGACATTGTCCTGCACCCACACAAGCACGGTCGTCGACAGCAGGGAGCCGACGTTAACCAGGAAGTAGTACCAGTTGAAGAAGGAGCCCTTGGTCACCCGCTCCACGGGGTCGGCGCTGTCGAACTGGTCCGCCCCGAGGGCCGACGTACACGGCTTGATGCCGCCGGTCCCCAGGGCGACGAGGTAGAGCCCTAGGTAGACCATGGCTCGCTGGATTTCGCTGGTGCTTAAAGATGGCATCAGCACCGGGAGCGACGCTGACAATGTCATAACCAGCATCCCCTACCAGCACAAGAGAACTAGTATTCAGAAATGTTGTGCCTTGCAGAGAATGACACATATTTTTTTTGATAAACGAAAATTTCTTTCTTTATGTATTCAGAAAAAAACTTACACCGGTATAGACTGAAAGGAAGACTACTATTGCCCGGTATCTCCCCCAGTATGTGTCGGCCAAGAAGGCTCCGATGAGCGGCGTGAAGAAGCAACTGCCGATCCAGGTCGACACGTTCCTCGCGGCGTCGACATTGCTCTCGTGCAGCACGCTTGTGAGGTACGTGACCAGGTTCTTCTGGATCCCGAAGAAGCAGATGCCTTCGGTGAATTCAGCACCTAATACGAATGTGATGTGCAGGAGTCAACTGATTAGTTTGGAAGGGCTAATGCAAGTGGGAAGATGAGGAAGATTGTGTGAACATTTCGCCAGTACCTAAAATGAAGTAGCATGCTCTCCAGTTCCCTGTAGTACGCCTCCTAGCAGGCTGTTTGTTGATATCAACTGTCCCATCACTTGTGTATTCTGAACCTTCATCCTGATGAACGGTACGAAACAAAAGTTTCAGTAATACTAAGCGTAAGTTTAATAAATAGGAAACACCAAGCAGTAAGCGTCTCTGTTCCTTCAAAACAGAAGTGGCAAGATGCAGGATTATGCACATTCAGATGAAAAAAAAATTGTGTTCAAATGAAAACTTTAATTGCAATCCTCAGCTATACAAGGAAGTGTAGAAATTAGAAAACACCAGCAGCTTCGACATCATACGGTTCATTTTACTCTTCTTGTAGTACCGAAAATTATCCGTCTTGTATTGATTCTGAAGCGAACAAAATTTTGAGTTGAGAATGTTTTGTTCCAACAGCTGATGATCGCTAAAATGAAAATGACTAGCTAGAGGGGTCATGCATGATAAAGAGAAGAAATGTGACCTGAGGAGGCAGGCGGTGAATCAGCGGCTTCTCCTCATCTGCTGCTGCTGCTTCCATGTGAGCTCCAGATATGTTGTTGGTCCTCACTGCTCAGCAGCAATACAAGGGTTGTGTGCGACTCAACTCCCTATACATACATCAGGTCTGGCCTGGATTGCACTATCATGGAATTTATCACCTTTGATAGTGAAAGCATGCGCCGTTGCTTCTTAAAGAGAAAGGTTCATCTGCAGAGAAACGTAAAATTTCAAATAAACCTAGAAAGAGCAGGAGAGAGAGAGAGAGAGAGAGAGAGAGAGAGAGAGAGAGAGAGAGATGAATACAGACCTGATGGATGGAGCAGAGGATGGGAGAGATTCGGAGGCCCTCTTCCTCTTCCTCTTCCTCTTCCTCCGTGACTGAATCTGATCTGAATGTCGCCGGCCGGGCCACAGTTGGTTCCAATTAATCAGCAGTTAGAGTAGTGAGTAAGCTGCCACGGTGGAGGTAGGTTGAGGTGTCACATACAGGGCCACTCGTCTCACCAACCAACGAACCAACATATAGGTATAGCCCAATCAATGGCTCACAGCCTCGCGCGTCATCGTATACTCGTATCCATGAGTTTAGAAGAACCTATGAATAACTTCGTGCACATTGACAGGACAAACGCCAAGTTTACATCAGGTGATTATAAGCAAGGCATATTTTCAATAAAAGTACACCGTCCTCGGAGATCAATATACAAGCGGTGTGGTGCCGAATTCATAAGAAATACTACTAGTACAGATGATGCGACCAGAGAAAACAGCAACACTGCATGCACTATAACAAGTTTCAGGTTCAGGTCAAACATCTCATCCAAACACAAAAGCCTTTCTGCTAAAACTAAATAAAGTGAGAGGCGGGCGAATGGAAATCGTGCAGTCAGGGTGGGGGCACACGGCACCGATTTCCGTTACCGATAACGGATCAGCGAACCGGAAACCGTATTTCTTAGTCACACCTGACAACCCACAAATTCAAGTACCAGCATTATTGGACCAAAAGAATGACAGAGGAACTTACAGTCTGAGCGAGAACATGGATCATTGATATTGACTTGCTTACGACGTACGCCACACGTACTCAAGATCTTCAAAATTTCACGAATTCCCTCGTCAACTTTTCCACATTCAATGTTCACAACCTTCAGGTGTGCAGACACAAATGATTCTTTTACTGTTTCTTGTGCTCCTGTTGTTCCAACGAGTTTCTGCATCATACAACAAATTTAGTAAGATAATAGAATATAAATGAAAATTCTTTTAAAATAGAGCAAAATATTTGTATAAAGAGCATCGGTATACCTCAGTGTTACCCAGCTGAAGAGTGAGCATCTCAAGAACTGGAGAGTGTTGGAGAATGCAAACCAAGTCAATAGTCGTGAACCACTCATTGAGAAGCAGAGTCTTTAAGTTGCCAAATATAGGGTGCCGTTCTAAATCCCAGCTGTAGATAATCTGCACAAATCGCAAAGGGAAGAAAAAAGAAGTCTGAGGCTCTAAAAGACAAAACAACTTCAGTTAGTGGGAATTTTGGGTAGGCAAACATTGCACCTTGAGCCCTGGGAATATCAATTCTTTATCCAATTAAACCACTATGTTATTTATTCATTCAGGACCTTTTTTAGTGAAGTTGGGAGGGCAAGCCCCTACCTATATTTTATAAAAGCCTACAGTGGGGAAAGTACATCACATGTTTCAGCACGATGCACGGGGAAGAGAGATAGAAAAATTTAGAGACCTACTACTGGTGAAGGTAAAACTATAAAAGTACCAAACTGTGGCAATGAAAATAAGCGATTTGCTTATGCAGCTCTATCAATGGTCAGAGGCATTACAAGAAAAACGGAATTGCTTTGCATACGACTTTAAAATGTACGATTCAGTCCGACCCAGTGATCCCACGAATGCCGCTGATGCAGAGTTTTGATCGGAGGGTGACTAAGTAGTGTCGTATAAAGTCGTACAAGAATTCATCGTACGCCTAGCACTGCTCCAAGAAAAACTGTGGGTGACAAAAGAAAAGACGCAGTAAGATCAAGCATATATACCTTTTCAAGTTCAGCAATCAACTCCAAATTTCACAGCATGGGCCAAGCCATTAAGAAGCACACCCTCATCAACAGGATACGTATGACGACCACTGCAAGGAACATCACAATCCCCCTCCATGTTAATGTTACAGAACGTGAAATCGAAGCATCCCTTGCCAAGGCGAACATAGGCTGTTACTAGAAATGGCATGTTTTCAAGGTAAGGGGTCAAACCATGAAAATCATCAAGTTGGAGTGAGATAAGGGCCGGGGTGGAAATCGTCATGTGGGAATCATCACGGACGGAACAAAAACAGGTGATGCACAGATACTTGAGCGATTCGGACGATATCTTGTGTGCATGAGTCCAACAATGTATCATCTTCAGACCCTCTAATACCGGGCAGCCAGAGAAATTCAGGGCGGAGCATTCTAGGTTAACCCGTTCAAGCTCTACGGTATGGTCTTCAAGTGCTGGGAGATGAGAGGCGCGTCGAATGTCAGCGGGTAGACCTCAGTTTGAACAGCTCCGACTAGCAGGTCCTTGACTTGGCACTTTAGAGTGTATTCGATCAACTGCATATGGTGTTTGTGTATGTGCCCTCGGTCTCATCATCAGGATGAGCACTGATCTCGCACCTGACAAGCGGAGAGTCTTCCCGGAGGCGGATGACCAGCTTCACCAACTTTTCCAAACGCTCGCAGCGTGGGAACCTTGACCTCTCGTCCAAGATGAAGCGCCGGCTTGTTGTGCGTCTCCACAGGCCGCGTCAGTGGACGCCAAGCACGCAAGTCTGCATAGCATCATCCTTGGGAAGGTAGGACAGCACATGCCGAAGCAGGTCGTTGGTGAGGTCGCAGAAGCGGTCCTTGCCGCTCGCCACAGCCTTCTTCGGCATTTCGTCGAGCACCTTGCGGGCGCTGCGGGAGCAGTGAAAAATCAGCACAAACAGAAGAACGTAGCCTAAGGAAAGTCGGGGCTCTGGATAAAGAGAAGAAGAATGCAGCGTCACCTGAGATCGTCTGGTGTACAGGCGGAAGCTCCGGCCGCCGGCAGCCGCGGCGGAGAACAGGACGAGCAAGACGCCTCCTGCCACCCCTCCTGTATTTAAACCACGAAGGGGCGAGCAGAGGGTTCGCCGCCGTCCGTCGACCTTCGATTTTTTTTACCCAGAGGGCCCCTTCAAACAGGCCTCAAACGACCGGGCTGACCGGCACCCCTCATATCCAGCCCAAATACAGGGTGGATATGTGGGCTACCGGGCGTGTCCGCCGATCCCGTTGCAGGTCGTAGCAGTCCCACCTGCGGCGACTGAAGCTCCGTGCTCACTCATCGGAGCATCGAAATTTTATTCCCGCATCGCCGGTCGAGGCGAACGCCGACCGACTTAAATAGCCGCGCCGGCGCATGGCGGCGAGCTTCTCTATGGTTGTGTAGGTCTATCAATTATCGTTGCATGAAAGAGATAATTTGACACTAGCCTACATTTCATTAGTTGATGATTGTTCGTCGAGTGTCAAGTTCTTCTTGTTCATGTACGTTGACACCCCTACTACAATGCCAGTAGAATTTTTATTTTGTTTCTCGATTTTTGTTGACAAATTGGTATGATGGTCTACCTAGTGCCAAGCTTCTACACGACCCGGCTATTTAAGCCGGTTGACTAGCACGTTACACGGTGAGGTGGGACCAGTCTGGTGTGAAAATCTTAACTATGAGCAATTTTCGGTGTGTTTTGACAGCCCAGCCCGGCCCAAAACGGATGGAATAATCGTCGTGCATGGCCCTGCATGTAATAGGTGTTTCGAAATGAGATTGCAAATGCTCAATTCTAAGACCCGTCCGCTCACTGTCCGCGGACACGTGACATTTGAAGGCCCGCCCAGATTTGCAAGTTGCGGCTGTAGATGCTCTAAGAGCAGTGTAGGTAGGTCGACCCACTAGCTTTGAGCCCCACTAGCTTTTGCCCAATCATTTCTGACTCCTTCTGCAAACACGGATAGCTTCCGAACTTTACAGTGGACCTCAAATGAATAAATTAAATAACATTGTCGCTTGATTGGATAAAATGTGATAGTTCAGGTGCATATGGTGTAGTTTTTCTTTCCCCTAGTTTTGAAATTAAAGTATCTAACCGATCGAAGTTCCTAGTATCTTGTAATAGAGTCTTAGATTTTTTTATATTCATTTGCAATTTGTGGTTGACATGTTGGCAATTCTCATAGGTAGGGCAAAGGAGGCCGGTAGGTGGGTGGCTTGGTGCCTAACCTAGTTGATGGGGGTGTGTCCATTTTACAGTACGCTGATGATACAGTCATCTTTATGGAGCATGACTTGGCAAAAGCAAGAAATATGAAGCTGGTGTTATGCTTATTTGAACAATTGACCGGGTTAAAGATTAATTTTCATAAAAGCGAGTTGTTCTGATTTGGTAGAGCCAAGGAGGAACAAGAGGCTTATAGGCAATTGTTTGGATGTGAATTAGGGGCTTTACCCTTTACTTACCTAGGTATACCCATTCACCATCGTAAGCTAACGAACAGAGAGTGGAAATGCATCGAAGATCGATTTGAAAAGAAACTTAGTTGCTGGAAGGGCAAACTTATATCTTATGGAGGCCGGTTGATTCTTATTAATTCGGTGCTCACGAGTATGCCGATGTTCCTACTATCTTTCTTTGAGGTTCCAGTTGGGGTTAGAAAAAGGCTGGACTTCTATCGATCAAGATTTTTTTTGGCAGAGTGATGAACTTAAGAGAAAGTATAGACTCGCCAAGTGGGATGTTATTTGTAGACCAAAGGACCAAGGGGGTCTGGGTATCGAGAATCTTGAGGTTAAGAACAGATGCCTGCTGAGTAAGTGGCTGTATAAGCTATCAGTTGAGACCGATGCAACGTGGGCACAGATTCTCCGTAACAAGTATCTGCATTCCAAGACTTTGTCACAGGTGACAGTGAGACCAACTGATTCACCATTTTGGAAGGGACTTATGAGAGTTAAGGCAGCCTTCTTTAATAGAACAAAGTTTATTGTCGGTGATGGCAACGATACACGTTTTTGGGAGGATACTTGGCTTGGTGATACACCATTGGCGCTCCAGTACCCAACCCTGTATCGTATTGTCCCGCGACGTGATGCACTAGTTGCAACGATTATGCGGTCCATTCTCCTCAATATCCAGTTTTGGAGGGTGCTTGTTGGTGATAGATGGGAAGCTTGGCTTCATCTGGTGCGTAGACTGATGGAAGTTTAGCTAGCCCATCAGCCCGATCAGTTGTGTTGGAAACTTACTAGGTCTGGACAATTTACTGTTAAGTCGATGTACATCGATGTTATTAACTCGAGTGTCATATTCCTAGCTCCAAACATGTTTGGAAAGTAAAAGTTCCTTTGAAAGTTGAAGTGTTTATGTGGTTTGTCCACAAACAGGTCATTTTAACAAAGGACAACTTGGTTAAGCGCAATTGGACAGGATCTACTAGGTGTAGTTTCTGTGATCGGGACGAGACCATTAAGTATCTCTTCTTTGAGTGCCCGTTGGCGAGAATTCTATGGCGCACCGTGCAAATTGCCTTTAACATTACTCCTCCGAGTTCGGTCGGTTCGTTATTTGGAACATGGCTGGATGGGATAGAGTCCAATACAGCTAGACACATTCGTGTTGGAGTTTGTGCGTTGTTATGGGCAATTTGGAATTGCAGAAATGATTTGGCTTTTAACAGAATAACTACTATTCATTTTTTGCAGGTTGTATTCCGTGCTACGGCGCTGATCCGTATGTGGTCCTTACTCACTCCGACGGAGGCCAGGGCGCGTTTGGTTACTGGATCTGTCCGGTGGGAGATGGTAGCGCGGGATATCTTCAACCAGTTTGGATGGTGGTCATGTAATAGGATAGACAATTAGTTTTCCTATCTTTATTATGCCAGCCGGTTGTGGCTCTATGGCCTTTTCTTGTTTTGGCGTTGAGGCTCTATGTGAGTTTGCCTTTATTTTGTTTCACGACTCTAAGACATTGTTGAACCTATTTTATTTTTAAATGTGGCCGGGAAGTCCCCCCTTTTCGAAAAAAAAATCTTCAAACAGGATTTGGAATGATGCCCTAAGTTTGACGATTAAAAACTCTCATACTCAATGAATGGTTTACGGCTATTGACCTATTTTGCATTCTCAAACACTCTCCAATTCCTGAGAAGCTCATTCTTCAGCTCGGAACACTAAGGTATATTATGTATATATAAAGATGTTGTCGTGTTGTTAATATCGGCGAGCTCTTTGGCCACCATTCAGTTGTGAGGGGACCGTGGAGCAAGTACAAGACCAGGATTCCTCCCAAAGGTTTTAAGAATTATATGTGACCAAGATAGTCCACCCTAATTTGCGGTGATCGGATTTCTAGACCGAAACATGTAGTTATTGTGATCGCGAGTAAGTTGTGGCAACAACACATGATTGAGTTCGATTTGGTGGTGCTTCTTGAATACCTGGTTTCAAGCTTCGGGGTGAAAACCCTAGGTCTGACCCGAGTGGGTTATACTTGACAATTATGATGTTTTTGCATCGTTACCTTCTTGAAGGCATCGCTCGGATATGCTCAGACTTGTTTTTCAGGGTGAAAACCTAGAATCTAGCCTGAGGTGGTGGTTGGATCCACTGACGATGGTGCTTGAGAGTCGTTGCCTTCCTGAAGACGTTGATGTTGAAGAACATCGTTGTCCTTTTGGTGTCAAGAGATGGTTGGTGCATATATGGACATTGTTGTAATTTGTCGATCATTGTTTTGATTCCTTTGGAGTTTTTTTTTTGTCAGTTAGGCATAGATTTGCTCTTGTATGACTTTGTCATTTGTTGTTGCCGGCATGTTCCTTTTGGTTGTATGCGTTTGGTGTTGGATTTGTGCATACTAACTATGTAGAGGTTTTTTGGGACGGAGAGAGTGCAATCTACTCAAACGGAAAGGATAACATACCAGAAATATGTTACAGCTCAACCACAGCTCATCCAGTAATAAAACTACTCAAGTTGTAGACTCATGTTCATACAATTTGGTCAAATGGGTAGGGTAACATACCATGCAGCAACAGCACAAATATCTTACGATGCGGTTACATATCATCATCTAGTAACGTACTACTCAAGTTCTAGGTGGCAGTATTACAACAGACATACATAACATAGTTCTCGAAAATAACTTATATCCGTCTTGGTTCTCCATCAAACAAGATGCACGTAATCTTCACTTCTTTTCCTTCTGGCCTGCTCCACTTGCTTGACACATCCTCAGTCAGGTCTGCCTTAGAGCATCTCCAGCCGCATCCCCAACAGGCCCCCCAAGCGACTTTTTGGCGCGGCGTAAAAAATGTCGCACCAGATCGGGCCAGCGCCGGTTCGCCCCTTTTTTCCGCCCGGCGGCAGGCGAACAACCCGCGCTACTGGCGCTTAGGGCTCGGCGCAAAGGGAAAAGCGCGGCTGGCCCACGCCATCAGGTGAAAAGTCAAGATTTTCTTTCCCGACCGCCTCCCACCCCCCGCGCTCTCGGCCGCACCTAGGTATATCCCGGCGCCGCCCCGCCGCCCTTCGCCGGTAGATAGCCATTCCCCGCCGGAAAAAAACATAGGTTCACCGCGACAGCCCCTCCGACACCAGGTGGGCATTTCCGGCCGCCGTTTCCGGCCGCGGAGGGGCAGTTTAGCGGCGGGTGTGTGCCCACCGCGCGCAAGGTGTTCGGCGATTTGCCTACCTCGGCGATGGACTCGGATGACGAGGAAGTGCTCGCCGCACTGCTGGAGGAGGAAGCCGAGGCCGACGTCCAGGAAGAGCATCTCATGGTGCTCGCTGCCCTCGCCCAGCTGCTGGCAAGCAATGAAAAGCCGCGGCGAGGTGGCTCGGCGCCGGGGCGGGTGAAAGCAAAGAACCAGCATCGTCTCGAAGGCTACTGCATGCTCTACTTCGACTACTTCGTCGATGCTCCACTTCACGGCGACAGAACATTTCGGCGTCGTTATCGGATGAGCCGAAAGCTTTTCCTCCGGATTGTGAATTCCATCCGGGAGTTCGACAGCTACTTCAAGTGCAAGATGGATTGCACCGGTTCACTTGGATTCACCTCCATCCAGAAATGCACGACAGCAATGAGGATGCTTGCATACGGAGCTCCCGGTGACTCATTCGACGACTATGGGCGCATGGCCGAGTCGACTAGCCTAGAGTGTTTCTACAAGTTCTGTCGGGCAGTGGTGGCAGTGTTTGGACCGCAATACTTGAGAACACCCAATGCTGAAGACACTGCTCGGATCCTAGCACAGAATGCAACAAGATGATTTCCTGGGATGCTTGAAAGCATCGACTGCATGCATTGGAAATGGAAGAATTGCCCATTTGCTTGGCAGAGGATGTACAAAGGCGCCAAAGGTGGTTGCAGTGTGGTACTTGAGGCGGTGGACACACAGGACCTCTGGATTTTTTGGCACTCCTTCTTTGGTATGCCAGGAACTCACATTGACATCAACGTGCTGCAGTGCTCTCCTGTCTTTGCCAAGCTTGTTGAAGGTCATTCTCCTCCGGTGAACTTTGAGATCAATGGGCGGCAGTACAACAAGGGGTACTATCTAGCTGATGGCATCTATCCGAGATGGTCGACATTTGTCAAGACCATCAAAAACCTCAATGCTGGAGGCAAGAATGCAGTTTGCGAAGATTCGGGAGGCTTGCAGGAAGGATGTCGAGCGGGCATTTGGTGTGCTCCAATCTCGATTTGCTGTTGTCCGGTACCCTGCTCAGACCTGGTCGAAATATCAAATGTGGGAGATCATGACCTGCTGTGTCATCTTGCACAACATGATCATTGAGAGCGAGCAGGAAGAGCTAGTGTTTGACACTGAAACATACCACCGGCAGGGTCCTCTTGCCCAAGTTGATCACCAGCTACCAAAGAACTGGACTGCCTACCTCGGTATCGTCGGAGATCCGAGAACCACAGTGCATCATCAAGCGCAGCAAGATCTCGATAGAGCACCTATGGAGGCGAAGGGCGACACGGTATGACGATGTGATGAAATATGAGTTTTATTTGTTGAACTATATAATTTGTATTGAACTATTTGTTGTTGTACTATTTTGTTGAAGTATTTGAAATTTCTGTGATGAAATATGTGATAAAAAAATATTTATGTTGATAATTGAACGCCGAGGCACGGCGAACCACGCCGAATATGGGCCTATTTCTCGTCCATATGGGCCGTTTTCGCCGAATTGGGGCTTCAAAAGTGGGCCAAAATCGTTGACTGAGGGCGAGCTGGGGACGACGGCTGGGCGCAAAATCGCCCCCAGCATCGAAAGAATCGCCGGGGATTTTTATGCGCCTGGGTGTCAAAAAGTTTCCACTCGTTGTCTTCCCCACCCCCTCATCTGTCTCTTCTCTGCTCGGACATGGAGGTGGAGGCGGCATGGCGTGCCCAAGTCCGCTGCCCCGCCGTCGCGTTCGACGCCGCCCCGACCACGCAGAGGCGGGCGCGAGCTCGGCCCGCCACGGGCGCGGGCGAAGCTCCGCCACGCGATAAGCGGGCGCGGGCGCGCGAAGCCAAGCGTCTGCTTCTTTCAGTCGTCCACCCTCGAGCGCGGCTCCGCCCCGCTCTGCCGCGCCGATGCCGCACCGATCCGTCCGTCCCCGCTCGCGCGCTGCTCCGCCCCGCGCATTGTTGGAAATATGCCCTAGAGGCAATAATAAAAGTATTATTATATTTCATTGTTCATGATAATTGTCTTTTGTTCATGCTATAAGCTGTATTATCCGGAAATCGTAATACGTGTGAACACATAGACCACAATATGTCCCTAGTGAGCCTCTAGTTGACTAGCTCGTTGTGATCAGCAGATAGTCATGGTTTCTGGCTATGGACATTGGATGTAGTTGATAACGGGATCACATCATTAGGAGAATGATGTGATGGACAAGACAATCCTAAGCATAGCACAAAGATCGTGTAGTTCGTTTGCTAGAGCTTTTCCAATGTCAAGTATCTCTTCCTTAGACCATGAGATCGTGTAACTCCCGGATACCGTAGGAGTGCTTTGGGTGTATCAAACGTCACAATGTAACTGGGTGACTATAAAGGTGCACTACAGGTATCTCCGAAAGTGTCTGTTGGGTTGACACGGATCGAGACTGGGATTTGTCACTCCGTATGACGGAGAGGTATCTCTGGGCCCACTCGGTAATGCACCATCATAATGAGCTCAAAGTGACCAAGTGGTTGATCACGAGATCATGCATTGCGGTACGAGTAAAGTGACTTGCCGGTAACGAGACTGAACAAGGTATTGGGATACCGACGATCGAGTCTCGGGCAAGTAACGTACCGATTGACAAAGGAATTGTATCACGGGTTTGATCGAATCCTCGACATCGTGGTTCAACCGATGAAATCATCGAGGAGCATGTAGGAGCCAACATGGGTATCCAGATCCGCCGTTGGTTATTGCCCAAGAGTCGTCTCGGTCATGTCTGCGTGTCTCCCGAACCCGTAGGGTCTACACATAAGGTTCGGTGGCGCTTAGGGTTGTATGAATATGAGTATGCAGCATACGAATGTTGTTGAGTCCGGATGAGATCCCCGACGTCACGAGGAGTTTGAGAATGGTCGGAGGTAAAGAATTATATATAGGAAGTGGTATTTGACCATCGGGAAAGTTTAGGGTCACCGGTAATGTCTGGGACCACCGGAAGGGTCGGGGTCCACCGGGTGGGGCCACCCATCCCGGAGGGCCCCATGGGCTGAAGTGGGAGGGGATCCAGCCCATAGTGGGCCGGTGCGCCCCCCTAGGCCCACCCCCTGCGCCTAGGGTTGAAATCCTAGGGTGGGGGGCGCACCACATGCGTTGGGGGGCACTCCTCCCCCCTTGGCTGCCGCCCCCTTGGGAGATTCAATCTCCCAGGGCCGGCCCCCCTGGGGGCCTATATAAAGGAGGGCAGGGGGAGGGCAGCCGTACCCTTGTGCTTGGCTCCTCCCTCCCCCTGCTACACCTCGTCTTCCTCTCGTAGTCGCTTGGCGAAGCCCTCTGGAGTTCTGCTGCATCCACCACCACGCCGTCGTCTTCTTTGGATCATCATCAACCTCTCCTTCCCCTTGCTGGATCAAGAAGGAGGAGACGTCTCTGTCCGTCGTGTGTGTTGAACGCGGAGGTGCTGTCCGTTCAGCACTTGGACATCGGTGATCTGAATCACGTCGAGTACGACTTCATCATCACCATCCCCTTCAACGCTTCCGCATGCGATCTACAAGTGGTATGTAGATGCAAACTCACTCTCTTGACTCGTTGCTTAGATGAACTCATAGATGGATCTTGGTGAAACCGTAGGAAAAATTTTAATTTTCTGCAACGTTCCCCAACAGTGGCATCATGAGCTAGGTCTATGCGTAGTTCTCTATTGCACGAGTAGAAAACAATTTTGTTGTGGGCGTGGATCTTGTCAACTTGCTTGCCACTACTAGTCTTTTCTTGCTTCAGTGGTATTGTGGGATGAAGCGGCCCGGACCAACCTTACATGTACGCTTACTTGAGACCGGTTCCACCGATTGACATGCACTAGTTGAAGGAAATATGCCCTAGAGGCAATAATAAAGTTATTATTTATTTCCTTATTTCATGATAAATGTTTATTATTCATGCTAGAATTGTATTAACCGGAAACATAATACATGTGTGAATACATAGACAAACATAGTGTCACTAGTATGCCTCTACTTGACTAGCTTGTTTATCAAAGATGGTTATGTTTCCTAGCCATGGACAAAAGAGTTGTCATTTGATTAACGGGATCACATCATTAGGAGAATGATGTGATTGACATGACCCATTCCGTTAGCCTAGCACTTGATCGTTTAGTATGTTGCTATTGCTTTCTTCATGACTTATACATGTTCCTGTAACTATGAGATTATGCAACTCCCGTTTACCGGAGGAACACTTTGGGTACTACCAAACATCACAACGTAACTGGGTGATTATAAAGGAGTACTACAGGTGTCTCCGAAGGTACATGTTGAGTTGGCGTATTTTGAGATTAGGTTTTGTCACTCCGATTGTCGGAGAGGTATCTCTGGGCCCTCTCGGTAATGCACATCATTATAAGCCTTGCAAGCAATGTAACCAATGAGTTGGTTATGGGATGATGCATTACAGAACGAGTAAAGAGACTTGCCGGTGACGAGATTGAACTAGGTATTGGATACCGACGATCGAATCTCGGGCAAGTAACATACCGATGACAAAGGGAACAACGTATGTTGTTACGCGGTTTGACCGATAAAGATCTTCATAGAATATGTAGGAGCCAATATGGGCATCCAGGTCCCGCTATTGGTTATTGACCGAGAATAGTTCTAGGTCATGTCTACATGGTTCTCGAACCCGTAGGGTCCGCACGCTTAAGGTTTCGATGACAGTTATATTATGAGTTTATGAGTTTTGATGTACGAAGGAGTTAGTCCGGATGAGATCGGGGACATGACGAGAGTCTCGAAATGGTCGAGGCGTAAAGATCAATATATTGGACGACTATATTCGGAGTTCGGAAGGTTCAGTGATTCGGTATTTTTGGAGTAGCGGAGAGTTACGAGAATTCGCCGGGAGAAGTATTGGGCCTTATTGGGCCTGCGGAAAAGAGAGAGGGCTGCCTAGGGCAGGCAGCGTGCCCCATGGCCTAGTCCGAATTGGACTAGGGAGGCCGCACCCTCCTTCCTTCCTTCTCTCTTCCCTTCCTTGTCTCCTACTCCTAATACATGGAAGGGCTCCTAGTTGGACTAGGAAATGGGAATCCTACTCCCGTGGGAGTAGGACTCCCCTAGGCGTTCCATAGAAGAGGGCCGGCCCTCCTCCTCCACTCCTTTATATCACGGGGTAGGGGCACCCCATAGACACATAAGTTGATCTCGGATCGTTCCTTAGCCGTGTCGGTGCCCCTTCCACCATATTCCACCTCGGTCATATCGTCGCGGAGTTTAGGCGAAGCCTGCGCCGATAGAGCATCATCATCGTCCCACGCCGTCGTCGTCTGTGGAACTCATCTCCGGAGCTTTGCTGGATCGGAGCCGGAGATCGTCATCGAGCTGAGCGTGTGCTGAACTCGGAGGCCCGTCGTTCGGTGCTTGGATCGGTCGGATCGTGAAGGCGTCGACTACATCAACGCGTTGTGCTAACACTTCCGCTTACGGTATCACGAGTGCGTGGGCGAACACTCTCCCTCTCGTTGCTATGCATCACCATGATCTTGCATGTGCGTAGGATTTTTTTAAATTACTATGTTCCCCAGCGGTGGTATCGAGCCTAGGTTTTATCGTTGATGTTATATGCACGAGTAGAACACAAGTGAGTTGTGGACGATATAAGTCATCTGCCTACCAGCATGTCATACTTTGGTTCAGCGGAATTGTTGGATGAAGCGGCCGGACCGACATTACGCGTGACGCTTACGCGAGACTGGTTCTACCGCCGTGCTTTGCACACAATTGGTGGCGGGTGTCGGTTTCTCCAACTTTAGTTGAACTAAGTATGGCTACGCCGGTCCTTGCGAAGGTTAAAACGGAGTCTATTTGACAAACTATCATTGTGGTTTTGATGCGTAGGAGAGAACGGTTCTTGCTCAGCCCGTAGCAGCCACGTAAAATTTGCAACAACAAAGTAGAGGACGTCTAACTTGTTTTTGCAGGGCATGTTGTGATGTGATATGGTCAAGACGTGATGAGATATAAGTTGTTGTATGAGATGATCATGTTTTGTTGAAGTTATCGGCAACTGGCAGAAGCCCTATGGTTGTCTCTTTGTTGCATAAGATGCAAGTGCAAAATAATTGCTTTACTTTATCGCTATGCGATAGCAATAGTTGCAAGAGCAATAGTTGGCGAGACGACCATGTGACGACACGTTGATATAGATCAAGATGATGAAGATCATGGTGTCGTGCCAGTGACGATAAAGATCATGACAGTACTTTGGAGATGGAGATCAAAGGCGCAAGATGATCATGGCCATATCCTGTCACATATTTTGATTGCATATGATGTTTATCTGTTATACATCTTATTCTTGCTTTGATCGATGGTAGCATTTTAAGATATCTCTCACTAATTATCAAGAAGTGTTCTCCCTGAGTATGCACCGTTGCCAAAGTTCGTCGTGCCCAGACACCACGTGATGACCGGGTGTGATAAGCTCTCGTCCATCTACAACGGGTGCAAGCCAGTTTTGCACACGCGAATACTCAGTTAAACTTGACGAGCCTAGCATATCAGATATGGTCTCGGAACACGGAGACCGAAAGGTCGGCGTGAATCATATAGTAGATATGATCAACATAGTGATGTTCACCATTGAAACTACTCCATCTCACGTGATGATCGGACATGGTTTAGTTGATTTGGATCACGTGATCACTTAGATGAATAGAGATGTGTCTCTAAGTGGGAGTTCTTAAGTAATATGATTAATTGGACTTAAATTTATCATGAACTTAGTCCTGGTAGTATTTTGCAAATTATGTTGTAGATCAATAGCTTGCGTTGTTGCTTTCATATGTTTATTTTGATATGCTCCTAGAAAATTGTGTTGAAAAATGTTAGTAGCAATGATGCGGATTGGATCCATGATCGAGGTTTATCCTCATTGCCTGCACGTAAGAATTATGTCCTTAATGCACGCTAGGTGATGGACCTATTGCGAGGAAGCGGATCTGACGTTATGAGCGTTTGGCTAGCTCAATATGATGACTACTTGATAGTTTTGTGCACCATGCTTTATGGCTTAGAATCGGGACTTCAAAGATGTTTTGAACATCATGGACCATATGAGATGTTCTAGGAATTGAAGTTAATATTTCAAGCAAATACCGAGTTGAGAGATATGAAGTCTCCAACAAGTTCTATAGCTAAAAGATGGAGGAGAATCGCTCAACTAGTGAGCATGTGCTCAGATTATGCAGGTACTTCAATCACTTGAATCAAGTGGGAGTTAATCTTCCAGATAAGATAGTGATTGACAGAATTCTCTAGTCACCATCACTAAGTTACTAGAACTTCGTGATGAACTATAGTATGCAAGGGATGACGAAAACGATTCCCAAGCTCTTCGTGATGCTGAAATCACGAAGGTAGAAATCAAGAAAGAGCATCAAGTGTTGATGGTTAACAAGATCACTAGTTTCAAGAAAAGGGCAAAGGGAAAGAAAGGGAACTTCAAGTAGAATGACAAGCAAGTTGTCACTCCCGCGAAGAAGCCCAAAGCTGGACCAAAGCCTGAAACTGAGTGCTTCTACTACAAAGGAAATGGTCACTGGAAGCAGAAATGCCCTGAATATTTGGTAGATAAAGAAGGGTGGCAATGTGAACAAGGGTATATTTGATATACATGTGTTTGATGTGTGCCTTACTAGTGTTTATAGTAGCCCCTGAGTATTTGATACTTGTACGGTTGCTAAGATTAGTAACTCGAAACAGGAGTTACAGAATAAACAAAGACTAGTTGAAGGGAAGTGACGATGAATATTGGAAGTAGTTCCAAGATTGATATGATCATCATCGCACACTCCGTAAACTTTCGGGATAAGTGTTAAACCTAAATAAATGTTATTTAGCGTTTGCGTTGAGCATGAATATGATTTGATCATGTTTATTGCAATACGATTATTCATTTAAAGTCGAGAATAATTGTTGTTACATTTATATGAATAAAACCTTTAATGGTCATACACCCAATGAAAATAGTTTATTGGATCTCGATCGTAGTGATACACATATTCATAATATTGATGCCAAAAGATGCAAAGTTAATAATGATAGTGCAACTTATTTGTGGCCTTGCCGTTTGGGTCATATTGGTGTAAAGCGCATGAAGAAACTCCATAAAGATGGATTTTGGAATCACTTGGTTATGAATCATTTGATGCTTGCGAACCGTGCCTTTTGGGCAAGATGACTAAAACTCCGTTCTCCGGAACAATGGAACAAGCTACAGACTTATTGGAAATAATACATACCGATGTATGCGATCCAATGAGTGTTGATGCTCGTGGCAAGTATTGTTATTTTTTGACCTTCACAAGATGATTTGAGCAGATATGGGTATATCTACTTGATGAAACATAAGTCTGAAATAGTTGAAAGGTTCAAAGAATTCCAGAGTGAAGTGGAAAAATCATCGTAACAAGAAAATAAAGTTTCTGCGATCTGATCGCGGAGATGAATATTTGAGTTACGAGTTTGGTCTTCAATTAAAATAATGTGGAATAGTTTCACATCTCATGCCACCTGGAACACCACAACGTTATGGCGTGTCCGAACGTCGTAACCGCACTTTATTGGATATGGTGTGATCTATGATGTCTCTTACTGATTTACCACTATTGTTTTGGGGTTATGCATTAGAGACAGCTGCATTCACGTTAAAAGGGCACCATCGAAATCCGTTGAGACGACATCGTATGAACTATGGTTTAGAAGTAAACCTAAGCTGTCATTTCTTAAAGTTTGGAGTAGCGATGCTTATATGAAAAAGGTTTTCAACCTGATAAGCTCGAACCCAAATCTGAGAAGTGCGTCTTCATAGAATACCCAAAAGAAACTGTTGGATACACCTTCTATCATAGATCCGAAGGCAAAACATTCGTTGCTAAAATCGGATCCTTTCTAGAGAAGGAGTTTCTCTCGAAAGAAGTGAGTGGGAGGAAAGTAGAACTTGATGAGGTAACTGTACCTGCTCCCTTATTGGAAAGTAGTTCATCACAAGAACCGGTTCCTGTGACAACTACACCAATTAGTGAGGAAGCTAATGATATTGATCATGAAACTTCAGATCAAGTTTCTCTTGAACCTCGTGGTCTACGAGTAAGATCCGCACCATAGTGGTACGGTAATCCTATTCTAGAAGTCATGTTACTTGACCATGATGAACCTACGAACTATGAGGAAGCGATGATGAGCCCAGATTCCGCAAAATGGCTAGAGGCCATGAAATCTGAGATGGGATCCATGTATGAGAACAAAAGTGTGGACTTTGGTGGAGTTGCCCAATGATCGGCAAGCCATATTGTATAAATGGATCTTCAAGAGGAAGATAGATGCTGATAGTAGTGTTACTATCTACATAGCTCGACTTGTCACAAAAAGGTTTCTGACAAGTTCAAGGTGTTGACTACAATGAGATTTTCTCAACTGTAGCGATGCTTAAAAGTCTGTCCGAATCATGTTAGCAATTACCACATTTTATGAAATTTGGCAAATGGATGTCAAAACTACATTCCTTAATGGATTTGTTAAAGAAGAGTTGTATATGATACAACCAGAAGGTTTTGTCAATCCTAAAGGTGCTAACAAAGTGTGCATGCTCCAGCAATCCATCTATGGACTGGTGTAAGCATCTCAAAGTTGGAATATACGCTTTGATAAGTCGATCAAAGCATATAGTTTTGTACAGACTTACGGTGAAGCCTGTATTTACAAGAAAGTGAGTGGGAGCACTACAGCATTTCTCATAAGTATATGTGAAAGACATATTGTTAATCGGAAATAATGTAGAATTATTCTGCAAAGCATAAAGGAGTGTTTGAAAGGAGTTCTTTAAAAGAAAGACCTCAGTAAAGCTACTTACATATTGAGCATCAAGATCTATAGAGATAGATCAAGACGCTTGATAAGTTTTTCAATGAATACATACCTTGACAAGATTTTGAAGTAGTTCAAGATGGAACAGTCAAAGAAAGAGTTCTTGCCTGTGTTACAAGGTGTGAAATTGAGTAAGACTCAAAGCACGACCACGACAGAAGATAGAAAGAGAATGAAAGACATTTCCTATGCCTTGGCCATAGGTTCTATAAAGTATGCTATGCTGTGAACCAGACATATTATATACCTTGCTCTGAGTTTGGCAAAGGAATACAATTTTGATCTAATAGTAGATCACTGGACAGCGGTCAAGAATATCCTTAGTAAGGACTAAGGAGATGTTTCTCGATTATGGAGGTGATAAAAGAGTTCGTTGTAAAAGTTACATCGGTGCAAACTTTTACACTGATCCAGATGACTCTAAGTCTCAATCTGGATACATATTGAAAGTGGGAGCAATTAGCTAGAGTAGCTCCATGCAGAGCATTGTGGACATAGAATATTTGCAAAATACATACGGCTCTAAATGTGACAGACCCGTTGACTAAGCTTCTCTCATGAGCAAAACATGATCACACCTTAGTACTCTTTGGGTGTTAATCACATAGCGATGTGAACTAGATTATTGACTCTAGTAAACCCTTTGGGTGTTGGTCACATAACGATGTGAACTATGGGTGTTAATCATATACAGATATGATTATTGGTGTTAAATCACATGGCGATGTGAACTAGATTATTGACTCTAGTGCAAGTGGGAGACTGAAGGAAATATGCCCTAGAGGCAATAATAAAGTTATTATTTATATCTTTATTTCATGATAAATTTTTATTATTCATGCTAGAATTGTATTAACCGGAAACATAATACATGTGTGAATACATAGACAAACATAGTGTCACTAGTATGCCTCTACTTGACTAGCTTGTTTATCAAAGATGGTTATGTTTCCTAGCCATGGACAAAAGAGTTGTCATTTCATTAACGGGATCACATCATTAGGAGAATGATGTGATTGACATGACCCATTCCGTTAGCCTAGCACTTGATCGTTTAGTATGTTGCTATTGCTTTCTTCATGACTTATACATGTTCCTGTAACTATGAGATTATGCAACTCCCGTTTACCGGAGGAACACTTTGGGTACTACCAAACGTCACAACGTAATTGGGTGATTATAAAGGAGTACTACATGTGTCTCCGAAGGTACATGTCGCGTTGGCGTATTTCGAGATTAGGTTTTGTCACTCCGATTGTCGGAGAGGTATCTCTGGGCCCTCTCGGTAATGCACATCATTATAAGCCTTGCAAGCAATGTAACCAATGAGTTGGTTACGGGATGATGCATTACGAGCGAGTAAAGAGACTTGCGGTGGCGAGATTGAACTAGGTATTGGATACCGACGATCGAATCTCGGGCAAGTAACATACCGATGACAAAGGGAACAACGTATGTTGTTATGCGGTTTGACCGATAAAGATCTTCGTAGAATATGTAGGAGCCAATATGGGCATCCAGGTCCCGCTATTGGTTATTGACCGAGAATAGTTCTAGGTCATGTCTACATAGTTCTCGAACCCATAGGGTCCGCACGCTTAAGGTTTCGATGACAGTTATATTATGAGTTTATGAGTTTTGATGTACCGAAGGAGTTCGGAGTCCCAGATGAGATCGGGGACATGACGAGGAGTCTCAAAATGGTTGAGACGTAAATATCGATATATTGGACGACTATATTCGAGTTCGGAAAGGTTCCGAGTGATTCGGTATTTTTGAGTCTGGGAGAGTTACGGAATTCGCCGGGAGAAGTATTGGGCCTTATTGGGCCTGCAAGGAAGAGAGGGCTGCCTAGGGCAAGCGCGCTTCATGGCCTAGTCCGAATTGGACTAGGGAGGGGCCGCACCCCTCCTTCCTTCCTTCTCTCTTCCCTTCCTTGTCTCCTACTCCTAATACATGGAAGGGCTCCTAGTTGGACTAGGAAGGGGAATCCTACTCGGTGGGAGTAGGACTCCCTAGGGCGCGCCATAGAAGAGGGCCGGCCCTCCCTCCTCCACTCCTTTATATACGGGGTAGGGGCACCCCATAGACACACAAGTTGATCTCGGATCGTTCCTTAGCCGTGTGGTGCCCCTTCCACCATATTCCACCTCGGTCATATCGTCGCGGAGTTTAGGCGAAGCCTGCGCGATGAGAGCATCATCATCTTCACCACGCCGTCGTCGACTTGTGGAACTCATCTCCGGAGCTTTCTTTGGATCGGAGCCGGAGATCGTCATCGAGCTGAGCGTGTGCTGAACTCGGAGGCCCCGTACGTTCGGTGCTTGGATCGGTCGGATCGTGAAGACGTACGACTACATCAACCGCGTTGTGCTAACACTTCCGCTTACGGTATACGAGGGTACGTGGACGAACACTCTCCCCTCTCGTTGCTATGCATCACCATGATCTTGCGTGTGCGTAGGATTTTTTTTTTAAATTACTACGTTCCCCAATAGTGGTATCAGAGCCTAGGTTTTATGCGTTGATGTTATATGCACGAGTAGAACACAAGTGAGTTGTGGACGATATAAGTCCTACTGCCTACCAGCATGTCATACTTTGGTTCAGCAGTATTGTTGGATGAAGCGGCCCGGACCGACATTACGCGTACGCTTACGCGAGACTGGTTCTACCGCCGTGCTTTGCACACGGGTGGCTGGCGGGTGTCAGTTTCTCCAACTTTAGTTGAACTAAGTATGGCTACGCCCGGTCCTTGCGAAGGTTAAAACGGAGTCTATTTGACAAACTATCGTTGTGGTTTTGATGCGTAGGTGAGAACGGTTCTTGCTCAGCCCATAGCAGCCACATAAAATTTGCAACAACAAAGTAGAGGACGTCTAACTTGTTTTTGCAGGGCATGTTGTGATGTGATATGGTCAAGACGTGATGAGATATAAGTTGTTGTATGAGATGATCATGTTTTGTTGAAGTTATCGACAATGGCGAAGCCCTATGGTTGTCTCTTTGTTGCATAAGATGCAAGTGCAAAATAATTGCTTTACTTTATCGCTATGCGATAGCAATAGTTGCAAGAGCAATAGTTGGCGAGGCGACCATGTGACGACACATTGATATAGATCAAGATGATGAAGATCATGGTGTCGTGCGGTGACGATAAAGATCATGACAAGATACTTTGGAGATGGAGATCAAAGGCGCAAGATGATCATGGCCATATCTGTCACATATTTTGATTGCATATGATGTTTATCATTATACATCTTATTCTTGCTTTGATCGACGGTAGCATTTTAAGATGATCTCTCACTAATTATCAAGAAGTGTTCTCCTGAGTATGCCTTTATTGCCAAAGTTCGTCGTGCCCGGACACCACGTGATGATCGGGTGTGATAAGCTCTCGTCCATCTACAACGGGTGCAAGCCAGTTTTGCACACGCGGAATACTCAGGTTAAACTTGACGAGCCTAGCATATACAGATATGGCCTCGGACCGAAAGGTCGAGCGTGAATCATATAGTAGATATGATCAACATAGTGATGTTCACCATTGAAACTACTCCATCTCACGTGATGATCGGACATGGTTTAGTTGATTTGGATCACGTGATCACTTAGATGAATAGAGAGATGTCTGTCTAAGTGGGAGTTCTTAAGTAATATGATTAATTGGACTTAAGTTTATCATGAACTTAGTCCTGGTAGTATTTTGCAAATGTTGTTGTAGATCAATAGCTTGCGTTGTTGCTTTCATATGTTTATTTTGATATGTTCCTAGAGAAAATTGTGTTGAAAAATGTTAGTAGCAATGATGCGGATTGGATCCGTGATCTGAGGTTTATCCTCATTGCTGCACGAAAGAATTATGTCCTTAATGCACGCTAGGTAGACAGGCCTATTGCGGGGAGCGGATCTGAGGCGTTATGAGCGTTTGGCTAGCTCAATATGATGACTACTTGATAGTTTTGTGCACCATGCTTTATGGCTTAGAATCGGGACTTCAAAGATGTTTTGAACATCATGGACCATATGAGATGTTCGAGAATTGAAGTTAATATTTCAAGCAAATACCGAGTTGAGAGATATGAAGTCTCCAACAAGTTCTATAGCTAAAAGATGGAGGAGAATCGCTCAACTAGTGAGCATGTGCTCAGATTATGCAGGTACTTCAATCGCTTGAATCAAGTGGGAGTTAATCTTCCGATAAGATAGTGATTGACAGAATTCTCTAGTCACCATCACTAAGTTACTAGAACTTCGTGATGAACTATAGTATGCAAGGATGACGAAAACGATTCCCAAGCTCTTCGTGATGCTGAAATCACGAAGGTAGAAATCAAGAAAGAGCATCAAGTGTTGATGGTTAACAAGATCACTAGTTTCAAGAAAAGGGCAAAGGGAAAGAAAGGGAACTTCAAGTAGAATGACAAGCAAGTTGTCACTCCCGAAGAAGCCCAAAGCTGGACCAAAGCCTGAAACCGAAAGTGCTTCTCTTGCAAAGGAAATGGTCCTTTGGAAGCGAAATGCCCTGAATATTTGGTAGATAAAGAAGGGTGGCAATGTGAACAAGGGTATATTTGATATACATGTGTTTGATGTGTGCCTTACTAGTGTTTATAGTAGCCCCTGAGTATTTGATACTTGTTCGGTTGCTAAGATTAGTAACTCGAAACAGGAGTTACAGAATAAACAGAGACTAGTTGAAGGGAAGTGACGATGAGTATTGGAAGTAGTTCCAAGATTGATATGATCATCATCGCACACTCCCTAAACTTTTGGGATAAGTGTTAAACCTAAATAAATGTTATTTAGCGTTTGCGTTGAGCATGAATATGATTTGATCATGTTTATTGCAATACGATTATTCATTTAAAGTCAGAGAATAATTGTTGTTCTGTTTACATGAATTAAACCTTTAATGGTCATACACCCAATGAAAATAGTTTATTGGATCTCGATCGTAGTGATACACATATTCATAATATTGATGCCAAAAGATGCAAAGTTAATAATGATAGTGCAACTTATTTGTGGCACTGCCGTTTGGGTCATATTGGTGTAAAGTGCATGAAGAAACTCCATAAAGATGGATTTTCGGAATCACTTGGTTATGAATCATTTGATGCTTGCGAACCGTGCCTTTTGGGCAAGATGACTAAAACTCCGTTCTCCGGAACAATGGAACAAGCTACAGACTTATTGGAAATCAATGGAGCTATATGATATTGGCCATATCATGTCACTACTATATAATTGCATGTGATGTTTATTATGTTTATGCATCTTTTTTACTTAGAATGACGGTAGTAAATAAGATGATCCCTTACAACAATTTCAAGAAGTGTTCTCCCCTAACTGTGCACCGTTGCTACAGTTTGTCGTTTCGAAACACCACGTGATGATCGGGTGTGATAGATCCTTACGTTCACATACAACGGGTGTAAGACAGTTTTAGATAGCAAAACACTCAGGGTTAACTTGACGAGCCTAGCATGTACAGACATGGCCTCAGAACACGGAGACTGAAAGGTCGAACACGAGTCGTATGGAAGATACGATCAACATGAAGATGTTCACCGACGATGACTAGTCCGTCTCACGTGATGATCGGACATGGCCTAGTCGACTCGGATCGTGTAACACTTAGATGACTAGAGGGATGTCTAATCTGAGTGGGAGTTCATAATTTGATTAGATGAACTTAATTATCATGAACTTAGTCTAAAACCTTTGCAAATATGTATTGTAGATCAAATGGCCAGCGCTCATGTCAACATGAACTTCAGCGCGTTCCTAGAAAACCAAGCTGAAAGATGATGGCAGCAACTATACGGATTGGGTCCGGAACTCGAGATCATCCTCATAGCTGCCGAGAAGCAATATGTCCTAGAAGGACCGCTAGGTGGCGCTCCGTCGAGAGAACCAAGGCGTTATGAGCGCTTGGCAAACTCGTCTTGATGATTACTCCCTCGTTCGAGTGCGGCATGCTTTACAACTTAGAACCGGGCTCCAAAACCGTTTTGAGCATCACGGAGCATATGAGATGTTCAAGAGCTGAAACTAGTTTTCCAAGCTCATGCCGGGTCAAGAGATATGATGTCTCCGACAAGTTCTATAGTTGTAAGATGGAGGAAAACAGTTACTGTCGGTGAGCACATACTCAAGATATGCAGGTTGCACAACCGTATGACCCAAATGAACATTAACCTCCCAGATGAGGCGGTCATTGACAGAATCCTCGGCCGCTCCCACCAAGCTACAAGAGCTTTGTGATGAACTACAACATGCAGGGGATGGTGAAGACCATTCTGAAGTGTTCTCAATCTGAAGTCGCAGAGGCTGAAATCAAGAAAGAACATCAAGTGTTGATGGTCAATAAGACCACTAAGTTCAAGAAGGGCAAGGGCAAGAAGAACTTCAAGAAGGGCGGCAAGGATGTTGCAGCGCCCGATAAGCCGATTCGGGAAGAAGTCAAGAATGGACCCAAGCACGAGGCCGAGTGCTTTTATTGCAAGGGAAGGGTCCTTTGAGCGGAACTGCCCCAAATACTTAGCGGATAAGAAGGCCGCAACACCAAAGGTATATTGATATAATGCAATTGATGTGTACCTTACCGATTACTCGTAGTAACTCCAGGGTATTTGATACCGTGCCGTTGCTCATATTTGTAACTCACGGCAGGGAGTTGCGGAATAAGCGGAGGCTGGCGAAGGGCGAGGTGACGATCTTGCGTCGGGAATGGTTCAGTCGATGTGATCGCCGTCGACACGCTGCCTCTACATTTACCTACGGGATTAGTTTTGAACCTTGATAATTGTTATTTAGTGCCAAGTTTGAGCATGAACATTGTATCAGGATCTCGTTTAATATGAGATGGCTACTCATTTAAATCCGAGAATAATGGTTGTTCTATTTATATGAGAGATATGTTTTATGGTCATGCTCCGATGGTCAATTGTTTATTCTTAATGAATCTCGAGCGTAATATTACACATATTCATAGTGTGGATGCCAAAAGATGTAAAGTTGATAACGATAGTCCCACATACTTGTGTACTTGCCTTGGTCACATTGGTGTCAAGCGCATGAAGAAGCTCCATGCTGATGGACTTTTAGAGTCTCTTGATTATGAATCGTTTGACACATGCGAACCATGTCTCATGGGCAAAATGACCAAGACTCCGTTCTCCGGAACAATGGAGCGAGCAACCAACTTGTTGGAAATCATACATACCGATGTGTGCGGTCCAATGAGCGTTGAGGCTCGCAGAGGATATCGTTATGTTCTCACTCTCACTGATGACTTAAGTAGATATGGGTATGTCTAGTTAATGAAACACAAGTCTTAGACCTTCGAAAAGTCCAAGGAATTTCAGAATGAGGTAGAGAATCAACGTGACCGAAAGATAAAGTTCCTACGATCAGATCGTGGAGCAGAATACTTAAGTCATGAATTTGGTACACACTTAAGGAAATGTGGAATCGTTTCATAACTCACGCCGCCTGGAACACCTCAGCATAACAGTGTGTCCGAACATCGTAATCGCACTCTATTGGATATGGTGCGGTCTATGATGTCTCTTACCGATTTACCGCTATCATTTTGGGGATACGCTCTAGAGACAGCTACATTCACTTTAAATAAGGCACCGTCTAAATCCGTTGAGACGACACCGTCTGAATTATGGTTTGGGAAGAAACCTAAGCTGTCGTTTCTAAAAGTTTGGGGATGCGATGCTTATGTCAAGAAACTTCAACCTGAAAAGCTCGAACCCAAGTCGGAAAAATGCGTCTTCATAGGATACCCTAAGGAAACTGTCGGGTATACCTTCTACTTAAGATCCGAGGGCAAGATCTTTGTTGCCAAGAATGGATGCTTTCTGGAAAAAGAGTTTCTCTCGAAAGAAGTAAGTGGGAGGAAAGTAGAACTCAATGAAGTACTACCTCTCGAACGGGAAAGTGGTGCAGCTCAGGAAAATGTTCATGTGATGCCCACACCAACTGAAGAGGAAAACAATGATGATGATCAAGGTACTTCGGATCAAGTTGCTACTGAACTTCGTAGGTCCACAAGAACACGTTCCGCACCAGAGTGGTACGGCAACCCTGTCCTATAAATCATGTTGTTAGACAACGGTGAACCTTCGAACTATGAAGAAGTGATAGCGGGCCCAGATTCCAACAAATGGCTTGAAGCCATGAAATCCGAGATAGAATCCATGTATGAAAACAAAGTATGGACTTTGACAGACTTGCCCGATAATCGGCGAGCGATAGAAAACAAATGGATTTTTAAGAAGAAGACGGACGCGGATGGTAATGTTACCATTTATAAGGCTCGACTTGTCGCTAAAGGTTATCGACAAGTTCAAGGGATTGACTACGACGAGACATTCTCTTCCATAGCGAAGCTGAAGTCCGTCTGAATCATGTTAGCAATTGCCGCATACTATGATTATGAGATATGGCAGATGGACGTCAAAACGGCATTCCTTAACGGACATCTTAAGGAAGAGTTGTATATGATGCAGCCGGAAGGTTTTGTTGATCCTAAGAACGCTAACAAAGTATGCAAGCTCCAGCGATCCATTTATGGGCTGGTGCAAGCATCTCGGAGTTGGAACATTCGCTTTGATGAGATGATCAAAGCGTTTGGGTTTATGCAGACTTATGGAGAAGCCTGCGTTTACAAGAAAGTGAGTGGGAGCTCTGTAGAATTTCTCATATTATATGTAGATGACATACTCTTGATGGGAAATGATATAGAACTTCTGGACAGCATTAAGGCCTACTTGAATAAGTGTTTTTCAATGAAGGACCTTGGAGAAGCTACTTATATATTAGGCATCAAGATCTATAGAGACAGATCGAGACGCCTCATAGGTCTTTCACAAAGCACATACCTTGATAAGATTTTGAAAAGGTTCAAAATGGATCAGTCCAAGAAAGGGTTCTTGCCTATGTTACAAGGTGTGAGATTGAGCTCGGCTCAGTCACCGACCACGACAAAGGATAAAGAAGAGATGAGTGTCATCCCCTATGCTTCAGCCATAGAATCTATTATGTATGCCATGCTGTGTACCAGACCTGAGGTAAACCTTGCCGTAAGTTTGGTAGCAAGATACCAAAGTAATCCCGGCAAGGAACACTTTGGACAGCGGTCAAGAATATCTGAAGTACCGAAAAGGACAAAGGACATGTTTCTCGTTTATGGAGGAGACGAAGAGCTCGTCGTAAAGGGTTACGTCGGCGCTAGCTTCGACTCAGATCTGGATGACTCTAAGTCACAAACCGGATCGTGTATATGTTGAATGGTGGAGCGATGGCTGGTGCGGTTGCAAGCGAGCGTCGTGGCGGGATCTACGTGTGAAGCGGAGTACATGGCAGCCTCGGAGGCATCACAAGAAGCGATTTGGGTGAAGGAGTTCATCACCGACCTAGGAGTCATACCCAATGCGTCGGGGCCGATCAAACTCTTCTGTGACAACACTGGAGCTATTGCCCTTGACAAGGAGCCCAGGTTTCACAAGAAGACCAGGCACATCAAGCGTCGTTTCAACTCCATCCGTGAAAATGTTCAAGATGGAGACATAGATATTTGCAAAGTACATACAGGTGCGAATGTCGCAGATCCGTTGACTAAACCTCTCTCATGAGCAAAACATGATCAACACCGAACTCTATGGGTGTTCGATTCATCACAATGTAACTAGATTGGTGACTCTAGTGCAAGTGGGAGACTGTTGGAAATATGCCCTAGAGGCAATAATAAAAGTATTATTATATTTCATTGTTCATGATAATTGTATTTTGTTCATGCTATAACTGTATTATCCGGAAATCGTAATACACGTGTGAACAGATAGACCACAATATGTCCCTAGTGAGCCTTTAGTTGACTAGCTCGTTGTGATCCACAGATAGTCATAGTTTCCTGGCTATGGACATTGGATGTCGTTGATAACGGGATCACATCATTAGGAGAATGATGTGATGGACAAGACCCAATCCTAATCATAGCACAAAGATCGTGTAGTTCGTTTGCTAGAGCTTTTCCAATGTCAAGTATCTCTTCCTTTGACCATGAGATCGTGTAACTCCGGATACCGTAGGAGTGCTTTGGGTGTATCAAACGTCACAACGTATCGGGTGACTATAAAGGTGCACTACGGTATCTCCGAAAGTGTCTGCGGGTTGACACGGATCGAGGCTGGATTTGTCACTCCGTGTGACGGAGAGGTATCTCTGGGCCCACTCGGTAATGCAGCATCATAATGAGCTCAAAGTGACCAAGTGGTTGATCACGGATCATGCATTGCGGTGCGAGTAAAGTGACTTGCGATAACGAGACCGAACAAGGTATTGGGATACCGACGATCGAGTCTCGGGCAAATAACGTACCGATTGACAAAGGGAATTGTATACGGGGTTTGATCGAATCCTCGACATCGTGGTTCAACCGATGAAATCATCGAGGAGCATGTAGGAGCCAACATGGGTATCCAGATTCGGCTGTTGGTTATTGCCGAGAGTCGTCTCGGTCATGTCTGCGTGTCTCCGAACCCGTAGGGTCTACACATAAGGTTCGGTGGCGCTAGGGTTGTATGAATATGAGTATGCAGCATACCGAATGTTGTTGAGTCTGGATGAGATCCCGGACGTCACGAGGAGTTTCGGAATGGTCCGGAGGTAAAGAATTATATATAGGAAGTGGTATTTCGGCCATCGGGAAAGTTTGAGGTCACTGGGACCACCGGAAGGTCCCGGGGGTCCACCGGGTGGGGCCACCCATCCCGGAGGGCCCCATGGGCTGAAGTGGGAGGAGCCAGCCCATAGTGGGCTGGTGCGCCTCAGGCCCACCCCAGGCCTAGGGTTGAAACCCTAGGGTGGGGCGCACCACATGCCTTGGGGGCACTCTCCCCCTTGGCCGCCGCCCCTTGGGAGATTCAATCTCCCAGGGCCGGCGCCCCCCCTGGGGGCCTATATAAAGGAGGGCAGGGGGGAGGGCAGCCGTACCCTTGTGCTTGGCGCCTCCCTCCCCCTTCTACACCTCGTCTTCCTCCCGTAGTCCCTTTGGCGAAGCCCTGCTGGAGTTCTGCTGCATCCACCACCACGCCGTCGTGCTGCTGGATCATCATCAACCTCTCCTTCCCCCTTGCTGTATCAAGAAGGAGGAGACGTCTCCCGTCCCGTACGTGTGTTGAACGCAGAGGTGCTGTCCGTTCAGCATTTGGACATCGGTGATCTGAATCACGTCGAGTACGACTCCATCATCACCATCCCCTTGAACGCTTCCGCACGCGATCTACAAGTGGTATGTAGATGCAAACTCACTCTCTTGACTCGTTGCTTAGATGAACTCATAGATGGATCTTGGTGAAACCGTAGGAAAAATTTTAATTTTCTGCAACGTTCCCCAACACGCATCGCCCAGCCGCGCCGGAGAGGTCCTTCCCGACGACGTTGCAGCGCGCGTCGCAGGCCACGTCGGACCACCGTCACGGGCTCGCGTCCGACTCCCTCCACGTCTCCAACGCGGTCCCGCCCGTGCCATTCGTGAGCGACCGCGCCCATCACAGCAGCGCCTCGCCCTGATCGTTGACGGCGTGGGAGCGCGGCGGGACCTAACGCCAGCGAGAGCAGCCGAGCACCGCGCCGGTCGCGTGCTCGCGCGCCTCCGGCGCCGAGCCGCCCGAGCGGAGCACCTCGACGAGCACCGGCACGGCGCCCGAGCGGAGCACCTCGACGAGCGTCGTCCGGCCCCGCCTAGGCCATGAGGATGGAGCCCAGGAGGCAGCGCGACGGCCGGAGACTAGGCCATGGTTCGGGGAGGCGGCGCGACGGCCGGAGACGAGGCCGTGGTTCGGGGAAGCGGCGGACGTCGGCGAAGTGCCGGGCTGGGGGCAGCGGCGGCGCTGAGAGGACGCGGGCCGGCGTGGGCGGAGGCGCGGCGAGGCGTGCCGGAGCGCAGGGCTAGGAAGGAGGAGGGGTCGGAGGAGAGGGGCGCGGCGGCTTGGGCGGCGGGGTTGTGGCCTCGTCGGCTTCGAGGGAGCTGCAGCTGGTGCGCTTCGAGGGAGAGAGAGGAGGAAGCACGTGGGTGGGCCAGCGAGGAAAAGTCAGGGGAGAGCAGGGAGACGCTGGCAAGTGGGGCCATCGCCTAAAACGGCGAAATTAGGCCTCCTAGGAGCCCCCCGGTGCGCTGGGTGTCGCATGCGGTCGCCGGCGCTGTTTTTTGCTTTTCCCGGCGAAAAACAAGCACTTGGGGGCACGAGTGGGACGTTTTTTGTTCGCCGGCGCCCAAAAAGTGGCTTGGGGAGGCTTCTTGGGAGCCCTAGTGGAGATGCCCTTACTCCTTTGGCTTGTGCGCACCCTCACGCCGGCGCACGAGCACGACTGGCTTGCGCACACCCTCATTCAGGCGGCCGAGCTCGACTCACGCTGGCTGCGGAGCTCCACTGGCACGCGCACACGCTCAGCGGTATAAAGATTTCCCTCTGATCCAGCAGAGCAAGCAATGGCACAGAGAGTGGCCCCAATATTAACAAAAACAAATGTCGGCATAATCCAACTGCATATCTTATTGATCCTAGTTATCTGCCGCCTACAGGTAAGAATCAGTAATACATCAACTCCTGTAGCAGAGGAGAGACAGAGGAAATATCTATGTCTGCATATGCTTGATAGATACTGTACCATTGAGGGTCATGTGGTCTCGGCTCAACTTGAGTAGAGAGAGACCTGAACAGAAGTTTGTCCACACGGGAAGCAGCAGAATTGGCATCGGCGAGGGCGATGAGATCATACAGCTCCTCTTTCTTCTGCTGGATTTGCGACGAAAGGTATAATCGGGACGTTTCGTAACACTGGAAACACAAAAGCGGCATTGAGAATTGACGACTTAATAATCTTGACAAGAGATGTGGTTGACTGTACAGCATATATCAACCTAATTTCCAAGCAAAAGGGAATTCAGTTGTAATGTCCATTTCATAGTAAGAGCACACACACGCACGCACGCACAATCATGCTAGGCATTTGATCATGTACCAATGGTACAGCAAAATAGCAAACTAGCTGGAGACCAAAAGATGCCGATATTTTATCAACGCATTCATGCTAGGCAGTTGATCAACAACCAATGGCACAGCAAAAGTATAAAACAAGTTGGAGACCAAAAAGATGTCCTTTTGTTCACCAAATTATCAAGGCACTAATGCTAGGCAGTTGATAATCCAGCAATGGAAGTCAATCGAAAAGATGCCTGTGCATCCCTCTGATATAATAGATGATAGTATGGAGACCAAAAGATGTTGGCTTTTACCAAAATATCACCGCATTCATGCTAGGAAGTTGATCATCTCTACCAACGGAAGTCAATAAAAAAAATGCCTGTTTCATGGGTAGCCGCGCATCCCTGTGATATGATGATGGTAAGTACTCCCTCCGTTTCTTTTTACTCCGCATATAAGATTTGGTCAAAGTCAAACTACACTAAGTTTGACCAAATTTACATAAAAAAATATGAACATCTACAGTACTAAAACTATATAGTATGAAAATATGTTTCATGGTGCATCTGAATATATTGATTTCATATTGTGAATGTTTATATTTTTTTTAATATAAAGTTAGTCAAACTCTATAATGCTTGACTTTGACCAAACCTTATATGCGGACTAAAAAGAAACGGAGGGAGTACTATTTCGCTTCTCGGCTTCTCCTGACACGCGCGTTGGAGCGCGACCAACTAAGCCAGGGCCAAAAAGATCTCGACGTACTTTCCCATCTGAAGCCCGCCCCTAAGCCCTAACCGCGCCGCCAGCCGCCCCTTCCTGCTCCTCCCCTGCTTTGCCGCTGTCGGAGGGGACACCAGCGAACCCTGCGTGGTCCCTAGGGAAGGTGGCGGCGGGGCGTACTCGCCGTTCTCGCGCAGATCTCGCGGCGGCCGGTGGCGATCTCGCGGCAGCCGGTGGCATATGATAGACCGTAATGATGTGGTATTACTTTGGTAAGGGCATGCACGTGATTAAGTATAGTGCGAGGGGCTTTCCGAAAAAAACATATGCCATGTGTCGCCTGACAAGTGGGGCCACTCAGTCAGATACGTGTTTATACGGCTGTCAGACCGCTTTGCAACACTTAGGCTTAGAGTTGGTACTGCATGGCAAAAAAAAAAAAACTAGTGATACTGATTCGTTACAACGTGCCGAAGTGTGGCAGTTCCCTGCAATTAACTCCTTATTTTAAGATGGAGGAAATATTTGCCTTGTAGCCTCCGTATGGCCATTGCAATTTGGCCATGCACGGTTTGACCTTGGAAGTCATGATGTATTCATGCATGTTTTGACTCAGTTTAGTGTACATCTCTGAAAAAATCGGATTGGATATTATCAGGTTCTAGAGCTCTATTATCATCTTGTTTCAGGGTGACAGTTTCATTACGAATACCAGAGTAGGATAGATGATATGTGAACTAACGTTAGTCCCTTGTGGTAAATTTTTTGATCATCAAAGTCATAAAGCATGTGATGGTATTTCCAGCCTTGCCGGTGAAGAAAATAGAAGTACTTTCTTGGGATTATTTATTTAACAATTAATTAATTAATTTTGGCAACACTTATTTTCTTTTCACCATGTGATCAAAATTGAGCGACCAAGATTGCACGTCCTTGTCGCTTTAATGTCGGCGTCAGTGAGAGGCCACGTTCGCTCCGGGCCGGTGTCAATGCGGGCACTCTCCTCTATAGCGGCAGGAGTGCGGGAACCGGCGGCGGCGGACGGGAACACATGTAAGCGTGGGATGAGAGTTTTTTATGGGCCAGGGTAGTCATGAGTGGACGTGGCAGCGGACTGCCGCCTACAAAACCCCCCACTTTATCTGGTTTATGGGAAAAAGCATCTGGACGGGACTGGATTGAGAATCTACACAAGATCATGTTGAATGGCAAAACACGTCTGAACAATAAAATCCAGATCGATTGTGAGCGGTTTAAGAGTTGATGTGGTTTATGGGAAAAAGCATCTGGACTGGACTGGATTGAGAATCTACACAAGATCATGTTGAATGGCAAAACACGTCTGAACAATAAAATCCAGATCGATTGTGAGCGGTTTAAGAGTTGATGTGGGAGACGCGCGGGTAATGAACCGTTCGCCCGCCCAGGTCCTCCGGGAGCTGATCATCAAAAGAAAACGAAATTCTTGTTTTGTTTTGACCCCCTCGAGACGGAGAAGGAAGAAAAGTCTGGCAATGGCATTGAGAGACCCAATGAAGGGCATGTTTGGTTTCTGACTAACTTTGCCAAAGATTGCCACACTTAAAGTTAGGCAAGTTTGACCAATTTAGATGAGTGTTTGGTTCAAGCCACATCTTAGACAAGCCACACTTGGGCCCCACATGACATACACATAAAAAATATGGCAAGATTTCCTTAGGCTTGCCAACTTATGGCTCTAATTTTAATGAACTAACCATAGACAAAATTGGCAAAAATGTGTAACAAAGTGTGGCAATGCTAGATCTAGAACCAAACAGTCGGAGTGCCCCTCCGCATGCACACCGACGGACAGCGGCACTGTTACACCCACATCGCGCTCACCACAACCATGGTTTCCTCTCGGCATGCACAGCACACCGACGGGACAGCGGCACTGTTACACCCACTCGGCGCTCACCACAACCATCGTTTCCTGCACACCGACGGGACAGCGGCACTGCTACACCTGGGCCGGCCGGCTCAGCGTCGACGCGCTTGGCACATCCGAAATGTGCGGGCCTCGTAGTATAAAAGGCGGCCATCGGAACTCCCATCGCCTCATCGCTCCCCGTTGCAGTCACCACACCACAACACAGACGCAAGAACTAATTCTCTGGCCGGCCGGACCTCGAGCGCGTCAGTCAGGATGGCACCCACGGCGGCGGAGCAGCACACGAGGAAGGTGGTGGGACTGGCGGCGCGCGACGCCTCCGGCCACCTCTCCCCGCTCGCCATCACCCGGAGGTACGCACGCACGCACGCAGGCCACTCGCTCTCTCCTCTCGTACTCAAGGTCTTGCACTTGTCCGGCGGTGTAGCTAGCACGCGGCACGCCTCCGCATGAGGCAGCGCCGCCGCCGTACGCCGTGCGACTATGCGTGGCCGGGCGCGCCGGCGCCGTCCGATCCGGTTTGGTGTTCGCTAGTTTTTCCCTCGTGCCCCGGCCCTTTGGTTGCATGCATGCATGGTTCCGTGGAATAATTTAATTTATTCTCATCATCAAATTGTCTTGTAACGGACGATGATCAACGGTCCGCCGGATCTGGATTTCGCGAAATTAATCAGCGAGATTTCCTCTTGAACAATCCTTCAGTGTTCTGAACTACTATGGTTTTAGTGAATTTGTGCGGTTAACGGTGGTGGCCGTGCTCAACTTCTTTATCCCGTATATATCCTCTTTGTTCGATGCAGATTCTCAAAATAGTCTCTGTGGCATGTAATCCAACTTTGTTTCCCTAGATTCATACATGGTGGTTATTGGGCTGCTTTCTGTGTTATTTTTAATATGAAATTCGGCCTTAATTTGCAAATAGTATGAATTGTTATGTGTCCAATACAACCGTAACAAGTAGTGTAAATTATCATGTGTCCAGTACTAAAACTATGACGTCGACACCCATCCTTTTCTTCGTCTTTGGAGTTTTCAGGCGACACCGTTGTTAGTTGTAAAAGCCACATACATGTGATGTGTCACTCCTACTGACTTGTCACTATTAGCTTGTAGTGCAATTCCTTTGCCTCTGCGCGCGCGTGTCGCTCTTACTCTTCCTATGTGTGGTATGAATCAAGTGGCTCATGTGGGCAAACCTCAATGGTACACCTGTTTCGATGACTTCATTGATTAGTACTCTCCCCGTTCACTATTGTAAGATGTCTTGGATATTTCAATATAAGCTATATATGAACCGAGGCAAAGAAATAGTGAATACATTTGCTATCAACGTCGACACCAACTTTTTTCCATGTTGTAATCTTTAGGTGACCCTACTGTTAGTTGTAAAGGCACATACATGTGATGTGTCACCCTCAGTTACTTGTCACTATTAGCTTGTAGTACAATTCCTTTGCCTTTGTGCGTGTGGTCTTTGCTCTTCTTATGTGGTGTATGAATCGAGTGGCTCATGTAGTCATGTGGGCAAACCTCAATGGCACACCTGTTTCAACAACTTCATTGATTAGTACTTTACTAGGACTTAACTGGTCGGCAAAAAGGTTGTAGCGATTTTGTTTTTTTTTTGTTATTACTCATTAGCTTGTTTGGATTGAAACTACTTGATCAGAAGAGGATTTAGTTTCCTAGAACTTTTTCTAAAGAATAAGCTATGCAATTTAAACATCATCACATCTTTCATAAATAGTGAATACCTAGCTATTTAGGCTCATTTCATGCAATCATGCAAAGGTACCATCACAAGTTTGTCATAAAAATATTTTGATATTTTTATTTTACTTACATATTCGTATAAAGCGATTCTACCAACACGTGGGCATACCATGCCCATTAGGAAGCAGTAGTTTTGCAGTGGGAAATGAATGACTCTTGTAATTTGTAGATGGTGCTAGTGGTTTTATGTTGTTATCGTAACCACGCTAGTATGGTATGAGCTGTATAAGGTGGTTGATGGATGGTTTTAGGATCTGCCGTCCTAGAATTTGCTTTGCAAATTATTTTCTCAAACCTCTATTTTTCTGAAGAGTAATAATATGCCGAATTATGTGATTTGCTCAAAGGAGTAAGATTATTTGTATGAATGATAAAATTCAACAGCTTGATTAGACAAGGAAAATAGGAAAACAAAAATTGATCCTTTTGCATCACTAGTAGAAAACAACCCATTAAGGGCCGTTGAACTGCGCACACTATCCGTCCGCACGTGACGGCTGTCTCGCTGGTTCTGGCGACTTCTCGGCGTCTCTGTACGCGACCTCGTCGGCAACTCTCGCCGTTCATTCTCCATCCAATCTTCCACAAAACAAACACATATCAATCCTAGTTCTTTCTCATCCCATCTCGAGTCTAATTCCAGTCCTATTCTAGCGATTGTGAGAGCTCTGAACAGATCTGAGTTGAAATAAGTGAGTGAGGGGCAGAAAGGATTTCAGGAACAAGATCTGGTGTGTGTGGCGGCGGCGGCGGATTTGGGGGCGTAGAGGGGACTGCTCGGGAGTGGTGAACCCAGCTGCTCCCAGCTGCAATGGGGGACCTGAAGGCAGTATACCTTGGAGGAGTGGAGGGCAAGCTCAAGAATCTGCAGCTATCCGAAGCGCAGAAGAAGGGGATCAAGATTGGCAGAAAGCAGGCATGTTCCTCACAGGTGAGCAAGCTACAAGCAGTAGGTAAATTAATTTCAGAGAGGCCTGCTAGGGCAGAACATGTGGGAAGAACCTTAGGGGGAGTCTGGAGTCCATTATTTGGAGTGGATTGCAAAGACCTGGGCAGAAATCGATTTTTGTTTATTTTTCAACAAAGAGCTGACAAGGAGAAAGCACTAGATGCTGGACCATGGAGATTTAACAATGACCTGTTGGTGATGGAAGATTTTGTGCCTAGTAAAACAATAGATGAATACGAATTCAGGACAATACCCATATGGGTCAGAGCGTATGGCATCCCAATGGGGATGATGAGCAAAGAAACAGGAGATTTGATAGGAGAACAAATTGGGGAAGTTATTGATGTAGACCCAGAAATTAGTGGTGATTCTATGGGAGCATTTATGCGGATCAAAGTGAGAATAGATATCACCGTGCCAATTATGAGGTTTGTAGCATCTTTTATTGACGACGAGGAAGAACAAGAGCACGAAAATGTAATGATATCTGTGGGAGATGATGAGGAGATAGAACTAAGGAGAAAGAAGAGAGAAATGGAGGAAAAAATTGTCTCCTTCACATACGAGTATCTTCCTGACTTCTGCTACAGCTGTGGAATTATTGGACATACTGAGAAATCATGCCCAACTAGATCTAGAAGAACAGGGTCCAGACAGTTTGGGCCATGGTTGCGTGCAAATATTTACAAGGGGAGCTCAAGTGAAGAAAGAAGTAGGGGTTCGAATGATAAAGGGAAATTTTGGCCAAGCAATAGTGCAGGAAATAAGGGGAGCGGACAAGGAAGTGATGGGCCGTCATGGCGAAGGAATGTATCGAGTGGAAATGACGAGGAAGGAGCAGGAAAGAGCGAAGGAAAAGAAGTGACAAGCCCTTTCACGTTAAAGGAGTGTGGAGACCAAGGAGCAGGGGAGAGAAAGAGATTGGATTCCAACCAAAAAGTGGTAGAAGAGGCCTCTGGAAAGGATCAAACACTTGCAATAGAATCGAGTAAGGCTGAAGAGGAAAATAATAATACCACAAAAGCAAATCGTGTTGAAAAAGGATGCGGTCAAACGGAGATCAATCAACAAGAAAGCAAAGAAATAACAAATCAGGTAGAAACGGGGATAGGGATGAAGATGAAGGAATTACAGAAATATGCCAATGAAGGTGACATATCAATGGAAAAGAAGAAGAAGGGAAGAACAGTCAAAATTATGAGACAGGATAGAGCGAATAAAACACAAAATCAAGTGAATATGGCCACAGAAGCAAAGAAGCGTGGTGCAGATGATATGGAAATTGACATGGAGCCAGTCATTGAGAAAAAGATGAAAATGGAAGTAGAGATAAATGCCACGATCGGTGAAGGGAGAACTGGGGAAGCAAATACCAAGGCCGGAGAACCCAAATTTGATGTGAAAGCGGGATTGGCGAACCAATCCCGCGAGGTCAAATGAGGATCACGGCTTGGAACTGCCGGGGGTTGGGGAACGGCCCGGCAGTGAGAGGGCTTCTGGATCTGCAGAAGCAGGAGGACCCCGATATTCTTTTCTTGTCAGAAACCAAACTGAATGGAAGGAAAATGGAAAATCTGAAATGGCGACTGGGAATGAATAACCTAGTGACGAGGGACTGTGAAGGAAAAAGTGGAGGCCTTGCACTCTTATGGAAGAAAGATATTAAAGTGGAACTCCATAACTACTCCAGATATCATATAGATGTGGTGATAATTGAAGGAGATGGTTTCAGATGGAGATTTACCGGAATTTATGGTGAACCTGCTACTGAAAAGAAGAACATAACTTGGAAATTAATTAGTATTCTGAATCAACAGCTCAACCTACCGTGGCTTTGCGTAGGTGACTTTAATGAAATCCTTTACACTCATGAAAAGAAAGGAGGGCCAAATAGACCACAATCAGCGATGGAGAAATTCAGACTAGCACTTGCTGAATGTGGTTTAAGGGATCTTGGCTATACAGGAGACAAATTCACCTGGCGAAACAACAACCATATAGCTAGTCGGTATATAAAGGAGAGGTTAGACAGAGCAGTGGGTGATCAAAACTGGTGCAACCGATTTCCCTCATATACGGTGATGAATGGAGACCCAAGGCATTCGGACCATCGCCCAGTCACTGTTCGGGTAGATAGCAGGAAGAACCACTTGAGACCAAGGAGCTACGGGAACAACTTCAGATTTGAGGCAAGGTGGCTAGAGGAAGAAGAATGTGAAGCTGTGGTGAACAAAGCATGGAACACTGCCAGTAGAATGGGTGATATCTGTACAACAAGCAAGCTACAGGCAGTGGCAAGAGACTTAATATACTGGGATCACAATGTTCTCGGTGATCTTGAGAAAAGAATCAAGCAAATGAAATCTGAGTTAGAGAAAGTGAGAAAAGGAGATATAAATCAGGAAAGAGTCTCAAGAGAGCATTTGTTGAAGGAAAAGCTAGATAGAATGGAACATAAAAAAGACATACACTGGAAACAGCGGGCACATGTTAAATGGCTACAATTTGGAGACAAGAATACAAAGTTCTTCCATGCCTTTGCTTCTGAGAGGAAAAGGAAGAACACAATTCAAAAATTGAAAAGAGAGGATGGTAAATGGGTGGAGGACGAAGACTCTATGAAAGAACATATTTCAGGCTACTTTTATAGCCTTTTCTCCTCCACGGCTGAGCATAATAACACATGCATCCTAGAAGCAATTACTCCAAGAGTACACGAAGGCATAAATGATATGTTGTGTGCCCAATACACAGAGGAAGAAGTGAAGAAGGCACTTCTCGACATTGGGGATCTCAAAGCACCTGGACCTGATGGAATGCCTGCTATATTTTTCAAAAAGTTTTGGCATATCATGGGTGACCAAATAACGAGAGAGGTGCTGAATGTTCTTAATGGGGGAGAGATGCCTGAGGAGTGGAATAATACGATGGTGGTGCTTATACCAAAAACACCAAGGCCGGAAAAAATAAATGACTATAGACCAATCAGCCTTTGCAATGTCATCTACAAGATGGTGTCCAAGGTAATAACAAATAGATTAAAGTATATCTTACCAGACATCATAGGACCCAATCAAAGCGCATTTGTACCAGGTCGTATTATCATTGATAATATTTTATTGGCCTATGAACTAACACATTTTTTACAGAGGAAAAGGAATGGTGCAAATGCCTATGCAACCATTAAGCTAGACATGAGCAAAGCATATGACAGGGTCGAATGGAGGTTCCTGCATGACATGATGACAAAGATGGGCTTCAACAAAAACTGGGTCAATCTGATTATGAAGTGCGTCACCACTGTTAAGTGCCAAATTAAGGTGAATAGGGGAGTCACGGATGTAATTATCCCACAAAGAGGACTGCGTCAGGGAGACCCCCTTTCCCCATATCTATTTCTGATATGTGCAGAAGGTTTCTCCGCCCTACTTAACGAAGCTGAAGCCAATGGAAGACTAAAGGGGATACAAATATGTAGACAAGCCCCAAGTGTGAGTCACCTTCTGTTCGCTGATGATTCACTTCTGTTGATGGAGGCAAATGCAAATGCAGCGCGGGAAGTGAATAATATCCTAAGCACTTATGAAGCATGCTCTGGGCAAATGATCAATAAAGAGAAGTCAGCCATTCTATTCAGCAAAAACACTGTTGGAAGCAAGAGGAATGAGATGAAGAGAATTCTGGGGATAAATGTTGAAGGGTTTAGAGGGAAGTACTTAGGCCTGCCGGTATATATTGGGAAGAACAAAGCAAGGGCTTTCAATTACATAAAAGAGAAAGTATGGAAAATAATACATGGATGGAAAGAAAAGCTCTTATCAAAGGCTGGCAAGGAAGTATTGATCAAAGTTGTAGCACAGGCTATACCAGTATATGCAATGGCCTGTTTTGACTTGACAAAATCCTTTTGTGAAGAGTTAAGTGCAATAATCGGGAGGTACTGGTGGAGCCAAATGGATAAAACAAATAATATACATTGGGTGAGTTGGGACATAATATCAAAACCAAAGGCAGAAGGTGGATTAGGATTCAGGAACCTGCACTACTTTAACTTGGCCATGTTGGCCAGGCAAGCATGGCGGATATTGCAAAATCCTTGCTCATTATGCACACAAGTTCTTGCTGCTAAATACTTTCCAGATGGTTCAATTCTAGAAGCGAAGCCAATGAAGGGTATTTCATATTCATGGCGAAGTATTCTCAAAGGGGTACAGTTGCTCAAAAAGGGAATCATTTGGCGAGTAGGAAATGGAGAAAACATTCGAGTATGGGAGGACCCATGGATCCCAAGGGGAAGTACGAGGAAAATCAGTTCGCCCAAAGGAAGAAACTTAATAGGAAGGGTTTCTGAATTGATAAATCCTATAACAAATCAATGGGATGCTGACCTAATAAAGCAAACATTTTGGCCAGAGGATGCAAATATCATCCTTCAGATACCAATTCAAGAACAAACAGGTGACTTCCTTGCTTGGCATTATGATAAAAAGGGTCTCTTCTCGGTAAAGTCGGCATACAGGGTTGCTGTAGATAATGTAGTAAGAGAATCATCTTCAGGACTAACTTCAACTTCTAATGCAGAAACAGAGAATTCAGATTTTGACTGGAAGAAGTTATGGGCACTTCCCCTACCAAGCAAAGTGAGGCACTTTCTATGGAGAATTGCAACATACAGCCTGCCTCTAAGGACAAAGCTAAAAAGGAAAGGTATGCCTATTGATACTAGATGCCCAGTATGTTTTAGATTCGATGAAGATGGTGGACATATATTTTTGAAATGCAAAAAAGTAAGAGAATTGTGGAGAACATCCATGTTAGAACACATTAGAATTAAACTTCTTGATTGTCCAGATTCGAAAAAGGTTCTCGAGGAAATTTTTAAATTAGAACTGGGTGAATGTCTCAAAGTCTGCTTCTTAATGTGGCTGTGGTGGAATGAGAGAAATAAAGCCAATAATGGCGATCAAATTAGATCCATAGGGGAAGTTTCATCTTCTGCTGAATATCATGTTTTTAAATGTATGAAGGATAAGACTCAAGAAAAAGAGAAGAGCAACAGGAAAATGCAGAAATGGAAACCACCTCCAGAGGGAAACCTGAAGATTAATATAGATGGGGCTTTCATCGAGGCATCAAAACTAGGAGGCTGGGGTTTCACGTTGAGAAATGATCAAGGAGTTTTATTGGCTGCTGGTGCGGGTAAGCTGAAGCATGTATCTGACTCGCTACACGCGGAAGCGCTTGCCCTGCAACATGCTACAAATATTGCGATCAGTATGGGATGCCAAATGGTAATTTTCGAAACGGATTCCATGATCTTTGAAGCGAGCAATCACCATCGGAGTATGATTTATCAAAGTTGGGATCCTTATTCCAAGATGTAAAATTTCAGATGCGTGTAGGTTTGATTGTTGTAAGCTTTGAACATTGTAATAGAGAGTGTAACAGAGCAGCACACATTTTAGCTATGCATGGACTAGGCATGGATAATGACTGCTTTGAGACTTGGCTTGGTAATTTCCCAGAATTTGTACTCGATGCTGTTGTTGGCGATATGCCAAATGTTCTAATGTAATGGAATACAATGTGTTCCTTTCAAAAAAAAAAAGAAAACAACCCATTAGTCCCGGTTCGTAAGGGCCTTTAGTCCCGGTTCATGAACCGGGACTAATGGGTCGTTACTAATGCCACCAGACATTAGTCCCGGTTCAAAGACGAACCGGGACCAATGTGACTCCACGTGGCGATGTGCACCGAGCCCGGTCGGAGGTCTTTGGTCCCGTTGGCGTCTCAACCGGGACCAAAAGTCTTTTTTAAGAAAGTGGCTGCTTTAGGGTTTTGTGGTTTATTTTTAGGTTGTTATTTATAGCTAGCTAATAGAGAGAAGTGTCCTCTCTTATCTTCGTCCTTGGTTTATCAACGCTGCTGCTATATGTTCATTGCACCCGAGATATATGACATGGCTCATGCATGCTTTGCATCATACATCATCATATATATGTATATAATAAAGTCCTACTAATCATGCATCATCATACTACTTCTACTCGTTATTAATAATAAGTCATACGATCATCATCCTCGTATATAGTCATCGAACCCAACCCTACATATATAATTGTTCTTAGCACATGATCATCGATTACGGTATAGGACCTAAAACACCCTTAAGGTAAAATAGCATAAAACAATATAGACCCTGACTCTCCATTATGAAGAATGGCGATCATCCTGTCTCCAATTCTTGCCTTTCGCTGCTTATCCCCGACAACTGTCCATACATTTTTTCCATTCTTTGATTGTTATGTCTCCACTTCTTTTAGAAACCCGATATGGACAGTTGAGATTCGTAGGACGACCTGGTAGTATGTTCAAAACATGAAGGCTACCACGCGTATACATCAGATGAGGGACACACTCATTCGGGATTATCTGTTGAAAAACATAGTAATAACTTCGTAGTTAGCAATGATGTACTAGTTTAGAAGTGTGCAAAAAGATGCACGGATGTTGTAATAGTAAAAAATAATCGTACCAAGGTATCTCCATGGTAGTTACCGTAGTTCAACACGTGCACTAGTGGCACGTATTGACCATAATGTTGAGGAGTTTGATTGTAGATATTGTAATTCTCAAGATCTCTACAAAATCCGACTAGATGTCGTTCTCCCGATAAGTTAATTCGCAGCCTTGTGTAGTATGTTCATCTACCATCTTCCGCACATTCTTTGAAGAATGAAAATAAGCTGTCAATGGAGATAAGTTGTCAACTATATATTTTGAAATAAACAATATAAATTACTTAATAACTATGTTTAGCTCACATGAGGAAGAACTGGAGGTGTATGCACAAAGACCCAAATCGTAGGTGTCTCTTGCTCGATTGTAGGATCACCAAGATCCATGGTGATAATCATACCCTCATCAAGACCATACATCTTGCAAAATGCATCCCAATTTTTGCAACCAAAATGGGTTACACTCTGAGCATTGTACAGCTTTACTTGAAAATCCACATAATGTTCGGTACTTAGGACAATTTTTTTTTTGTTTCGAAATTTTCATGGTCTTCAAAATCCATCCTCTCCAAGACATAGCGTCTTGCAAAGCATGGGATAAGCTAGTCGAATTGAAAAAGATGAAAATTACACGTTAAAATAGTTGAAGTCGTGCTTAATTACGAAAAAAACTATTGTCGCTGCGTTAAATATCGTATGAACATCGCAAGTCTCCTCGAGCTTAATCTTGAAGCCGATCTTCCTCCAGCTCAATGAATCATCGCACATACCTCGGTCATCGTGGCACCGATCGCACTCCCAGGCGATTTTCGTCGTCGATGAGGACGACATTTCGACCTCGTTCATAATTCAAATATTAAACTAGATCATTATTATAAATCACGGGTTGACTATAGATGATCGATGTACGTCTGGTTGAATATTATACCAAATTGTCTAGCACACGGAATGAATGAGAACTTATCCAATATGAGCATTCAATAAGCAAAACCAAATCACATAATAAAGTATAGTATTCAAATTAGCATGCATTCAATAATTATAAGCAAAAGTACATCATCTCTTGGTGTCCGTACATCATCGAATATTATCACTAATAAAACTAGAACCGTGGCGCCCGACGGTATCGGCGCGGCGGTGGACACCCAAAGATAAAGAACCATAACAGGATCATAGCTCGGTGAGATCCTCGAAGAACATGCCGGTATTGTCGAACCTCCTCCAATGCAACCATGTAGCGACGGACGTGCTCGTCCTCCTCGCCGACACGATGACGTACCACCTCCGCGGTGTCCGGATGCCTCACCACCAATCGCCCACGCGACCGCCACCAAACAAGGATCGGGTCAACAACGGGCTGCCTCCTCACCAACCTACTACGTCCCCGAAAGGTAGCACCTCCCAATACCAACCCGGAGCCCAGGTCCTAACATGACCTGATCAAGCAGGCCTCCATCGCCGACTCGACGGCAGCGAGGATCTGGGATAGGCATCGCCGACGTCGACGCGGGAACTACTTCTATATATAGTTAAATAAAAGTAGTCTTATTAATTAAATCTATCTAGCTCAACTACTAAACACTTACTATAAATAAATAAGTAGTACTTACTAAAAACAAACTACTTCATATATAAACTACTTCTTCTTTTTTTCCTTTTTCTAAATTACTACACATCTAATCCTACATAAAGATCTAAATTACTACACATCTATTTACAGAAAAAAATCTAACATAAAAAACTAACATAAAAAATCTAACATAAAACATCTAACATAAAAACTTACATAAAAATCTTACATAATATGAACAAATTTTACAGAAAAAAAACTAACATAAAAAATCTAACATAAAAAATCTTTTACAGAAAAAAACTAACATAATATAATACATATCTAAATTACTACACATCTAATCCTACAAAAGATCTAAATTACACAATCTAATCTAACAAAAATATCTATGAACTACAAAAAATCTAAAAAAAATCTAACATAAAAAACTAACATAAAAAATCTAACATAAAACATCTAACATAAAAAACTAACTAAAAAATCTTTTTACAGAAAAAAATCTAACATAAAGAAACTAACATAAAAAACTAACATAAAAAATCTAACATAAAAACCTTACATAAAAATCTTACATAATATGAACAAATTTTACAGAAAAAACTAACATAATATAATACATATCTAAATTACTACACATCTAATCCTACAAAAGATCTAAATTACACAATATGAACAAATTTTACAGAAAAAAATCTAACATAAAGAAACTAACATAAAAAAATCTAACATAAAAAATCTTACATAATATGAACAAATCTTTTTACAGAAAAAAAATCTAACATAAAAAACTAACAAATTAATTACACAATCTACATTAACTACATATCTAAATTACACAATCTAATCTAACAAAAATATCTATGAACTACAAAAAAATCTAAAAACAAATCTAAGAAAAATTAAAAAAAGAGGCGACCTGCCGGCGACGGCGACGGCGAGGTGCGGCGCTGTGGCGGCGACGTCGGCCGAGGCGGAGCGAGGCAGGGCTGTGTCAGGCGGGCGGGAAGCGACAGCGTCAGGCGGGTCGAGGTCGGTCGAGGCGGCGACGTCTGGCGTCGAGGCGGCGTGTGGCCGGAGACGGCAACAATGTGAGGCGGCGATGGCGGCACAGGCAGCGCGGCGAGGCGGCGGCGGCGGCGGGGCGAAGCGGCGGTGGCAGGGGATTACACATGCAGCGTCGTGAGAGGAGCAGAGAGATCGAAGTGGGGATCGCGGTTCGAAATTTTCCTAAGTGCTACTTATATAGCAAAGGCTTTTGTCGGTTTGTGCCACAAATCGATAATCTCTCTTTGTCGGTTTGTGCCACCAACCGGGACCAAAGACTCTTTTGGTCGGTTGGTGGCACAAACCGACAAAAGAGGGCATTGGTCGATTGCGAGCCACGAACCGGGACAAAGAGGATTGGGTCGGTTGGAGCCACCAACCGGGACCAATGGACTCTGCAATGTTGTTTTTTTGTTGATTCTTCCAGCAGCTTTCGTTTTAGTCCCACCTCGCATGGCGAGAGGCACTGCACTGTTTATAAGCCCCGAGTGCGAGATACAATGACGAAGAGGCTCAATGCTCCTGCGTTGGTGGCTTCAACCCTTGCGGGATACGGTGGACCGCAGAGCTATGTGCGGTCACGATTGACACTATCCCGAAAGGGTTGAAGCAGATTAACGAGCATTGCGTCTCTTTTTATTTATAAATGACTTATTATAACTCGGAAAAAATAATATAGCAGAAAAAGAAAAACTATATAAAAACTACTCAGAAATGAATAGAAGCAAAAAATAGTTGTGATTAACTATACTAAAAAGGAGCATATATGCTTATTTTTAATGGCTTATTACAACTCAGAAATAAAAAGAAAAAATAAATATAGCAGAAAAGAAAAAACTATATAAAAACTACTCAGAAATGAATAGAAGCAAAAAATAGTTGTGATTAACTATACTAAAAAGGAGCATATATGCTTATTTTTAATGGCTTGTTACAACTCAGAAATAAAAAGGAAAAATAAATATAGCAGAAAAAGAAAAAACTATATAAAAACTACTCAGAAATGAATAGAAGCAAAAAATAGTTGTGATTAACTATACTAAAAAGGAGCATATATGCTTATTTTTAATGGCTTATTACAACTCAGAAATAAAAAGAAAAAATAAATATAGCAGAAAAAGAAAAAACTATATAAAAACTACTCAGAAATGAATAGAAGCAAAAAATAGTTGTGATTAACTATACTAAAAAGGAGCATATATGCTTATTTTTAATGGCTTATTACAACTCAGAAATAAAAAGAAAAAATAAATATAGCAGAAAAGAAAAAAACTATATAAAAACTACTCAGAAATGAATAGAAGCAAAAAATAGTTGTGATTAACTATACTAAAAAGGAGCATATATGCTTATTTTTAATGGCTTATTACAACTCAGAAATAAAAAGAAAAAATAAATATAGCAGAAAAGAAAAAAAACTACTCGAAATGAGTGCAGATAAACTTATAGAGGTAATCCAACTTAAATTCATAACAATTTCAAGAGAAATCCGTATGAATTTATGCTAAATACCTATATAAGCGCATCTATTTTCATTATCGGAGGAGCTCAATAAAGTAGAGAGGAGGGCTTATAAACCAGTCCGTTCCCCTTGATTGGCGAGGTGGGACTAAACTCAGTCATGAACGGCACCAACCATTTAGTCCCGGTTGGCGGCTCGAACCGGACTAATGGAGCCCATTGGTCCTGTTCAAGCCACCAACCGGACCAGTGGGTTTGGGCAGAGCGAGACCATTGGTCGGTTCGTCCTAAAACCGGGACCAATAGGTCCAGATGAACCGGGACCAATGGCCCACGTGGCCCGGCCGGCACCCGGGGCTCACGAACCGGGTCCGATGCCCCCATTGGTCCCGGTTCTGGATTGAACCGGGAGTAATGGGCCGGACCGGCCTGGACCATTGGCCCCTTTTCTACTAGTGCATGTATGACTGATTGTTTGGATTTTGAACCTTGTTGACCGTGTCGGTCTGTGTGTGAGTGTGTTGTGAACCTTGTTCTTGAGGGATTCAGTTATCTAAACCAGGCATCTGCCTCTTTGATTAAAATAAATAAAAAAACTGAGACTAGTTGTGTCAGTAAGCACTGAATTGAGTTGATAGACGAAACCATGATTTATTATCCTGATTTACACACTTGAATGTACTCCCTCCATTCCAAATTTTTTGAAGTTCTATGTTTAAGTCAATCTTCTTTAAGTTTAACCAAATCTATAAAAAAAATATACACCAACATTTTCAAGACAATTTAGTTTATGTAGATTCATCATAAAATATATTTTCATACTACATACTTTTGACTTTGTATAGTTATCAAAAAAATTCCTATAACTTGGTCAGACAAACCTGGAACTCCAAATATTCAGGAATAGAGGTACGTAGTACGTAAGGGCTTCTCCAAAGAGGACCCTCAAACCTCTACTATACGTCCGGACCACTTCTGTCATCCAACGGGAATCTGTATATGTCCGCTTAGCAGTCTGCACGTATGGATTTCGGTATCCAAGAGACAAACGTGGGATGAGGGTGGTGGTGAGGGGGCTTTGCCGGAGTCCGGACATGCATTTGACCAATCACATGCATGGTCCCTCTCTTCTCTCTCTCCTCCCAACTAGACACTAAACACAAATATCCCATCACATGCATGGTCCCCACCTACTTTTTCTCCTTTCAACAGGATACTTTGTGATTAGCATTGGATGGCTCCCTCATGCATCATGTCTGCGGACCATGCCCGGTCATAAAAACAGACATATACCGGAGACATTTACGGCTCAACTTTGGATATGCCCTAATAGCGTTTCTTTTTATGATGTTCATGTTTCTTATGGTTCTTGCTTCAGGAGCACTGGAGATGACGATGTGGTGATCAAGATTCTGTACTGCGGGATCTGCCACTCTCACCTACACAGCATCAAGAACGATTGGAAGAACGCCAAATACCCCATGGTCCCTGGGCATGAGATCGCTGGCGAGGTCAATGAGGTCGGCAAGAATGTGACCAAGTTCAAGATCGGTGACCGTGTGGGCGTCGGGTGCATGGTGAACTCGTGCCAGTCATGCGAGAGCTGCAACAAGGGCTTCGAGAATCTCTGCCCAGGCATAATCCCCACCTACAACTTGGTTGACCTTGATGGCACCATCACCTACGGCGGCTACTCCAGCATGGTGGTGGTGCATGAGCGGTTCGTGGTCCGGATCCCCGACACCATTCCACTGGACAAGGGCGCACCGCTACTGTGTGCTGGCATCACCGTCTACAGCCCAATGAAGTACCACGGTCTAAACGTTCCGGGGATGCACCTCGGTGTGCTGGGACTAGGCGGGCTGGGCCATGTTGCTGTTAAGTTCGGCAAAGCCTTCGGGATGAAGGTAACAGTGATCAGCTCTTCGCCCGGGAAGAAGCAAGAGGCCCTCGAGAGGCTAGGCGCCGACGCGTTCATTGTCAGCAAGAATGACGAGGAGATAAAGGTATGCAAATGTTTCCGATCACCAATTTTTTTCAACTCAAATTGATTTATATTAGACCAGCAGAATATTGGACACGACCAAGATATATGGTACTGAACTCACAGACACAAGAACAACCCTAAGGCCTAAACAAAGGACCTACGACCATTGAAGTACCTGCAAAGACCTATAAAGGAAGAATTGCCACAATAGCACATCGCAGCATACCATGGAGATTTGCAACAACACCAAGCATATCGGCACGAGGATCACCCTGATCTAGGCAGACATCAGGCTACTATCGCTCGAAGACGATGTTACCGCAGCCGATGCAGCGTCGACAAACAACACACAAAATCAACCCGTCGTCAACAAGTAACAAACAAGAACAAAATCTTCCAGGCTCCTTGATAACAACGCAAGAAGCTTCATCGAGACCGGATTGTAGTCGGGCGGCTTTTATTTTAGATGACGCCATCATCCATTGGAGTGATGTCGCCGCGAGACCAAAACCTGCTACACAAAGACGAGAGACGAAAATCCCCTCCCCTCCAACCCGCGGTCCGGAGCGGAGTGAAGAGGATATATTTTTTTGGCGGCTAAGGTTTCTTCACGGGTCTTTTGTTTAAATTGTTTCCAATCACCAATTAATCAAGCAAGACTATAGATTGTTCTTTCAGTTCATGTGTGCTTACTGCTTACTGCTTACTGCTTTAATTTAAATTTAGACGTGTCACCTTTGCAGGCCGCAATGAGTAGCATGGATGGCATCATAAACACGGTGTCTGCAAACATCCCCATGCCCCTCTCTTGGGGCTACTGAAACCCAACGGCAAGATGATCATGGTTGGTCTCCCAGAGAAGCCTATGGAGATCTCTCCCTTTGCTCTGGTTGCCAGTAAGTCATCCGACCTCACAGACTTAGCTATATACTAGATTTTTTTTTCAAAATTATGATGATTTTTATAGCAACTTCGGAATCTATAGGTGCTTACGCAAGAAAATCAAAACTAGCACCTGGTCGGCCTCCAGTTGGCCGAAGAGGGGCTTTTCAGCCTATGGTTGACCGAAGTGGGCTCTTCGGCCTCGCGTTGGCCGAAGAGTCGCGCAACTGGGCCGAGAAGGACTCTTTGGTCAACCGTAGGCCGAAGAGTACTATTTGGTGAACCGTTTAATTCAGATGTACTTGTATCTTAGTTATCGGTTGTGAACACTGCACAGAGTGTCGTGGTTCTGGACGCTGCACAGAGGGATGTGGGGGACTATGTGCCAGACGAGGAACGAACAACACCAACGCCACCCCCTCGGCAGCACGAAGCTGCACCTCCTCCTCACCAGCCAAACCGCCTCCTCCTCCTCAGCCCATGGCTTCTCCTCCTCCTCACCCCACCGTGACTCCAACTCACTTGTACGCACAAATAACTATCCCATAGGAAAAAAATGACCGTAGGCCGGTGGAGATGGCTACGATCTACCGTTTCTGTGGTTTGGATTCGAAAATAGGTGGAGAAACGAAGAGATCAGAGAGGGGGGCGACGTACAAAGAGGAACCAGAGAGAGAGAGCAAGAACAGCGAGAGGAAAAAGAAACCAGCTCGGGCCTTGTCCAAAGGTCTTCGGCCACTTGTTAGCCAACAAGGTTTTCGGCCGCGGGCTGGCCGAAGAGGCCCGTCTTCGGCCCAGCTCACACCCGCCTCTTCGGGCTTCGGCTGGCCGAAAAGACACTCTTCGGACAACGGCTGACCGACGGGGTGCTAGTTTTGCAAATAACGTGTTAGCACTGTTAGTTTTCGAAATTGCTATAAAAAACGTCCTACTTTTAAAAAAAAAAATCTATATACCATACCCTCTCTGGTCTAACAATTTTAAGAAATCATGCATTGCAATATTGACCGCAGATATTTAGTTGTGTGCGTAACTAACTGGTACACATCCTATCGTACGTGTGGCTCATTGTATGTACAGCGAACAAGACCCTGGCGGGGAGCCTCATTGGCGGTATGAGGGACACCCAGGAGATGCTTGACCTCGCTGCCAAGCACTGTGTGACGGCGGACATCGAAGTGATCGGCGCCGAGTACGTGAACACGGCCATGGAGCGCCTTGCCAAGGCTGATGTCAGGTATCGATTTGTCATCGACATCGGCAACACCCTCGACAAGACCGCCGCCGCCACCACCGAGTGACTCTGCCTCTCTGCTCTTGTCAGCAGTAGCAAGAAACAATCTAAAATCACTTTTTGGGTGTGTAAACCCTCGTGTACGCGATGCCATATTTATTTCTCTAATAATACTAAAGCGGCTATCGCTTCTTGTCGTACATCACTGTAATTATCCTCAAAGTTGTCATAAATTACCTACTATGACATCCATAAGTGAAGAAAAAACAATTCGTTTTTCTCTCGAAATCGCACCCGGGCTCTGTAGTTCTTATACATACTGCTGCACAAAAAGAAAGTAAGCACACGAGCAGTGCAGTCGCTATGACCTTCTTGCTCCTCACGGGGGTTCGATCCCTGGTTCCCTACTCTTTTCTCTCCTTTTTTCCACTCCCAAGCGCGCCCGCTCCTTCCTCACATGCTGATTTCTGTTTTCTATTTTATTTTATTTTACTTTCTCATTTCTGTTTTAGTTTTTTCTTCTTTAAATTAATTCATGATTCTCAAAAGAACAAAATTTTAAAAGGTTCAAGTTTTTCTAAAAATATTGAGAAATCATGAACTGTTTGTGATTTCAACATCAATTTGGAAAATCATACAATGATCATGATTTCAAAAAAAGTGTTCACATATTATAGAAAACATAATTAATAATAAATGTTCATGAAATAAAAAATGTTCATGATTGTTTTAGGGATCCAGTATTCAAACAATATTCAGGAATTTAAAGATCCAGTATTTTTCTCTCCTTTTTTCTCTCGCAAGCGCGCCTACTCCTCCCGCACGTGGTAATGGGCAGGCCCATTTGCAGGTTGCAGCGCCCTGTTTTCTATTTCATTTTTTGCTTTTTACGTTCTTATTTCTGTTTTTGTTTTTTCTTCTTTAAATTAATTCATGATTTCCAGAAGAAAAAATTTCAAAAGTTTGTGAGTTTTTAAAAAAAGGTATTGAGAAATCATAAACTGTTTGTGAATTCAAAAAACATTCGAAAAATCATAAAATGATCATGATTTCGAAAAATAGTTCACGTATTATAAAAAATATCACGTTTTCAAATAGATATTCATGAAATTAAAATGTGCATGATTTTTTTAAAGATCCAGATTTCAAAATATATCCGGGAAATTATATAAAAATGTCCATGAAATTTTAGAATATTTTTGCTATAATTAAAACAGATACGTAAATAATTGACATAGAACTGCCGCTTACATAGATGTTTTATTAGGGGATCTGTAGAGGTCGTTTTATGATTTTATTTAGTCCCTCGCTTTGGGTAAAAAAAAGGTTTTCATGTCTTGTACAACGCCGAGGCCCCAAAAATTGCACAACTTCTTATGGGTTAGTTTTTTTAAGCTATATAAAAATGTCTAAATTTTTATTTTGCCTCCATAGTCCATACACAGTTACGTTTATTCTAGTGTCAGCTACGCTAGGTCAAGGCGAAAAACTCATTCATCAGTCTAGCTCAGGCAGGGTCCATCAATGCAGTCTGCTCAGCGACATTTTTGTTGTTGTGACGCTTTAGGAAATCAAGTGGACCATCACATTTTTTTAAATGACTTTCTAAAAGTTCCTTATCTCGTCATGACATCACTCAGACATAATTTCTGAAATGACATTTTCAGAGTCCTTATCTCACCCTGGCATTTTATTCAGACTTCTTTTATATCTATCACACGTGCATAATCTAATAGTTTTCTTCCGTTGCAACGCAAGGGCGTATTTGCTTGTGTATTTATATGCAATGTAATGATGAAAGATAGTAGTACATGAATTCTTCTTCCTATTGGCAGATGTTGCATGATATCCAAAGAAATCATATCTTCTACACACCATCCGTTGTGTCATCTTATTGCCTAACATTTTTCTAGTACAAGCATGGTTGGATTTTGCTGATGATCTAGATGGTATTTTCTTTCTCTCCGATTTACGTAGCGATGTGGCAAATATGCTGAGTAACGTACATTTAAAAAGGGTATGATCTTTTCAAAATTTCATGATATTTCTATTGCCCCGTTGATAGAATGGGCAGGTGCGGAAACACACGCTGTCATTAAACACACATTATAAACACACTTGTATTTAATTATACTCCGAGCAAAAGCTTAGCTCGACCTCGTTCGATGCATGCCGACTGCATCCTATCCTAGGATATCCTTTCCTCCTTGGAGGTGGCGTCATGGAGCCCCTTCACCTCCCTTGTCGTTTCAGTCTCGGGCTTCCGGGTGAAAACCCAATTTCCAACCTTGGTTGGAGCGGGCGTCGATGGCGTTCGTGCTTCCCTCTTAGAGGTCTGGTCCTTTGACGGTGGCTCCCGTGGCTTTGTGATATCGACATCGGCCAGGCGGGTGCGCGGCCTCAGGGTCAGTGTGGAAGTTGGAGCGGCGGCTCCACAAATGTCATGTGTGTTTGGTGTTGACTTTGGTTGCCTAGGTGATAGAGCCATCGACTCGACTGGTTCGTAGCCTCGAGGCAAGAGTGGAAGTCGGAGCGGCGGCTCTGGTATTCTCCTGTGTTTAGTGTTGGCCTTGGTCGCTTGGGCGGCAGTGTCATCGGCTAGTTTGGTACGCGGCCTCAGGGTTGATGTGGAAGTCGGAGCGGCAGCTCCGGAGCCCTTTGTAATGTTGTAGGGTGTCGTCTCCGGCCCGGCAGGGTCGTTCGCTCGGCTGGTGCGTAGACTCGAGGCTGGCGTGTACGTGTCTCACAAATGTATTGGTTTTCGTCCAATTTTCCTTATTAACTAGTGTATGTGTCTCACAAATGTATTGGTTTATTAACATGCTCGCTCTTACCTCTCTTTTTCACAAGAGAGGTAAGAGTATAAAATAGATCTGAGTCGTTGATTGCATTAACTAGTGAGTTTGATTAACTCTTACTTTTTTACCTTCCATGTAAAAAAAGAGGAGGTAAGAGGGAGCATGTTTAAAATTGCTCAAAATACATACATCAGTTCACGCCTGAATTGTATTATTAGGAAATTCAGCCGGAATTCAACTAAAATTGATTCCACCGATGTTACTTGTTACAGAGAACGATTCATTTGCAACAAAATGTGATTTTTTTTTTAAGAAATAATGCAGGAACGAGAGAGAGTGAGAGAGATACGTAATGGAGGAAGAGGCGCTGGATGGAGAGAGATTCCGAGGCCTTGTTCCTCCGCAACTGAATCTGAATGGGCCGGGCGGGCGGGTGAGAGTTAGTTAGAGCTATACTGGAGTGAGCTGCCATGGTGGTAGTAGGTTGGGGTGTCACATCCACACTCGATCCACAACCATTCGTCCCACCAACACAGCTCAAATGGCTCACGACCTCGTGCTTGTACCGCTCATGAGTTTGGCTTCATTCATACCTGTTACAATTGTAAAGTTTACATTAAGCTGCGAAAATTCTCAAGTGTACGTGCTCGGTCTTGCGTCGATTCTCGCGTCGTCCTAGCTACTCATGAGTTCGGCTTCGTTCATATTGTTAATGCAGACAAGACAGGCGTGTACATCAGTTGATTAAGCTGCGAAAACTCTTTAAATGTACGTGATCGGGCTCACGTCCTCGCCCATCATCCCGCTCATGAGTATGGCTTCATGCATATTGATGATGTAGACACGACAAGCGCAAAGTTTACATCAGGTGATTACCTGCGAAAACTTTTAAGTGTGTGTGCTCGAACTCATGTCCCTGCGTGTCGTCCCACTCATGAGTTTGGCTTCGTGCATATTGATGATGCATATAGAACAATTAAGCTGCGAAAACTCCTAAGGGTGTGTGCTTCGGCTCACGTCCTCACGTGTTATCCCTGCCCATGCATTTGGTTTCCTGCATATTGATGGTTCAGAGTGGACAAGCGCAAAGTTTTCATCAGGTGATTAAGCTGTGAAAACTCTTAAGCGTGCGTGCTCAGGCCCATGTCCTCGTGCATCGTCCCGCTCATGGGTTTGACTTCGTGCATATGTATGATGAAGACAATCACGAAGTTTCCATCAATGATTAAGCTGGGAAAACTCTATTGAGCTATGCCGGTGGCCAAGATCCATCCATTGGCCATGCACGGCCCCCGCGTCGCCTAGGTTAGTCGACACATGCGGCAACTCAACCCCCGCCGCCAGGAGCGCCCTCCACTTTCCCCTCTCCCCTCGCAACCGGTGGCCACCTCCGGCAAAGCCTGCGTGGTGGTGGCGACAGCGGGGTCTTCTCCGTCACTCGGTGCTAGTCATAGCTGGTGGCGGCGGGTGATAACAATGCTTCTGCATTGTTTTCTTTTTAGAGGCGTTGCTTTTGAAGAACATTTTTTTGTAGTCCGGGTGTTGTCTTTGGTAGTGGTTAGTGTTGTTGTTACTGTTTAATCACTACGAGATAGTCTTTGTTTTTAAATTTCTTTCTTTTTTTGTTGTTGATTGTATGCATCCTTAATGTCTTCCGATATCTTGTTGGTGAAGAGACTGGTGTAACTGATATCTTCGTGATATTAATTTATTTCTTTTTCCCAAAAGAAAAAGTTGTGAAAACTCTCAAGTGTTCTTGATCGGCTCGCTTTGTTTATATCCACTGAGCATCTCCTTATCCCGGCCTCTCCGTATTAAATTTATAATCCAGAGGTATGAAGTGCTGATATAAAAAGATATTGCCTTCGTAATTTAATATAAGATGTTTTAAGTGCTACAATATGTCTTATATTATTTTTGCAAAAAAAAATCTTATATTAAATTACAGAGTGAATGGTACGTAAAGTAGGTGGCGACTTGCTTGGGACAGGTTGCACCAACTTTATTATACTATTAAAAGTGAAAAATTTCCGGTGGTGAAGCATTTCCGCCTATATGTACCACTATCCCCCTTATAGAAAAAACAAACAAACAAACCAACTCTTGCCTCGCTGAGTCCAGAGCGAATTGTTGGTATAAGAATCCTGTTGGACACGATGACTCCAAAAATTGAATCTTTAGACACTCCTTGCATATTAACTGCCATGAGACTATCAGGTGATACTACATCATAAATGCTCCAATGATACCAACTCTGAAAGAATAACTTTAATTGTTTAAAAAGGTTCTAAAAAATGAATATTCACAGCGCATGCGATTACAACCCCTAAAAAACCGGATCCAAATTTAAAATACACATTGAGAAAAAAAAAAGACAAATCTAACACACGAATAGTGTCACACAAAGTCAAAAGCAGAATTGACATGATTCACATCTCGATTTGTCTTTTTCCTTTCTCAATGTGCATTTCGAGTGTGAAGCTTAAAAATTTAGGGGTTGTAGACACATTCCTTGTGAACATTCATGATTTTTTTTTCAGATGATTTTATACATTTAAAATTAACTTTTTTTAGGTATCATGGGAGCATTTAAGGTGTGGTATCACTGAGTATTCTCTCGTTACGTACCCTCACTGTGAGATTTACCAGTTCTCCAAATACGTGTTTAATTCATTTCAAATTCTAATAATTACACTTTTTGGCGGACCCTAATCAATCACACTGGGATCAAATGGCCACTTGAACACCAAACTTAGGATTAAAATTTCATTTGGAGATCGTACACAAATTAATTTCGTTGTGGTATGACTCCATGTGAGCACCAACCAGAGCCTGCTTCCATGATCACTAGCTAGGCAAGCACAACCACCTACACTGGCACACAAAAAAAGACCCGAATATCTGACGACTGATTATCTGGGAGCTGCTCCCATCGAACGATTCATTCGCCAGGGGAGCAGCACCCAGCGATCGTTTTTGGTCGTTCATTAGGGGGCAGGCCAGCGCGACCTCGTTTGACCCAAAAGGCCTGGTTAATTATTATTATTTTTAAATATGTCATGAACCAAAAAAAAATTATAAGAAAACAGAGAAAACCTGATTTTTGAAATCCATTCTTTGAGTTATGAAATATGGCATGCTACTTTACAAAACTGTCATTTCACTCATTTATAAATTTACAATGTGTATGATAAAAAAAGGTCTTGTGGTCAAGAAAAAAACTTGCCATGCTAAACTTTAAAACTACCATCCTCTAGATAAATATGCCATGAACAAAAAGTGCACATTTTCTTATATAAACCGAGAAAAACATAAATATATAAATGCCATGCTCTGAATAATATGAAAAATGCCATGCTACTTTACAAAATTTTCATTTCTATAATTTATAATTTACTATGATAATAAAAAATGTCATGCCAACAAAAATGAAATTGCCATCGTCTTAATAATAAAAGTATCATCCTCTTAATAATATAAATGGCATGCTCTCAATAATAAAACTGCTAACCAGTTAATAATAAACTACCATCCTCCTAATAATAAAAATTTCATGTTCACCCGCAAAAAAAAAGTTTCCACGTTATTAATAATAAAAATGCCATGATCTTAATCATAATAGTTCTATCCTCTTGACAATAAAAAAACCTTGTTACTAACAATTAAAATGACATGCATAAGAAAATTCCCATCCTCTTTATAATAAAAATGACATGTTGCCAATTATTAAAATGCCATGCTCTTAATAAAAAATTGCCATGAGGGCATTAAAAAAATACCTTAAAAAGTGCCATCTACATTTAATAAAAAGGCACTTGGAACGTTTGGAAAAATTCCCATGTAAAAAAGGATTTTTTTTTGTGTTCTATCAATATTGGGGGAAATACTGGATTTTTTAATGAAAATTAAAAAAAGAATTCAGCTTCAAAATATACACAAAACAGTTTTAGTCCAGTGCGCAAGCAGTTGCTTCAGGCCAAGTGGTGTAGGGGTCTTTGATTAGAGTCCCCTGGGTACATTTTTTGAGAGAAAAAGAAAGAGATTGTTTGCCAAAAAAAATGCTTGACAGCGAAAACCTCCAGCTGATCTACGTGGCGTTGGCCGTGTGCCAACATCTGTGCGACAACTGTTAATTTACGTAAAACTCAACGTAAGTGTTTGTGGGTGTAGCATTGCTCTTTCCAAAAGAATAATGCTACACCTACGAAGCGATCTACGAAGGCTTACGTAAATTTCCTTCGCCACATTCTCTCGCCCCTCCCCCCCCCCTTCTGATTTTTAGGGGTGTGGGCCCCTTCTTCCCCTGCTCCCAATCATAACTTGACAACTGTTAATTTACGTAAAACTCAACGTAAGTGTTTGTGGGTGTAGCACCGCTCTTTCCAAAAGAATAATACTACACCTACGAAGCGATCTACGAAGGCTTACGTAAATTTCCTTCGCCACATTCTCTCGGCCCTCCCCCTTTTCTGATTTTTAGGGGTGTGGGCCCCTTCTTCCCCTGCTCTCAATCAGAACTTGACAAGCGTTAATTTACGTAAAGTGTTTGTGGGTGTAGCATTGCTCTTTCCAAAACAAATGTATATGTTCGTTCTCACACCGGCACTGCCGTTAGCAACACCTTCCCAGCTACTCCCTCTTTACAATCTTGGGCGTCAATCTACCATTCCCTCTCGTCTTAAAGTTTGTTAGCTATGCCATTTCTGGGATAACATGCATGCTTTCTACAGTACTATCTACTTCGACACGGCCGGTCACTGTGGTAAGCAGCAATCTCAAACTAGGTACTTGGAATTAATTCTGGCTATTTCAAGAGGGAATGGTAGATTGCCGGCATGCATGGCCACCACAGGGAATGGTAGCTAGATTGCCGGCATGCATGGCCGCGACCGGGAACGGTAGATCGTCTAGGAATGGTAGATTTTACGAGGGTCAAATTTGCCATATAAAGGCCTACACTTCTTCTCGATCTGCAGCACAACACGAGATAGACGACGATGGAGTCGGGAGGTGCTACTACCATGACCATGTTTCAAGAGCTCCTACTCCTAGCGATCCTCTACGTCCTTCTCCACTACCTCACGCGCACCATCCTCCGGACCAAGCGCGCGTCGCCGCTGCCGCTGGCTCCGGGCCCGCGGGGCTATCCGGTGGTCGGCGCGCTGCCGCTGCTGGGCCGGGCGCCACACCGGGCGCTCGCCGCTCTAGCGAAGCTGCACGGCCCGATCATGCACCTGACCCTCGGCAGGCAGGGCGTCGTGGTGGCCTCCACGCCGGACGCGGCGCGCCTCTTCCTCAGGGACCACGGCGGCAGCTTCCTCGACCGGCCCGCGGACGACGTGGCGCCCACGGTGCTGGCGTACGGCGCCCAGGACCTCGTCTTCGCCCCCTACGGCCCCAGGTGGCGCCGCCTGCGCCGGGAGTGCAGTCTCGGCCTGCTCGGCCCCCAGGCGCTCGCCGATTGGGCCGACGCGCGCCGTGAGGAGGTCGGCCGCATGGTCCGCGCGATGAGCCAGCGGGGAGCGGCGGTGGAGGTGCCGGAGTTCCTGTTCTGCGCGATGGCCAACATCATCGGGCAGGCGGTAGTGGGCCGGCGGGTGCTGGACGAGACCGGGGGCGAGGAGGCAAGGGAGTTCAAGGAGATGGTGGTGGAGCTGATGACCACGGCCGGGCTGGTGAACCTCGGCGATTTCCTTCCGGCCGTGGCGTGGATGGACCTGCAGGGGCTCGGCCGGAGGATGCGCCGGCTGTCGGCGAGGCTCGACAGGGTCTGGAGCCGGCTGCTGTCCGAACATGAGGCGACCATGGCTCAAGAGGGAAGCCGCCGCCAACTGGACCTTGTCGACCGGCTGATCGCATGTCGTGGCGCCGGAGAGGACATCACAGACCTCAACATCAAAGCTCTACTTAACGTATGTACACTCTCGATCCCACCTCTCTCTATAAATAACCAGGCATGCTCACACATGCATGACACTTGCATGCGTGGATGCAGAACCTGTTCACGGCGGGGACGGACACGTCGTCGAGCACCATCGAGTGGGCGCTGGCGGAGATGTTGGCGAACCCGGCGATCCTCCGACGAGCACAGGCGGAGATGGACGGCGTGGTGGGCCGAGACCGCCTCCTCCAGGAATCCGACGTCCCGCGCCTCCCCTATCTCCGCGCCATCTGCAAGGAGACGTTCCGCCTGCACCCGTCGACGCCGCTCAGCCTGCCCCGCCTCTCCACCGAAGCATGCACGGTGCAGGGGTACCACGTCCCGGAGGGCACGAGGCTGCTCGTCAACATCTGGGCCATCGGCCGGGACCCGGCGGTGTGGCCGGAACCAGCGAGGTTCGACCCCGACAGATTCACGACGGAGGAGGGGAGCAAGGTGGAGCCCCTGGGGAGCCACTTCGAGCTCATCCCGTTCGGCGCCGGCAGGAGGATCTGCGCGGGCGCGCGCATGGGGGTGACCCTGGTGCACCACATGCTGGGCGCGCTGGTGCACGCCTTCGACTGGGAGATGCCGGAGGCGGAGGGGGCCGGGATGGACATGGACGAGGAGTTCGGCCTTGCTCTGCAGAAGAAGGTGCCGCTCAGGGCCGTCGTGCGCCCGCGCCTCGCACCCGCCGCGTACCAGTGATCTGATATCAGGAACGTGCTGCTATGCTAGAATAAATGAAGTAAAAGTCCCTGCAGAATGAACTCATGGACTCAAACCGTATTGCTGAGGGCATCTCCAACAGTTGTATCATGTATAAATAACCATGATCGATGGCTATGGCACAGATTGAGTCCAATGATCGACTCGTGATTTAGTCAGATAGTAGAAACATTTGACAAACTTTTAGTAATTCAAATTATGGTGCATTGACGCACTCCCTCCCTTCTTAAATACAAGTCTTTTTAGATACTGTATTTAAGTAAGAACTACTCCCTCCATCCCATAATATAAGAGCGTTTTTTAAGCTAACAAACATATTTTAAAATATAGATTCACTCATTTTGCTCTATATATAATCCACATTGGAATCTCTAAAATGACTTGTATTTAAAAACAGAGGGAGTAGATGCCAATTGAGGTACATTTGTTCAGAATAGGTGCATTATCACAAGCAAATTGATAGAAGTATTGTACAAATCATCATTGAGCATAATGTTGCACAAGAGCAGGGAAGCAACATCGTTTGAATCAAGATTTGGCCACATATTTGACTACCAAAATGCTGATGCATGTCAGCAGAAATTTCATGCAAATATGCAAAGAAAGGCGAGTAAAGTCTATTTTAAACCTTGAACTGGTAGAGTTAGTCAAAAATGAACCCTGAACTCTCAATCTCTGAAGTCGATACCCTATATTCACAGATCCCGATCAATTCTGGCCCTAGACCTGTTTGGTACACCGGGAAAAGGCCGATCCCAGCCGGGATCACAAGCTACACTCATTCGCATCCCTGGCCCACATGTCATATCCATCTTCGCCAAAACTTTCTGCTTTGGCGACGTCCTCCTGCTCTTGTATAGTTGTATGCGTGTTCTTGAGCGGCTTGTTCAACTCGACACACGAGCCTGGGCCGGCGTCGACTCCTGCAATATGGTCGTTATGCCTTGCTGGTGACGGCTGGACCCATGGCGTCATGGTCGTCATGCCTGAACCTCTCTGCCGCACTTTTTTTTTTTTGAATTTTCTCCGCCGCAACTATGAGGATGGTGCTCTCCCCGGCGTTCGTACTTTTGTCCGGCGGACGTCAGACGTCGAGGTAGCACGCGTTTGCCAAGGAATGGGTGCGTGAGAAATCAATCAGCTAGCTTTGGTTGCTAGCTTGCCTCGCCGTACGTGCTCCATAGAGGATTTTGATCAGGCGTTCACTTGCGCACCTTGCCGCGTCCGGCCAGTTTGCAAACTAATAGCGTTAGTTTCGTATATGTGTGATCTTCAGAAAGAATTCGCCGCGCCGCATCGCCGGCATCGGTGTGCCCTCATTCTCTAGTCCGGGACGGTCCTGTGGTGTTCTCGCGCTTCGACAGCCGGGTCGCGTCCGCTCCTGTCGGGACAAGCCGGGACAAGGAGGTCGCTGTGCCAAGCATCTCGCCTGTGCAGGCCGGTTCCTTCACCGAGCTACTCAATGAGGCGGGGTAGGCCAGCACGTGAAGAGACAGGAAGGGGATCTGAAGTGAATTTGTGTGAGAGAGAGACAACGGAAGGAGATGAATATTACACGTGGGACCAGATAGTCAGTGAGAGTAGAGATCGATCCCGGCCGGGATTCTCCATTTCCTGATACAACAAACAAGATGTTACTCTGGCAAGGTTAGGATTGACTGGGATCGGTGAATAGAGGGTGTCGATTTCAGGGATCTAGAGGTCGGGGTTCATTTCCGACCCGCTCTACAAGTTCAAGGTTTAAAACAGACTTTACCCAAGAAAGGCTAATGATATCGTCACCTTCATTGGTGCCGTCAGTATCTTTTTTAGTGGATGTCATTTAAGTTAATGTCATCTCTATAAATGCTCCTACCCTTAACCCCGACCTAGCGCTCACCGTTGATGCCTTGCATCTATCATTTGTGTCGTCTCCAGCTATACCTGGCCATGGGAAGCCCGGACCGACCCGGCCCGGCCCGACGCTTGCCGGGCGACTCGAACCTAGATTTTGAGCCCGAAGGCGGTAGGGCCCGGCCGCCCGTCGCTTTCACGTTTTTGGAAGATCGGGCGGGCGGCCAAGCCAACGGGCTTTACGTGTTCGGGCTAGGCTTGGGCCCACAAAACAGGCCCGATGGTCGGGCCGGGCCGGGCCCGGGTCTGGGTTTTTTGCGTCGGGCTTGGCTAGGCCCGGCCCGAAGCCCGGCCCGGCCCGAGGTATGGCCAGGTATATCTCCAGCACAACATGTCTTTGTAGGACATGGTACCTCTTATTGGCATGTAGCCTTGCATGCCAATATGGAAAGAAGGGCAAATGATATCGTCACCTCCGTTGGTGCCGACACCACATCTAACTCGACGTCGTCGGAATAGGAAAGAAGGACAAATGGTACTTCTTGCTGGGGATAAAAGGATTGCTACAAAATTGGTGAAAACTTTTGTACTATTTGTATTTTCTTAGGGAGTAAGTAAACTGCTATTTGAATAGGGTGATATTAACCGAGTCAAAACTTAGATTTTGATTTATGTTTTTGCTTATCTTGAGTTCTTGAAAAGCCTTTGGTGTTTCGGTCAATTTGAAGATGGCGCTGAGGAGCACCAAGCCAGAGAAGGAGATGGCATGACGGGCCGTGATGTGGCCATCGAGGGCGAGCCGGGGACAGGGACGACACGGTCGGCTGCAAAATCACTGGCGACGAGAAGTCCGAGGATTGACGGGATGGGAGTGGGATGGGGAGGGGGTTTCTTGGCATATAAAAAGGAATGTGGGAAGGGGTTAGAGGATGGTACGTGGGCTTTGCAAGTTTTCATCATCAAATATGATCGAACTTTATAGGTGCTTGCAAGTTTTCATGCCAAAAAACATTCGAGGAGCTCTACACAAGAAAAATATTTCAATGCTTGAAGTTTTGGGTACTTTTGGCACTGGCATCTGAAATTCATGATATTCGAGGAGCTCTACATGATTTTTGACGAAAACTTGCAAGAACCTACAAAGTTTGACCATATATGATGTCGCAAAGTTTCAGGTTTTTTGGATTTTTTTCTCTACTTTTTTAGATTTACTGTTCATAGAGGGTGTAGACTGTAGAGACCCAGGAGTTATCACATCTTTCTCATTCTTATTTTGTACAAATAAGATGATTGGCTACAAACTGATATGTATATTATATCCGGGACAAATTAGGCATCGCTATTTTGTCCTAGTCCAAACACATTTCATAATTCATATATGTGTCATAGTCTGCGAAAGCACATCTTACTGCAACTGTGATACATGTTGTTATTGTAATGATCAGGAGCTGGCAAGTCGTGGCGAGCTTGGCCGAAAGTTGTCTCTGTCACTCGCCATAGCATGTGGTGCATCCGGAGCGGAGTGAAATTAGCAAACCAAGAGGTTGAATGCGACATTGCCAAATCGGGGAGATCATCTAGATCAATATTGGAGTATCATCTATCAAAGGGGATTTCTCTGGTCCTCACTTACTGGATGTTGGCAGATCCCAAGTCGATCCTCCTCCCACATCGTGCCCGGCGATGATCCCATCACTGGCTCCACATGTGATGGCTATAGGCAAGGACCGAGCGGGTGAGTGTGAACACTCACTTCCTTCGCGACGTGTCGGGAGGGGAACGCCGGAGGCCGGAGCAGAGGAAGAAGGAGCGGCGGCTGGCAGGCGGTCGCCGGCACGGGGGACGGAGTCGACGACGTGCCTTGACCCGTCGCCTCCACGCCGCGCATCGCCGTCGCTAGCCTCATCCCTGGCCTTTCTCGATCGGGCGGTGGCTGCAGGAATAGACGAACAGACAAACGGAGGTCGAGCGAAGAGGAGGAGGCCCGCTTCGCTAGTTCTATTTTCTCCAAGGCTAGAGCGGGCTTCGCGCGAGAGTGCAGGCCCAATTAACCAGAAGGATCGCTTTTAGCCTCTAGAGCAGCAGCCCATCAGGACAACTTGACTAGAAACGACCGGATCGCGAACCAACAGGTGGTTGAGATGTTAGGTGGACAGTGGTATCACGGCCCACCGGGTTCAAATCACAGTGCTTCGCGTTATTCCCGGATTTATTTGAGATTTCCGGCGATCGCTTTCGATGGGAGGAGACGTTCCGTCGACGACGAGGCGCCTCTGTGACTTCGTAAATCTCAAAATGATATGCGGCTCGATCTCGGAGGTGCTCATAGGGGTAGGGTGTGCGTGTGTGCGTTCATAGGGATGAGTGTATGCGCGTGTATATGAGCGCTTGCGTTGTACTGATGCTCAAAAAAAAAAAAGAAACGACCGGATCTGATGACCAGATATGATGACTAGAAACGACCGGATCAAAAGAATGGATGGCCATAACTGCATAGTGCGTGAGAGGGCAGGAAAGCGGTGCGGTTTTACTGTCCTAAAAATAAATAAATGAGCAGGGCAATAATGACGCATGGGGAATCGAGATCTAGGGATTGCTCCGAACCCTCGTGGTTTAAATACCGTAGGGATGGGATGGGAAGAAGCGTCTTCCCCTCCTTGTTCTTCCCCGCGGCCGGCGGCGGCCAAAGCTTCGACCTGTCCAGGAGTCATGCTCAGGTGATGCTACGATCTTTTTCTTTGTCTCCAATACCCCAATCGACTTTGTGGTTTCCACTTTCGTCGTGTTTCTGTTGATTTCGTTCCTGCACCCGCAGAACTCGCCACCCGTTCGACGAAATGCGCAAGAAGGCTGTTGACACAGGCACGGATCCTTTCCGCGTCCTCTCCGACGATGTGCTCGAGCACATCCTTTCCCTTCTGCCGGGGGATGAAGCCCTACAGACTTGCGTTCTCGGAACCCAGTGGCGTGACCTCTGGAGGCGTAAAACCAGTTTGCGCTTCATCTTTGAGAATTGGTCAAGTTTTAATCGCGAGCGTTTCAATAAATTGGTGAAGCTGATAATCCATCTTAGGGGGGATGCATCTCTGACCAACTGCCAGATCAATCCCTACAGTGATGAGGACTATATCAATTTCACAGAAGCCAAGCCATTGGTCGAGTACGCTCTAAAGTGCCGGGTTGAGAAGCTCTCGATTTGTGCTAGTGGTATTTTATATGAACCATTACTAGTCGATGATTCACCTCTCATCTCCCGCCACTTGAGGACCATAGAATTTAGACTCCTTGACCTCGTAGGTTCCTCAGTAGATTTCTCAGGCTGCCCAGTATTAGAGGAGCTAATAATAGAAAGATGCTACGTTGACGCAGGGAAGATATGTTCTAATTCACTGAAGCATCTAAGGTTAATTGGGTTCTGTACCTTCTCCGAGGATAACCACATTCCTATTACTGCCCCGCGCCTTATCTCACTGGAACTAGGTAGTTTTTAGTGCTTGACTCCTTCCCTTGAAGAGATGCCATTACTGGAAAAAGCATCTGTTTTGCTTGGCAATGGGTGTTACAATGTCTGTCATAGTGACCGTAAATGTGGTGGATGTTCTCACAAGAAGTGTCTGCTTCTCAATGGATTATCCAATGTTGTTGATTTGAAATTGATTGCTACGCCTAAATTGGTATACTTTCCACTATCTTACTCCTACTATTATTTGCCAGTTACCACCCGTGGTTTCTCTTGTACCTATAGTATCTATATCCATTGTTAGTGTTGCATATAGTCAAGTTGTTTATTTTCATCTCCACATATTGCTAACTTAGAGGCCTATGGTGTAGTTTTCCCTTTCCCTAATTTTGTAATTGAAGTACCCAACTGTATTTCCTAATATATTGTATTAGAGTTTGAATTTTTTTCTGTTCATTTGCAATTTGTCCAGCCTATCTTCAAACGAGATTTGGAATGGTGCCCTAAATTTGACAAATTAAAGACTCTGAAACTCAATGATTGGTTTACGGCTACTGACCTAGTTTGCATTCTGAAACACTCTCCAAATCTTGAGAAGCTCAGTCTTAAGATCGATTTCCCTGAGGTATTTGATTCAAATATGTTGATGTATTAGTAAAGGTTTTATCTTGTATGAATTTTTGTCGCAATGAATTTCTGTATCCTGTAGAACTTTGTAGGAGGAGAAGGATCCATGCAATCATTTGTGTGTCCGCCTCATTTGGTTGTCAACATTCAATGTAGAAAAGTTGATAACGGTGTTCGCAAGATTTTGGACGTCTTGAGGACATGTGGCATACTTCTTGAGCAGATTAGCATCAAGTGTCATGATCGCACTTAGATTGTAAGTTACCTCCATCCATATTCGGTATCCCTACCTACTTGTTCTAACCGGTCCGCTGTAATTACACATCAATTAGAATGTACGACAAACCTTTGACATCCATCCATATTGTGGGTTTGCATGCCGATGGAGTGTAAAACAATGTCAGATTTAAAACAACTTATTATTTAGTAATTTCTGGTGAACTACAGTAGTTAGCACACTTTTCTGATGTGCTTATAAATTTGTACCATACATGCAATTTTTTTATTCTCTTACCTTCTATTATTTTTGGTTCAATAATTTACAATTTTCCTTTTGCTTTTTAGTTATTGGTGAAAATAGCATCTCTTAAAATCCAACTTAGCTCTTCTCTTGTATTCCATCTGGTAGAATACATTTTATAAGAATTCATAGTGGATAGAATGCACACTATAGTGCTCTACATCCATCCAGCAAGGACTGCCTTTGCCTCGCTGTTTTTACTGTTGTCCAAGCCTGTTGTCGATGTGCAGAGATCAGTAGTCAAATTGCATGAGTTCCAACTTGTTTCAAGCCTAAAGCGCTCTTGGGTCTTGAGGCCTCTCTGAATGATCATATTCGTCGTAGAGTTGCCTCACAAGGCTAAACTACTGAACTACCCAATTTTGCTTAGGATGTAGTTTATTTCTTCTACATCAAAGTACTATTTAGGATATTTGAAATTTTCGTTTACGTCATCTGGGTAAATCTTTGAAGCAAACTTATTGTGCCTTGTCTTGTTTGGGCAGGTTCCATCCACCGATTGGGACTAAGATGTGAGCTCGGTCATGATGTTTGTCTGCAGATTTATGTTTCTCTAAAGAGTCATCAATAATGGTGCCATGTGTTGGCGGTTAGCCTGTTACCATGATGTTTTAGTTTCTCCTTCCCATGTATTGTCTCAGCTGGAAACCTATCAGTGTGGTTTCTCTTGTGCAACTTAGCAAAACAGTCTAAACTTTGTTGAATTGTTAATGTGCAACTTAGCAAAATGATGGTCGTCAGAACATTGTTTTTTTTTGGAAGTTTGGAAGCGCATTGACATTTCATGTTCTTGTCATATTTAGTAGATCATTGATATTATACCGGAATTTTCTGGTTAGCGGAATTTTAGTTTATGTGCGTGCATCCTTTCATGTCCCTTTACCCTGCTCAAACCTAGTTCTTGTCGTCTGATTGCACATCACCCATAAATCCTAGGTGTCCATGGCTAATGCACTTTGCTTTCATGTTTCTTAAGAGAAAAAACCTTCTTGAGGGAAACAAAGGCCGACAAAAACCTTTTAACTAAATCGCCGGAACAACAGACGTCCCTTTTGTTTTGAAAAGACAACGGCTGTCCGTTTGGGTTTGGTATCTGAACCGGCCGGTTCAGCGTGGGCCGCCCATGTCAGGTGCTAGGTGGGGGACGCCTTGACCTGTTGCGAGTGGAGCGCCCTCTGTTCGCCCCTCCCCTCCCCTCTCCTCTGTTCGTCCCTCCCCTCCCCTCCCTGCTGCAGCCGCCGCCCGGCCCTGCGACGGCGCTGTGCTGCTGCGTCGAGGCGACGGGTCAAGTCTCGCCGTCGAACCCCGTCCCCCGTGCCCGCGACCGCCACCGCGACCTTGCCGCCGCCCCTTCTTCCTCTGCTCCGGCCTTCGGCGTTCCCCTTCCCCCTCGGCGCCAAGGAAGAGAGGGTTCACAGTCGCCCGCTCGCTCCTCGCCTGTACCCATCGCGCGTGGATCCGGCGAGGGGCTCGTGGGCGGGCGCGACGTGGGAAGAGGACTTGGATCCGCCACCATCCAGCAACGCAGGACGGGAGAAATCCTCTTGCTCTCCCAGTTCGGCTGTTCCCCACGATTGCCGGCTACCGGCGCCTTCAGCTGTCCGCGAGTTGAGGTAAGCTCTCTGTGATGATACTCCAATATTGATCTAGATGATTTTCCCGATTCGGTGATGCCACAATTCGACCGGCCTCTTGGTTTGCTAATTCCACTCCGCTCACGCAGTGCCCGCCACCTGTTCGACGGAATGCTCGAGATGGCTGCTGCCAGTGACCGAGACCCTTTTGGAGACCTCCCTGACGACCTCCTATGGCGAGTGATGTCCTTCCTGCCGGCGGAGGATGCCGTGCAGACCTGCGTGCTCGACACCCGGTGGCGCGACCTCTGGAGGCGCTTCACCAGCTTGCTGTTCGTCTTTGATGGGCCAACGTTTCCGCGATACAACCGTTTCAAACAGTTGGTGAAGCTGGTCATCTGTCTCCGCGGGGACTCGCCTCTCATCAGGTGCGAGATCGACGCCTACCCTGATGATGGGCCGGAGAACACGTTCACAAACACCAGGCTGTTGATTGACTACGCTCTGACATGCGAAGCTGAGGAACTCGTAGTAAGAGCAGCTGACATTCAGTACGACCTACCAGTGTTCGATGTGCCCCTTAGTCTCATCTCCCAACACTTGAAGACCCTGCACCTTGAAGGGGTCAACCTCGACCACTCTGCTTTGAACTTCTCAGGCTGCCCGGTGTTAGAGGACCTAAGGATTCAACTTTGCAACATTCGTGCATGTGAGATATCATCCATGTCACTAAAGCGCCTGTGCATCACCGACTACTGTTCTCTACCTGACATTGTGCGCCTTCGGATTTGTGCCCCGAGTCTTATCTCACTGCAGTTAGAGGATTTTGAAGGCCTGGCACCTTTCCTTGAAAACATGCCATTGCTAGAAACAGCCCATGTTAGCCTTAAAGATGGATGCCATGATTTCTGTCGCAAGAACAGGCGTAATTGTGATGATCCTTGCTGTGGTTGTCATGCCTATCCTATCAACAAGGCGGTGCTTCTCAATGGTTTGTCCAATGCTGTCAAGTTGGACTTGATTGCTTCACCTAAAATGGTATGCTTGCACTACTCTTGTTATTTGTCACCTGAAAGTTTCTCTTGTAGTATATCTATCCGTTGTTAGAACTGCAGATAAGCCAGTTGTTTTCCTTCATTGTCGCATTTTGGTACTTTATCTTCATCTAATGCATCCCAAATCGATGGCTGATAACAGCGTCTTGATTGGATAAAATATGATATTTTAGGTTCTTACAGCATAAATTATTTAATCTTTTAGAGTCTCAGGTTCTTTTTTGTTCTTTGCAACTTGTTCAGTTTCTCTACAGATGGGATTTGAAATGGTGTTCCATCTTTGGCAAATTGAAGACTCTGTTACTCAATGAGTGGTTTACGACTGCTGACCTTGTTTGCATTCTCCGACAGTCTCCAGTTCTTGAGATGCTCACTCTTCAGCTTGACAACACCGAGGTATATGCTGTATATAACGATGTTGCTGTATTATTTAAGGTGTTATTGTGGATGCTGTATTTGTCTTACTAAGTGCTCTTATCTGATAGGACATTGTAGGAGCAACAGGAGCCCAAGAAACAAAAACACAATCATTTGTTTGTGCATGCCTTAAGTCCGTTTATATTGAATGTGAAGAGGTTGATGAGGGAGTTCTTGCAGTCTTGAATATCTTAAGTAAATGCGGCATACTTCGTGATCAAATTAGCATCAAGGAGGATCCACGTACGGACTCAGATTGTAAGTTAGCTTTGTCCATATCTAGTATTCATTGCCAATTAGAATGTATGACAACCCTTCCTACTTGTTCTAACATGTCTGCTATAATTACATATCAATTAGAGTATCTCCACAGCAGACAAAAAAACAGTCTTAGCCTCTTAGGTGTGGAGAGAGAAGGTTTTTGGTCTCCAGAAAATTTTCCGCTTTTGCAGTAGACCAAAAACTGGAGACCAAAAATTTCAACTTTACTTCTGCCACACATATTTGTGCATACGCAATGTTGTAAATAATATCAAACTCATTTCAAATTAATCCGAAACAAATAAAGCACAAATAGTACTATGTCCGTCCCAAATTATAAGACATTTTATTAGGCTATTTAGCCTACCAAAACATCTTATAACAGAGGAAGTACTTCTTTATTACATAGTTCACCAGTCCACAACCCCAAATTCAACACAGTTATTCATCAAACATAACACAAAGTGCATCAAACATAACACAAAACATAGAAGTAGAAGTGTAGAACTAGTGGTCTTGTTGCCCATTCCATGTTCACCACTCCTCGATGAGATCTTGTTGAAGACGTTGATGGGTATCCGCATCTCGAATTTCTTGATGAACTTGAAGAAACTGTCGGATGCGGTTTTCCCTTCTACGCGGATGCACTACCCTTCCCGTTAAGTCATAGGAGTAATCCAAATCTTGGCCACACTCATGCTCAATGATCATGCCGTGCAAGGTCATGGCGGCAGTCATGATGTACTAATGGATTTCTTGCTCAAAAAACCGAGCCAGTCCCTGCAAATTAGCAAACTGGGCTTGCATAATCCCAAATGTCCTCTTTACATCCTTCCTATCATCTGCTTGAGCACTATGGAAACCAAGTTGTTTCTTACCTTGGGGGCTGGGAAATGGCATCACAAAGGTTGCCCACTTTAGGTATATCCCACCTGCTAGGTAGTACCCCTTGTATGTGTGGCCATTTGCTTGGAATTCCACCGGTGGTGATTCCTCATTGGATAACCATGCAAATAGTGTTGATCGGTGGAGCACATTGATGTCATTGCAAGCTCTAGGCATCCAAAGCCATGTCTCCTGATCTACAATGGCTTCAAGAATGACGGTGGTATCCTTCGCATGGCATTTGAGCTGCAGGGCAGTTCTTCCACCTCCAGTGCGTGCAACCAACTGAGCTGAGCATACCTGGTACCCCCCATCCCCCATGTTTTGTTCATCTCCAAAAGCCGAGTGTCCAGAGCATTGGGTGCTCTCAAATACTGTGGCCTAAACACTTGAACCACCGCCTTAGCAAATCACTTCACACACTTGATGGAAGTGCTCTCTTCCATTGCCAAGTGATCATCAATCTAATATGCAGGAATGCCATAAGCCATCATGCGCAATGCCGAAGTCATCTTCTGGATAGTATTGTGTCTAAGATCTCAGGCACAATTCCTCCTCTGCACGAAGAATCGATCATGCCCTTTGACAGAGTCGGCAACATGGAGGAACAAGTTCGAAGCCATTCTTAATCGGCGTCGAAAGTGTTGTGTCCAAGATCTCTGGCACAATTCCCCCTCTGCACGAAGAATTGGTCATGCTCTTTGACAGAGTTGGCAATGTGGAGGAACAAGTTAGGAGCCATTTTGGATCGGTGTCGAAAGTATCGCTCTGGATGCACCGGATTTGCACTCTTGACAATGGAACCTCCATGCTTTGGCCTCTTGTTCTTCTCCATGCCGATCAACGTGGTCATGGCAATGTCATCATCTTCATCCCACTCATTCCTCTTTGAAGCAGGAATCATCATACGGGGAGGATTCACGCTCACAACGTATGACAAGAAAAGGCAACAAAAATTAACTTACAGAACTTCCATCGAACACTTTGTGGGCACCGAGCTCAAGTTCGGCTAAGAACTTCCATCGAACACTTTGTGGGCACTGAGCTCAAGTTCAGCCGATGTAGCTCGTTGGCGGCCTAGTAAAGGTGTCAGGATGGACCCAGGGGTCGTAGGGGAGCCGGGGATGCAACCAACTTCGGCGGCGGCGTGCCGCCTTGTATCGAGAGCTCGATATGGAGTGGTGGCTCGGCGCTGGTCACCCGGCCGATAATCGACCTCGCAGGCGACGGTGAGCATATCATCCATCGGCGGGGCAGGAAAACGGTCGAAATCGACGACTTCGGACGGCGGTGTGTCGAGCTTCTGCGGCGGCCGAGGGGGTCATGGCGGTTGTCTCCAACAGCAGGAACGGGTGTCAGGGTTCGGCGTGGCCGATAGAGTGGCGGCGGCGGCGAGAATCGGCGGCAGCGAGATGGGGAGGGGCAGCGGTGATGAAATTTCAGGTTGGGGTTCTCAGTGTTTTGCGTTTTTTTGGTCTGTCGCTAGTGGATTGGTATACTTACCAATTCGATAGCAATTTTTAGGCTATAGCCTAAATTTTTTTTTGGTCACCATGCAGGTTTTGGTCTGCTGTTGGAGCCTTTTTTTGGCCTCAAAGACCATAAAATTCTGTTTTTTTTGTTTCAGCTACATTTTTTGGTCTGCTATTGGGGATGTTTTTAGAATGTATGGCACACCCTCCAAATCCATTCATATTTTGTATTCATTATCCTTCAGTATAAATTGTATCTGCATGCTGATGGAGTTTAGAGTGGCTGTTATATTTTAAGGTTGTTTATTATTTTGTAATTGTTGGTGACACTAAAATAGTAGGCACACATTTCTGATGTACTTATAGATCTGTACCATCCATGCAAAATCATTTTTTATTCTCTTCTGTTTTTTTCAGTTCAAAAAATTATTTAATCCTTTTACTGTAGTGTGTGATGAAAATAGTAGTTGTTCTCATCTTGAAATTCAGTTTAGGTCTTCTCTCGTATTCCATTGGTAGAATACATATCACTAAGAATTCAGTTTAGGCCTTTGCCTCACTGTATTTACTGTTGTTCAAGCATCTTGTCAGTTTTATTAACAGAGACTGAAAGTCAAATTGCATGTGTTCCACACTTGTTTAAGCCTCAAGCAGTCCTGACTCCCGAGCCCTCTCTGTAAGGTCATATTTGTGTTGGTGTTTTGCTCTTGTAAGGCTAAACTCTTCTGTTAACAACTACAAAATTTTTGTCAGGCTGCAGCATAGTTCCTCTACATCAAACTGCTACCCAGGATATTTGAAGTTCCCTTCTATGGTTCTGACTTGCCTTGTTTGTGCAGATTCATCCGCTGATAGTGACTCCACTGATAGCGACTAAGATGTGTGGTCGGTCATGATGTTCATCTGAAGACTTCTGTTTCTCTAAAGAATCTGCAATGGTAGCCATGTGTTGGCTGTTAGCCTGTAACCGTGAAGTTCTTCTGTTTCTGCTTCCCGTCTTCGGTCTCTGCCAGAATTCTGTGTTTATGGTTTGTTTGGTGCAAATGCAAGACGTTCCACTTCGTCAGGAATCTGCGTCATCAATATACACCGGAATTGCAGATGCACCTCTTATGTCCCTGTGCGTCATCAATGTAGACCGGAATTGTACATCCATCAGAAATCCTGGGTGTCCATGTGCGCTAATCCTGGGTAAGGTAGCGACGTAAGTTTCCTCTTGATATGTTGATGATTGTGGGAACATCAGTGTCATTTCGATCTGAAGAAATAGTCATGTTGCTGCTTGAGTGTCACCTCAGAAAGAGTCGATGTTAATTACATGTTCAGTCTGCTTCATCTTGGCCCCTTTTTTCTACGAACAATTTCAACCTTCCTGTCTTGAAGCCAGGAAGGTCGTTCTGTACCTCTTGCTTTTGTCTAGTCTGAAACTAACTGTATTTGTTCTTATTCTTGTCATCTTGTGTTGGGTATGATGGTTTGTAATCTCTGCATATACAGCTTCTGAATTTGCATCTCAGATTTGATATCCACGGACCACAGATATACAAGGGCAAAATCGGTCAAGCAGATGGTACTATAGAATTGTTTGAACATTCCAGTATATCCTAAATATGTCAACCGGATGCCGAGGATGCTAAACACTGTGGTCTCACAATTTTTCTTAAAAAAAATAACATTGTACTCCCTCCGTCCGGATGTACTTGTTGTAGAAATGGATACAAATGGGTGTATCTAGAACTAAAGTACATCTAGATACATCCATTCCTTGGACAAGTATGTCCGGACGGAGGGAGTAGCAAGCAAAATAAAAATAAAAATAGTGGGAATCATGCATCTAGATGTTGGGGGATGGAGGCAGTGCAAATCAATATAACAGGAATTTCACATTGTAACTAATGATGTATAAATGCAGTTCCTCTCCTCTTTTTACTCCTTATAAACGGTCTCGAGAGATAGCATTATCAGGGAGAGATTTCCTGGCCAATTAATTCACTAGGTTTGGTGACATTATCTGGCCAGTTAACCAACTAGGTTTGGTGTGCATGTTGCTGCAGTACTGCAAGGTTTCTGAATGATAGCTTCATCCCTCTGAAATGCTGAACCTGTACTGGAGCAGTTTAACAGCATATGAACATGTTCACTCCCCCACCTCTGAAACTTGTGGAACGATCTCGACAAACGTCAAGTCGGAACAAAATGTCGAGGCCAGTTGGAGTAATTGATTCACTAGGTGTGCTGTGTAACATTGCAGAGAGAGCGACTTGACTGAAGAAATTTTTTGCAAGATGCAGAGCATGGTTGGCCTTGAACTTCATCCCTCTGAAACAGTGATGAACTGTCACAAGAGCAGTTTAGAATCTGCTTGCAAGGAGACACAAATCAAACAAGGAAAATTCACTGGTACTTGAATCACGTGGCCTGAAACGGTCTGTGCTCCTCTGCTTCCGAGTGCCATGGATCAGCTGCGTGCTCGCCTAGTTGCCTTCCCCATCTTGTTCGACGAAATGCATCTATTGGAACTGGGAGGAGGAAGGAGAGAAGTGTGTGAAAAATTGACGCTGATTTGTGTATGACTCCAGATCCCGCCTGCTTCTGCTGTATGCATATTTTGTACTTGAACATCCATATATTCTGGTAGTGTCCTGGAAAATGACGCAAATTTGCTCACAGTGCATCCATCCGCCACCCACAGGAGGCATCAAGAGTTAGCCTCGTGCTCATTGATGCATTTGCAAAACACACACCACATGGGTGAGTAACAACAGCAGCAAGGGCTGATGCTAGCTACAAGTATCAGGATAACATGAGATACAATTAACGGGTCGCATACAAAAGATCAGCGCATCACCGTCGCAACCGGCCTACTAACCGCTGCCATGATGTTATCTAGACTTTGTTTAAAGATTTCTACATCAGAAACTTGGATAATAAGTGGCATGGTCCACGAGTCGGCCCTGTTGATAGTAGTCATATAACAACAAATTTCAACACAAGAAGTGGCCAACAGGGTGGAAGCAGGCAGGCCCTTGGATTTGCGGCATGTGAGTATGAGTAAACTGCATGATCAGATCCAGCCCTTGATTTCCGCAAACACAACGAGGGCACCCCCTAGATGAGAAGATCCTGACACGCGACTCCCACCCTACAAAAATGAACGGGCAAAAGTTAGTTCCATTCTAGACCAGAAAAGGCATGAAGAATAAATGGTTATCAAAACATGAACAGTACTTGGGTACAGAAATGAGAGGTTTCAGACAGATAGAGGAATGGTGTAGTTTGACATGGCTTGACTAGCATATTAAATGGTTGATGCTGTCAGGCGAGACATTGACTTGAAGCAGATCCATTGCATTAAAAAGTAGAAGCAATGATCACCAATAGGCTGCAAAAATTAGAAAAACAAACAGGGAAAACTACTACCAGCCTCCCTAGGTGTGATTATTGAGCCATATTTCCAACCACAGGTCGATTAAAGACCGGGAGTTGTATATATCTTATGGTTAGGAACCATACACTTGCAATTCACAAAATTTTCAAGTTCCGAGTAACAATACATGAAAGTAGCAGTTACACTGTCAAAATATCATGGCCAATGAACATAAGCAACTGTCGCACAAATCACATTCACTTATTCCTAGATTTTTTTTTGGTACCCGGATTTAGTAAAGAATAAATACTATATAAAGAAAACCACATAAATGATAAATGGATGTTAGATAAATACCTTCTTGACCCTCCACAAATCAGCACCAATCAAACCAACTCCCTGAAATAAGTAAAGTCAGCGAAATTATGTCCTCACTACCTAGCACACCCACATGTTTATCAGATTTCTTTTTAATAAAAACAAAAATATTCTCACCACTAATGCAGCTGGAACGGGAATGAAAAAGTGTAAGTATAGTAGCTTCGTCGGATGCAAAAATATCTCAAGAAGAATTATTGCATTAACTGCAGCACTTGCGCCCTGAGTGACATGAAAGGATCATATTTAGTGTGTAACAACCGATACCTTCTGTACAAATTCACTAATGGTTCCCATTGTATCGCCTCTGATCACCAAATTTTCCATCCAAATAGTTTTTATTGGTGTACGGTGACAAATAGTTGGTCGATTGGGGCAAATTTCACTGTAATATACTCCCTCCGTTCGGAATTACTTGTCTCGGAAATGAATGTATTTAGAACTAAAATACATCTAGATACATCCATTTCTGCGACAAGTAATTCCGAACGGAGGGAGTATGATGTAGTTATAAGACAGGAAATCACTTACAAGACAGGGAGTTTTCCATCCTCCAAAAACCTGCAAGAGAAGCATTACTTATTAGATTAGGAAGATTATCGTGCAGATTAAAAGAAGGATCTTGATCCCAGAAGTTTTGCTGGCATCAAGTAGCAAGCATGGGCAGCAAAGTGACTGAATACCAGTCTTCTCACATGAAAGTAACAGGAAAAAATATGTACTAAATCAGAGATAATATAATTGTATCATAGGATTTTGTTTGATAACCCAAACTAATGTATAAACATATTACCTCTTTTCGTGGAGCTAGAAAAATCTTTTCTGCCAGGTAGAATGCAGACCCAGTAAGTGCTCCAGTCACGTACAGTTGGAAAAGAAAACCAGGGCCAAACGTGCGGGCAATCTGATGCACAAAAGAAAAGAAGAAGAAATTCAACACGAGCAAGAAAGGTAATGATTTGCCATCACAGAAACATATCAAATGATAGTACTGATAATAAACCACAAGGTTGGTGATAAAGTATCATTGCTCTTCGTTTATCCTAAGGAATACGGTTGAAGTTACGAAAAGTCAGTCCAACAGAGTATAGATCTCCAAGTCTCATACACAATATTACCACTTGTATAGCTATAAGACGACAGTGTTGCTTCGCTTAGAAGATTTAAGGTAAACTAAGTGCTTTCGTAGAGTAATGTTTATTGTTAGTTCCACCGGGTAAAAAACAGCACTCCCTCCGATCCATATTATTTGTCACTCATATGGATATATCTAGAGTTGAAATGCGTCTAGATACATCCATTTGAGCGACAAGTAATATGGATCGGAGGGAGTAGATAAAAAGCATGGTAGAGCCAATCCACTCCTATCAAACATGATATTATTTCTTGAACATGGTCATATGATTTCAGCATCTCTTTAATTAGGAACAAGTGAGTGGTACTGCACACTTGTTTGGAATGTAGATTACATATTTCGAGTCCAACAAAAAGCATTTTCCAGAAGATATACTACCGCAGCAACTCCTAGATCATGTGTAATGTTGGTTTGAGTGCCAATTCAGGAAAGATGACAAATACTTACATACAGGAAAGCCAATTCACTCTTTTTTCAGATAAAGGAAGCCTTATTGGTCTTTGACAAGTACATGAACCAAAGTTAATGCATGTGAATTTCTACATTTAACTGTTACTACCGGTTGAGAGATTGCGACAGCTAATTCAGTAATCAGTCCTATCAACCAAAGTTATGCACAGCACGCCCCTGGCAATTTCTGCCTGACAAACAAATATGTGCTCCATTTCTGCATCGTCAACAGAACAGAAGAGATGAAGGAGTGACAAGAGTGAGTGTCGGTCTTACGCTCGAGCCGAAGAAATAGAGGCCGACCATGTTGTTGAAGAGGTGCTTAAAGTCCATGTGGCTGAAAGAACTGGTGAGCATCGTGTGCAAACGCCCACTCGTGAAATTGTCCAGCGAGATCTGCTCAACAACAAAAACCATCAGGTGTCATAGACTCAAAGTACCACTGTCTCCAGAGTGCAGTCCAGACCACCACATTAGAAATTAACTACCAACCAAGCACCAACCATGAAATGTTTCCTCATGAACATGGGATCCACGTTGCTGGAGGCGCTCATGAGCAGCGTGTGCAGCCGCCCGCCCAAGTACATGTCCAGCCAAACCTGCTCGCTCATCCACAGAATCAGTGATAGTGTCATACGTAGTGAATTAGTGAAATCATGGCCAGCTCTTGCGAAATCAAAGCAAAAGAAGCCACTTGGGTAGCCATCAGGTCACTAAGACACTACTAACCATGTGAGGATCCGTGATGAACCTGGGATACGCGAGCACGCGCCAGAGCATGAAGACGGACAGGTTGGCGCCGATGAGCGCGCCCACCATGTCATCAGCCGCGGCAGATGTCCAGAGCGACCTAGGGCAGAAGATGTGATCAGACGATCAAGAAAGGCACCAACTTTCTTCTCTTCTCCCCGGGCGGAGACGGAGCAAGGACGTACGGTACGGTACGGACGGAAAGCTTACCAGGGCGCCGCGGCGTGCAGCAATGCCGACGACGGAAGGGGCCAGCCTGGGATGGTCCGGCCTCGCTGCAGAGCGGAGATCTCGATGCCGGGGGACCCAGCGCCGCGCGCGGCCGGAACGACGGCCGCGGCGCTCGTCGGCAGGAGCGAGCCGGACGGGGAGCGGGGGCCGGGTGCGGGCGGGGAGGGGGAGGCAGGCGCCGCGGGCGGGGAGGAGGAGCCGAGGAAGCGGCAGCGGGGGATGGGCGGTGGGACGGCACGGCGGAGGGCTTGCCGCGCGAGGAGTGGGAGGGGCTGCAAAAGGAGGAGCCTTCTCCCCTGCAGGGCCGCCATTCTGTTCCGCCTAGCTTCCACGCCAAGCTCGTGTTGCTGTCCCCGGAGGGACGGGTTTTGATTTGGTGGAGTGGAGTTTGGGAAACGGATTTCCTCGCATGACTTGGTTTTTGAAGTCTCTGGTGCTATGAATTGGTCTCATAACTCGAGAAACGCTACAATACGATCTTTATATACATGTATGTAATACATAACACTCTATAGTACATTTACGGTCCCCTCGACGGTAGTAGAGCGCCCTGGTGCCGGTGCGTGGCGCCCACTTTTGCGGAAACCCTCCTCCTTTTTCACGCAAACAACCCGCGCTCCCCCGGTCCACGCGCCCTGCCACCCGGTCCACCGTCCACGCGCCCAGTTCTAAACTATCATGATGTCAGGCGGTTCCCACCGCTCCCCAGGTCGGTTGGCACTTCTAGCTCACCTAGTTTGGCGCGGGCGGGCTCATGGAGGGTGGCACTGGTGCACGCGTTTGACTCGGAGGTGCCTGATGGGGTGGCCAGGTTGACATACATGGATGAGAAGTTCAAACTGGCACTTCAGAAAAAGGTGCCAGTGAGGGCCATCGTGCGTCGGCGCCTGTCACCCGGCGCGTACCAATGAAGGTGATGGCCCGACCTTGCTGCTACTGCTATAAATACGTATACACAAAAACTATGAGTTCACTACTTGTGACTCCTTACACCAGGTTCAGGTCCAACATCATCATTTAATTAAAACTCCAGTAAAAACTCATGGACTCAAAAAAGGGCATGCCAGCCCGATTTCCTTTACTGGTAACTGAAACAATGCAGTGTTCTGAGTTCTGACCAACCATGACATCAAGAGTTCAATGTAACGCCCTCGATGCGGCTATATCTCCCACGTGTCGAAGCACGACTTAGAGGCATAACCGCATTGAAAGCAATGTCGCAAGTGAGGTAATCTTCGCACAATCCATGTAATACATAAGGGAAAAGGTACATAGTTGGCTTACAGTCGCCACTTCACACAATTACATGAATAAAGCATTACATCATCCAGATACAATCAAGGTCCGACTACGGAACCAAAATAAAAGAAGAACACCCCACATGCAACACAGATCCTCGATCGCCTAACCGGGCTCCACTACTAATCGTCCGGAAAGGAAATATAGTATCGACCAAGGGCCTCATCATATTCCCACTTCAGCTCGGTTGTGCCATCAGCTACTGCATCACCGGTACTGCATCTGTTTTGGTAGAATCAGTGAGCCACGAGGACTCAACAATCTCACACCATGAGATCAAGACTATTTAAGCTTAAGGGAAGGCTGGTGTCAATAAGGAGGGGCTGCTGCAAGCATTAGCATACATGGTGGCTACATCGCAAAAGAGAGCGAGAAGAGAAGCAAGGCGCGGTCGTGAAGCTATTAGCGATCAAGAAGTGATCCCGACTACTTACGCCAAGCATAACTCCAACACCGTGTTCACTTCCGGACTCGGAGAAGAGACCATCACGGTTACATACACGGTTGATGTATTTTAAATAAGGTCAACTTCGGGTTTTCTACAACCGGACATTAACAAATTCCCATCTGCCTCATAACCACGGGCACGGCTTTCGAAAGATAATACCCTGCAGGGGTGTCCCAACTTAGCCCATAACAAGCTCTCACGGTCAACGAAGGAATAAACCTTCACCCAAGACACTCCGATCAGACTCGGTATCCCGGTACATCAAGACATTTCGACAATGGTAAAACTAAACCAGCAAGACCTCCCGCTGTGCCGACAAATCCCGATAGGAGCTGCACATATCTCGTTCTCGTGGCACACCGGATAAGCTAAGCGTCATGTACCGACGTAATCCAAGTTGCCAAGGAATGGTCCCAAGACGGTGCTCTAGTTTGGACCAACACTCGAGGAGCACCGCCCGGGGTAATAAAGATGACCCTCGGGCTCGCGAAACCCAAGGAAAAAGGATATAGGTGGCAAATGGTAAAACCAAGGTTGGGCCTTGCTGGAGGAGTTTTATTCAAAGCGAACTGTCAAGGGGGTCCCATAAATCACCCGACCGCGTAAGGAACGCAAAATCAAGGAACATAACACCGGTATGACGGAAACTAGGGTGGCAAGAGTGGAACAAAACACCAGGCAAAAGGCCGAGCCTTCCACCCTTTACCAAGTATATAGATGCATTAATTAAACAATAGATATTGTGATATCCCAAAATATCCGTGTTCCAACAAGGAACAAACTTCATCTTCACCTGCAACTAAAAACGCTATAAGAGGGGCTGAGCAAAGCGGTAACATAGCCAAACAACGGTTTGCTAGGACATTGATGGTTAGAGGTTGACATGGCAATATGGGTGACAAGATATAGCAAGTGGTAGGTATCGCAGCATAGGCATAGCAAAAGAGCGAGCATCTAGCAAGCAAAGATAGAAGTGATTTCAAGGTATGGTCATCTTGCTCAGTAAGGTTCTCGAGTTGTCGAAGGCTTGATCTTCGTAGGCGTTCTCAACAGGCTCCTCGCTCACGTACTCGCCTCCGGCTCTACCCAAAGCAAGAACACAAGCAACGGAACCACAATCAAACAAGGAACAATGCACAAGCAATATGATGCAAAACATGACATGCGATGCGAGATGTGATATGCAATGCATATGTGTGCTCGGAAGGAAAATGATGAACTGGCATCAACTTGGCAAACCAAGTATGCCGCTGAAAGATGAGATGATTTCGGTTGAAATCGATATATCACCGGAATCGAATGCACGGTTTGCAAATGACAAGCAAAACAAGAATGACGCAAACTGCGTTTAACAGCCCGATGCTACTTAGCACGCAACACGAAACTATGCTACAGCACCCCAACATAAAAACAAAGCATATGGCAGCGAACTACAGGAGATGCTTAACAAAAGAGGAACACTGAGCTACGGCTAAATCACATCATAACATGTTCAAACAAGCATGGTGAAAGTGCTCAAAATATCAGGTTCACAGACTTAGTGAAAATACTAACATGCCAGGAATTAACATCAGGAAGGCATGTTTAGAGCAAGCAAACAACATGCTACAGGAACTTATAATAGCAAAGCAAGGCATGACATGATTCTACTCAAAGCATATTTCAATAGTCCCTTATTGACCATAAGCCAAAAAGGACTCTAAGAAATGATGGCACCCATGTAAACATTGCAAGTTTTATTACAGATTTCAGACTTAGTGAAATATCAGGACATGGTAAAAACAGCTTCAACATGGCATGTTCGTGAGCTCGATGCACTCGCTACAGAGCATCTCATGATAAACTAAGCATACACCCATCAAGAAGACATGGCATAGGAGCTATACATGGCAAGAACAACATCATAGCATACACGGATCAACTACAACGACCTCGTGAAAATTGAATCTCACGCAAACAGTCTGCCAGGAAACATTTTCAAGCAAAAGTAGAGCACGAAAATGACATGCTAGACTACTCCATAAATGCCAACAAAGGCATGGATGGATAGAGCACATCCATATGTCCAAAACACCCTTACTGATCATGCTCAAAAAGGGCATAGATCTCTCTGTAACAACGTGAACATATGGCATAAAATTATCAGCAGGACAAGACTTAGTGAAATCACTAAGTTCCTGAAACCAGCAACATCATCATCCCTACTTTGCATGCTTGTTCTAGTCAACACATAACTCACAAAAATACATGGCAAACACCCCTGGAAAGATGGCATGGCAATGTTCAACTCACATGTAGGACTCAAGTTCATAGGGTGCACACATAATTCATGGCAAAAATGACAAAAGAGCTCGAACTGATAAGATTCTGAAACTAACGATCTGAAGCTATCTTCCAACAGCATTTCGGGCATCAATATGAGCTCAAATGCAAATGATGCAATGGAATGAAATGATGTACTCTTCGAGGCGAACAATTTGACATATTATACGCCCAAAACGGAGCCACGGTTGCGGAGATGTGATGCTATGAAAAATGCACGAAATAATTGCAGAAAAGGGACTTAGTGGTTTCGGGGGAAAGAAGTCAACCGACGGTTACTGTAGATCGGATCCGGCCGGCGCGGACACGTGGCAGCGTGCGATTCGCGGAGGGGGCGGCGGCGGACGTGTCCGGCCGGGGACGGACGCGTCCGGCGGCGCGCGATGGGAAAAATTAGGGTTTGCCCGTGAATTCGGGGGAGGGGTCTTTAAATAGGCATAGAGGGAGCTAGGAGAGTCCAAAAGAGGTGTAGTTTTCGCCCACACGATCGTGATCGAACGACCGAGAGCATGGAAGTGACTTAGATGGGTTATTGGGCTGTTTTGGAGGGTTGTTGGGCTGCAACTCAAAAGAGGCCTTTGCGAGAGCGCGGTTAACCGTTGGAGTACCAAACGAACTCCAAATGACCCGAAACTTGACAGGTGGTCTACCGGTGCTATACCAGGGCCACTTAGCAAGGCTCGGTCCATTCCGAGAATGTTCAACACCCTCACACGGAAAAGAACAAGAGGGGACGCCGGGGAACATAGGAGTGTCGGATTGCAAAACGGACAACGGGGAATATGTTCGGAAACATGAGACGAACACGTATGCATATGAGATGCACATGATGACATGATATGAGATGCATGACATGGACAAAATGCAAAACGAAAACAAAACCCAACCACGAAAGGAATATCATAGCACATATCCGAAAATGGCAAGAGTTGGAGTTACAAATATGGAAAGATACATCCGGGGTGTTACATTCAACAAGCTGAAAGCACGACAAGTATGTACGAGTCGCACCTACTAACAACTAAGAAAAGGTTCCAACACAAGACCAACAGATGGAAGCGAGAAACTAAAAGGTAGCGAGTAGCGATAATGGCCACCATTTCAAATTTACTCAGAGAAACACAATAGGCTTTAAACCAACATCATGGCTGAGCACACACCTCAGGCGCCAACCGTGCTAGAAGCCCCCCATGCTTCTGGAAACTGAAAACTGCAAAAAGGAAGGAAAAAGAGCGACAATAAAGAATAAGCTTGGCTTGAAGATGTCCTCGATTGATATACTAGATAGGAGAATAGCATGGCAAGCAGTTTGATGTAGAGGAATGCAGCTTGACCAAATTCCTTTTGTTTGAAATCAAAGTGCCTTGACCAATTTTCTTTGTTAATAACATGGAAATATGGCCATCACGCCTAAAGAGTTAAGACTCACAAAAGCTTCACAGTGATGATAGGCTGGGAATAACAGTAAAGCTGAAAACAATGAGTCAAACACAGATAAACAACATTTAAACCTTGCTGAATAGATGCCAGTGCAATCTACCAACTGGAAGCAGAGCTAAACTACATTTAGGAACAGTAACAATCTGCTATCTTCATCAACCTTTCTACATTTATTACTATAGGATACTGGATACTGGATACAAATATGTTTTGCAAAGGGTTTCATACATGGGTTAATGTGTAAGTACAACAAACTTGTTAGAAAAAGTAGGAAAACTGCATAAACATACTAAAGATGAAGTATGACAAAAGGTAACTTACAATTTGAGAAAGAACATTTTTCCTTGATGCTGATTTTCCTATAATGCACACCACATGTACTCATGATATTCAAAATTTTGCGAATTCCTACATCAACCTTTGTACATTCAATCTTCACAACCTCTAGGTGGGCGCATACAAATGATTGTTTTGTTGTTTCTGGGACTGCTGTTGCTCCTACAAGGTTCTCTCAAAAAGATTACCTTTAGTAAGATCAATCGAATATATATGCTATTTCTTTTAATAACAGAGCAACATCTTTATATACAAATAATATACCTCAGTGTTACCAAGCTGAAGAGTGAGCATCTCAAGGAGTGGAGAATGTCGGAGAATGCAAACTAGATCAATAGTCGTGAACCACTCATTGAGGAGCAGAGTCTTTAATGCGCCAAATAGGGGGCACCGTTCTAAATCCCATCGGTAGATAAACTGGACATATTGCACGTGAACAGAAAGAGAAGTATAAGGCTCAAGATAAAATAACTGAAGTTAGTAGGAGCTTCAGGTACTATTAATTTTGAAAGTACACCTAAAAAAAGAGAAGACTACGCCTCAAGCACCAGAATAACACAGTTTATTCAATTAAGACTCCATGTTATTATTAAACCAATGATACAAGAGCCATTTGTATAGATAAAAATGCCAATCAGTGGTAATGAAAAAAGAGAAAAAGGAAGTTGCTTAGATGCAGGTCTAACAATGGATAATAAGTAAGTGCAAGCGTACCATTACAGGTTCAGCTATCAACTCCAAATTGACAACATTGGACAAACCATTGAGAAGCACATCTCCCTCTATAGGATAAGTATGACAATCACATTCACGAAAATCACAACCCCTCATGTTCTTCTCACAGTAATAATGACACTCATGGCCAAGCCCAATATAGGCCGTTACTAGAGATGGCATATCCTCAAGGAAAGGGGTCACACCATCAAAATAATCAATTTGCAATGAGTTAAGATCTGGAGCAAAAATCTGAATGTGGAAATCCTCAGGGACCATACAAGAATTGGTGATGCAGAGACGCTTCAGTGATTTGGATGATACCTTCCGCGCATAAATGTCGCAACCTTGCAAGTTTAGTTCGTCTAAGACCGGGCAGCCCGAGAAATTCAGAGAGGAGCATGTAACCTGTTCAAGGTGTAAGATCTTCAAGTGACGAGAGAGGAGAGGCATATCTAGGGTAAGTGGGGAATCTTCAATCTGACCAGCGTTGAGCAGAAGCTCCTTAACTTGGCACTCTAGAGCATACATGATCAACACCTCCAACAGCTCAGGGTTGGTGTATAAGTCTTCATGATCTGGATAATCCTCAGGGCATGTACTGATCTCGCACTTGGTGAGAGGTGAGTTTCCACGGAGTTGGATGAACAGGTTCACCAATTGTTTGCATCGCTCGCAGTCGAAAGCACTGAAGTGCAGGCTGGTGGTGCGCCTCCATAGTTCGCGCCACCTCGTGGCTAGCACACAAGTCTTCAGGGCATCTTCGGGCGAAGAAGGGACAACACATGCCGGAGGAGGTCATCGGTGAGGTCACCGAGGCGGTCCTTGCCATCCTCTGCGGCCATCACAAGCTTTCTGTCGAACATTTAATGGGTGTTGAGGGAGCAAGCCAAAAAAATCAGTAGAAGCACGAGAAAGCACAAAGTCGGTCAGGGTGACAAGGTATTAAGAAAATGGAAGAGAATGCAGCATCACCTAGGCAGAATGCTCTGGCCGCCGAAGCAGCAGAAACAAACAGGGAGAGCAAGACACCTCCTCCCATTCCTTCGGTATTTAAACCACAAGGGAGAGCAGGCGATTCGGTGTTGTCCCTGGATTCCCTGCCATTATTGTCATGATCATGAAATCGTACTATGCTCCGCTAATAATTGCCGTGATCGAAAAAAATCTTATGAGAATAGGTCCTTTTTCTCTAGACCCATGTAATCACATGCCACGTGTCCCCACAGATTTTCCTTTTTTAGAACAGTCCCCAAATATTTCAAAACACCATTTTTCTACAAAGCCGCTATTCCACTTTTCTGTCTCCTCAGATCCACAAGATCGTAGGTTAAAAGCAAAATCCACAAGATCGTTCCACAAGATCATCTGTGATATTTCCACGAGATCTTCCCCAGTAAGACATTCATTAGCGAGAGTAACCAAGAAAAATCAGCAGAAACACCAGCCAGATCGAGGAATCATCTGATTTCGCCCCTTACTTTAGAGCAAAACGAGAAAAGAAGAATGCAACATCACCTTACCTAAAGTCGTGCACTTGTGGAAGAACAGGAAGGGCAGCCGAATGACAATTCACCCATCCTCCTGTATTTATTGTTGGGTGCGAAACGGGATGGGAGGAGTAAAAACGGCAAGCCCACCTTTTAGGGCTAAACATGAGTGATTCCCTCCTTTATCCCCACACACAGGATCTCATGACATAGCAAAGATCAGATGATTACACCAAGTACCAATGGCATTGCAACCAAATCAGGATAAGCGGCCAACAAAGTTTGAGAACCGCTTGTTCTTGCTATGCTAGCAAATAGAACATGGGCTACCAGGCATGTTTCTCTAGGGCGATTCTCAAACTATATCTTCACACAATCTCTCGCCATTTTCTCAAAGTAGCAACACAAGAATCAGTCATCGACACGTCCGTCTGGTGCATTGATCATAATTGCTCATCGTTTGCACCACCTCCACACAATCAACCTAAACGACCAGTCAAAAGTCACCTGGTCGTTGGGTTTGCACCGTGAAAAGACCATGACATAGAGCAAGCGCTTCAGACATGCTTGCGTCCTGTGCTATATCAATCTTGATGTTTGCCGCAGCTATGAAGTTGACCGTGCTAACCTAAATGGCAACTCCAGTGGCTCCTCTCAGCTATGTAGTTGATTCAGTTATTTTCTCACATAAAACATTTAAACGAAAGGTTTTGCCCAGCCTTTGTTTCTAATATGACTGTTTATTTTCTTAAGCAAACTCTGTTTTCCTTCTCTAGCATGCAAATATTCATATGCACTGTTTTCCTTCTCTAGCATGCAATATTCATATGCACACACGAACAAATAAGGTTGAACACTTCAACGGGAGGAAACAAATATGCATGCTGCATGCACAGGAACTAGGGGTCGCCTTCCTTAAACTAGGTTCAGATCCGACATCTCATCTAAAAGAAGCCCAACATCTAAACAGTTTTTGCTAAAGTAACTGAAGTAAAACTCATGCAGAAAGAACACGTGAAGACAGGGCGAAACCACGCCGAATATGGGCTTATTCTCGCCCATATGGGCCGTTTATTCGCCGAAATTGGGCTGCTAAGTGGGCCAATTTCAGCGCCTGGGGGCGAGCTGGGGGCGGCGACTGGGCGAAAAACCACCCCCAGCGCCGAGTGTCTCGCCGGCTCGCCCCCAGGGGGCGATTTTTGTGCGTCCTGGGGGGGCCAACGGCTGGAGATGCCCTAAGGAACTGTTTTATTGTTGCGGACAAAACGGATGGGAGTGTAACGGGAAGCCCACTTTTTAGCCTGGACTGGACAACACGAGTACACTACAATGTATATACTGGTAAACTAGTTACCGTTCAGATAAAAAAAAACACTAGTAATCGTGAGTTCATGACTCTTTTTTTCATTTTGTACTCCAAATTAAGTGGGTTTTAGCAAGCCAACAGAACGGTGTTGCGTAGGATGAAATGGGAACAGATGTCCAACAAAGTTAAGTAAGGTTGCAAAGCTCAAACGGTGTTATTCACCGTTTGTACCACCTACATACCATCAGCACCGATAAGTTTGATCAAATACCGATCACAATGTCGCAAAAAAAGAAGAAGAAAAATATTACCGATAACAAGAACTTTGTAGGCTGTGGTATCAATCTACAGGGAGAAAGAATTACATCTGAAATCATGCCTACGATCAAATAGAGAACATCACTAAATTAAGCGGAAAAAACTCCTTCTCATTTTCTTGTCTTCAAAGCCAACAGTTATCGCACATGGCATCGTTAGCAAATTAAAAGGTTAATGTCGCTTCATCGTACACGCCCTTAAGTTCACGAGAACCACCAGGACATATTCAGCCAAGGTACTAGGTAGGCATAATTTCAGATGTAATTCTTTCTCCTGTAGCATGAAACCGCTGCATAAAAATTTCTTGTTATCTAAGGAAAGGATGCAGTGGCCGGGAGGTTCAGCCTTCCTTTTCGAAGGAAAAAAAAAACAAGTTTCTTATTATCGGTTCTGCCACTATTGACTCACTCCATACGATCAAGTAGAATCTTGAAGTCCTATTTAACACCTTCAGTCCTCTTTATCTTGCCACAGATCAACTAACCGGCGCGGTCATGAGTCAGTTTGCAAATTGCAAGTCCTTCCTTCTCGCAACTTCCAGACCTTCACATTCACGGATTGCCGACCACACCCTTGTCAGTGGCAAAGAAAATGCGCATGGAATTCTCGTCCGCCACGAAGCCAACCTTAATCGTCTCACTGCTCTTTAGTCTTTACCATTCCTCATCGCCATACCCTTCTCACCATCAAAGCTCGTTCTGTGCATGAAGTCTAGAATCTAGATTGAGGATGCCGAGCCCCCCATCGCCTTTGGTCTACAGCAAGTAGACCAATTGACTAAACAATGTCCAGCAGCAACAGTGTCAGTCCTTTTCCAGAGAAAAGCCCGTCTAACTTTGTCAACGGCTATGAAAAACCAAGGAGGTGGCTCAATCGACATTAACTGAAAAATAGGAATGGCGGTTTAAACGGCTTGGAGCAGAATAAGTCTTCCACCTTCAGTAACTAACAACCAGGTAAAGCGAATATCCATTTCTAAGCCCGGGCTCATCTGCATCCGGTAAACAGTAAATAAATAAAATACTAAACAAATTTTTAAAAAAATCATTTTTAATGGAAGACGTTTCAGTGCATGAGATGCGTTCCAATTTCAGCTCATTCGGACATCTGAGTACGTAGCTTTAAAAAAAGGGTCTGAACAGTAATTAGAGTTACTCAGATGTCCAAACAAGCTAAAATTTGGAACGGACCTCACTCACATAAGCATCTTACAGGCAAAAAATCAAATGGGTTTTTTGAATTTTTCTTATATTTTTTATTTTACTGCTCATGGCGGGAGCAGATGAGCTAGGAAGCCAAATACCCTCCCTGGTAAAGATCTTAACTTTGGCAAGAACTTTAATCTTCCACAAACATTTCTACCGAATTTTTCTCATGCATTTTTAGTATCCTATGCACTTAAATAGTTGATCCCCACTAACTCAATTAACTTAACATGCAACTATGCCAACTCATCATCCTATCATGCATGCCCCATTAAATTTAGTTTTCTTAACATGCTATTATGTCAACTCACTATGCCAGTATGCATGAGAAAAGACCCACTTTAACATGCATCATGCATGTTACTTATATTAAATAAATTTTCTACAACTATGTAATAATCAAATATATTAAATTATATGTGCTTGAGTTTCAATTCTTATATTGCTAATCAGAATACTAAAGTTTCATACTGCCTCATAAAAATCACCGCATCCAATTCCCGTAGCAACGCGTGGGTATTTCTAATGGTTAGGTTTAAATAAAGTTGGGGAAAACTGGTGAATGGGGATTTCAAAACTGAGAGTACTGACTGTCATGTGTGCCTGGGTAGCATACATAGACGTCGTGGTCATGTTTGTGCTCCTATGCCATACATATATGGTAGCTCCAGAAATGCAGTTTAACGCACATGCGCCTGATATTCTATGCGCAAATCCCTCGACCATGAATTTGTTAGGTCTAAGTAGTTTCTGTGAGATAATCCAAGTAAAAAACTTTTGTAGAAAGAACTCATCGAGTCAAACAGACACACCAGCCAAATCTCCATTATCGATAATGGAAACATAGTAATGTTCTGACCATCAATGACATATAACAGGTTCAACGAGCTGACAATATCGTTGAGTCGCACCAAAAACCAACAAAACCAATTTACAACACGTGACCAACAAATCGAGAGCGAGAAACTAAAGGTTGTGATAACTGCCAATACAGGGCCACCGTTACAGTCACTTCACGGAAACACACAAGGCTTTAGACCAACATCACGACTGAGCACACATCTCAGGTGCCAGTGGTGTACGCCACCGTGGTTGCTCGTGCTTCTGGAAGCTGAAACCTACACAAAATATGACAATGCACAATAAGTTTGGCTACAACATGTCCTCAATTAATTGAACACAATTAGGCAGTGGCAGCTCTGCTTGCTGAATAGATGACAATGGACTAAAAAAAGATGACAATTGACTCTAGCAACTAGAAGCAGAGATAGACTCCATTGCAAGGCGAGAACATCTGCTATTTTGAACAGTAATTAATTAGTAAAAGAAGCATAGGACCAAACCCAAATAATTTTGCATGGATAGTACTCCCTCCGTCCTAGTGCATAGGGCGTCTGCGTAGTTCAAGGTCGTCTATTTAACTAACTAAAAATATGTTATGTGTCATCAAAAGCATATCATTGGATCCATATGCGAATATAATTTCTAAATATTTTTTTGTTACATATAAGACACATTTAGCTAGTTAAATTGATGACCTAGAACAACGTGCATGCCCTATGCATTTGGATGGAGGGAGTACAGATTTATCGGCACAATAGCAATATGTACTCCTCTGTTACAAAGTACACCGCACAAAGGTTTTGTTGATTTTTTCCCTAATGCACCGGATGTTTTTTTGTCCAAACTTTCCTACTCTGCCCTCATTACCCATGTCCCATGCAACCACTCTTAGCTTCATCACCCACATCCCATGCACCACTCTTAGGCCATGTACAGTGATTGATAAGATAGTCTTATCTTAAGCCTTGCATGTGATTTAGAGATGACAATAAAAGCATGGCTACAAAGGGTCATCTCTTAGCATTATCTTCAATAACTAGTTATTCCTAAAAACATGGTGAGACATAGTGTGCTAAGAGATCATCTCTTTAATAAGAGACGACATGCCTTTTCTTATAATATCTCTCTCCTTCACGTCAATATTTATCCTATGTGGTACTCCTAAGACATCACTATTGTACATGCCTTTAGGCATACATTAATTGCAAGGCTGGAATCGAGGAGCATATGCACACATGCGGGTTGGAGGCTATTTCATAAGATGAGCCAATCGACTGCATTCAATTAATAGCAGCTCGACATCCCATCCACCCACAAGCGAGGGCAAATTGGTCAAGAATTAACAGATCTATCATTTTCATGGTATACAGGTGGGAAGTTATACACAAATTAAAATAGGATGGAGGGAGTACTAACTAAATAGTATATTGCCATCACTAATGACATAAACTTAGCAGACATTCTCAATTCCACCAGCATGCAATCCAACTGCCATACAATAGGATAAAGGATATTGAATTGATATGGTTTTGTAAATGGGGTCATACATTATAATTAACTAGATGATACCCCACATGTTCCCGTGAAATAGCTTACTATATATTACAACGAGATTTTGGTTTATGAACGTGAATATTTGGATCAAATGATACAAGAACTTAAATTAAAAACACATATGAATATGATTACTGTTATATGAATATAAATAGCATGATAAAAGAAAAACATTTGAGCCTTTTTTCATTCATAGTTGAATGCTGAGGTGGAGCTTTTCCCATGTGTGGTTGCATGTTGAGGTGATATAGTTGCATGTTGAGATAAAAAAATTAGTGCAGATCACCTACTTAGTTACATAGGATGTGTAATCATAACAAACATGATAGAACAAGTAGGAAAACTGCATAAACATACAAAGCATGAAGAATAATGAAGGTAACTTACAGTTTGAGTTAGCATGTGGGTTCTTGATGCTAATTTGCTGACGAAGTACTCCACATGTAGTCAAGATGTTGACAATCTTGCGAATTCCATCATCAACCTTTCTACATTCAATGTTGACAACCTTAAGGTAGGCACACACAAATGATTGTTCTATTGTTTCTTGAGCTCCCGTTCCACTAATGAGTTTCTGTATGACAGAAAACATTCAGTAAGATCAATAGAATATACATGATAATTCCTTTAATAACATGACAACATATTTAGGTACACAACATATACCTTAGTGTTCTCAAGCTGAAGAGTGAGCATCTCAAGAATTGTAGAGTGTTGGAGAATGCACACCAGGTCAATAGCCGTAAACCACTCATTGAGTAATAGAGTCTTTAATTTGTCAAATACAGGGCAACATTTTAAATCCAGGCTATAGATAAACTGGACAGATAGCAAACCCCAAAAAAGGAAATATGAGACTCTAGAAGATGAAATTATGTAGGTTCATATCCTCAGGAAAAAGTTATGTAGGTTCATAGGAAGTTTGGGTTGATAATTTAATTTGAAGCTGGACAGACAACAAATGAACAAAAAGAAATCTGGGACTCAAGACGATGAAATAATTTAAGTTACTACGGTGTGAAAAAGGTAGTAAGTGCAAGCATTACCTTTTCAGTTCTGTAATCAGCTATCAACTCCAAGTTGACAGCATTGGACAAACCATGGAGAATCACACCCTCTTCAACAGGATAAGCATGAGAACTGTGGTCCTTGAGTTCAGGGCATAGAATGCCAAGCCCAACATAAGCTGTTACTAAAAATGGCATGTATTCAAGGGAAGGGGTCAAGCCGCGAAAATCATCAAGTTGCAGTGAGACAAGAGCAGAGGCAAATATCCGAATGTGGAAGTCCTCAGGGAAGGAACATTGGTCGGTAATGCACATGCGCTTTAGTGAATTGGAAGATATCCTGCGTGCATTAATTCTACACAGCTCTATCCTTAGATACTCTAATACCGGGCAGTGCGAAAAATCTAGAGAGGAGCTTTCTAGGTAAACCAGGCGAAGGTGTATGGTATTTAAGCGCTGGGAGATGAGAGGCACGCCGAGTACAAATGTGTCGTAAGAGTAATGACTAAAGACCATGAGCTCCTTGGTTTGGCACTTTAGAGCGTACTCGATCAACAACATGGTGTTTGTGTACGTGCACTCGTCACTCTCAGGATAGGCGATGATCACACACTTGTCGAGAGGTGAGTCCCCGCGGAGGTGGATGAAGAGCTTGACCAGCCCTTTGAAATGCTCGAAGCTCAGGTCGTCAAAGATGAGGCTCAGGTCGGTGGTGTTCCTCCAGTGGTCGCGCCACCTGGTGTTGAGCACGCAGGTCTGCAGGGCATCGTCCAGCGGCAGGTAGGACAGGACGTGCCGGAGGATGTCGTCGCCGAAGCAGCGACTCGTGCCGCTCGCCGCGGCCTTCTTCTTGGGCATTCCGTCGAAAAGGCGGTGGGTGCTGCGTGAGCGGGGAAAACGAACAATCAGAAGAAACATGAGGAAAAGATGGGAATCGGCCGCTAGACTACAGCAACAACAAGTCCAGGAATCATTTGATTTTCCCCCTTCCTTTTATAAAAAATAAAGAAGAAGAAGAAGAAGAATAATAAGAAGAAGAAAGAATACAGCGTCGCCTCACCGCTAGTGGTGGACTGGCGGACGCGGACGACGGCCGCGGGGAAGAAGAGGAAGGGCGACACGACTCCTCCCGAGTCCTCTCGTATTTGTTGTTGCTCTACGGTGAGAACTCAGAGGTCACAGCATCGAACTACCATATCCGCTAAAGTATTGCTCTATAATGTAACCCTCCTTTTTTATTGTTTGGCTATATATACTTTGTTAGTTGGAAAAGAAGGGAATTTTTCATACCAATTGCCTCAATCTCAAATCTGAGTGAATTGCAGAAAACCACCACATTTGAGGCTTCGTTTGCGGAAAACCACCGGGTCACTAATTTTTTGCAAAAATCTCCGCGGATTCGGTAAACTTGTTGCAAATAGCACTAATCGGGTGATTTGCTGCGTTTGATCACCTTCTGACAAGTGGGGCGGGGGTTGTAAGGAGCCGACTTGGCAAAAAATGCATACACCCCTTGAATTTCACAAATACACCCTTATTAAAAAAAATTAAAAAGCAATCAGCCCCCCTTTCACCCCGTCGTCTGCCTCCTCCCAGGCGGCGGCGGTGAAGCCGGACACCAAATCCGGCGAGGCCTTCAATGCGGCACTCCTTGGGGACATCAGGGTGACCGCGCAGGAGCTGGTGCCGCCGTCTTCAGCAAGGAAGAGCCTCCATCCCACCAGTGTGCCCAGCGAGGAGCCGCCACGGGGCCCAGCTCGGCAAACACACTGCCGTTGTTGTCCGGCTGGCCAGCCACCGTCATTCAACAAGTCGGCCCCCCGACGCCCTCCTGTAGCTGTCCATCATGCTCACCAGACCAGACAACACCATTGCCGCTGTGGCTCCGCATGGTGTCGAGGCATGGGCGAGCAAAAGGGAACGAAGCCGGCAGAGGAGCAGCCAGGATCTGGTTGGGGCGAGGTGCAGGAGGGCTGGGAGCACGGATCCACACACACCGGTGGGTCAGAGGCCCTTCCTTGCGACGACGATGGCTCCGGCTCCGGCCCGGTCACCCTTCCATCCGGAGAGATGAAGGTGAGAGGGAGCTCGAGATCCCAGCGGGTTCGCCGGTGGCAGGCATCCCACACTCAGCCGTCCCCCCTTCCATCCTCCATCCCGCCTCCCTCCTCCCACGCGTGACAAGCTCCGGCCAGGGCGCGGCATCCCGGCGGGTTTGGTCGATTCGGTGCTTGCAGTTTGTGCACAGGGATCTGATTGAGTTTGTTTTTTAGATTCAGGGGTGTGTATGCAATTGTTTTGCCAAGTCAGCTCCTTACAGCCCAGCCCCACTTGTCAGAAAGTGATCAAATGCAGCAAATCACCCGATTAGTGCTATTTGCAACAAGTTTACCGAATCCGCGGTGATTTTTGCAAAAAAATAGCGACCCGGTGGTTTTCCGCAAGCGAAGCCCCAAATGTGGTGGTTTTCTACAATTCACTCCTCAAATCTACACTTGTGCCAAAGAATTGGATCGAGACACTGGTGAATAGTGACAGTAGACCTATATATATTTTTGTTTTAAAAATAGGAAATGATTACGATAATTGGTGAATAGTGCCAAAGAATTAAATCAAATCCGTCGGGTGATCCTAATCAAATCCGTCGGCTGCCAAAGATGGGAAATGGGAAATGAATAGTGACAGTCCGACGCCTCCATGGCTGTTGGATTTGATTTTAATCAGATGGCTAGGAGCAACATATTATCTAAATTAGGTTTTGCAACTGAGTCGTTGTTGCAATTTCCCCCACCGCAACAACTGGTGTGTTGCAGGATTTGGATTTGGATGCCGTCCAGAGCAATGGCCACCTGTGCTCCTCCCAAACTCCCCGTCAAGTCGACGCCTCCTCGCACTGCTTGGACCTCCGCCACCGATGCTCGCCACCGGCAGCACGCCGACAAGGTCACCGGCGTGGGCACTACCGCCACTGCCTGCCTCCACCATGAACGCCAGCCGTCACGCTACGAACAAACTCAAGTTGCATCTGCCGTCCCAGGGGAGCATCGGCGTCTGCATCCACTGCGAGAAGCTGTGTTCCCATTGCTCTGCCATCCCAAGGGAGCACTGGCCTTTCTTTTGGGCGACGTGGTCACTGCTTGCTGCTTGCTATAGCAAGTTTCTGCAGCAAGGTCTTTGTTGCAAAATTAACTGTAACAAGACCTTCGATACAAAAAAATAAATTCAAATGAGAACCTTTTTGCAAAAAATTAAATTGCAACAAGACATTTGATCCAAAAATAATCTGCGACTTGATTTATGCTACAAAAAATTCGCAACATAACTCAAGTTGCAAAAAAAACTGCAACATGGCATGTGTCGCAATGGTAGAAGGTGACCCTCGCCCACTCAATCCGCAAGATACGACCGCTCACGAGGCGGCGGATCTTTTAAACAGATCCGCTGGCTGAAGCATACCATCTCCCTTAAAAAAAGAAAAACAAGGTATAGCCAGCTTTTTTCGGAAACTAGTATGCATCTTAGTATTTAAGTTGATTTGTCATTGACCCCCCAAACCACCACCACCACCCCCACATGTCCAAATCCTGGCCCCGCCCTGACCTAAACGAATCACCGATTGACATATCCTGGACATAGAAGGAACATAACTTGTTTGGCTACAAAATCGCTACGCTGGCATTATGCATGCTTGGGCAGTCAAAGGAAGATGAAAGATATCGCCAATTCAACTACACGCCCTTGGGGGGGGGGGGGTGGAGTCAGAGAGAAGTTATGCCAGAGATCCTTCCAAAAGAGGGTAGTTCGGCCATCTCCCACCTGGACCTTTGTGACGTCCCGATAAATGTCAGATAGTTGCAATACATCACGCCACCAGAACGACCCGCACATCTCCATAGAATGTGCAACGCCCTTAGCATACAATGTTGACCAGACTAGGTGCACCCATGGCACATCCATGAGGTTATAGGTAGACCCGTCACTTATAACCTTGCATCCACAAGATTGTTATATAATTTATATGTATTTAGCATGTTAATTATATTGTATATATGCTTATTTAAGTTTATTGATATAACTACAGATTGTCGTGTGTTACTATTGGTGGAGCTGGATAGCTTGGCATGAGATTCCTATTTGTCCAATAATGTTAAAATACCCAACTATATAACAAGGGTTTAGGATTTATATGGTTCTAATAGGGTTAAAATGAAACCAATATCCTAATATTCTTATTCTTTTTTAAGAAAAACACCCCATATATTAATTAAGCCAAAGAAAGGTTCTTACAATCATTCGTTACAGCATACACCGCACAGGGCGGAACAGAATTAAAAAGAATCCCATCCGACCTAGAACTAAAGCTAAACTTAGCAATCTCATTGTGACGCCCTCGATTCAATCGTACACTAATCATACACGCAAATGTGTACGATCAAGATCAAGGACTCACGGGAAGATATCACAACACAACTCTAGACACAAATTAAAATAATACAAGCTTTATATTACAAGCCAGGGGCCTTGAGGGCTCGAATACATCAGCTTGAATACAAACGAGTCAGCGGAAGCAACAATATCTGAGTACAGACATAAGTTAGACAAGTTTGCCTTAAGAAGGCTAGCACAAAAGCAACAACGATCGAAAAGGCAAGGCCTCCTGCCTGGGAGCCTCCTAACTACTCCTGGTCATCGGCGGCCTGCACGTAGTAGTAGGCACCCTCGTGGTAGTAGTAGTCTTCGTCAAAGGTGGCGTCTGGATCCTGGGCTCCGACATCTGGTTGCATCAACCGGAAAGAAGAAGAAAGGGGAAAAGGGGGAGCAAAGCAACCGTGAGTACTCATCCAAAGTACTCGCAAGCAAGGATCTACACTACATATGAACCATTATCAAAGGAAGGTTGTATATGTGGACTGGGCTGCAGAAATGCCAGAATAGAGAGAAGGCCTAGTCCTACCGAAGTCTAGCATCTTCTGGAAACCACCATCTTGCAGCAAACAGGAGGGAGTAGAGTAGCATAAAGTAAAGTAGTAGAAGTGTTATCAACCTCGGCCGGAGATCCTTTCTCGACTCCCTGCGAGAAAGGCATCCCAGAGCCATACTATCCAGTTATCATCACAATCCATTTCTCATATCCATGTCTCATCACAGTCCATTTCTCATCTCAGTATCCGGTTCTAGTTGTATCGATCGATACAACTCCAAGTGTCCGCTATCAGTAGCACGTGCTATGCATAGATTAGTTCTTCCCCGCAGGGTGCACCAACTTACCCACCACGCTTGATTAACTCCGCCGACACACTTTCTGGGTCATGCCCGCCTCGCCAAACAATACGCCGCAACCCGACCTAGACTTAACAGAGAGGTCAAGACGCCGGACTAAACCTATGCCCCGGGGTCATGGGCCATCTCCCGAACTCCTGCACGCTATGCGTCGCGTGCCGGTGAGCGACCTAGCTACCTCCTTAAAAGGAAGAAGCTACCAATCCAACCCGCCGCCCACTCGATCGCCCGACGCCTATTAAGCTTCGGCTGATGCATACGACGCAGAACGCCCATACTATGCCCACGTGATGGTTAGTGCTATCGGCCGAGGCCCTCGATCAAATATCCAAATCATAGTGGATTAGGAACGCGGTAACAAGCGAGACTCACGAAAGAGGTGACCCGTTGCCCGCCTCGAGGACTTACGGCAAGGGCTAGGAATGCCCGCCACGCCAGAATTATCTCGCGGGCACCTTCCAGTCCGCCGACTCCACATCACTGCAATTAAGCTCGCATGGTACCCTCGTACAACCCGCCTTTAGTAACAGGTCCATGCAAAGTCATAGTAACCATAGTAACCGTGTGTCCAAACATCAAGGGAAAGCCGAGAATCACCCCGATGAATTCCACTAGATGTAATCATCAAGGTGAGCGTAAGAGGAATCACCCCGAGGTTCACACTTGAGGGGTTGCACGACAATCGTGTCGGGAGTGGTTAAGGAGGAAATCACCCTCGATGACCACGATCGAATGACTACACTACAGGTTAACATCGGCGTCAAGAAGAGTTCACCCTCGGTACTTGATAGTAACCCAAAGAGTGTCAAGCAACTAAGGGAAGTGATGTGCGGTGTCGGGCCTGGTCTTCGATCACGAGATCGAGTCGTCGATGATGAAGCGAGGCAACAAGGACAAGTGGAGGTCATCAAGGATCACTAACCAACCTATACTAAGCGGTTTAGGATAAGCGTGTAAGGTACAACAACGGATACAAAAGCGGGCTATGCATCGTAATAGGAGCAAACAATAACAAGAGCAAAATCTAATGCAGCATGAGAATGCAGGCATGAGAGAATGGAATGGGCGATATCGGAATGATCAAAGGGGGCTTGCTGGTTGCTCGGCAAGGAGGGGTCGTCGTCGACGTAGTCGATCACAGGCAAGATCGGTCTCGGGTCTACCGAGAGAAGAGGGGAAGAAACAGAAATATAAAGCAAACATAGCATCTCAAAGCATAACATGGCAATATGTTGTGCGGGTGTGACCTAACGCATGGCTACACGATATAGGTGAAGGGGAAATCCACCGAATGTATTCCTGTTCGGACTGTGTTAGATGATGACCGGAGAGGAAAGTTCCATGTTCAGATAGTTAGAGGCATTTGATAGATGAATGGACCGCATATTCGGATTCGTCTCGTCGTTCTGAGCAACTTTCATGTAGAAAACATTTTTATCCGAGCTACGGTTTATTTTCTATGAATTATCAAAGATTAAAGCATTTTCCGTAATTATTAATATTAATGTAAAGGAATTATGACGCCGTAGGTGTCAAGATGACGTCAAGCAGTCAACAGACACGCCGACCAATCAAACCGACCAATGGGTCCAACCAGTCAGCCTCTCTTACGTCACAAAGTTTATTCAAAAATAAACGGGGTTATTTAGCTATCGGGCCCCACATGTCGGTGGTGGTTAGGTTAACTAATTAGTTTTATTTATAAAAACGTTTAGTTAGCCTAATTAATGTAAAGGGGCCACATGTCATTCGGAGGAGGAAAAGCAACAGCGTTGACCAAAGTCAACGTGGTCAATCGGGCGCCGCCCATCGGCAGCCTCATCGGGTGGGCCCCACGTGGCCACGCTGTCGCCAGTCAAGATATGGCGGCGAGCAACACCGGCGACCTCGAAACAGCGGCGACGCTGGGATTCGCCCATAGACCATCAAAACGAACGCGCGGCCGCGTTGACGCGAGACGAGGCCGCGTCGAACGACATCGGCGGAGCGGCCGAGGTGACGGAACGCCGCCGGCGACCACCGCGGCGGCGCGGACTTCGGCAAATGTGGTTTCGGCGCCACGGGCACCAAAACGTCGCGCGTTCGCGGCTCTGGTAGTGGCGCGCGCAGCGCACCGATGGAGCAAGCAGCAGGGCGGGATGGCTGGAGGAGCGCCGACGATGAGCAAATGCGGCGATGGCGGCTTGGCGCGCGACGGGATCACGCTAGGAGGCACGGAGGAGGTGCGGACGGCCGGGAGGCCTCTGGCAGCGCTTCTGGCACGGCCGTGCTCAAAGCGAAGCTCGGCGGTGGTGGCGAGACGGAGAGGCTCGGCAGGGCGACGAAGTTCGCCACAGCGGCAACGATGGCCTCACGGCACGGGAAACGACAAAGGGAGTAGGGGAGGAGAGGAGGTGCTCACCTTGCACGCACGGTGGCCCTCGGAGGTTTAGTAGCAGCAGTTGTGATCGACGCCGGCGTGCTCCTCGTGATCCGGCGGAAGACGAGGCCGGGACAGCGTTCGGGCGCCCGGCGTCCCCGCGGCTCATCGGGAGGCGAGTCGAGGAGGCGGAGCGGTTGGACACGAGGAGGTCGCGAGAAAACACGGTGGCAGCGTGAACAACGGAGAACGGCGGCGATGGCGCTGGGTGAGGCGGGCGAGCGAGACAGGAGGGGAGGAGCGCGTGGATCTCGGGAGGCGAAGAGGGGAGTGGAGGTAGGTGGGGAGGAGGCTGAGGCGCCGAGGGGAAGGCTCAACCTTATCCTCTCGTCGGGCGACGCCGACGGGTGGTTCAAGGGCGACGCAAGCGCTGGTCGGTCGAACAGAGAAGGGGAAGGCGACGGGGAGGGGAGTGGTCGGGCCGACTTGGCTGGGCCAAGGCCCAGGGAAGGCATGGGGCCAGGGGCCGTCCGTTGGCCGACTAGGCTCGCCTAGCTGCTAAGGCCCAAGCAGAGAGGGGGGTTCTTTTACTTTTGCTCTTTTCTCTTTCTTTCTTTTTAAAAAGAACATGGTAATATTTGGGCTGCCAAAAGGATTTTGTAAAATGTGGGACTAGGCCACATAAATACTTTTATGAATTATGAAACTGCCACAAAATGTTTCAAGGTATTTGGAAGTGACTAGGTATTTTAGAAATTAAATAAGGAAAGATAAAAGTTCTTTGGACCACCAAAAGATAATCCAGGGGCAATTTGGGAATTCCAAAAATGTTGGCTTCCACATGAAAAATATCTAGAGATTATTGGCCACACTTTGAACATTTTAGTTTTCAGGTTTGGCAAATAAGAATTTTTTGACTTTAATTTGAAATTGAGATTTGGGCTGGGATAGAATGAAAGTGAGATTAGCAACAGTAACAATGATGACAAAGCATCATTAGAAGGGGATTACTGTAGCATGATTCTCGGGGCGTTACAAATCTCCTCCACTACAAGAAATCTCGTCCCGAGATTTAAGTGTGAAGTAAAGAGTAACTTCGGGTTAAGTGACCCTTATAGGGTTAATTATCTGGTGAACAATTCAGGGAATGAGGCAGAAGTATCTCTCGAGTTGAATCTTAATTAACATCGAGAGCAAAGTGTGAAGGTACAATAGGAAGTTTCAAGCGAATGGACAATCGATTGATACCTGAACAAAGTGTGAGGAAGGGGTTCAGAGCATCGGGAATAGATCATCTCTCGAAAGGAGGCTCGTGTCATGATACGAAGCCAAATGCAAGGAACAATTTTCAAAAACAGGGATGTACAGGAGAGCCAGGTTTCGATCCTGGGGAACTATGGGTTATGGGCCCACATGTGGGTTAAAAAGTAGGAAGGGTGTTGACATATTGCACGGTCATGGTAGCAAGGCATGTCGAGGATAGCTGTCGCTTATGTTGGCAACAACGTTGGTACCAAGGGTGAGGGACGAAGAGAACCATATTCCTGCTCGTTGAACGAGGCGGACCAATCGGCAAGGTTAGCGTCCATTGGTGGTTACCGGAATGTCATCAACAATAGTAACAAGGTCTCACTGACAAGGTTGTACATCGGGGCGTTTTATAAGCAGGGAATTATTTCTACTTATATCATATAGATCACAAGAAGGTTAACAAATCAATGGAAAGGAATGTGAAAATTATCGGATTAATCAGACCAATATAAAGGAAAATGTGTTTACACAAAGCATTGGGAGTATATCCTCCCGTGGGGAAGCGGAGCAGGATATACATGATATGACAGCAAGTTCAAAAGCATTTAGATAAAAGGGGCGAGGGAAGAATCATGATATTACCCATACAACGGTGTTTGGATAATAGATCAAGAAACATTCGGCAATGTGCTTCCAATGTTCTTATTGATATTCGAAATACCTCAGCCATGCTTCTAGGTAGCATTAACATGGTGTTCCAAGTAGGCGTTTGAGTTGAAGATCACAAGAAATACTCAAGTAACAATTGCAGGAATAGCAAGGAGTCCAAGGTATAACCAAGACATGATCAAACATGTGTTGGAAAGAAGACAAGGGGTTGTCGATGATAATTCAAATCATCGAAGGTCAAGGATGGTATTTCTCACCATGAATTCAATTGTCATCTCAACCGAAGTCAAAATGTTGATGCTGGTCACGACGCAATTGTCGAGAGGCTCTATGAAGATGCCATCGAGCAGCAACGAAATCAAGCAAAAGGAATGATGAAGCAAAAGGCTATTGGAACCATGGATACGACACAAGCTTGGATTCAATCTTATTGTTCAAGGTGGAATGATAAGATGAGGAAGATCGACGTAAGCTTCGCTCATCGTCGAAAATTGTGCTCTGGGAAGAAGGACCAGGTAGCAGAGATAAAAGTTACCACGGTAAAGATATAGCCGATCAGGCTAGGGATGACTTGAATGATTATTAAACTCGTAAGCAACAAAAATTACTTAGAGTTATAGACTCGGAGTGTGGAATCGATTCACTTATCGGCGTTCTCGAGTGACTATTAGCTCAAAACCCCAGAGAAATCTGAAATCGATGAGAAGCAATACCAGATGAAGACTCGTAGGAAGCAACACGGTTCTTTGTTATTCTCAAGATACCGGAGGGTAATACTCGAAAGAAGGTCAAGATAGAGGTTGCGAAGATGCATTGATCTGCACAAGACATGTGCTTTGACTTGTCCGAGAAATAGAACCAAAGGGGAACAATCATGGTCAGAACCATGGTTGCAAAGGATCAATTCATAGATACAAGATGAGCTTGCACCACAGAAATAATTATTTTTACGAGCAGCTTCCATGATAAGTTCTACATCAGGACCATGGGCATGAACACAAAGGTTCAAGGTCGACTCCCACTTCTTCAATGCATAACCTTTCATTCACTCCTCGTTTTTTTGAAGAAATTGTAGTGCAGAGGATTTATCTGGCGAAGTACCAGAAGAGTAAGACTCGTGAGAACTCTCAGGTTCACTCGGATTACGGAAGGCATAAGTTCAACCCATCGGGGCATTTCTACGAATCTATACAACCATCAACCAAGCAAAAGATACGAGTTCAAAAGCAGAGTATCGGAGTCAAAGCAGATGATACAATTTACCGAAGGTATTATGTATCAAGGGAAAACTCACAAGACTATGGATGTGAAGGACATTGTTGGATAACAACCCAGCACTGGATCTGGCGATTCACGACAGAGTTGATGTGAGTATCGGTAATCAATCAGATGAAGAAGGGGATGCAAAGGCATCGGCTTATAGAAACGTCTGAATGATTCGATGCTTGGATACAAAGGAAATTATGATTTCAAGACGAAGGATCAGAAGCAGAGGCTCTGATCAAAAGATGAGTAAGCTGAATAGACTTAGAGGTGTACCCGATCAAATCTGGATTGGGCAAGAACTAGCTCATATCTGGAAGGATGTCTGAGCCGGAAAGAAAATTTCGAAAGATTAATTGGTGATTGTGAGTAATCGCACACACGCTGTTTCCATAGGAACAGAATGACAATCACAAAGAATTCTAAAGAATATTGCTAGACATATGGAATTAATCCTAATGCAAGTAGGCAAGGAGAATCAAGAGCAATAGGCTGCAGAGGAATTTGAAAGATCAGATAGCCTTTTCAGGTATTTTGGAAAGCAAATGACCAACTGGGGATGAACGAACCCCGGTTAAGTGAATTATCCGCAGTTCGAAAAGAAGCTGCAAAGGAGAAGGCACAAAGGATTCTCGGAACAACGGAGAGTACTAGTGGTATCTTGTAATAACAGCAGCAACTAGGGATGAAGGTACAAGCGGCAAGGATGTTATTCAGGGGGATTATCGGTGGTCAAGAACTGCAAGGCAGTTGGTACAGGGTCTCGAGAAACATCAAGGAGTATCCGTAGAATCTTCTGGCGAAGCAAGCAATCATTGATAATGCCGGGGCTCTCCTGGAGGAAGTGGGTACGAGAGCCTAATGTCAGAGTTAGTAAAATGTTTAACCCGAATAGACGAGAGATTAGAGTCCCAGAGTATAGATGAGGAGTAAAAGATGCTAATACCACCCAATGGCGACATGGGCCCGTAAGACACACAACCATGTTAGTAAAAGTTTTTCAATGACTAGACTCAACTTCGGCCAAGGAGTTGGAAAGGGGGCTACCTACAGGCAGTCGGCTCTGATACCAACTTGTGACGCCCTCGATTCAATCGTACACTAATCATACACGCAAATGTGTACGATCAAGATCAAGGACTCACGGGAAGATATCACAACACAACTCTAGACACAAATTAAAATAATACAAGCTTTATATTACAAGCCAGGGGCCTCGAGGGCTCGAATACATCAGCTTGAATACAAACGAGTCAGCGGAAGCAACAATATCTGAGTACAGACATAAGTTAGACAAGTTTGCCTTAAGAAGGCTAGCACAAAAGCAACAACGATCGAAAAGGCAAGGCCTCCTGCCTGGGAGCCTCCTAACTACTCCCCGTCGCCGGCGGCCCGCGTAGTAGTAGGCACCCTCGTGGTAGTAGTAGTCTTCGTCAAAGGTGGCGTCTGGATCCTGGGCTCCGACATCTGGTTGCATCAACCGGAAAGAAGAAGAAAGGGGGAAAAGGGGGAGCAAAGCAACCGTGAGTACTCATCCAAAGTACTCGCAAGCAAGGATCTACACTACATATGAACCATTATCAAAGGAAGGTTGTATATGTGGACTGGGCTGCAGAAATGCCAGAATAGAGAGAAGGCCTAGTCCTATCGAAGTCTAGCATCTTCTGGAAACCACCATCTTGCAGCAAACAGGAGGGAGTAGAGTAGCATAAAGTAAAGTAGTAGAAGTGTTATCAACCTCGGCCGGAGATCCTTTCTCGACTCCCTGCGAGAAAGGCATCCCAGAGCCATACTATCCAGTTATCATCACAATCCATTTCTCATATCCATGTTTCATCACAGTCCATTTCTCATCTCAGGTATCCAGTTCTAGTTGTATCGATCGGGATACAACTCCAAGTGTCCGTTACCATAGGACAGGCTATGCATAGATTAGTTCTTCCCTGCAGGGGTGCACCAACTTACCCACCACGCTTGATTAACTCCGGCCGGACACACTTTCTGGGTCATGCCCGCCTCGCCAAACAATACGCCGCAACCCGACCTAGACTTAACAGAGAGGTCAAGACGCCGACTAAACCTATGCCCCGGGGGTCATGGGCCATCTCCTCGAACTCCTCAGACGCTATGTGACGCTGCCGGTGAGCGACCTAGCTACCTCCTTAAAAGGAAGAAGCTTACCAGTCCAACCCGGCGCGCGCCACTCGATCGGCCGACGCCTATTAAGCTTCGGTGATGCATACGACGCAGAACGCCCATACTATGCCCACGTGATGGTTAGTGCTATCAGCCGAGGCCCTCGATCAAATATCCAAATCGTAGTGGATTAGGAATGCGCGTAACAAGCGAGACTCACGAAAGAGGTGACCCGTTGCCCGCCTCGAGGACTTACGGCAAGGGCTAGGAATGCCCGCCACGCCAGAATTATCTCGCGGGCACCTTCCAGTCCGCCTGACTCCACATCACTGCAATTAAGCTCGCTGGTACCCTCGTACCAACCCGCCTTTAGTAACAGGTCCAAAGCAAAGTCATAGTAACCATAGTAACCGTGTGTCCAAACATCAAGGGAAAGCCGAGAATCACCCCGATGAATTCCACTAGATGTAATCATCAAGGTGAGCGTAAGAGGAATCACCCCCGAGGTTCACACTTGAGGGGTTGCACGACAGTCGTATCGGGAGTGGTTAAGGAGGAAATCACCCTCGATGACCACGACCGAATGACTACACTACAGGGTTAACATCGGCGTCAAGAGGTTCACCCTCGGTACTTGATAGTAACCCAGTAGTGTCAAGCAACTAAGGGGAAGTGATGTGCGGTGTCGGGGCCTGGTCTTCGATCACGTAGATCGAGTCGTCGATGATGAAGCAGGGGCAACAAGGACAAGTGGAGGTCACTGAAGGATCACTAACCAACCTATACTAAGCGCTTTAGGATAAGGTGTAAGGTACAACAAATAGATACAAAAGCAGGCTATGCATCAGAATAGGAGCAAACAATAACAGTAGCAAAATCTAATGCAGGCATGAGAGAATGGAATGGGCGATATCGGAATGATCAAAGGGGGGGGCTTGCCTGGTTGCTCTGGCAAGGAGGGGTCGTCGTCGACGTAGTCGATCACAGGGGCAGCATCGGTCTCGGGGTCTACCGGAGAGAAGAGGGGGAAGAAACAGTAAATATAAAGCAAACATAGCATCTCAAAGCATAACATGGCAATATGTTGTGCCGGTGTGACCTAACGCATGGCTACACGATATAGGTGAAGGGGGAAATCCACCGGGAATGTATTCCCGGTTCCGGACCTGTGTTAGACAGATGACCGGAGAGGGAAAGTTCCATGTTCAGATAGTTAGAGGCATTTGACAGATGAATGGACCGCATATTCGGATTCGCCTCGCCGCTCGAGCAACTTTCATGTAGAAAACATTTTATCCGAAGCTACGGTTTATTTTCTATGAATTATCAAAGATTAAAGCATTTTCCGAAATTATTAATATTAATGTAAAAGGAATTATGACGTCGGCGAGGTGTCAAGATGACGTCAAGAGTCAACGAACATCGCCGACCATCAAACCGACCAATGGGTCCAACCAATCACCTCTCTTACGTCACAAAGTTTATTCAAAATAAACCGGGGTTATTTAGCTATCGGGCCCCACATGTCGCTGGTCGGTTAGGTTAACTAATTAGTTTTATTTATAAAAGCGCTTAGTTAGCCCAATTAATGTAAAGGGCCACATGTCATTCGAGAGGAGGAAAAGCAACAGCGTTGACCAAAGTCAACGTGGTCAATCGGGCGCCGCCCACTTGGCAGCCTCACCGGGTGGGCCCCACGTGGCCACGCTGCCGCCAGTCAAGATGGCGGCCGAGCAACACCGGCGACCTCAGAAACAGCGGCGACGCTGGATTCGCCCATAGAACATCAAACGAACGCGCGGCCGCGTTCAACGCGAGACGAGGCCGCCGAACGACATCGGCGGAGCGGCCGAGGCGATCGAACGCCGCCGGCGACCACTGCGGCGCCGGACCGGCAATGTGGTTTCGGCGCCACGGGCACCAAAACGCGCGCGTTCGCGGCTGCTGTAGTCGGGCGTTGCAGCGCACCGATGGAGCAAGCAGCAGGGCGGGATGGCGGAGGAGCGCCGACGATGAGCAAATGCGGCGATGGCGGCTTCGGGCGCGGACGGGATCACGCTAGGAGGCACGGAGGAGGTGCGGACGGCCGGGAGGCCTCTGGCAGCGCTTACGGGCACGGTTGCTCAAAGCGAAGCTCGGCGGTGGTGGCCGAGACGGAGAGGCTCGGCGCGGCGACGAAGTTCGCCACAGCGCAACGATGGCCTCACGGCACGGGAAACGACAAGGAGTAGGGGAGGAGAGGGAGGTGCTCACCTTGTGGCACGCACGGTGGCCCTCGGAGGTTTAGTAGCAGCAGTGCAAAGGATCGACGCCGGGCGTGCTCTCGTGATCCGGTGGAAGACGAGGCCGGACAGCGTTCGGGCGCCCGCGCCCCGCGGCTCATCGGGAGGCGAGTCGAGGGAGGCGGAGCGGTTGGACACGAGGAGGTCGCGAGGAAAACACGGTGGCCGCGTGAACAACGGAGAACGGCGGCGATGGCGCTCGGGTGAGGCGGGCGAGCGAGACAGGGAGGGGGAGGAGCGCGTGGATCTGGGAGGCAGAAGAGGGGAGTGGAGGTAGGTGGGGAGGAGGCTGAGGCGTCGAGGGGGGAAGGCTCGACCTTATCCTCTCGTCGGGCGACGCCGACGGGTGGTTCAAGCGGCACTGCAAGCTGGCTCGGTCGAACAGAGAAGGGGAAGGCGACCGGGAGGGGAGTGGTCGGGCCGACTTGGCTGGGCCAAGGCCTGTGGAAGGCATGGGGCGCCAGGCCGTCCGGCTGGCCGACTGGGCCTGCCTAGCGGCTAAGGCCCAAGCAGAGGGGGGGGTTCTTTTACTTTTGCTCTTTTCTCTTTCTTTCTTTTTTAAAAAAGAACATGGTAATATTTGGGCTGCCAAAAAGGATTTTGTAAAATGTGGGACTAGGCCACATAAATACTTTGCGAATTATGAAACTGCCACAAAATGTTTCAAGGTATTTGGAAGTGACTAGGTATTTTTAGAAATTAAATAAGGAAAGATAAAAGTTGCTGGACCACCAAAAGATAATCCAGGGGCAATTTGGGAATTCCAAAAATGTTGGCTTCCACATGAAAAATATCTAGAGATTATTGGCCACACTTTGAACATTTTAGTTTTCAGGTTTGGCAAATAAGAATTTTTTGACTTTAATTTGAAATTGAGATTTGGACTGGGATAGAATGAAAGTGAGATTAGCAACAGTAACAATGATGACAAAGCATCATTAGAAGGGGATTACTGTAGCATGATTCTCGGGGCGTTACACTCATGTGCCACCCCATTGGCAGTCCGACTTATCTTTGCAATATTAAAATTATGGATCATCCTAGATATACTCAGCCTCATCCATCAAATCAGCCAGAGGAGACCTTTCAAGCTTCTCATTTGCAAGAAACGAATGTACAAAACCACAGTCAGTCTCTAAAATAATAGATTGGTGAAGGGTGATACCTATATAAAGTCCTGCGAGGCAGGCGCAGAGTTCAGCTTCATTCACACTGGAACACCGATCAATAAGGTCCCACGAAGAAACAATAATATCTCCTAAAGAATTACGAGCTACGACTCCCACACTGGCTGCATTAGTACTCTTCACAAAACTGGCGTCAACATTGATCTTGATATGATCATTAGGGAGAGGAGTCCACACCACATGTTCTTTTAACGGTGCGTAATCCGCTACAACTCCGCTCACCTTCTCCTTACCTTTGTTGCTAGCGTCCAATTTAGCGGTGTCATGACTAGAAGTGAAAGTGGTCCAAAAATTGTCCACAAAATGTGCAAAGGCATTAACGGATTCTTTCCCGTTTCCAAAAATTAAATCATTTCTCAAATGCCATGCTCGCCAGAAAAGAAACAGGATTTTCTCCCTTTGCCGCAAATCCAATTGCGCCAGCAAAATTAGTAACCAATCTGATCCCGTGCACTTGAAACACTCTTCATCCGGAATATTGCACCACTCTCTCATGGCCATTCGAAGAGCACGAGCTTTAGAACAACTCACAAGAGCATGATAGATGTCTTCACCTTCAACCCCACAAATAGAACACATACATGAATCAGTCTGATGGTGCTTAACTCTATTCATCTGGACCGCCAAGCTATTGGTAGCAGCTCGCCATGCAAAAATCTTGATTTTCTAAGGTGTATAGATTTGACTCAATTTTTAATTTCCTTGCCTGTATAGTAATATATCTAAACCGATGGTTTATTCAAATGAGCCTAACTATTGTTGAATGCACAATTATATGGTGCTTACATTTTGTTTGATGTTTTATACTTCTGTATTCAATACAAATAGGCCTTTTTTCAGTTATGGTGTTGCTATAAATAAAATTCCGAGGCCACCAAACAGAGGCACTAAATAAAATAAACTCTTAAGTATAAGAGCAGTGATCTCATTAAACCCATCCAGAGGCGCTAGAATGGTGGTCAACCAGCTACGCCATGTGGCGCATGCTGGTTGTTCACAGTGAGAAAGGTTTTTTAGAGTTTTTAAAATGGTAGGGAGACCTTTTTTCGAGAAAAGTTTTTCCAGGCCTTTTCTTTTTCCTTTTAAGATGGTTGTGATGTCCACGTGACGCAAGAATATTTTTTTAAAAAACTTAACATGATGGTGAGGTGCGTATAGCTTCCTCTCAAGCGGCCCGCAATAGCGGGCCCCAACCACTAGTACATATATATATTTATTCCACGTTACTCGGTATCCTTAAAAAGGGGGTGTAGGGGCGCTGGGGGGGGGGGGTCCCTTCTTGAGCCAAAGATCATCATTTCAGCGTGATATCCCAATTTAAATGAGCCATTTCAACATGATATCCCAATTCAAATGTAATGAAATGTTAAATACAAGCCGATGCATTAGAGATTTTGCAGATAAGGGTTTGTCGTGTTTTCTTTGAATAGGTCACACCAAATTACAGGGTCTTAAAAGCGCATGACATGATAGAGTGAATTTGCAGAGATCGACCCTTGCATTGCTACGTATGATTAAAAGAATATGTCAAACTTACTTCACTTCATCTCTCTCGTCTTTGTGATATTTTGGTGCACTCCTCAATACATGTTTTTCTAGTCCCTTGTGTTACGTTATCAAAATATCCCAAACAACACAAGAGAAGTTGCTTGGCTTGTACTAGATACGAACAAGATTATGATCCGACTATAACATAACAATCCACTGAACTCAACATCTTCTCTCTGGAATTATTAGATCATTAATGCAGTGTGTTTTGCAGAATAAATAATACTATCAAAATTTGCTTCACAGAATAAACTGGGGGCACGAATTTTTCCCAAACTAAATGAACACTAGAGAGTGATGGACCAGAACTGTGCCATCAGTCAAAACTCAAAACAGAGTTGAATCGTTTTTACCCTGCCTTGATAAGAAGCTATGATCTCTTTACAATGGGGAGACTTATATATGAGATCACGCATTAGGTGAGATCATGAGATCAATTCAAAAATTCATATTTAGATATTTAGAAAAAATCTGAAATTATTTGACAACATCCATATGGCGTATATCTACAACTCTGGAAAAAGTCAGCTCAAAACTCTATGTACATTTAAAAATTTTAAAAAGAAAAATCCGAATGTGAATAGTGGCAGCTTTGGGTGAATAGTATTTTGACACTATTCACACTCGATTTTGTTTTTTTTGTTTCTATTAATGTAAATCGAATTAGGAGCTGAAACTTTTTGAGATTGTACATCAAACATTGATGTTTGTCTAAAAAAATTAAGAATATTTGAACAAGTATTTTTTTCAAAAATAAATCGACCTCATTGATCTTACTTTTTTTCACGAATATGCAAAGCTTGCGTATCCAGTGGCGGAGCTTGAAAGAAATCTTTGGAGGGGCGAAGCTATAAAAAAACAAATACTAAATCATACGAATACAGCAAGTTAGAAAGTTAGATATTGCAAATATCAAGTAACTTAGATAGTTATATTGAACTTCTCCAGATTAGCTTACAAAATACATTTATAATCAGCAGAGAATTCAGTTCACTACAAAGTTCTATTTAACCATGGAGCATTCAGTTAACTACAGATCAGCTCCACCCAAAATACTATATAACCACGGAGCATCCAGTTCACTATTTAACTAATGTTTCCCCCTTAAGCATCCCTGCCTCCCTCGGGCCCTTTTAATCTGTAACGGACACTTTCTATTTCAGTACAAAATCCAATTGACAAAATCTAGTTTACAAAATCAATTACAAGATGACCACTAATTTTTCTTTCTCACCAAAGGTTCCTTCACTAAGGTAACAAAGCTACAGAACCTGGGAAATGCAGAAAATTAAACAGGGAGCTGCATCTCCAACAATGAGATGAAAAGACCACATCAAATTAGAATTTTCCTCCACTACAAAGCTACAGAATCACAATGTTTCAACTTTCCAAAATTTCCATAGGGGAGAGATTGAGAGAGATACAGGGAGGGCAGTCTGTTCACACGACGTCACCGAGGCACTGCACGACGTCGACCGAGCCTGATGCTGTAGCGGACAGCCGTAGCCGAGGCAGAAGTGGATCTGTGAATGAACCTGAGCGGAGAAGGAAGGAGCCGACCAATCCCAGGTCCGGCCACCCGGCAGCGGTCGCCCCCAGTCCCCCACGCCGGCAAGCCACAGCGACGGTGGCCAATCTCCCATACGCCGGTTCCCCACCCCCACGCTCAGCCGTCCGCGATCTAGTGGGGGAAAAGGATTATCGAGATGGAGATACATAGGGATAGCGATCATGGAGTAGTGGAGTAGGTCGCCCCCTGGTCTGGTGGCTGGATTCGTTCGTATCCAGGGCTCCAGGCATCGTTGACTAGTACTAGTATATGAGTGGGCCTGTAGGCTGTATGTAATACATAGGGATAGTAAGAAAAAATCATTTTCGCTGGGGGGCGACCGCCCAGGTTCGCCCCCACGAAGCTCCGCCGTTGTGCGTATCATTTCATTGATAGAAAAAGTTAGAACAAGCAGGCCCATGTTTTAGGGGCTATAAACATCAGTGATTACCCCCCTTAATTCCTTGCTCTCACGCCATTCTTTCTTACCCGGAGATGGTGTCCTGGCCTGGACAACATGAGTAGTAGTACTCCCTCTGTAAAGAAATATAAAAGTGTTTAGATCACTAAAGTAGTTATCTAAACGCTCTTAATGTTTTACAAACCAACCTGTGGTTGGATGGTTAGAGGGACTGTGGTATCCCCATCCCACCATGATATGCCGGCTCAGTCTTTCGGAGGTGCTCATAGGTGTAAGGTATGCGCGTGTGAGTTCATAGGGGTGAGTGTATGCGCGTGTATATGGCTTGCGTCTGTATTGTGTTAAAAAAACGCTTTTAATATTTCTTTTCGGAGGGAGTACATGACATCGCTTTTACTCTCACTAGTAGAAAAAGCACCTAATATGAGACACATTAGTGCCGGTTTGGTTTTGAGCCGGCACTAATGTGTCCATTAGTGCCGGTTCCAACGGCTAGCCGGCCGTTCTCATTAGTACCGGTTCGTGGCGAACCTTTAGTACCGGTTCGTGCCACGAACCGGTACTAAAGAGGATGGTGGCAGGGTGTTGCCAGTCTGGGGCCCGTCCAGCACCTTTAGTACCGGTTCGTGGCACGAAATGGTACTAAAGGTCGACATACATAAACCCTTCGTCGACCCAAGCCACTCTGTTCTTCCCCTTTCCCCTCACTTCTCCTCTGTTCTTCCCATTTCCCCTCGAGCTCCTCACAAATTTTGCCCAAAATTTGTCAAGATTTGAAGGCCCCCATCCATTCAAATGATCACAAAGGTAAGCAACTTTGTCCTTTCAACTCTCATTGCTAGATTAGCTCTTGCAATGCTTTGTATAGTGATTAATTTGGGAGGAATTATATTTGCTAGTATTTGATTTATATGCAATTTGAGGTCAAAAATAACACTTAGTTTGCATATGTAGGTGTGGTTTACTTAGTGCCTTCTAAATCTCCGTCGTAACCACTGCCGATCGCTCAGACCGCCTGTCAGCGGCACCACCTTGTGGTGAGGCTCTTGTTCATGAATGTTTTACATTACCAAATTGATGTTTGTGTGATTTGGATATATAGTTACTCGTATAATTATCTTACCCGTACGTTGTTTGTTATACATAGTGCCATGGTTTTGATATCCGTCCCCGTCGGCCCTCGTCCTTGTTATGATTCGGATGTGGTATATTCTCTTTTAAAACTAGTTGTTGTATTTTGTGTTTATGACAAATTATGCCCATCAAGTTGACATAGATATTTTTATCTAGGAGGTATGTGAACCGAAAATTCCAACCGACCCTATTATCGAGAGGTTAAATTTAGTTGAAAGAGAAAACGAGTATTTGAAAGAAAAATTGAAAAGAATTGAGGGGGAGAAGATGGAATTGGAGTTGCATGTTGCCGATGTCGTCGATGATCACAAGATCAAGATGGAGAAAATGAGGTTGAAGATTAGAAAGATTAGAAAATATGCCATTGATAGTGTGGCTTGGTATCATTATGCTGTTGGATCAATTGTTACCTTAGTTGCAATCTTCATCGCATTTGTTGTTGCATTTAAATTCTTTAGCTAGAGAGTTATTTGTATGTTGCATTTAATTAAGTGTTGTATATGAACTTTATGTATGAACTTTATGTATGAACTTGTATTAATTTGGTCTATTTGGTGTTGTGTAATGAAGATGAGCCGACAATGGATGTATGATGACCGATGCTCTCCCGAGTTCATCAATGGCGTGCATACTTTTCTCAAGGGTCACGAGGCAAACAAGCGGGCGGATGGTTTTATGCCTTGTCCATGTCTGGCTGTAAGAATGGTCACAGTTACTTCTGAGAAAAACCATTCACATCCACCTATTTAAGTCCGGTTTCATGCCCCACTATAATATTTGGACCAAGCACGGAGAAATAGGGGTTATGATGAAAGACAATGAAGAAGAAGAGGACGACAACGGCTATCCTGGCCATGGGTTCCTTGAATACGATGATACAACAATGGGGGAAGAAGCTGAGTCGGCAATGCGTGAAGAAGCTGAAGAAGAGGCATCAAATGAGCCCGCTGATGATCTAGATCGGGCCATTGCCGATGCAAAGAGAAACTGCGCAAGTGATCTGGAGAGGGCGAAGTTGCAGCGCATGTTAGAGGATCACAAGAAATTGTTGTACCCAAATTGCGGTCGACAAAAAAGTTGGGCACCACACTTGAATTGCTGCAATGGAAGGCAAAGAATGGTGTATCTGACAAGGGATTTGGAAAGTTGCTGGTAATGATAAAGAATATGCTTCCAAAGGACAACGAATTGTCCGAGAGTACGTATGAAGCAAAGTAGGTTGTCTGCCCTCTAGGGTTAGAGGTGCAAAAGATACATGCATGCCCTAATGACTGCATCCTCTACCGCGGTGAGTACGAGGATTTGAACGCTTGCCCGGTATGCGTTGCATTGCGTTATAAGATCAGTCGCGATGACCCTGGTGATGTCGAGGGCGAGTGCCCCAGGAAGAAGATTCCTGTCAAGGTGATGTGGTATGCTCCTATAATACCACGGTTGAAACGTTTGTTCCAAAACAAAGAGCATGCGAAGGCGATGCGGTGGCACGCAGAAGATTGTAAGAAAGACGGAAAGTTGAGAGTACCCGCTGACGGTTCGCAGTGGAGAAAAATCGAGAGAAAGTACTGGGAGGAGTTTGCAGGTGACCCAAGGAACGTATGGTTTGGTCCAAGCGCAGATGGCATAAATCCTTTTGGGGAGCAGAGCAGCAACCATAGCACGTGTCCTGTGACTCTATGTTTGTATAACCTTCCTCCTTGGTTGTGCATGAAGCGGAAGTTCATTATGATGCCAGTGCTCATCCAAGGCCCTAAGCAACCCAGCAACGACATTGATGTGTACCTAAGGCCATTAGTTGAAGAACTATTACAGCTGTGGAATGAAACAGGTGTACGTGCGTGGGATGAGCACGGACAGGAAGAATTTTACCTAAAGGCGTTGCTGTTCGTGACCATCAATGATTGTCCTACTCTCGGTAACCTTTCAGGACAGACAAACAAGGGATACCGCGGATGCACGCACTGTTTGGATGATACCGACAGTATATATTTGGATAGTTGTAGGAAGAATGTGTACCTGGGACATCGGCGATTTCTTCCGACAAGGCATCCCGTAAGAAAGAAAGGCAATCATTTCAAAGGTGAGGCGGATCACCGGATGAAGCCTCGCCACCGTACTGGTGCTGATGTACATGATATGGTAAAGGATTTGGAGGTAATCTTTGGAAAGGGTCCTGGCAGAAAACCTGTTCCGAAGGACGCTGATGGACGCGCACCCATGTGGAAGAAGAAATCTATATTTTGGGACCTGCCATATTGGAAAGACCTAGAGGTCCGCTCCGCAATCGACGTGATGCACGTGACGAAGAATCTTTGCGTGATCCTGCTTGGCTTTTTGGGTGTGTATGGGAAGATAAAAGATACACCAGAGGCACGGGAGGACCAGCAACGTATGCACGGAAAAGACGGCATACATCAGGGTCAGGCCAGCTAAGCTCTTACCAAAGAAGAGAAGGAAATCTTCTTCAATGCCTCGCCAAAGATGAAGGTACCGTCTGGCTTCTCGTCGAATATAAAGGGAATAATAAATATGGCAGAGAAAAAGTTTCAGAACCTAAAGTCTCATGACTGCCACAAGATTATGACGCAACTCCTTCCGGTTGCACTGAGGGGGCTTCTACCGGAAAACGTTCGATTAGCCATTGTGAAGCTATGTGCATTCCTCAATGCAATCTCTCAGAAGGTAATCGATATAGAAATCATACCAAGGTTACAAAATGATTTGGTGCAATGTCTTGTCAGTTTCGAGTTGGTGTTCCCACCATCCTTCTTCAACATCATGACGCACGTCCTAGTTCACCTTTGCGAAGAGATTAACGTTTAACGTTTTGGGTCCTGTATTTCTACACAATATGTTCCCTTTGAAAGGTTCATGGGAGTCTTGAAGAAATATGTTCATAACCGCTAGCCTGTAAGGAAGCATCTCAAGGGCCATGAAAATGAGGAGGTCATTGAGTTTTGTATTGACTTCATTCGACCTTAAGCCGATTGGTGTTCTGAATCGCAGCATAAGGGCAGATCGAAGGAAAAGGCACGCTAGGAGGGCATCAAATAATATGTATGGACGGGCATTCTCTCACCAAGCACACTACACAGCTTCTACAAATTCGCCTTGGTGGCTCCGTATATGGAGGAACACAAGAATTTTCTACAGTCCAAACACCCGGAGAAGTCTGACGACTAGATTACACGCGAACAAACGAGGACTTTTACCGGTTGGTTGCAGAAACGTGCCCTGAATGATGGAGATATTCAAAATGACCTGTACTCGCTGTCCCAGTTACCATCTTCGAATATAATGACTTTCAAAGGGTACCAGATAAATGGGAATACATTTTACACGATCACCCAAGATAAGAAGAGCACCAACCAAAACAGTGGTGTCCGCTTTAATGCAACAACCAACACAGGAAAGGAAACATATTATGGTTACATAGAGGACATATGGGAACTTAACTATGGATCAGGTGATTTGAAGGTCCCTTCGTTTCGGTGCAAATGAGTCAATATGACACGAGGCGGGTAACAGAAGACCCGCAGTACGGAATGACAACAGTGGATCTCAACAATCTTGCGTATGCAGACGAACCATTCGTCCTAGCCAATGATGTGGCACAGGTTTTTTATGTGAAAGACATGTCTTCCAGGCCGAGAAAAAGAAAAGATAAGGAAGCGAATGGATCATACAACGAGCCAAAGCGCCACATAGTTCTTTCAGGAAAAAGAAACATTGTGGGAGTGGATGACAAGACAGACATGTCAGAAGATTATGAAAAGTTTGATGAAATTGCTCCATTCATAGTGAATATAGACACAAGCATCCTATTAAATGATGAAGATTTTCCATGGTTACGGCGCAAAGGGACACACGCGAAGAAAAAGTTTCACACAGAAAGATCTGGGATGTGATCGGCTTCACTATCATCAATTTCTTCTGTGTTTCACACCCAGGAGGGAATGTCTGTAATAGTTAGGGTAGTTATGTGTTTTGGCATTTGAAACGCGAAGAAATTTTATGTGCAAACAAATTCTTTTCATGCATTTACTGATTTTTTCCAGCTAAATGACCCTGAAATTGAAAAGCATTTCAAATAAACTCAGAAAAGGTTAAATTTTGGCATGGTATCATAATTTCATACAAATAGCATGTGCAATAAAGTAGAGAGGGTTACGACAAAAACTGGATGCACTTCGTGTATAAAATGGACAATCTCTTTCAAGTATCGTGGTTTCAATTTAAAACTGAACTGTTACAAAGGCATTTCATTTTTTAAATAACCTAAGCATTACCAAATTGAATATAATGATAAAACACACTAATATTAAACATAAAGAAAAGAATCACTGGAAAAACTTTTTTCAAACTTAAGTTATTCACAAACTAGTGATTCACACAAATTTCAAATAATTCAAAATTTAAACTATTCAAATTTGAAAACTACCGGCACTAACAGAAAGTTTGTAATTTTTGTACCGAAGCAAAAATATTCACAAAGAAACTCTAAATACAGCAAAAACAACTCAAAAATAAATAAAACAAAAATAAATAAAGCGAAAAAAATTAAGAAAAAAGCCCTCCTCTTCGGGCCAAAGCGGCTGCATCGACTAGCAACACAACCTTTTGTTGGGTCGATGCAGGCCATAAGGCCCAAGAGGCCCACCGGGCGAAGAGGATGTAGGCCTAGTAGGCCGTAAGGAGAGGAGCTCGAGAGAGCTACCGACCGGGCTTATAAACCAAAGGTCACGGTAGCCCTTCGACTAGCGAGGTGGGACTAAACTTGCGCACCGCCGGCCGAGCACCCCTTTAGTACTGGTCGTGGCTCCAACCGTATTAAAGACCCCTTTAGTACCGGTTGGTGCCACGACCCAAGATTAAAGGGGTGCGCTCCCCCGCTTGGCCTGGCCAAAACAGACCTTTAGTACCGGTTGGTGGCTCCAACCGGTACTAAAAGTCCATCCTATATATACTACACTTAAAAAAATTCAGTTTCCCTCTGTTCTTCCCTCTGTTTCCCTCCGTCGCGCCGCTCGGCCCCGATCGTCGCCGCCCCGTCCCTCGTCGCCGACCCGGCCGTTACCGCCCTCGTCGCCGGCCCGTCGACGCCGCCGCCCCCCGTCCCGTCCCGTCGCGCGCCCGCCCGCCCGTCATCGCCGCCCGTCCTGCCCGCCCGTCGTCGTCGCCGCCACCCCCGTCGTCGCCGCCCGTCCGTCGCCCGTCGTCGTCGCCGCCCATCGTCGCCTCGCCGGTGAGCTCGCCCCGCCATGTCCACTCACACACACACACACACACACACACACACACACACACACACACACACATTAGTTTGTTTGTTATAAATTTTCTGTTTTTAGTTATAAAATGTTAGAAATTATTCTGTTTTTAGTTATATAAATATTAGAAATGTTAGTTTTATAGAAATGTTATAAATGTTTTCTATTTTTAGTTATAGAAATATTTGTAGAAATGTTAGCAATTTTTCTGTTTTTAGTTATATAAATATTAGAATTGTTATGGAAATGTTAGTTATATAATCAGGAAATTTTAGAATTAGTTTTAGTTAGATGAATTAGATTAATGTCAAATTATTAGAATTTGCATATATATAAATTTTAGTTATCACAATCCAATCATTTAAAAATGTTACTTTTTATGGGCATATACTATTTGTTCTCGACGATATGCCCGCCCGCATCCTCGCCGTCGACCCATTCGCGACGACATCCTCGCTTGAGGGGACCCATGTCCGGACTGGCTCCTTGGGCTGGCAATCGGAGGTGCTACTCGAGGGCGCGCCCGCTTGGTGAGAACCCGACCTCGGGTCCCGTCGTCGACCCGATCTTCTTTGGTGGCATTCGCATGGGCCACATTCGGTGCAGAGGCAGCCGGCCCTGCCGGAGGTGGTGCGTCGTCGTATCAGGGAGGAAGATGAGCACGTCCATCGCTACATGGCTGCTATGGACGACGTCAGGTTCTCCACTACTTGGCGGGTTCTTTGGGCAGATGACCGGAGATATGATCCTGTGATGGTTCCTTCTCTTTGGGTGTGCACCGCCCGCGCCCCAGAAACCGCGAGTGGCGCCCTAGAATCTTCTGTAGTACTCGATCTTTATTAGGTACCTAGCCAGTGATGTATTCGATATATAATATTCGAGACGATGTATTCGAGATTATATATATTAAGACGATCGATAATGTATTCGAGATTATATATTCGAGACGGTGTATTCGAGATTCAGTTTTTCCTTATTGATTAATTGCATCCATGCATTGTAATTTGAATACTAAATTGTTTTATATTTCTTCTGTATTTGTAAAGTAAAAGCTATGGCGGACAATACCGGCAGAGAGAGAGAAGAGGAATTGTTCGACATCATACGCAGCCCTCACAGGCTAGATGATCTGAATGAAGCAGATGATGCCTCCCAATATCTGAACAATACCGGAGAGGGTGATGAAAAGATATTCGATCTCGACGACCGGGCTGATGAAGTCATGAACTATGATTATGATTATGACACAGACAATGTTTGTGATGACACAGACAATGCTGATATTCAAATCAAAAAGACTACCGGCGAGGTATATTTATATAAGCATGCATGATGGTGATCATCACATGTTTTTTTATTGAAGATATATTAACGAATCAATCTTTCTTCTTTCAGCTCCCCGAATCGAGCAAATCTGCTTCTACAGACAACAAGACAAAGCGAGGCCCGGGCAGATTGTTGAAGGATGGTGTAAAGTACCACATCGAATCCATCAAACCTAGTGGCGAACCCCTCACGCCTAAGAACATTGCGAACAAGTGGACTCGTCAGTGTGGAGTTCTTGTGAAGGACAAACTCCCTATCTCCATTCAAGAATGGAAAGAGCCAAAGACTAAACGTCCAGGTGTTACTTGGGTCGACAAAAGAGCCAAGGAAGACCTTCTGAAATCTCTGATGGAACATTTCACCCTACCAGATCATTTCACTGAAGCAGATATGGAGAAAGTCAAGGCCGCTGCTCTTAAGAAGATGGCAATTGCATTCAACACCCACAAGAAAACTGTATGGGCCAACTACCTTGCTAATGAAAGGAAGACTCCAGAATTCACGGGAACACTAGAGAAGCATGAAGGAAATATGCCCTAGAGGCAATAATAAAGTTATTATTTATTTCCTTATATCATGATAAATGTTTATTATTCATGCTAGAATTGTATTAACCGGAAACATAATACATGTGTGAATATATAGACAAACAGAGTGTCACACGTATGCCTCTACTTGACTAGCTTGTTAATCAAAGATGGTTATGTTTCCTAACCATGGACAAAGAGTTGTTATTTGATTAACGGGATCACATCATTAGTTGAATGATCTGATTGACATGACCCATTCCGTTAGCTTAGCACCCGATCGTTTAGTATGTTGCTATTGCTTCCTTCATGACTTATACATGTTCCTATGACTATGAGATTATGCAACTCCCGTTTACCGGAGGAACACTTTGTGTGCTACCAAACATCACAACATAACTGGGTGATTATAAAGGTGCTCTACAGGTGTCTCCGAAGGTACTTGTTGAGTTGGCGTATTTCGAGACTAGGATTTGTCACTCCGAATGTCGGAGAGGTATCTCTGGGCCCTCTCGGTAATACACATCACTTAAGCCTTGCAAGCATTTCAACTAATGAGTTAGTTGTGAGATGATGTATTACGGAACGAGTAAAGAGACTTGCCGGTAACGAGATTGAACTAGGTATTGGATACCGACGATCGAATCTCGGGCAAGTAACATACCGATGACAAAGGGAACAACGTATGTTGTTGTGCGGTCTGACCGATAAAGATCTTCGTAGAATATGTAGGAACCAATATGGGCATCCAGGTCCCACTATTGGTTATTGACCGGAGACGTGTCTCAGTCATGTCTACATTGTTCTCGAACCGTAGGGTCCGCACGCTTAAGGTTTCGATGACAGTTATATTATGAGTTTATGTATTTTGATGTACCGAAGGTTGTTCGGAGTCCCGGATATGATCACGGACATGACGAGGAGTCTCGAAATGGTCGAGACATAAAGAATGATATATTGGACGGATATATTTGGACACCGGAAAGGTTCCGGAGAAGTTTGGAGCTCCGGAGGTTACTGGAACCCCGGGAGGTATATGGGCCTTATTGGGCCCATGTAGGAGGAAGAGAGAAGGAGCAAGGGAGGCGCGCCCCAAGCCCAATCCGATTGGGGAGGGGGGCCCCCTTTCCTTTCTCCTTCCCTCTCTTCCTTCCTACTACTAGTACTACTTCCTAATCTTGGTACTCCTTCCTTCCCCTCCAAATAAGATAAGGAAAGAGAGGGAAACCTACTTGGAGTAGGTTTCCCCCTCCCTATGGCGCGCCCCCCTTGAGGCCGGCCACCTCCTCCCTCCCTCCTTTATATACGGGGGTAGGGGGGCACCCATGGACACACAAGTTGATCATTGAGATCGTTCCTTAGCCATGTGCGGTGCCCCCCTCCACGATATTACACCTCGGTCATATTGTAGCGGTGCTTAGGCGAAGCCTGCGCGACAGAGAACATCAAGATCGTCACCACGCCATCGTCTTGTGGAACTCCTCCCCGCGCCTCTGCTGGATCGGAGATCGGGGTGCGTCATCGAGCTGTACGTGTGTCAAGAACTCGGAGGTGCCGGAGTAACGGTGCTTGGATCGGTCGGACCGGGAGGACGTACAACTACTTCCTCTACGTTGCGTCAACGCTTCCGCTTCGGTCTACGAGGGTACGTAGACAACACTCTCCCCTCTCGTTGCTATGCATCACCATGATCTTGCGTGTGCGTAGGAAATTTTTTGAAATTACTACGTTCCCCAATAGTGGCATCAGAGCCAGGTTTTATGCATTGATGTTATATGCACGAGTAGAACACAAGTGAGTTGTGGACGATATAAGTCATACTGCCTATCAGCATGTCATACTTTGGTTCGGCGGTATTGTTGGATGAAGCGGCCCGGACCGACATTACGCGTACGCTTACGCGAGACTGGTTTTACCGCCGTGCTTTGCACACAGGTGACTAGTGGGTGTCAGTTTCTCCAACTTTAGTTGAACCGAGTGTGGCTACGCCCGGTCCTTGCGAAGGTTAAAACGGAGTCTATTTGACAAACTATCGTTGTGGTTTTGATGCGTGGGTGAGATTGGTTCTTGCTTAAGCCCGTAGCAGCCACGTAAAACTTGCAACAACAAAGTAGAGGACGTCTAACTTGTTTTTGCAGGGCATGTTGTGATGTGATATGGTCAAGACGTGATAAGATATAAGTTGTTGTATGAGATGATCATGTTTTGTTGAAGTTATCGGCAATCGGCGAAGCCCTATGGATGTCTCTTTGTTGCATAAGATGCAAGTGCCAAATAATTGCTTTACTTTATCGCTATACGATAGCAATAGTTGCAAGAGCAATAGTTGGTGAGACAACCATCGATGACACATTGATATAGATCAAGATGATGAAGATCATGGTGTCGTGCCGGTGACGATAGAGATCATGACAGTACTTTGGAGATGGAGATCAAAGGCGCAAGATGATCATGGCCATATCATATCACATATTTTGATTGCATATGATGTTTATCTATTATACATCTTATTCTTGCGTTGATTGACGGTAGCATTTTAAGATGATCTCTCACAAATTATCAAGAAGTGTTCTCCCTGAGTATGCACCGTTGCCAAAGTTCGTCGTGCCCAGACACCACGTGATGATCTGGTGTGATAAGCTCTACGTCCATCTACAACGGGTGCAAGCCAGTTTTGCACACGCGAAATACTCAGGTTAAACTTGACGAGCCTAGCATATGCAGATATGGCCTCGGAACACGGAGACCGAAAGGTCGAGCATGAATCATATAGTAGATATGATCAACATAGTGATGTTCACCATTGAAAACTACTCCATCTCACGTGATGATCGGACATGGTTTAGTTGATTTGGATCACGTGATCACTTAGATGACTAGAGAGATGTCTGTCTAAGTGGGAGTTCTTAAGTAATATGATTAATTGAACTTAAATTTATCATGAACTTAGTCCTGGTTGTATTTTGCAAATTATGTTGTAAGATCAATAGCTTGCGTTGTTGCTTTCATATGTTTGTTTTGATATGTTCCTAGAGAAAATTGTGTTGAAAAATGTTAGTACCAATGATGCGGATTTGATCCGCGATCTGAGGTTTATCCTCATTGCTGCACGGAAGAATTATGTCCGTAATGCACCGCTAGGTGACAGACCTATTGCAGGAGCAGATGCACACGTTATGAACATTTGGCTAGCTCAATATGATGACTACTTGATAGTTTTGTGCACCATGCTTTATGGCTTAGAATCGGGACTTCAAAGATGTTTTGAACATCATGGACCATATGAGATGTTCCAGTAATTGAAGTTAATATTTCAAGCAAATACCCGAGTTGAGAGATACGAAGTCTCCAACAAGTTCTATAGCTAAAAGATGGAGGAGAATCGCTCAACTAGTGAGTATGTGCTCAGATTATGCGGGTACTTCAATCGCTTGAATCAAGTGGGAGTTAATCTTCCAGATAAGATAGTGATTGACAGAATTCTCTAGTCACCATCACCAAGTTAGTAGAACTTTGTGATGAACTATAGTATGCAAGGGATGACGAAAACGATTCCCGAGCTCTTCGTGATGTTGAAATCGACGAAGGTAGAAATCAAGAAAAGACCATCAAGTGTTGATGATTGACAAAACCACTAGTTTCAAGAGAAGGGCAAAGGGAAAGAAAGGGAACTTCAAGTGGAAAGACAAGCAAGTTGTCACTCCTGCGAAGAAACCCAAAGCTGGACCATAGCCTGAAACCGAGTGCTTACACTGCAAAGGAAATGGTCACTGGAAGCGGAAATGCCCTGAATATTTGGTAGATGAGAAGGATGGCAAAGTGAACAAGGGTATATTTGATATACAGGTTATTAATGTGTGCCTTGCTAGTGTTTATAGCAACCCCTCAGTATTTGATAATAGTTCAGTTGCTAAGATTAGTAACTCGAAACGGGAGTCGCAGAATAAACAGAGACTAGTTAAAGGGTGAAGTGACGATGTGTGTTGGAAATAGTTCCAAGATTGATATGATCATCATCGCACACTCCCTATACTTTCGGGATTAGTGTTAAACCTAAATAAGTGTTATTTGGCGTTTGCGTTGAGCATGGATATGATTTGATCATGTTTATTGCAATACGGTTATTCATTTAAAATCAGAGAATAATTGTTATTCTGTTTACATGAATAAAACCTTCAATGGTCATACACCCAATGAAAATAGTTTGTTGGATCTCAATCGTAGTGATACACATATTCATAATATTGAGGCCAAAAGATGCAAAGTTAATAATGATAGTGCAACTTATTTGTAGCACTGCCGTTTGGGTCATATCGGTGTAAAGCGCATGAAGAAACTCCATAAAGATGGATTTTCGGAATCACTTGGTTATGAATCATTTGATGCTTGCGAACCGTGCCTTTTGGGCAAGATGACTAAAACTCCGTTCTTCGGAACAATCGAACGAGCTGCCGACTTATTGGAAATAATACATACTGATGTATGCATACCAATGAGTATGAAGGCTCATGGCAAGTATCGTTATTTTCTGACCTTCACAAGATGATTTGAGCAGATATGGGTATATCTACTTGATGAAACATAAGTCTGAAATAGTTGAAAGGTTCAAAGAATTTCAAAGTGAAGTGGAAAAATCATCGTAACGAGAAAATAAAGTTTCTGCGATCTGATCGTGGAGACGAATATTAGCAGCTCACGCCACCTGGAACACCACAACGTTATGGTGTGTCCGAACGTCGTAACCGCACTTTATTTGATATGATGTGGTCTATGATGTCTCTTATCAGTTTACCACTATCGTTTTGGGGTTATGCATTAGAGACAGCTGCATTCACGTTTAAAATAGGGCACCATCTAAACCCGTTGAGACGACACCGTATGAACTATGGTTTAGCAAGAAACCCAAGTTGTCGTTTCTTAAAGTTTGGGGCTACGATGCTTATGTGAAAAAAAGTTTCATCCTGATAAGCTCAAACCCAAATCGGAGAAGTGCGTCTTCATAGAATACCCAAAGGTAACTATTGGGTACACCTTCTATCACAGATCCGAAGGCAAGTTATTCGTTGCTAAAAATGGATCCTTTCTAGAGAAGGAGTTTCTCTCGAAAGAAGTGAGTGGGAGGAAAGTAGAGCTTGATATGGTAATTTGTACCTTCTCCCGAATTGGAAAATAGTTCATCACTGAAATCAGTTCCACTGATTCCTACACCAATTAGTGAGGAAGCTAATGATGATGATCATGAAACTTCAGATCAAGTTACTACAGAACCTCGTGGGTCTTCCAGTGCAGGTCCGCACCAAAGTGGTACGGTAATCCTGTTCGAAAGTCATGTTACTAGACAATGATAAACCTACGAACTATGAGGAAGCGATGATGAGCCCAGATTCATGAAATGGCTTGAGGCCATGAAATCTGAGATATGATCCATGTATGAGAACAAAGTGTAGACTTTGATTGACTTGCCCGATGATCGATGAGTCATTAAGAACAAATGGATCTTCAAGAGGAAGACGGACGCTGATAATAGTGTTACTATCTACAAAGCTAGACTTGTCGAAAAAGGTTTTTGACAAACTTCAAGATGTTGAATACAATGAGATTTTCTCACTCGTATCGATGCTTAAAAGTCTGTCTGAATCATGTTAGCAATTGCCGCATTTTATGAAATCTGGCAAATGGATAAACAAAATTGCATTCCTTAATGGAGTTATTAAAGAAGAGTTGTATGTGATGCAACCAAGAGGTTTTGTCGATCCTAAAGGTGTTAACAAAATGTGCATCTATGGACTGGTGCAAGCATCTCGGAGTTGGAATATACGCTTTGATAAGTTGATCAAAGCATATAGTTTATACAGACTTGCAGTGAAGCCTGTATTTACTAGAAAGTGAGTGGGAGCACTACAACATTTCTGATAAGTATATGTGAATGACATATTGTAGATCGGAAATAATGTAGAATTATTCTGCAAAGCATAAAGAAGTGTTTAAAAGGAGTTTTTCAAAGAAAGACCTTGGTGAAGCTGCTTACATATTGAGCATCAAGATCTATAGAGATAGATCAAGACGTTTGATAAGTTTTTTCAATGAGTACATACCTTGACAAGATTTTGAAGTAGTTCAAAATGGAACAGTCAAAGAAAGAGTTCTTGCCTGTGTTACAAGGTGTGAAATTGAGTAAGACTCAAAACCCGACCACGGCAGAAGATAGAAAGAGAATGAAAGTCATTCCCTATGCCTTGGCCATAGGTTCTATAAAGTATGCCATGCTGTGTACCAGATCTATTGTATACCCTGCACCGAGTTTGGCAAGGAGTACAATAGTGATCTAGGAGTAGATCATCGGACAGCGGTCAAAATTATCCTTAGTGGAATAAGGATATGTTTCTCGATTATGGAAGTGACAAAAGGTTAAATAAGTAAAGGTTACGTCGATGCAAGTTTTGACACCGATCTGGATGACTCTAAGTCTCGATCTAGATACATATTGAAAGTGGGAGCAATTAGCTAGAGTAGCTCCGTGCAGAGCATTGTAGACATAGAAAATTGCAAAATACATAACGGATCTGAATGTGAAAGACCCGTTGACTAAGACTCTCTCACAAGCAAAACATGATCACACCTTAGTACTCTTTGGGTGTTAATCACATAGCGATGTGATCTAGATTACTGAATCTAGTAAACCCTTTGGGTGTTGGTCACATGGCGATGTGAACTATGGGTGTTAATCACATGATGATGTGAATTATCGATGTTAATCACATGGTGATGTGATCTAGATTATTGACTCTAGTGCAAGTGGGAGACTGAAGGAAATATGCCCTAGAGGCAATAATAAAGTTATTATTTATTTCCTTATATCATGATAAATGTTTATTATTCATGCTAGAATTGTATTAACCGGAAACATAATACATGTGTGAATATATAGACAAACAGAGTGTCACTAGTATGCCTCTACTTGACTAGCTTGTTAATCAAAGATGGTTATGTTTCCTAACCATGGACAAAGAGTTGTTATTTGATTAACGGGATCACATCATTACTTGAATGATCTGATTGACATGACCCATTCCGTTAGCTTAGCACCCGATCGTTTAGTATGTTGCTATTGCTTCCTTCATGACTTATACATGTTCCTATGACTATGAGATTATGCAACTCCCGTTTACCGGAGGAACACTTTGTGTGCTACCAAACATCACAACGTGAATGGGTGATTATAAAGGTGCTCTCTGGTGTCTCCGAAGGTACTTGTTGAGTTGGCGTATTTCGAGATTAGGATTTGTCACTCCGAATGTCGGAGAGGTATCTCTGGGCCCTCTCGGTAATACACATCACTTAAGCCTTGCAAGCATTTCAACTAATGAGTTAGTTGTGAGATGATGTATTACGGACGAGTAAAGAGACTTGCGTAACGAGATTGAACTAGGTATTGGATACCGACGATCGAATCTCGGGCAAGTAACATACCGATGACAAAGGAACAACATATGTTGTTGTGCGGTCCGACCGATAAAGATCTTCGTAGAATATGTAGGAACCAATATGGGCATCCAGGTCCCGCTATTGGTTATTGACCGAGACATGTCTCGGTCATGTCTACATTGTTCTCGAACCGTAGGGTCCGCACGCTTAAGGTTTCGATGCGATGCTTATATTATGAGTTTATGTATTTTGATGTACGAAGGTTGTTCGAGTCCGGATATGATCACGGACATGACGAGGAGTCTCGAAATGGTCGAGACATAAAGATTGATATATTGGACGGATATATTTGGACACGGAAAGGTTCCGGAGAAGTTTGGAGCTCCGGAGGTTACTGGAACCCCGGGAGGTATATGGGCCTTATTGGGCCCATGTAGGAGGAAGAGAGAAGGAGCAAGGGAGGCGCGCCCCAAGCCCAATCCGAATTGGGGAGGGGCGGCCCCCTTTCCTTTCTCCTTCCCCTCTCTTCCTTCCTACTACTAGTACTACTTCCTAATACTAGTACTCCTTCCTTCCCCCTCCAAATAAGATAAGGAAAAGAGAGGGAAACCTACTTGGAGTAGGTTTCCCCCTCCCTATGGCGCGCCCCCCTTGAGGCCGGCCACCTCCTCCCTCCCTCCTTTATATACGGGGGTAGGGGGGCACCCATGGACACACAAGTTGATCATTGAGATCGTTCCTTAGCCATGTGCGGTGCCCCCCTCCACGATATTACACCTCGGTCATATTGTAGCGGTGCTTAGGCGAAGCCCTGCGACAGGAGAACATCAAGATCGTCACCACGCCGTCGTCTTGTGGAACTCCTCCAGCGCCTCTGCTGGATCGAAGATCGGGGTGCGTCATCGAGCTGTACGTGTGTCAAGAACTCGGAGGTGCCGGAGTAACGGTGCTTGGATCGGTCGGACCGGGAGGACGTATGACTACTTCCTCTACGTTGCGTCAACGCTTCCGCTTCGGTCTACGAGGGTACGTAGACAACACTCTCCCCTCTCGTTGCTATGCATCACCATGATCTTGCGTGTGCGTAGGTATTTTTTTGAAATTACTACGTTCCCCAACAAAGCAAAGAGAGCACTGGGACGATTTCGTGACCTTCAAGGATTCAGAAATATCTAAGGAACGGTCGATGAAAAACAAGGCAAATGCCGCAAGAAAGACGCAGTTCCATAGGCTGGGTCCGGTGGCTACGCGTGTGGGATTGCCTAAGTGGGATAAGTCCGAGCAAGAGATGGAGGATGCAGGGTCACTCCGGTTACTCAAGCACTGCCCCCCAGTGCGAACTTGGTTCTATGCGCATGGGGAGCGTTGAACCAAGACAAAGCGAAGTTTCGCGGAAGGCAAGTCTAAAAGGAGCCGAACAAAAGATAATTGACGCAATAGATGAAGCTCGAAGGGGTGTTCACGCCAACAGAGAAAACGACGAGTTCTGGCATACAGAAATCTGAACACCGGGAAGAACATGAGGCATGGGCGTTATTCCCTGGTATGAGGGCTTTTCAGAATGGAACAAGGACTACAGGAGCCGTGCAAGAAGGAAGATGGAGGAGGAGAAGAAAAGGAAGCTGGAGGAGGAGCAGAGGAAGCAGGACGCAGAATGCCTTCAAGGCCTAGAAGCAAGGCACGCGGACATGGCACTCAAATTCCAGCAGCAGCAACAGCAGATCGACTCACTTAGCCAGGAAAGGGGGTCTCAGCAGCGGCAGCAGCAAGCGGATGATCCGGCAGCATTAGATAGCACCGTCCCATCCATGCCGAGAAGCAGTGTTGGTTCTGCCCTGGGCGACACACTGCTGGATACATACCCTATGGATGAGATCATAGAGAACACTAACTGCGAGCTACACTCCAAAATGAAGAACATATCCATGAAGGTGGCGGACGGTGTTGCTTTTCCAGTTACCCCCAAAGCAACCTACCATTGCATCCCGATTCCAGAGGGCTATGCTCGTGTCATGGTTGATGAAGTGGTGGACCCATATTCGGGGCTAACGCTTGACATTCCCGGAGGTGAAGACGGCGCGACACCGGAGAGGCCATACATCGTATCATCCTATGGAGAAAGGATTGCATCATCTTTCGAAGTCCACCGACACCGCGTCGTCTGCCGACTCCTATTCGAAGTCCGCCGCCGAGTCAGCAGACTCCCGCTCCTCCAAGTCCACAAACGCGTGAGACGACTCCTCCTCGAAGTCCGCCACCTCCTCCAAGTCCCCGAACACGTGAGCTGACTCCTCCGGTTTCAAGCTCGGCACAGCGTCATGCCACTTCTCCGGTTTCAAGTCCGGCACCGTGTCAGGCCACACCTCCTGCTTCAAGTCCGGCACATCGTCAGGCCACTTCTCCTGGTCCAACTCCACGTCAGCCGTCTCCGCCGGCTCAGCAATCGCAGAAGAGACATCCCGCAGCTTTGGTGCGTAGCGGTACGGGTCGAGGTAGTTCAGGAAGTACAGGCGAAGCAAGCGATATAAATATGGTCCAAGCCTCGCTCCTCTTCCTCAGAGGCCTTACGACATGACTAAGGAGCAAAACGCAGCCATAGTGCAAGCCCAAGTGAACGCCCATTTTGGACCGAAATCGGCACCGCCGCCAAAGGAAAGTGCACGAAAGTAATGGACCACTTCATTCAGTATGGCTAGAGAACCAGCTCCCAAGCCTGTTGACTCGGACTATGAGCGCCAAATCAGGAAGGCACATCGAGCATGACTACGTAAGGAAGCGAGCTCAAGCTCGAGCCAACAAGCAGTGGCAAAAATGCGGAAAACCGTTCCCAGTTGGGAGAACAGTAGTATAGCGACCCCGCTTGTTGTGCCAACAACACATGAGAGGACGCTACAAATATTATTGTGGGCAAACCGATAGCGTTCCCAAAGCATGGCGATGTGGTAATAACAGAGGATCATATAATTCAGGCTCAAATGCTCAATATCTCTGTTGGACAACTCCTCGAAATCGAGCCCATGCCTACGCTTAAAGAATCGGAAATAGCATGGCAATATGTCCGGGGCAAACCTTTGGTCCATCCAGACAAGGTCAAGGACCTCCCAACGAGAATGTATCAATTGCATCAATGGTACATGAACATTACCAAGATTTCCAATCGAGAGTCCCTCATGGTGAATGTAAAGCATGATCATTATTACCATGAGAAAGCCCTGGCCATTGAGTATCCAGAATTATTTCAGTTATTTAATCAAGATGCACTCGACAAGTCTATCGTCAGTTGCTATTGTCTATAAGTGATTTCTTTCTGTAATTTAAGTCTCAAGCTAGTTATGTAGTGATAATTTTGATCAATCATTACATGTAATTATCCTCACTATATTCTTTTTCTGTGGTATTATATGCAGGATGAAGATGTTTGAAATGAAAAAAGCTGGACGCTATGGCGTTGGGTTGATTGACCCAAATACCATTAATCAGGAAATATGGGAGATTGAACATTGTCAAGCTGCTGTAGAGGAAAGCATGCTAGAGTTCTTGAAGCAGCTCAATACCAATGAAGATATACTACTTCCTTACAACTTCCCGTGAGTCACACTGTCTTGTACTACAAATTCTGTTTTTGCTTACTAGCTAGCTAGATGTTAATAATTAAGTGTATACGGTTTACGGTAGTTGATTAATTTTATGCACATGCCCGCTTGATTAAGACATGCAAACGTGTGCGTATGCAGTTGGCACTGGGTCTTGTTAGACATTAAAGTTGAGGAAGGAAAAGTTGAATTACTGGACTCACTAACTAAAGAAGATAAAGACTACACCATCGTGAAGGGGATAGTCAACAGGTAATTTCAATCATTATTAACTATTAGTTCCTGATATGAACTATTTAATAACCCCTTTATTAATATTCTTTGCCGGTGGGCAGGGCATGGGCAAGGTTCATCAAGGTGACTCCAGGCAAGTGGCCAAAAAAGTTGTTTTGGCATCGACCCAAGGTAAGTAATTAAGTAGTACTAGCTAGCTACCATCTCTTTAATTCTTGTTTCAATATCATTAATTAATTATCATGCTTGATTAATCATTATCTGATTCAATTCCATTCTCGTAAAGGCCCTGAGGCAGGCGTCGGGGAATAATCTATGTGCATTCTATGTTTGCGAGAACATTCGCATGATAACGTGCGAAAGGAGCAGATCTGATAGGCAGGACCGGGTACGTTTTTGTCAGAACACTATTCACACCATTATTGATATTTAGTCACACAACTAACACACGTGCATATTGATCTCCTTCTTAACAGTTCAGGTCAGTGCGGGATAAGCTCCTACCATCGGACCGCATACAATCACTTCAAGAGGAAATAGCCGGATTTTTGCTCGACCAGGTCATAGATCCCAAAGGAGAATACTATTACCCGCTACCGTCCCCATGAACCACTTGTCATCGTGCTCCGAAGGCACCAAGGCAACATGTAGGAGAAATTGTATATGTATATACATGTGTATGTGTGAATAGTTAATGATATTGGCTGTGAGACATTCGATGATATATATATGCGGTTCTACGTACGAGAAAATCTATATATTTATATATATGCATAACGTGTACAATTTATAGTATCGTGAAATACCAGCAAACAAAAAAAAATTAAATGGAAAATAAAGCAAAATTGAAAACACAAAATTAAAGAAAAATTAAAAAAAAACCCAAACATTTAGTACCGGTTGGTGTTACCAACCGGTACTAATGTCCAACACACACCCGGGCCTGGCTCGTGCCACGTGTTTGCACTTTAGCGCCGGTTCGTGACGAACCGGTACTAAAGGGGGGACCTTTAGTCCCCACTCTTTAGTGCCGGTTCGCCAACCGGCACTAAAGGCCGTCACGAACCGACACTAAAGCCCGGTTCTGCATTAGTGTCTCGCTCTTTTTTTACCTCAGACATAGATTTTATTAGTAGTTTTGTTTAAGTTGTGGGCTTTATTAGTTTGCTTTTGCTAAACATCAGGCGCTTCAAAAATTTACACTTGTCAGCCGATTTCGGCTTTGCCCCGAGGGTGAGACGGGTAGGCCGCAGACTCCATGGCGAGTGTGAGCTGTGAACGAGCAGGAGCAGGCCATTTCGCGGCTCGCTGTGACATCAACGACATGAATGAGTCTGAAGGTTGACTGTTCGGATCAGAGATGCGGGGATCTGCTTTGTTGTTGCGTGCGTGCGAAACGGGAGGGAGGAAGGAGAGTCAAAACGGCAGGCCCATGTTTTAGGGGCTATAAACATCACGATTACCCTCCTTAATTCCCGCTCTCACGCCATTCTTTCTTAACCAGAGATGGTATCCTGGCCTGGAGAACATGAGTAGTAGTACTCCCTCTGTAAAGAAATATAAAAGTGTTTAGATCACTAAAGTAGTTATCTAAACGCTCTTAATATTTCTTTTCGGAGGGAGTACATGACAACGCTTTTACTCTCGCTCTTTTTTACCTCAGACATAGATTTTATTATTAGTTTTGTTTAAGCTGTGGGCTTTTGCTAAACATCAGGCGCTTCAAAAATTTACACGTGTCAGTTGATTTTGGCTTTGCCCCGAGCACGAGACGGGTAGGCCGTAGACTCCATGGCGAGTGTGAACTGTGAACGAGCAGGAGCAAGCCATGTCGCGACTCGCCATGACATCAACGACAGGAATGAGTCCGAAGGTTGACTGTTCAGATTGGAGGTGCGGGGATCATCGCTGACATTGGAGAACTGGGTGGTCGGGGCGCCGGCAACACGATGATGAGCAGCAGCAGTTCTATTTTTTTAAAAGTTATGAAACATTGAAAAGCAGGAGGATTCTAGGTTGGAGCCCAACAAAACACCAAGAACAATATATCGAAATCTCAAAAAAATTACACATGTACACATAGATATACAGTTTACAAATATGATTTTCCCCGGTATGTCTTTTCATCCATGGTTTACACAGAGAAGACATATACGCGTCTAGGTCTCATGCCTGTATTTCTGCGTGAGACACATCTGAATATAGCTAGGGCAGAGAAACTGAGAAAAAAAAGTGAAGATGGATCGGGTGGAGGTTGTAGAGAGTGTGGGTGCTAGTGGACACTACTAGGGAAAAGGCTAGCAGCAGCGCGGGTTTTCAGGCTAGTAGCAGCGCGGGCGGCCGCGCTACTAATAAGGCGCTACAGCTAACTCATAGTAGTAGCGCGGCCCCGACCAGCGCTACTACTATTGAACGATATCAGCAGCGCTTTTTAGGAACGCGCTACTATTAACTAGCTGTAGCGATTTCTTCATCCCACGCTACTGCTATACCTTTCATCATTTTCCCTTCCAGTTCTCCTTTCAGATGCTAGAAACTAGGTACTATCTTTCATCAAATTCATAAACCATTACTAGGTACGGTAGTACTCCTTCGTTCCAAATTACTCGTCGTGGTTTTAGTTCAAACCACGACGAGTAATTTGGAACGAAGGGAGTACTAAGATAACAATTTCATGCATAGCCAACATGCATCCTCAAGCAGTACATGGTCATATCAACGGCCATCATCATATGTAGTTCTAGATGATATCGACGACGATCATCATATGTAGTTCTAGATGATATAGCCACACACACATATGTAGTTCTAGATGATATAGCCACACACACATATAGTTCTAGATGATATCGAAGACAATCATCATCCTCAAGCCTGGGCGGTTGGTGTTCCTGATAGTAATTAGGATGGCCTGTCCAACACGAAGATTCTTGCCATCGAGGAATTTCTTCCACCCAACCGGGCTTAAGTGTAAAGCGACCGTCCGTGTCCACGCTTGGTAAGTACAGGTTGTGACGGAGCCCCTTGCAGTAAGGCGTAGTCCAGCTGAGCCTTCTTCATCGTGCTCGATACCATAACTCATGATATGCTCTTTGCCAATTTCTGAATAAGAAAAACATATCAATTAATAAGCATGTGATCGAACTCTACACTAAAACATATATATCATCGACTAGATTCCACACAACATATACCATATCATTGGACTGTACACTAAGTAATTCACAACATATACCATATCATTGGACATACAACATATACCATATCATTGGACCGCCGCATGACGAAAACTCGGCCGGAAGTAGATGCCAAACAGCTTGCCAGTTGCAAGGCTGCTGGCGCATCTTGACTTGCACAGTTGACATAGTGGTGGTGGTGGTGGCGCCATTCTTCCTAAAGCAATATGAGCAAAGGATTACTAAATCAACTAAATCAAAATGTTCCTAAGTCAACTAAATGAATTAGCCTACTAAATCAACTAAATCAAAATGTTCTAAGTCAACTAAATCAACTAACCTACTAAGTCAACTAAATCAAAATATTCTAAGGCAACTAAATCAACTAGCTAGCCTACTAAATCAACTAAATCAAAATGTTCTAAGTCAACTAAATTAACTAAATGAATTAGCCTACTAAATCAACTAAATCAAAATGTTCTAAGTCAACTAAATCAACTAAATCAAAATGTTCTAAGTCAACTAAATTAACTAAATGAATTAGCCTACTAAATCAACTAAATCAAAATGTTCTAAGTCAACTAAATCAACTAGCCTACTAAGTCAACTTAATTATATCAACTAAATCAAAATGTTGCATATGAGCAGAGAGAGAAGGAGGCGACTCGAGGAGGAGAAGAGAGTAGGATGGAGGAGGAAGGCGGAGCGGAGAGGGGCCGACCGCGCGCCCGATTGAGGGAGGATCAGAACGCCCGACACACCCGCCGGTGGTCGTTACTCTGGCGGGATCTAGACGGCCCCACAGATCAATACTAGTCTTTTCTGCGCACTTTGTCCTCACTCGTGCGCACCGGAGCAACTTCCCGGTCGGTCACCCATCCTAAAACTACTCCAAGCTGAGCACGCTTAACTCGGAGTTACGTCCGAATGGGATCCCGGAAAAGAAGGAATTCCTTATTGATATGAGTAGTCTATCATCCCTAATAAGCCGTGCTATTACATACACCCCACTCGGAGGAACCGACGTCCTCGTCGGGCCACAGGAACGTTCCCTCTTGGCACAACCGTCTGTGCATCCAGTCCGGTACATGTGCCATGGCGTGTGCCATGACGGGTCACAAATGTCATGAACAACATGACCGTGCACCTGTCCGCAACCATCTGTGTAACCGCGAGGGTCGGCTCTGATACCAACTTGTAACGCCCCGGACACACCCGCCGGTGGTCGTTACTCCTGGCGGGATCTAGACTGGCCCCACAGATCAATACTAGTCGGGCCACAGGAACGTTCCCTCTTGGCACAACCGTCTGTGCATCCAGTCCGGTACATGTGCCATGGCGTGTGCCACGACGGGTCACAAATGTCATGAACAACATGACCGTGCACCTGTCCGCAACCATCCGTGTAACCGCGAGGGTTGGCTCTGATACCAACTTGTAACGCCCCGGACACACCCGCCGGTGGTCGTTACTCCTGGCGGGATCTAGACTGGCCCCACAGATCAATACTAGTCTTTTCTGCGCACTTTGTCCTCACTGGTGCGCACCCGGGAGCAACTACCCGGTCGGTCACCCATCCTAAAACTACTCCAAGCTGAGCACGCTTAACTTTGGAGTTCTGTCCGAATGGGATCCGGAAAAGAAGGAATTCCTTATTGATATGAGTAGTCTATCATCCCTAATAAGCCAGGCTATTACAAGGACGGAGGAGGAAGGCGGAGCGAGGAGGGGCCGGCCAGCGGCGAGTGGAGAGGGAGGATGGAGGAGGAGGCCGGTACCGAGTCCAGCAAGGAGGAGAGGGGCGACGGCGCGCGGCGCAGACGGAGGAGCGGCGACGGGGGCGCGCGGCGCAGACGCGCGGAGGAGAGGGGCGACGGCCGGGGGCGCGCGGCGCAGAATTTGTGGCTGTGTGTGTGAGTGGATCCGAAGGGAGGAGATCAGGGAGATGGATGGCTTAGCAGTAGCGCTCTTCCGCAAAACACGCTACTGCTAAGATATCTAGCAGCAGCGCTTTTCGCGATAAAGCCCTACTGCTATATGTCAGCATGCAAAAATACACATTGATCATCAACGATCTTTTTGTGTACAATCTGATTCGACAATATGAGTCCTCACCGGTTTAGGAACAGGTGAAGACTCATATTGCAGCCACAAATTCTACACATAGAGTTCAATGAAGATCAAGTGCTTGTCAAAGTGTGAGAAGTAACATATTTAAGGTGGTATAAACTCTCTTCATGGAGCGAGGTGGGACTAAATTTTTGTAGGAAACTTAGCAGTAGCGCTTGTATGGGAAATGCGCTGCTACTACGCTACGTAGCAGTAGCGCGCGCGTCGTGTTAACGCGTTGCTGCTATAACTAGCCTCGGGGCGGCCTCGTAGGAATTATAGCAGCAGCGCGTCTTTGGGTGGACGCGCTACTGCTATGTTTGTATCAGCAGCGAGTTTCCGCAGCCGGCGCTATTGCTAGTTAGCAGCAGCAAGTTATTTTGGGACGCGCTGCTGATAAGATTCTGTGTATAGGCTTTTCCCTAGTAGTGGGAGGCTTGCTTCTTTTCTGGCGTCGACCAGTGATCATACATGTGGAAAAAGAATTCATGATTAAGCCAATGGAGGTTTGAAGTATGAAGGGAGCAAAAATGGTGAATGATCCTAGTGATATCATGTTTGATATTGTTCCAACATTTCTTGAGGAAAGCTCATGTGAAGCCATCTAGCCCGGGCGCCTTACCACACGGCATATCATTGATGGCCTCCTTAACCTCCTTCTCGTTGATGGGGGTTCGAGATCACCCAAGTCACGTGTCTCAAAATTTAGCTCCTCTCAACTAAAGTCGATGACGCTCGGGCACCCTTTTCTCATGACCTTGAAGAAATGGTCATGGATAATTTACTCCTTGAGATCATCCTTGATGACCCACTCTTGTTCCTCCTTGTGATCATCCTTGATGTCTCACCCTTGTGCATGTTTGAGCCTACGGATGTGGTTTTTTCCTTCTTCTAGCGTTGATTCACCGATGGAAGAATTTAGTGTTTGCGTCTCCTTCCTTCAAGGAAGACATTCTTGCATATTGCTTTTTTCTAGCCCTCTCAAGCATTGCCAAGCTAATAACCCTTCTTTTAAGCCTTGCCCGAATGTCGTGCTCCTAGGCAGATAAAAGACGCGTTCTTGGGCAATGCCAAGGCGTAGTATGACTGTATGACTAAGAGGGCAAAATGAAGGTGAAGTTTCACTTTGGAGAATAAAAGTTCCTACTCCATTTGGCGAGACAAAGGCTGGTTTTTTAGCTTGTGAAACAACACTTGATATGGCTCTGAGTGTATGTTAAGCTCATTTCATGCCTTGAGGACCACCGAAGCCCGACATTTTTGTTCAAAAAAGTAAGTCAAAGTTGAAGGTCCTTGGTTTTCTTGGTCCGTCTCCCAATGGCGAGCAACATCTGGCAATGATCCAAGAAAAAGGATGAAAGGGAATGCAACACATGGGTGTTGAACAATGAATCCCATTCGGCATTAAAAAAATGCAGCACATGGGATTTTCCCTCTAATTACTCTATGTGAACCGCCTATTTTGGAGGTGGATTTCCTTCAACTCACAACTTTGCAGAGCGGTCCAGAAACGATTGATTCGACTTCTATCAACATTGCGCTTATTCTAGCCATACGCCCAATGAATATGTTTAAAATTACCAGAGGAAAGCCACATTACCCCACTATGGGGGTTTTGGTTGAGAAGCTCTGCAAAGAAAATGTCTTCGAGACGTAGGCCCATACACAAAAGTAATCTTTAGGTTCACCTTTGAGCCTCTAATGTGCAACATAGCTGAAAGCTAGTAGGTTTGGGGTGGTAATATTGGATATTGGATACATCCACCATCTGATCATCCCACAGTAGAACAATCCTTCCTCTGAATATTGGACACATCCACCATCTGATCATCACACGAAATAGCATTGATAGCCTCCTTCACCTCCTTCTCGGCGACGGGGGTTCGAGATCACTCAAGTCATGTGTCTCAAAATTTAGCTCATCTATACTTAAGCCAATGACGCTCGGGTTCCCTTTTCTCACGACCTTGAATAAATCGTCATGGATAATTTCCTCCTTGAGATTATGCTCGGTGACCAACCCTTGTGCATGCTTGAGGCTTGTGCATGTGGTTTTTCTTCTCTAGCGTTGATCCGGTTATGGGAGAATTTAGTGAGCAATATTTGCTTCACGGGATAAACTGGGCACATGGGCTTTTCTTGGAATTGCTATAGCCTTCCTATTATCTAAAAAATCGTTACATTCAAGAACCTAAGAGGGCTTTGCACGAACTAATCGAACAATAGAGAATGACGGAATTGAACTGTGCCATCAGTCAAAAGAGAGTTGAATCATTTCTAACCTGCTTTAATAAGGCCAACTCGAACCGATCCCCTATCCGGCTATAAGGAAGGATAAATTCAGTTTTCCTGCCTATGCCACGCCTAGTCGATCCCCTAAACCGAATAGAGGAGAATAATTTATCCTCTTCCACCTATCCAATCCCTAAATATACTCCGTCTGGAGGCGGACGAGGATAAATTTTCTTCATGCAAAGGCCTCCTTGTGGATGGCCACCATCTCATGTGAAGCTCCCTTGTCAACGACGACGACCTCGCCAGCGACCCCTGCACGTACTACTATGGGTACGGCCACTGCATACTGCTGCTGTCCGCCGCTGCTGCTCGCTGCCGCCGGTGCATGATGCTGCAGCTCGCCATTGCTGGTGTGTGTTGCTTGCCGCTACTCCTCCTCACTTCTGCTGCTTGCCGCTGCCGGTGCGTGCTGCTGCTCCTTCTCCCCGTTGCGTGCTTCTGCTGCTGTCCGCTGCTCCTCCCCGATGTGTGCTTGTGCCGTTGCTGCTCGCCACTACTGATGTATGCTGCTGCTGCTCGCCACCGCTGGTTCGTGCTGCTCGCCGCTCCTCCTCCCCGCGGCATGATGCCTATGTTGATGTTGCTCGCTGCCGCGAGCTTAAGCGTCGATCAGTCCAGGCAGAGGTGCGATGTCCGGCATGCTCTCCAGCGTTGCTGGCGTGGTCACCGTGGTCGCATAGCAAGTGTTCGACGATATGTATGAGTCAAATGTAAGTTTACTCCGTTATATATAGGGGATCGGCTAAGGTTCGGCCAAAACTTAATGGAGTAAAAATACTCCACTAAAGGTCTACTCCGCTAGATCTCCTTTGTTTTTAGGGGATCGATTAGAAATGCCCTAAGAAGCTATGGTCTCTTTACAACTGCAACCGCAAAGTGCTGGTGGTGCGTAAACTCAAACGAAGTGCTCAGCAATGTATCGCCAACCACCAACATGGTTGATGATGTTTATAGCTATCCTATTGTGCTTGGCAACCTGTTCGATCTTGCGGAGCACTGCAAGCTTTTCTGGTTTTCTTGCAGAAGTGCCTTTCAAGGAGGAGATTATGTTCTCAATTTCCTTGAAAAAATTGTTAACATAACTAGAAGGAAGAAATCAGAAAATATCAATTACTTGATTTACAAATATATGTAACTAGATATAGACTCCGGATAGTTACCAAGGCGGTTGTCCGCCTACAAATATGTAATCACCCCCGTCATGAGGGAGCATATGGTGCACATTGCTAAATCCTAGCAACACGCTCCTCACCACATCAATACACACCACACTGGACATCCCCCTAGAGGTCCGAACCGGTATAAACCCTCACTCCCTGTGATTGGTCTCGATCGGCTTGCTGCCCTGTCCTGGACTAGATATCTGCCCTATCAAGGATGGTCTAGTATGATCACTTACTCCACGTACATGCTCTTCCTCGGGTCAGACACGTCCTATATCATCAGATACACAAGTAGGAGTAGCTAGATATAACATAGATATCTCATGCTCCGGGGTAGGTGAATTTCCTGCAGCTGAGCTTTAGCTCACTATCCGGCCTCCACCACTGCATGAGATCGTGCTTGCCGAATGTTGTGTTGGAGTTCTTCCACAGCCTCGCGGAGGGCAAGAGGTGCGGCTGCTCCTTGCTGCTGCCGATGAGGGAGGAGAGCATGTCGCGGTAGGACAGCTTCATGGCTGCCCTGCCAATGCCAGCCATGCGCTCCTCCACCTTCTGCCGCTGCTCGAAGTAGTCGATGAAGCCCTGGCAAATGATGTCCCTCTCGTTCACGTACAGCTCCGGCACCCACGGCGACAGGCGCTGGAACAGTTTCTCCATGCGAGTGCAGTAGGACCTCATGACCGTGGCCCCGAGCGCCGCCTTCACGAGGTAGCTCCCCGTGAACACGTCCTTCTTCGCCACCTCCGACGGGTTGAGGAGGTTCAAGGCCGGCATCGGTGACACGTTGGGCGGGTTGAAGAGGAAGGTCGGCAGGTACGCCTGGTGCTGCTCCGCCATGTCCCGCCCCACCTCCAGCGCCAGCGACGCGCCCAGCGAGTGCCCCGCCAGCCACAACACGCACCGCTCCGTGCCCTTGCGGATGAGCATGTTGGCCACCGCCTGACGCGCCTTCTGGGTCCGTCTGCAGCATGGCAGATCGCTGAGGAAGACCTTGATGTCGTTGTACAGGTCGTGGGCCGACTTTGGGTGCCGAGGCATGGTGCCGCGCAGAGCGTAAACGTAGTTTGGAGCCGACGGGTGGCGCTGGCACCCCGCAGGGGGGCAGTACTCGAAGACAGCGCCGAAGATGAACTCGTCCGCGTTCTCGGTGCCGCACTTGAGCAGATCCCGCAGCTCGAAGTGGAATCTCTGCCACCACGGCGGCGCCAACCCCATGTCATACACCCTGCACTTTGGCCGGTCCTCCTCCATGATGTAAGTAGCTTTCACAAGGCAAGCCGCGATGCAACGCCGGTGCTCCTCGTTGCTCCTGTAACGAAAATTTATTCACCGTTTGTTAAATGACAATTCATTCATGCATGCAAAATATATACTCTACTTCTTTTGTAACAACTAATCCAATTATATAAGATTTTATATTGTACTCCCTATGTCCTGAAATGTAAGACGTTTTTGTAAAATAATATAGCTTGAAAAAACGTCTTACATTGTGGGACGAAGAAAGTACTTCTATAATCTTATAATGAAATAATTTCGTTTGACCTAGCTACTTGAATCATTTGTCACTCTAAAAGACCACCCTGCAGTCGACTATTTGGAAACCTTGCTTCTCCATGATGCAAAACAGACAAATTTCAGCTCCCAACTTTGCACTTAGTTCATCATATTGCCACAATATATTACGATACGTACCAGTCAACGGATTGAGCTATGTGTTTGGGACCGCTGATGCAGAAGCAGTCACGGCCATGAGGTCCAGCATGTGGCGAGTTAAAGGAGGTACCGCCTGCGTAGTACTGCATTTTGCTCTGCTCTGCTCTCCCACCGAGAGACGAGCCCTAGGAGGCACATATATATGCATACATGCACGCATGGCAACCTGCAGATTTTAGGATTATCAGCATCTGCAAAAGCGCAACAAAAGCATGCACTAGGAATCCAATAATAATTCAACCAAGAATCATGACACATGAAAAAAAAAGAGAGAATACAAATAAAGAGACTCCACTCACTGTATCCGTGAGAATATATGAGGATCGATCACTATCATGCACCTGGAGGCCGATAATTAATCCATGAATCATGACTCCTGAGAAAAAAAAAAGGAGGAGAATACGAATAACGTGGCTGCTCTCCACGTCCATATCCATTAGGACAAGGATTAATGGCAAGGGATTTTTTAATTTCCGTACTGATACACAGATTTTCCTACCTGAAAATTGGAATAACAAAATGTGTTCTCGGACTTCCCAACGATCAATACAGAACAAATCAAAAGCTTATAGACAAGATTCTAGTAGCTAGCAAGTTGCAAAATTCCGATGCCATTTTCATATGTGGACGTCTGCCGAACACAAAAAGCATGTATTGACTTGACTTTGCTTGACTTGCCTAAAGATCTTTTTGCTTGACTTGATAGACCCAGAAAGTTGTTGGCACCAGACACTATCTATTATACTCCCTCCGTTCCGAAATACATGACTCAATTTTGTACTAACTTTAGTATAAAGTTAGTACAAAATTGAGTCATGTATTTCGGAACGGAGGGAGTATAAATGATATCCAGGTCCCTGTTGAATTCACATTAGCAGAGCCGGGCATGCGGCCCACCCCTGCTTTTCAAAGGTAGAAACTCATTGCAGGGGCAGTTCGTGCTATCACCGGCTCCTGCAATATTACTGCATTTTAGTTGAATTTTGTTTCCCGTGAAATTTTAACTTTTATGTCCTGTTAAAGTTTTTGTTTCCCACCAGTTTCAACTATTTTTCCACCAAATCTAGGAGGAACTTATCAGCATTTAATCAGGGCCGGGCCGGCAAAATCCGGGGCCCTGTGCGAAATTAAAAAATGGGGCCCTATCTCACAAAAAAATGAACTAAAGAGCAATTATAGTATATATATCTCGCAGGAAAAAATTATAATGCATATAATATAATGTCTTACAGTAGCATATATCAATTGGAGTTGGAGATCATGCATCAATGTTTGCCAATTAGACGAACTGTCTAACTCACCTAATTTTTGGTCATGTGATATTTAAGCGAGGAGGTAAGAAGTAAGAACCAAATCTCTAACGAAGTAGCAGCTGCCAATTGTTAATTACAAAATTAGGAGTTAGGAGCAGGAACCGAAGTTAATAAAAAAGGACTCCTAAGCAGTAAACACCTCGCAGTAGGCTAGAGTTGATCACCGATCAATCCAAATTTGAGAGAGGACAGAGGAGGCGAGGATGACAACGGCGGCAGCGGCTGGTCGCCCTGAGATGTTCCTTTCCTTTTTGTAGCCACGAGCCCACGGCAGTCGCCCCACGATCGAGAGCAGTTCTAACGATACCGAATTCCCGATCCCTTTCGGCTGTAGCGATCGAGACATCGAGTACAGGCCTGATCGAGTAAAGCAGTCGAGGACGAAGAGGAGATCAGGAGAAGTTTCAACTCGTCGCTGCCGCCGTTTCAGCGCTGGAGACCTGGAGTCGAGGAGATCACAGATCAGGTCGATCCCGTTTCAGCGCTTCTTCTTTTTTTTTTTGAGGAATCCGTTTCAGCGTTGGTGGCTGTTGCTTGATGGATCCCCTCGTGGCTTCGTGTGGCTGTTCGACTCCAGCCAGCCGAGAGCGGTAGAGCCCAGCGCCCAGCAGCCCAGTAGTGCATATTCTTTTTTAATACTATAAGCCTATGTAAAAAAATTGGGGCCCCCCAGAATTTTGGGCCCTGTGCGGGCCGCACTTTCTGCACCACTGTGGGCCCGGCCCTGCATTTAATATACATATTAAATAAAAACTACGCATTATTTCAATACAAACCACGAGGGTATTCATCTTCAAAGTGCACATTATTGCTACATTACACACATTGGACAGATTTGTTTGTACTCATGAATAATACTCTACTTCCACTTTTGGTCCCACTACTCACGAAGAGGATGTTGGCTTCTTCGGTTGCTAATTCACGGGAAGGGTCGACCCTATGGTTGACAATTATGAACTAAAGGGATGTTTCTCTTCTAGCTTGCGACTCACTTAAGGGATCGGAGGCAACTGCAATAAACACAAGGAAAAGTAATTGTCTTCTTCTCAGGTTTTCAGGGTTTCCAGAGGGAAATCAGCCACCGGTTTTTGCGAAGGCAACCGCAGGAAGATCCTAAGCTTGATGCGCGTTCTACCACATCGTTTGTTGGCCTGAATTTGAGTCAAAACAATGTATTCACTTAGGTGGGGTGGTGGATAGCTATCCGATTGGAGATCGAACGGCCTGCATCACGTAGTCTGAAAGATGCTGGTGGGGAGTCTGGGCCATTTTCAGACTGAGATGAGGTTAGATACTGTTTGAATGTTTAATTTTTTTTAGTGCTGTACACAAGTGGTATTCATAGCTCGTTCTGTAGTCCAATGTGTCTGCTTAACTTCAGTGGCTTACGTATGTACACTTCGTCTACAGTACAACCTCATAGACACATCAACGGCCTAAATTTGTCCAATACCCCTTCATAAAAAATGGTAACATGGAAAATCCGGTGCGCGCGCCGTACTCAGCCGTACGGCGCCTATAGTACGCATGTACGTGTCAAGCGTACACCGCGTCTGCATGGTCAATTGTCGGGCGGTCCACGCGCAAACCTAAACCTAACCACCCACCGCTCGCCCGCATTACTCCGGCGCAAACTGCCGAGCCAGCCATTACACCGGCACAGCCGAAGCGTCCCATCGACCATCGTAGTGGGGCATTGATCCGCGTGCGGCATCGGTCCGCGGCTCCACGCGCGGCGTCGATTCACACGCTTGACCGCCTGCGCACGCCGACCTCTCACCTTCGCATGCGGCCAGACCGACACTAATCGCCGTCCACCCACCCCGCCCTCCCGCTCGCCGCTATAAATCCCCCCAAGCGCCAGCCCTCGCAGCTCTCTCTCTCTCTCTCTCTCTCTCTCTCTCTCTCTCCCTCCCCTCCCTCCCTCCCTCCCTCCCTCCCTCGCAGATCCCGCAGTTTCAACTATTTTTCCACCAAATCTAGGAGGAACTTATCAGCATTTAATATACATATTAAATAAAACTAAGCATTATTTCAATACAAACCATGAGGGTATTCATCTTCAAAGTGCACATTGCTACATTACACACATTGGACAGAGTTGTTAGTACTCATGAATAATACTTCCACTTTTGGTCCCACTACTCACGAAGAGGATGTTGTTCGACAAAGCTTGCTCAGTTGGCACACTTACCCCAATTCAGCTGCCAACTTCACTTCTGTGAGTCACTCTCTACGCAGATGATGTGGCTCTCTTGATATTGCCATCTCATGTTGACATTGAGGTCACCAAACAGATCCTATATAGCTTTGGTATTTCCCCGGGTCTCTGTGCAAACCTAGCCAAGAGCGTTGTGTATCCTATTTGCTGCTTTAAGCTGGATATTGAAGTTCTGCTCAATCAGTTTCCTATGTTGATAATGCAGTTCCCTTGCAAGTACCTTTTCTATAGATAAATGAATTTGTGGAAACGGACCACTACATTGCTATGCATAATTTAAAGAATATGTTTACTTCACTTCATCTATATCGTCTTTGCGATGCATTGACGCACTGCTCAATATATCTTTTTTTGAAAGTGCACTGTGTTGTGTTATCAAAATACAGGGCCGGCCTATGTTTCGGGAGGCAATAACACTTCAGTGCTTCAGAAAACAATACGTATACCATTGTATAATACCAAAGAATCTAAGAGCGTGTTTGCAGGATTTTGCCATATCACAAAAGAGTGAGATTCAAACTATGACATGCATAAGGCCTATACAACGCTTTGGGGTTTTCTTTAACAAAACGACTATGAACACCTTGGTATTGTCCCTTCATGTTGGAACCATTGTCATAACCTTGACCTGTCACACCAGCAACATTCAAATCAAAAGAACTCAATATATCGATCAATACCTTCAAAAGCCCCAATCCCGAATGTGTCCTCAACCTTTAGGAACTCTAGGAAAAAACCCTCCACTCTTGGAATGTTGCTTGACATATTGACACAACGCACAATGAGAGTTATTTCTTTTTCATGGCTCACATCCTGGGTACAATCCAAGATAACAGAGAAATACTTTGCATCTTTGATGATCTTTAAAATAACCTTTCTCACAGCATCATCAAGAACTGAGATCAAGATCAGCATCCAACGCTCTTTCTCCTTTGCAATCTCCCTTTGCATATCATCATCAATTGTCTGATTTTTGCTTAGTCTCAACCTAACTTCATTCCATGTATTCATGTTTGTGAAATGTTGAACATTGTTCTCATGTTCTTTGGGTCGCACACTCAAACGCTTCTAGTCATTCAATCCATCAGATGCTAGCATAGACTTTCTCTATTTAGATTTGAATAGCTTCCAACAAAAACAATATACTTTGTTCACACCTTTATGGTAAATTAACCACTTTTTTTCAACAAGATCACCATTACTTCACTTTCTGGAGTAAAAAGCATCTGAAAAATGTCTACCAATGGTGTCCTTCTCGAACTAATAGGTCACTTCTCAATTAAAATATCTCTTTTGCTATTGTAAAGAATTTCCCATGTTCTTGGATAAAAATTAGATGAAAGGGAATCTTCTTGTTCATCATTAGCGGAAGGCTGCAAATTTTCCTCCCTTAGTACTGTCAGCATCAACTTCAAAATTTCTTTGCTCCCCTGTACTTGCACCATCTTCATTGACCTCAACATCTGAATTTTCATTCTCGGGATTAGTTTCTTGCCCTTGTTCTTCGCTGACATCAACATTGCTTGAAGATGTAAAGTACTTTATTCAAAGAACCCTTCAGTGGTTGAATTTTTAGATCACTTTCTTTATTTTTTTCTCCTTGTTTTTCAACACCCGACAATTGCTTCTTCTTAGGCAACACGGCAGACGAATGTCATAAAATTATGAAGAAAACATGATACAAAGAATTAGGAATTTATACATCGGATAATTGAAACCCTAGACATGTACATACTAAATAAAGAATAAAATGAACTAATAACATTGTCAAATTGGGTTATGGGGGATGGAGCACTGACGGCCGGCGACGGGAGAGCCTAGTTGCAGACTTGCAGTCGCCCAATTAGCGGACTTGCTGGATGCCGGATTGCCGGGATGCCAGACTGTCGTGCGGCGCCAGCGCGCGTAGCGGCGACAACCAGCGGGGGACGAGGCAGCGAGCGACAAGCAGGACGACGGTTCACGGTCGACGAGAGGACGAAGACGATTAGACGAATCGACGAGACCAAGGAAAACAACAAAACGGAAAATTGAGCGGTTCCGTCCTGTACCAGCAGATCTGGAGCCGCTCGTTGCAGTCTGAAGATTAGTTCAGCAGTGTACAATATAAAAAATGAAGCATTCTGTTTCAAAAATACATAGCTATACAACTTGCAAACAGGATACATGGGTCCCGTCAATGTTAGCTTTTGGTCAAATGACACAATGTCTTGCATGCATGTGCTGCCCATTCTGTCCCTTCTCTCTCCCAAACTAATCCATCCATTTATTTCACCTTTGCTAATTTAAAATCATTCATATCTGTTAAACCAAACTTTCGATTTAAAAAATATATATTTGAACTCATGTCGCAAAGACCTTTAAAACAAGACCAATTTTGGATCCATTTTAAGTGAGTTTAAAATTCATGAAACACATTTCACATATTTCACCCGCTTGAAATCTTATGAATAAAATGATTCCAATTAGTTTCACAAGTTCAGTTTTATGTTGTTTTCACATTCAGAACTTACATTTCGCTTTTCACTGCCTTGTTTTAGATAAATCATATCTACTTCATTTTCACAATTTTGAAAGAACATATTTCACTATTATAAAATAAACCGTTTCACATTTGGAAATGATCGGTGTCGGTGTCAAAACCGGCGGATCTCAGGTAGGGGGTCCCGATCTGTGCGTCTAAGGCTAATGGTAACAGGAGGCAGGAGACAATGTTCTACCCAGGTTCGGGCCCTCTCGATGGAGGTAAAACCCTACTTCCTGCTTGATTGATCTTGATGATATGAGTATTACAAGAGTTGATCTACCACGAGATCGTAGAGGATAAACCCTAGAAGCTAGCCTATGATCATTATGCCTGTTATCATCCTCCCTATACGGACCAAACCCTCCGGTTTATATAGACACCGGAGGGGGCTAGGGTTTACATAGAGTCGGTTACAAAGAAGAAAATCTAATATCCGGATTGCCAGGCTTGTCTTGCATGCAAAGGAGAGTCCCATCCGGACACGGGACGAAGTCTTTAGTCTTGTATCTTCACGGCCCAGCAGTCCGGCCAAAGTATATAGTCCGGCTGTCCGGATACCCACCTAATCCAGGACTCCCTCAGTAGCCCCTGAACCAGGCTTCAATGACGATGAGTCCGGCGCGCAGTTTGTCTTCGGCATTGCAAGGCGGGTTCCATCTCCGAATACTCCAAAGTTCCTGTTGTAATGAACAATATACGGCTTCTCATCAATGTTGTACTCCTCGGCTTCTGTGCTTCAATAATGGCCATCTCCACGTGTCGAGCGAATACGAGGAGCCAGGGCATTTTTGCATTTGCCACCCCGGCCCTGCAGGCAAACCGTCTATTTGAAGGGACGGGGATCCTCAGATCCAAACCTCACTTTCTTCCCTTGAGCAAGCATCCAATAGAGCGCTCTGGAAAAAACCATTCCAACATGGTCGGTCGCCGCAGCTCTTCTTCTCGTTCTCTTCGCTCCAAGCCAGGTGACTGGGAAGAGTGTTCAGTTCCTCAAAGCCGCTTGATAGAGTTGCAGACCCAAGGGTTTCTTCCACCGGCGTTCATGGTCCCCGTCCGAGCTGGACTGGCCACCTATAATGGCGGGGAGCAAGCGGAGAGATCTCCTAATCCATCCCCGGGGGAGCGAATATGCTTCATCCCGCATCTGCTAAGAGGCGTCGGGTTTCCAATCCACCCATTCCTTTGCGGGCTCCTGGAGTTCTATGACCTCCAGTTGCACGACTTCACTCCTGCCTCCGTACTGCACATCGCAGGATACGTCGCCCTTTCTGAATTATTCCTGGGCTATGAGGCTCACTTCGGGTTATGGAAGAAGTTGTTTTGCCTCATCCCTCGCAACCAGGGGGAATCCATATGTCAAGTGGGCAGAGCCGAAATATGGCGCGTCGCGAAACCAGATACATGCCTGGCACTCCCAAGAAGGCATCTGCAAACCGGCCCTCGGAGTGGTTTTATGTTGATGACATTCCCCTTCCGGATCTAGTCCGGACGGGCCTCCCTGAGTTCAATAACGCTTCGCCAAAGGTACGCCGAAGTTGGAGCCCTCAGGGCCCCCAAGAGGAGGATACCAGAGAAGTACACTTCCTGATGAGCAGGATAAAGATACTGGCCAAATTAGGGCTGACAATAGTCGAGGTTATGGCAATATGCATAATGCGGGGAGTGCAGCCACTCCAATATTGGGGGAAGCCCATGTGGCACTACAATGGGGAAGATGATGCCACCCGTTGTGGTCGTAAAGGTCTGGACTCCACCACTGCTCTGACGAAAATATTGTCCGATTTGAATAAAGAAGAAGAAGAAGAATTCCTTCGTATTAAACCGCCGGATAGATTTTCCATGTACAACCCCCCAAGCTGGGTAAGTCGTCACTCTTTCCCCCACTCTATTCATTTTGTCGCTTTTCATCAAAATCATTAACCTCGATACTTCTGAGCAGGAACTGAGGACGGCCGTGGAAGGGTTCGACAGCACCTCCCCACAGCCAAAGGACCCCGGAAGGGCCCGCGAACCAGGACTTGAAGAAGATCCGGATATTACTGTGGAGCTAGTTAACGGGACATTTTATCAGGCCAGCTGCGGTGGCGCCTTAGTGGCTATTATCGCCGACTATCCTGGACTGCTACCTGCATCGCGTGTAAGCAAAGTCGAGACCTTATCCTCTGAAGAGGACTTATTTCTGATATCATGCCTTATGCATAAAATATCGCATTTTTATAGAGATGACCATCGGAACGCGGCGCCGAGCCCCTGGGGGCTCATCGGCAAAGGGCGGCCGGGTCAGGCAGGCTCAAGAGGAAGGCGGTTAGTGCCGAAAGGCCGTTACAGAGGTATGGTAAAAACTTGCTCTGTGATAATTGTGTTCGAAATGTAACAACGTCCTGTTGGGGAACGTTGCAGAAAATTAAAAATTTTCCTACGGTTTCACCAAGATCCATCTATGAGTTCATCTAAGCAACGAGTCAAGGGAGTGAGTTTGCATTTACATACCACTTGTAGATCACATGCGGAAGCTTGCAAGAGGATGGTGATGATGGAGTCGTACTCGACGTGATTCGGATCACCGATGTCCAAGTGCTGAACGGACAGCACCTCCGCGTTCAACACACGTACGGGACGGGAGACGTCTCCTCCTTCTTGATCCAGCAAGGGGGGAGGAGAGGTTGAGGAAGATCGCTCCAACGGCAGCACGACGACGTGGTGGTGTTGGTGCAGCAAGACTCGGCTGGCTTGCATGGCGCCAGAACGGAGGAGGAGAGGTGTTGGGGAGGGGAGGGGCTGCGCCTTGGAGGTGTGTGTAGCAGCCCTCCCCTCACCCCTCTATTTATAGGGGAAGGGGCAAGGGGGGTCGACCCCTCTAGATGGGATCTAGAGGGGGCGGCGGCCAGGAAGGGGAGGCTTGCCCCCCAAGCAAGGGGCACCCCCTTAGGGTTTCCCCCAACCCTAGGCGCATGGGCCCAAGGTGGGGCGCGCCCAGCCCTCCAGGCTGGCTCCTCCCCTGCGGCCCATGTGGCCCTTCGAGGGGTGGCCCCTCCGGTGGACCCGGAACCCCTCCGGTGGTCCCAGACATTACCGATAGACCCCGAAACTTTCCGGTCCGTATGACAACTTCCCATATATAAAACTTCACCTCCGGACCATTCCGAACTCCTCGTGACGTCCGGGATCTCATCCGGACTCAACAACATTCGTAGTCACATACTAGTCTTCCTAATAACCCTAGCGTCACCGAACCTTAAGTGTGAAGACCCTACGGGTTCGGGAGACATGCAGACATGACCGAGACCACTCTCCGGTCAATAACCAACAGCAGGATCTGGATACCCATGTTGGCTCCCACATGCTCCTCGATGATTTCATCGGTTGAACCACGATGTCGAGGATTCGATCAAACCCCGTATACAATTCCCTTTGTCAATCGGTACGTTACTTGCCCGAGACTCGATCGTCGGTATCCCAATACCTTGTTCAGTCTCGTTACCGGCAAGCCACTTTACTCGTACCGTAATGCATGATCCCGTGGCCAACACCTTGGTCACCTTGAGCTCATTATGATGATGCATTACCGAGTGGGCCCAGAGATACCTCTCCGTCATACGGAGTGACAAATCCCAGTCTCGATCCGTGTCAACCCAATAGACACTTTCGGAGATACCTGTAGTGCACCTTTATAGTCACCCAGTTACGTTGTGACGTTTGATACACCCCAAGCACTCCTACGGTATCCAGGAGTTACACGATCTCATGGTCGAAGGAAGAGATACTTGACATTGGCAAAGCTCTAGCAAACGAACTACACGATCTTTGTGCTATGCTTAGGATTGGGTCTTGTCCATCACATCATTCTCCTAACGATGTGATCCCATTATTAACGACATCCAATGTCCATAGCCAGGAAACCATGACTATCTGTTGATCACAACGAGCTAGTCACCTAGAGGCTCACTAGGGACATATTGTGGTCTATGTATTCACACGTGTATTACGATTTCCGGATAATACAGTTATAGCATGAATAAAAGATAATTATCATAAACAATGAAATATAATAATACTTTTATTATTGCCTCTAGGGCATATTTCCAACAGTCTCCCACTTGCACTAGAGTCACCAATCTAGTTACATTGTGATGAATCGAACACCCATAGAGTTCGGTGTTGATCATGTTTTGCTCATGAGAGAGTTTAGTCAGCGGATCTGCGACATTCAGATCCGTATGTACTTGCAAAATTCTATGTCTCCATCTTGAACATTTTCACGGATGGAGTTGAAACGACGCTTGATGTGCTGGTCTTCTTGTGAAACACTGGCTCCTTGGCAAGGGCAATAGCTCCAGTGTTGTCACAGAAGAGTTTGATTGGCCCCGGCGTATTGGGTATGACTCCTAGGTCGGTGATGAACTCCTTCACCCAAATCGCTTCATGCGCTGCCTCCGAGGCTGCCATGTACTCCGCTTCACATGTAGATCCCGCCACGACGCTCTGCTTGCACCTGCACCAGCTTACTGCTCCACCATTCAACATATACACGTATCCGGTTTGTGACTTAGAGTCATCTAGATCTGAGTCGAAGCTAGCGTCGACGTAACCCTTTACGACGAGCTCTTCGTCTCCTCCATAAACGAAACATGTCCTTTGTCCTTTTCGGTACTTCAGATATTCTTGACCGCTGTCCAGTGTTCCTTGCGGGATTATTTTGGTATCTTGCTACCAAACTTACGGCAAGGTTTACATCAGTCAGTACACAAAGATGGCATACATAATAGATCCTATGGCTGAAGCATAGGGATGACACTCATCTCTTCTTTATCTTTTGCCGTGGTCGGTGACTGAGCCGAGCTCAATCTCACACCTTGTAACATAGGCAAGAACCCTTTCTTGGAATGATCCATTTTGAATCCTTTCAAAATCTTATCAAGGTATGTGCTTTGTGAAAGACCTATGAGGCGTCTCGATCTATCTCTATAGATCTTGATGCCTAATATATAAGCAGCTTCTCCAAGGTCCTTCATTGAAAAACATTTGTTCAAGTAGGCCTTAATGCTGTCCAGAAGTTCTATATTATTTCCCATCAAGAGTATGTCATCTACATATAATATGAGAAATGCTCTGAGCTCCCACTCACTTTCTTGTAAACGCAGCTTCTCCATAAGTCTCAATAAACCCAAACGCTTTGATCATCTCATCAAAGCGAATGTTCCAACTCCGAGATGCTTGCACCAGTCCATAAATGGATCGCTGGAGCTTGCATACTTTGTTAGCGTACTTAGGATCGACAAAACCTTCCGGCTGCATCATATACAGCTCTTCCTTAAGATGTCCGTTAAGGAATGCCGTTTTGACGTCCATCTGCATATCTCATAATCATAGTATGCGGCAATTGCTAACATGATTCGGACGGACTTCAGCTTCGCTACGGGAGAGAATGTCTCGTCGTAGTCAATCCCTTGAACTTGTCGATAACCCTAGCGACAAGTCGAGCTTTATAGATGGTAACATTACCATCCGCGTCATCTTCTTCTTAAAAATCCATTTGTTTTCTATCGTCGCGATCATCGAGCAAGTCTGTCAAAGTCCATACTTTATTTTCATACATGGATTCTATCTCGGTTTCATGGCTTCAAGCCATTTGTTGGAATATGGGCCCGCCATCGCTTCTTCATAGTTCAAGGTTCACCGTTGTCTAACAACATGATTTCCGTGACAGGGTTGCCGTACCACTCAGTGCGAGCGTGTCCTTGTGGACCTACGAAGTTCAGTAGCAACTTGATCCGAAGTACCTTGATCATCATCATTGTTTTCCTCTTCGGTTGGTGTGGGCATCACAGGAACATTTTCCTGAGCTGCACCACTTTCCCGTTCGAGAGGTAGTACTTCATAGAGTTCTACTTTCCTCCCACTTCTTTCGAGAGAAACTCTTTTTCTAGAAAGCATTCGTTCTTGGCAACAAAGATTTTGCCCTCGGATCTTAAGTAGAAGGTATACCCGACAGTTTCCTTAGGGTATCCTATGAAGACGCATTTTTCCGACTTGGGTTCGAGCTTTTCAGGTTGAAGTTTCTTGACATAAGCATCGCATCCCCAAACTTTTAGAAACGACAGCTTAGGTTTCTTCCCAAACCATAATTCATACGGTGTCGTCTCAACGGATTTAGACGGTGCCCTATTTAAAGTGAATGTAGCTCTCTCTAGAACATATCCCCAAAATGATAGCGGTAAATCGGTAAGAGACATCATAGACCGCACCATATCCAATAGAGTGCGATTACGACGTTCGGACACACCGTTTCACTGAGGTGTTCCAGGCGGCGTGAGTTGTGAAACGATTCCACATTTCCTTAAGTGTGTACCAAATTCGTGACTTAAGTATTCTCCTCCACGATCCGATCGTAGAAACTTTATCTTTCGGTCACGTTGATTCTCTACCTCATTCTGAAATTCCTTGAACTTTTCAAAGGTCTCAGACTTGTGTTTCATTAAGTAGACATACCCATATCTACTTAAGTCATCAGTGAGAGTGAGAACATAACGATATCCTCCGCGAGCCTCAACGCTCATTGGACCGCACACATCGGTATGTATGATTTCCAACAAGTTGGTTGCTCGCTCCATTGTTCCGGAGAATGGAGTCTTGGTCATTTTGCCCATGAGGCATGGTTCGCATGTGTCAAACGATTCATAATCAAGAGACTCTAAAAGTCCATCAGCATGGAGCTTCTTCATGCGCTTGACACCAATGTGACCAAGGCGGCAGTGCCACAAGTATGTGGGACTATCGTTATCAACTTTACATCTTTTGGCATCCACACTATGAACATGTGTAATACTACGCTCGAGATTCATTAAGAATAAACCATTGACCATCGAAGCATGACCATAAAACATATCTCTCATATAAGTCGAACAACCATTATTCTCGGACTTAAATGAGTAGCCATATCGTATTAAACGAGATCCAGATACAATGTTCATGCTCAAACTTGGCACCAAATAACAATTATTAAGGTTCAAAACTAATCCCGTAGGTAAATGTAGAGGCAGCGTACCGATGGCGATCACATCGACTCTGGAACCATTCCCGACGCACATCGTCATCTCGTCCTTCGCCAGTCTCCGTTTATTCCGCAGCTCCTGCTGTGAGTTACAAATATGAGCAACGACACTGGTATCAAATACCCAGGAGTTACTACGAGTCTTGGTAAGGTACACATCAATTACATGTATATCAAATATACCTTTGGTGTTGCCGCCTTCTTATCCGCTAAGTATTTGGGGCAGTTCCGCTTCGGTGACCCTTCCCTTGCAATAAAAGCACTCGGTCTCGTGCTTGGGTCCATTCTTTGACTTCTTCCCGATGGCGGCTTACCGGCGCGCAACATCCTTGACGTCCTTCTTGAAGTTCTTCTTGCCCTTGCCCTTCTTGAACTTAGTGGTCTTATTGACCATCAACACTTGATGTTCTTTCTTGATTTCAGCCTCTGCTGACTTCAGATCGAGAACACTTCAGAATGGTCTTCACCATCCCTCGCATGTTGTAGTTCATCACAAAGCTCTTGTAGCTTGGTGGGAGCGATCGAGGATTCTGTCAATGACCGCCTCATCTGGAGGTTAATGTTCACCGGGTCATACGGTTGTGCAACCTGGACATCTTGAGGATGTGCTCACTTGACGAACTGTTTTCCTCCATCTTACAACTGTAGAACTTGTCGGAGACATCATATCTCTCGACCGGGCATGAGCTTGAAAACTAGTTTCAGCTCTTGAACATCTCATATGCTCCGTGATGCTCAAAACGCTTTTGGAGCCCGGTTCTAAGTCAGTAAAGCATGCCGCACTGAACGAGGGAGTAATCATCAGCACGAGTTTGCCAAGCATTCATAATGTCTTGGTTCTCTGGGATGGGAGCGTCACCTAACGGTCCGTCTAGGACATATTGCTTCCTGGCAGCTATGAGGATGATCCTCAGGTTCCGGACCCAGTCCGTATAGTTGCTGCCATCATCTTTCAGCTTGGTTTTCTCTAGGAACGCTTTGAAGTTCATGTTGACATGAGCGTTGGCCATTTGATCTACAAGACATATTTGCAAAGGTTTTAGACTAAGTTCATGATAATTAAGTTCTAATCAAATTATGAACTCCCACTCAGATTAGACATCCCTCTAGTCATCTTAGTGTTTACACGATCCGAGTCGACTAGCCCGTGTCCGATCATCACGTGAGATGGACTAGTCATTGTCGGTGAACATCTTCATGTTGATCGTATCTTCCATACAATTCGTGTTCGACCTTTCGGTCTCCGTGTTCCGAGGCCATGTCTGTACATGCTAAGCTCGTCAAGTTAACCCTAAGTGTTTTTGCTGTGAACGTAAGAATCCATCACAACCGATCATCACGTGGTGCTTAGAAGCGACGAACTGTAGCAACGGTGCACAGTTAGGGGAGAACACTTCTTGAAATTTTTGTAAGGGATCATCTTATTTACTACCGTCGTCCTAAGTAAACAAGATGCATAAACATACTAAAAATCACATGCAATTATATAGTTGTGACATGATATGGCCAATATCATATAGCTCCATTGGTCTCCATCTTCGGGGCTCCATGATCATCTTGTCACCGGCTTGACACCATGATCTCCATCATCATGATCTCCATCATCGTGTCTTCATGAAGTTGTCACACCAACGACTACTTCTACTTCTATGGCTAACGCGTTTAGCAATAAAGTAAAGTAGTTTACATGGCGTTCTTCAATGACACGCAGGTCATACAAAAAATAAAGACAACTCCTATGGCTCCTCCAGTTGTCATACTCATCGACATGCAAGTCTTGAATCCTATTACAAGAACATGATCTCATACATCACAATTCATCATTCATCACAACTTCTAGCCATATCACATCACATGATCAATCGCTGCAAAAACAAGTTAGACGTCCTCTAATTGTTGTTGCATCTTTTACGTGGCTGCAATTGGGTTCTAGCAAGAACGTTTTCTTACCTACGAATAACCACAACATGATTTTGTCAACTTCTATTTACCCTTCATAAGGACCCTTTTCATCGATTCCGCTCCAACTAAAGTGGGAGAGACAGACACCCGCCAGCCACCTTATGCAACCAGTGCATGTCAATCGTGGAACCGGTCTCACGTAAGCGTACGTGTAAGGTTGGTCCGGGCCGCTTCATCCCACAATACCACTGAAGCAAGAAAAGACTAGTAGTGGCAAGCAAGTTGACAAGATCGACGCCCACAACAAAATTGTGTTCTACTCGTGCATTAGAGAACTACGATAGACCTAGCTCATGATGCCCTTTGTTGGGGAACGTTGCGAGAAAATTAAAATTTTCCTCACGGTTTCACCAAGATCCATCTATGAGTTCATCTAAGCAACGAGTCAAGGGAGTGAGTTTGCATCTACATACCACTTGTAGATCACGTGCGGAAGCTTGCAAGAGGATGGTGATGATGGAGTCGTACTCGGCGTGATTCGGATCACCCATGTCCAAGTGCTGAGCGGACAGCACCTCCGCGTTCAACACACGTGCGGGACGGAGACGTCTCCTCCTTCTTGATCCAGCAAGGGGAGGAGAGGTTGAGGAAGATCGCTCAACGGCAGCCTGACGACGGCGTGGTGGTGTTGGTGCAGCAAGATCTCGGCAGGGGCTTCATGCGTGTAGCGGAGGAGGAGAGGTGTTGGGAGGGAGGGCTGCGCCTTGGAGGTGTGTGTAGCAGCCTCCCTCACCCCTCTATTTATAGGGGAAGGGCAGGGGCCGACCCTCTAGATGGGATCTAGAGGGGGGGCGGCGGCCAGGGAGGGGAGGCTTGCCCCCCAAGCAAGGGGGGCGCCCCCCTTAGGGTTTCCCCCCCAACCCTAGGCGCATGGGCCCAAGGTGGGGGGCGCGCCCAGCCCTCCAGGGGCTGGCTCCCTCCCCTTTGCGGCCCATGTGGCCCTCCGGGAGGGGTGGCCCCTCCCGGTGGACCCCCGGAACCCCTCCGGTGGTCCCGGTACATTACCGATAGACCCCCGAAACTTTCCGGTGTCCGTATGACAACTTCCCATATATAAAACTTCACCTCCGGACCATTCCGGAACTCCTCATGACGTTCGGGATCTCATTCGGGACTCCGAACAACATTCGGTAGTCACATACTTGTCTTCCTAATAACCCTAGCGTCACCGAACCTTAAGTGTGAAGACACTACGGGTTCGGGAGACATGCAGACATGACCGAGACCACTCTCCGGTCAATAACCAACAGCGGGATCTGGATACCCATGTTGGCTCCCACATGCTCCTCGATGATTTCATCGGTTGAACCACGATGTCGAGGATTCGATCAAACCCCGTATACAATTCCCTTTGTCAATCGGTACGTTACTTGCCCGAGACTCGATCATCGGTATCCCAATACCTTGTTCAGTCTCGTTACCGGCAAGTCACTTTACTTGTACCGTAATGCATGATCCCGTGGCCAACACCTTGGTCACCTTGAGCTCATTATGATGATGCATTACCGAGTGGGCCCAGAGATACCTCTCCGTCATACGGAGTGACAAATCCCAGTCTCGATCCGTGTCAACCCAATAGACACTTTCGGAGATACCTGTAGTGCACCTTTATAGTCACCCAGTTATGTTGTGACGTTTGATACACCCAAAGCACTCCTACGGTATCCAGGAGTTATACGATCTCATGGTCGAAGGAAGAGATACTTGACATTGGCAAAGCTCTAGCAAATGAACTACACGATCTTTGTGCTATGCTTAGGATTGGGTCTTGTCCATCACATCATTCTCCTAATGATGTGATCCCGTTATCAACGACATCCAATGTCCATAGCCAGGAAACCATGACTATCTGTTGATCACAACGAGCTAGTTAACTAGAGGCTCACTAGGGACATATTGTGGTCTATGTATTCACACGTGTATTACGATTTCCGGATAATACAGTTATAGCATGAATAAAAGACAATTATCATAAACAATGAAATATAATAATACTTTTATTATTGCCTCTAGGGCATATTTCCAACATGTCCGTATTCTGACAGAAAGAGGAGCCGCCGGATTATATCCGGGGAACCTGCTGATCACGCCTCGACCAGCCGGATTCCAGAACCGGCTTCAAGAGAGGAGGCCAATGCGAGGCCGATGCCGAATTGTCCTCCGACAGAGGATGCGAATATGCTCTCCGCCACCAATTCCGAAGTGGAGAGTGCCATGAACCACCGGCGCCGACGGGCCATACTTCGGAATAACATCTTTTCCGAAGAGGCATTTAATGCTTTCAATTCGGGAGACGCATATATTCGGGCTGCTCAACGCGGACTCGCCCGAGTGACAGACCAGTATGCAAAAGATATACGGGTAAGGAAATTTGATAAGCATGTATAGCAGTAGCCCCTGAGACTTGAAACGGTTGGAACAACTGATTTAAGGATCATGTTATGCACAGGTCCTTGTAGAGAAGAATACCCAATTGTCTCAAGAGTTGGAGGAGTGCAAGACCCAGTTGAGGGCCGTGGTTGCCAAACTAGAAGAATCCCAAAAGGCCTCCCCTGGTAACATTCATCTTTAATAACAAAATTTTATGGAAATGTACCAGTTAGTGATTGGCTTGTTTGATAAGTCTTACAGAAATTTCTGCAGACAATCACGGGGAGAATCCAGAGATCGTAAAAGATAGTGAGTCACATCTCCAAAGGCAACTAAAAGCTGGCGAGTGTGTTCTTACGCAAGTTAGGCAGGAGAAGAACGATCTTCAAGATGCCAATGTCCGGCTGGGCGTGGAATTAGGATATGTTCACGCTCAGCTGGCGGACTCCGTGAAGGAGAACAGGAGGCTTCGTCGCGGCATTTATGGTAAGTGCCTAGACGAACTGTAGTACAGCTCGGCAAGGAAGCATATTGAAAGAGTTTATATCTGTAGGTATGTTGACGGGCCGTCCTGAAGAGGAGATGCCCGCGTCCGCAGGTGATTTACTGCAAGACCTCTTACAGCTGCATGAGCAAGCTCGAAAAGTGATGCAGGGTATAGTCCAGGCCTTGTGCCATCCACTTCCCTGCCAAAAGGCATGGGGGAGCTCGTGGATATGCTCCAAGGAGCACAGCGGCGCTTCCGATTGTGGAAGATGTCAGCCTGCCGACAAGGTGCAAGGGAAGCCTGGGCCATGGTGAAGACGCGCTACACCAAGCTTGCCCCGAACCATATGGCCGAAGTCGGACCGGCAGGGCCAGATGGGCAAGAAATTCCCGTGAGTCTGGTGTATGACCAGGTAGCGTTAGCCGCAAAGTATTCCCAACAGGATTACAAGCTAGATAGCCTGTTGGACGGTGTAGAGGAATAATATAGCCAGTCCAAGTGACTATGTAATTCAATGGACATATGTAGTCCCTAGTCGGATTAAAAATCATTTGTCATGGCGGACCTTTTTGCTTCATCCCCGGATCGGCGATTAAGGTGTATCCGAATACCCTTCGATTATGCGAGAACCGGATATGCGTGGAAACCAGGCATAGGGGTCATAAGTGCTTGAAGAGACAAGTACCCAACTAGTTATGTTATACTACATGGGTAGTAAGAAACATCTTCCAAGGAGAATAGTTTCATTAGGGGTTCCTTTCCCTGGGCACGCATGCATCGATGTACATGTCCGGATTGCGAACAGAAACGCAACATACAAAACTTCTGGGGATTCACGTTTGTAATAAACGAAAGAAACATCTTTTGTTCACCGACCGAATATTCCCTTAAGAACGCTAGCTTTCGGCTTCACCCAGTCTGAGGTACACATCCGACTGAACCGGCAGTAACAATCGCAGAGGTGCTCCCCTTATGCCCTAGCCGAATTAACGGGAACGTAGGGCATAAACACAAGAGCCAAGCAACCCAGCATGGCCACATCTTAAGTCATATCGATGCATCTAATGGTGAAGAAAAGGCACATATGAAAATAGAACGCATATGTGATAGGCAAGAAGCCATGAAAGTAATTATATTTAGCTTCCGTATAGGAAGCCCCCAGGTATGGTTTACACACATAGTGCGGCCGGAGGGAGCCGAGCATCTGCACTGTATTGAGTACTTTGTGTGAAGAAAGGAAAAAGGGTGAGAAAGGAAAAAAAATAGGGGGAGGAGCATAATTAAAAGAGCGGGGGTAAGGAGACGAACCCTGAGTTCGGCACTAGGCGTAGAATCTACGGAGTCTAGCCGCGTTCCATGGGTTCGTCTCGAGTCTGTTATCGGATGCATTACGCAGGCGGTACGCTCCTTCAGTGAGAACTTTATCAATAATGAAGGGACCCTCCCATTTAGGTTTGAGCATGTCCTTCTTCTTCTCCGGTAGGCGTAGAACGAGTTCGCCAATATTATAAGTTTTGGCCCGCACTTCTCGCCTTTGATATCGTCGAGCCTGTTGCTGGTAGAATGCGGAACGGGCTTTGGCAACGTCGTGCTCCTCCTCCAGGGCATCTAAGTTGTCCTGCCGATCTAACTCGGCTTCCTTCTCTTCGTACAGGCGCACGCGAGGTGAGTCGTGTATTATGTCGCAGGGTAGTACTGCTTCTGCGCCGTACACCATAAAAAATGGTGTGTATCCGGTGGTGCGATTCGGCATGGTCTGCAGCCCCCAGTGTACGGAGTCGAGCTCCTCGACCTAGTGCGTGTCCAATTCTATAAAGGACTGCACTAGTCTAGGTTTGATGCCGCTCATAATGAGACCATTTGCATGTTCGACCTGACCGTTTGTTTGGGGATGGTAGACGGAGGCGTAATCGAGCTTAATGCCATGTTGCCGCACCAAGTTTTCACTTCATTGGCTGTGAAGTTTGAGCCATTATCAGTGATGATGCTATGAGGGACGCTGTAACGATGCACAACCCCTGAGATGAAGTCTATCACTAGTCCGGATTCGGCCGTGTTAACTGGTTTGGCTTCTATCCATTTGGTGAACTTGTCCACCATGACCAATAAGTATTTTTTTTCTTATGGCTTCCCCCTTTAAGGGGTCCGACCATATCCATCCCCCAGACCGCGAAGGGCCAAGTAATGGGGATTGTTTGGAGAGCCGTGGGGGGCATATGGCTCTGATTGGCAAAAAGCTGGCAACCGACGCAGTGCTGGACAAGGTCCTATGCGTCTACTCGGGCTGTCGGCCATAAAAACCTGTAAGGAAGGCCTTGCTGACAAGTGCCCGAGCCGCAGCGTGGTGCCCGCCGAGTCTGGCATGGATTTCGGCCAAGAGCTTTCGCCCTTCCTCTTCGGAGATGCATCTTTGGAGCACTCCAGTCGCACTTGTCTTGTAGAGTTCTCCCTCATGGACTTTGTAGGCCTTGGAGCGCCGCACAATACAACATGCTTCATTTTGGTCCTCGGGGAGTTCCTACCTATTTAGGTAGGCCAAGAAAGGCTCGGTCCATGAGGCGATTACAGCCATGATTTCGTGGGCCGAGGGTGTTATTTCGGTGGCGGAGCCTCCGATTACGTCAGATGGTTCGGAATCTGGGGTTGTATTCGGATCCGGGATAGTGTTGCTGGACTCCTCTTCCCATACCACGGATGGTTTGAACAGCTTTTCCAGGAATATGTTAGCTGGGATAGGGTCGCGTTTAGCGCCGATGCGGGCGAGGATATCCGTCGCTTGATTGTTTTCTCGAGCCACATGGTGGAATTCGAGCCCCTCAAACCGAGCTGACATTTTGAGGACGACATTACGGTAGGCCGCCATTTTCGGATCCTTGGCATCAAAATCTCCGTGTATTTGTGATATTGCGAGGTTTGAATCCCCGCGCACCTCCAGGCATTGAATGCCCATAGAGACTGCCATCCGGATACCATATAACAGAGCCTCGTATTCGGCTGCGTTGTTGGAGTCTGTGTATAATATTTGGAGTACGTATTGGACCGTGTCTCCGGTGGGGGAAGTCAGGACTACACCCGCTCCCAATCCGGCCAGCATTTTGGAGCCATCGAAGTGCATGATCCAGTTGGAGTACACGCCGTACTCTTTAGGGAGTTCGGCTTCTGTCCATTCAGCGACAAAGTCGGCCAATACTTGCGACTTAATGGCACGCCTTGGTTTGTATGTTATGTCGAACGGAAGGAGTTCGATGGCCCATTTAGCAACCTGTCCCGTAACGTCACGGTTGTTTATTATGTCGTTGAGTGGTACTTCAGAGGCCACCGTAATCTAACATTCTTGAAAGTAGTGTCGTAGCTTCAGGGATGCCATGAAGACCGCGTACACTATCTTTTGATAGTGTGGGTATCAGGATTTGCATGGAGTGAGGACAGTGGACACATAATATACCGACTTTTGGAGCGGGAACTTGTATCCCTCTGCTTCTCGTTCGACGACGAGCACCGCACTGACAACCTGATGTGTCGCAGCTATGTATAATAACATAGGTTCGCCAATATTTGGCGCTGTCAGGACTGGATTACTAGCCAATAAGGTCTTTATTTCTTCCAGTCCGGCCGCGGCTGCATCCGTCCACACGAAGTGTTCGGTGCGTGAAGAAGGCGGTAAAGGGGTAGTGCCTTTTCTCCTAATCGGGAGATAAAGCGGCTCAAGGCAGCCACGCATCCAGCTAGTTTCTGGATATGCTTGAGGTCTGTTGGGATAGCTGAAGGAAATATGCCCTAGAGGCAATAATAAAGTTATTATTTATTTCCTTATTTCATGATAAATGTTTATCATTCATGCTAGAATTGTATTAACCGGAAACATGATACATGTGTGAATGCATAGACAAAACAATATGTCACTAGTATGCCTCTACTAGACTAGCTTGTTAATCAAAGATGGTTATGTTTCCTGACCATGAACAAAGAGTTGTTATTTGATTAACAAGGTCACATCATTAGTAGAATGATCTGATTGACATGACCCATTCCCTTAGCTTAGCACACGATCGTTTAGTATGTTGCTACTGCTTTTATCCATGACATATACATGTTCCTGTAACTATGAGATTATGCAACTCCCGTTTACCGGAGGAACACTTTGGGTGCTACCAAACGTCACAACGTAACTGGGTGATTATAAAGGAGTACTACAGTGTCTCCAAAGGTAGATGTTGGGTTGGCGTATTTGAGATTAGGATTTGTCACTCCGATTGTCTGAGAGGTATCTCTGGGCCCTCTCGGTAATGCACATCACTTAAGCCTTGCAAGCACTACAACTAATGAGTTAGTTGTGAGATGGTGTATTACGGAACGAGTAAAGAGACTTGCGGTAGCGAGATTGAACTAGGTATTGGATACCGACGATCGAATCTCGGGCAAGCAACATACCGATGACAAAGGGAACAACGTATGTTGTTATGCGGTCTGACCGATAAAGATCTTCGTAGAATATGTAGGAACCAATATGGGCATCCAGGTCCCGCTATTGGTTATTGACCGTGAATGGTTCTAGGTCATGTCTACATTGTTCTCGAACCGTAGGGTCCGCACGCTTAAGGTTTCGATGACAGTTATTATGAGTTTATGTATTTTGATGTACCAAAGAAGTTGAGTCCGGATGTGATCACGGACATGACGAGGAGTCTCGGAATGGTCGAGACATAAAGATTGATATATTGGAAGCCTATGTTTGGAGTTGGAATGGTTCCGGCGGCACGGAATTTACTGGAAAACCGGAGGTTACGGAACCCCGGGAGGTAAATGGGCCTCGGTGGGCCTCGAGGAGAAGAGGAGGGGCGGCCAGGAGGTGGCGCGCGCCTCTCCCCCAGTCCGAATAGGACAGGAGGAGGCGGCCCTCTCCTCTTCCCCCCCCAAACCTAATCCAACTAGGAAAGGGGGAGTCCTACTCCGGTAGGAGTAGGACTCCTCCCGGCAGCCCTAGCTAGGCCGGCCAGCCTCCCCCTCCCTCCTTTATATCACGGGGCAGGGGCACCCTAGAACACACAAGTTTGATCTTTGGATCGTTCCTTAGCCGTGTGCGGTGCCCCCTCCACCATATTCCACCTCGGTTATACTGTCGCGAAGCTTAAGCGAAGCCTGCAGTGAAACATCAAGATCGTCCCACGCCGTCGTCTTGTGGAACTCTCCCTCGACACTCGGCTGGATCGAGTCGAGGGACGTCATCGAGTTATGCGTGTGTCAAGAACTCGGGCGCCGAATAACGGCACCGGATCGGTCGGATCACGAGGAGAACGTCGACTACTTCCTCTACGTTGTGATCGCTTCGCCGGGTCTACAAGGGTATGTAGACAACACTCTCCCCTCTCGTTGCTATGCATCACCATGATCTTGCGTGTGCGTAGGAAAATTTTTGAAATTACTACGTTCCCCAACAAAGGCATCCGAGCCTAGGTTTTTCTATGGTTTGATGTTTTGCACGAGTAGAACACAAATGAGTTGTGGGCGATACAAGTCATACTACCTACCAGCATGTCATACTTTGGTTCAGCGGTATTGTGAGATGAAGCGGCCCAGACCGACATTACGCGTACGCTTACGCGAGACTGGTTTCACCGCTGCGAGCACTCGTTGCTTAAAGGTGACTGGTGGGTGCCTGTCTCTCTCACTTTAGTTGAACCGAGTGTGGCTACGCCCGGTCCTTGAGAAGGTTAAAACGGAGTCTATTTGACGAAGTATCGTTGTGGTTTTGATGCGTAGGTGAGACTGGTTCTTGCTAAAGCCCGTAGCAGCCACGTAAAATTTGCAACAACAAAGTAGAGGACGTCTAACTTGTTTTTGCAGGGCATGTTGTGATGTGATATGGTCAAGACGTGATGTTATATTTTATTGTATGAGATGATCATGTTTTGTAACCGTAGTTATCGGCAATCGGCAGAAGCCATATGGTTGTCGCTTTATTGTATGCAATGCAATCGCCTGTAATGCTTTACTTTATCACTAAGCGGTAGCGATAGTCGTAATAGCATAAGTTTGGCGAGACGACAACAATGCTGCGATGGAGATCAAGGTGTCGCGCGGTGGCGATGGTGATCATGGTGGTGCAGCAAGATGGAGATCATGAAGCACAAGATGATGATGACCATATCATATCACTTATATTGATTTGCATGTGATGTTTATCCTTTTATGCATCTTATCTTGCTTTGATTGACGGTAGCATTATAAGATGATCTCTCACTAAATTATCAAGAAGTGTTCTCCCGAGTATGCACCGTTGCCAAAGTTCGTCGTGCCCGGACACCACGTGATGATCGGGTGTGATAAGCTCTCGTCCATCTACAACGGTGCAAGCCAGTTTTGCACACGCAGAATACTCGGGTTAAACTTGACGAGCCTAGCATATGCAGATATGGCCTCGGAACACGGAGACCGAAAGGTCGGCGTGAATCATATAGTAGATATGATCAACATAAGATGTTCACCATTGAAAACTACTCCATTTCACGTGATGATCGGTTATGGTTTAGTTGATTTGGATCACGTGATCACTTAGATGACTAGAGATGTTTTTCTAAGTGGGAGTTCTTAAGTAATATGATTAATTGAACTTAAATTTATCATGAACTTAGTACCGATAGTATCTTGCTTGTTTATGTTTGATTGTAGATAGATGGCTCGTCTGTTGTTCCGTTGAATTTTAATGCGTTCCTTGAGAAAGCAAAGTTGAAAGATGATGGTAGCAATTACACGGATTGGGTCCGTAACTGAGGATTATCCTCATTGCTGCACGTAAGAGTTACGTCTGGATGCACCGCTAGGTGACGAACTTCTTCTTTGAGCAACGCCGGATGTTGTGAGCGTCTGGCGAGCAAAGCGATGACTACTCTATAGTTCAATGTGCCATGCTTTACGGCTTAGAACCGGGACTTCAACGACGTTTTGAGCGTCATGGAGCATATGAGATGTTCCAGAGTTGAAGTTAATATTCAACAGAATGCCCGGATTGAGAGATATGAAGTCTCCAATAAGTTCTATAGCTGCAAGATGGAGGAGAACAGTTACATTAGTGAGCATATACTCGTAATGTCCGGGTACTACAATCACTTGACACAATTGGGAGTTAATCTTCCGGATGATTGTGTCATTGATGAATTCTTCAATCACGCCACCAAGCTACAAAGGCTTCGTGATGAACTATAATATGCAAGGGTTAGTAAAGACTATGCAGAGCTCTTCGCAATGCTAAAGGCTGCGGAGGTAGAAGTCAGAAGGAGCATCAAGTGTTGATGGTCAATAAGACCACTAGTTTCAAGAAGAAAGGCAAAGGGAAGAAGAAGGAACTTCAAGAAGAACAGCAAGCAAGTTGCTGCTCGGAGAAGAAACCCAAATCTGGACCTAAGCACAGGCTGAGTGCTTCTCTTGCAAGCGATGGACACGGAAGCGGAACTGCCCCAAGTATTTGGCGGATAAGAAGGATGGCAAGGTGAACAAAGGTATATGTGATATACATGTTATTGATGTGTACCTTACTAGAGCTCGCAGAGCACTGGTATTTGATATCTTGGTTACATTGCTAATATTTGCAACTCAAACAGGACTACGGATTAGCGAACACCGGAAAGGGCGAGGTGACGATCGCGTGGGAAATGGTTCCAAAGTCGATGTGATCGCGGTCGACACGCTACCTCTACATCTACCTTCGGGATTAGTTTTAGACCTAAATAATTGTTATTTGGTGCTGCGTTGAGCATGAACATTATATCTGGATCTTGTTTGATGCGAGACGGTTATTCATTTAAATCGAGAATAATGGTTGTTCTATTTATATGAGTAATATCTTTTATGGTCATGCACCCTTGAGGAGTGGTCTATTTTGATGAATCTCGATAGTAGTGATACACATATTCATAATGTTGAAACCAAAAGATGCAGAGTTAATAATGATAGTGCAATTTATTTGTGGCACTTGCCGTTTAGGTCATATCGATGTAAAGCGCATGAAGAAACTCCATCTTGATGGACTTTTGGAGTCACTTGATTATGAATCACTTGGCACTTATGAACCGTGCCTCATGGGCAAGATGACTAGAACACCGTTCTCGGTACTATGGAGAGAGCAACAGATTTGTTGGAAATCATACATACTGATGTATGTGGTCCGATGAATGTTGAGGCTCGTGGCGGATATCGTTATTTTCTCACCTTCACAGATGACTTAAGCGGATATGGGTATATCTACTTAATGAAACATAAGTCTGAAACATTTGAAAAGTTCAAAGAATTTCAGAGTGAAGTTGAAAATCATCGTAACAAGAAAATTAAGTTTCTACGATCGATCGTGGAGGTGAATATTTGAGTTCTGAGTTTGGTCTACATTTGAAACAATGCGGAATAGTTTAGCAACTCCGCCACCGGAACACCACAACGTAATGGTGTGTCGAGCGTCGAATCGCACTTTACTAGATATGGTGCGATCTATGATGTCTCTTACAGATTTACCGCTATCGTTTTGGGGTTATGCTCTAGAGACGGCTGCATTCACCTGAATAGAACACCGTCAAAATCCGTTGAGGCGACACCTTATGAACTATGGTTTAGCAAGAAACCAAAGTTGTCGTTTCTTAAAGTTTGGGGATCACGATGCTTATGTGAAAAAGCTTCAACCTGATAAGCTCGAACCCAAATCGAAAATGTGTCTTCATAGGATACCCAAAGGAGACAGTTGGGTACACCTTCTATCACAGATCCGAAGGCAAGACATTCGTTGCTAAGAATGGATCCTTTCTAGAGAAGGAGTTTCTCTCGAAAGAAGTGAGTGGGAGGAAAGTGGAACTTGATGAGGTAATTGTACCTTCTCCCTTACTTGAAAGTAGTTAAATCACGAAACCAGTTTACGAGACTCCTACACCAAGTAGTGAGGAAGTTGATGATGTTGATCATGAAACTTGAGATCAAGTTACTCTGTAACCTCGTAGATCAACGAGTAAGATCCGCACTGAGTGGTACGGCAATCCTGTTCGGAAGTCATGCTACTAGAACATGATGAACCTCGAACTATGAAGAAGCAATGGTGAGCCCAGATTCCATAAAATGGCTTGAGGCCATGAAATCGAGATGGGATCCATGTATGAAAACAAAGTATGGACTTTGGTTGACTTGCCCGAGGGTAGGCAAGCAATAGAAAACAAGTGGATCTTCAAGAAGAAGACCGACGGCGACGGTAATATTCTCGTCTATAAAGCTCGACTTATGCAAAAGGTTTTCGACAAGTTCAAGGGATTGACTACGATGAGACCTTCTCACCCGTAGCGATGCTTAAGTCCGTCCGAATCATGTTAGTAATTGCCGCATTTTATAATTATGAAATTTGGCAAATGGATGTAAAGACCGCATTCCTGAATGGATTTCTGGAAGAAGAGTTGTATATGATGCAACCAGAAGGTTTTATCGATCCAAAAGGAGCTAACAAAGTGTGCAAGCTCCAGCGATCCATCTATGGACTGGTGCAAGCATCTCGGAGTTGGAATAAACGCTTTGATAGCGTGATCAAAGCATTTGCCTGTATTTACAAGAAAGTGAGTGGGAGCTCTGTAGCATTTCTGATATTATATGTAGATGACATATTACTGATTGGAAATGATATAGAATTTCTGGATAGCATAAAAGGATACTTGAATAAGAGTTTTTCGATGAAAGACCTCGGTGAAGCTGCTTACATATTGGGCATTAAGATCTATAGAGATAGATCAAGACGCTTGATTGGACTTTCACAAAGCACATACCTTGACAAAATTTTGAAGAAGTTCAAAATGGATCAAGCAAAGAAAGGGTTCTTGCCTGTGTTACAAGGTGTGAAGTTGAGTAAGACTCAATGCCCGACCACTGCGAAAGATAGAGAAAATGAAAGATGTTCCTATGCTTCACCATAGGCTCTATCATGTATGCAATCTGTGTACCAGACCTGATGTGTGCCTTGCTATAAGCATAGCAGGAGGTACCAAAGTAATCCAGAATGGATCATCGGACAGCGTCAAGAACATCTGAAATACGAAAAGGACTAAGGATATGTTTCTCGATATGGAGGTGACAAAGAGCTCATCGTGGCAGTTACGTTGACGCAAGCTTTGACACCGATCCGGACGATTCTAAATCGCAGACCGGATCGTATTTACACTAAGCGGAGGAGCTGTCGGTTGGTGCAGTTCTAAACAAAGCGTCGTGGCGGGATCTACATGTGAAGCGGAATACATAGCAGCTTCGGAAGCAGCTAATGAAGGAGTGCGGATGAAGGAGTTCATATCCGATCTGGGTGTCATACCTAGTGCATCGGGTCCAATGAAAATCTTCGTGACAATCTTGGAGCAATTGCCTTAGCAAAGGAATCCAGATTTCACAAGAGGACCAAACACATCAAGAGACGCTTCAATTCCATCCGGACTTAGTCGGTGGGAGACATAGAGATTTGCAAGATACACACGGATCTGAATGTTGCGAACCGTTGACTAAGCCTCTTCCACGAGCAAAACATGATCAGCACCAAGACTCCATGGGTGTTAGAATCATTACTATGTAATCTAGATTATTGACTCTAGTGCAAGTGGGAGATGAAGGAAATATGCCCTAGAGGCAATAATAAAGTTATTATTTATTTCCTTATTTCATGATAAATGTTTATCATTCATGCTAGAATTGTATTAACCGGAAACATGATACATGTGTGAATGCATAGACAAAACAATATGTCACTAGTATGCCTCTACTAGACTAGCTTGTTAATCAAAGATGGTTATGTTTCCGACCATGAACAAAGAGTTGTTATTTGATTAACAAGGTCACATCATTAGTAGAATGATCTGATTGACATGACCCATTCCCTTAGCTTAGCACACGATCGTTTAGTATGTTGCTCTGCTTTTATCCATGACATATACATGTTCCCGTAACTATGAGATTATGCAACTCCGTTTACGGAGGAACACTTTGGTGCTACCAAACGTCACAACGTAATCGGGTGATTATAAAGGAGTACTACAGGTGTCTCCAAAGGTAGATGTTGGGTTGGCGTATTCGAGATTAGGATTTGTCACTCCGATTGTCGGAGAGGTATCTCTGGCCCTCTCGGTAATGCACATCACTTAAGCCTTGCAAGCACTACAACTAATGAGTTAGTTGTGAGATGGTGTATTACGGAACGAGTAAAGAGACTTGCGGTAACGAGATTGAACTAGGTATTGGATACCGACGATCGAATCTCGGGCAAGCAACATACCGATGACAAAGGAACAACGTATGTTGTTATGCGGTCGACCGATAAAGATCTTCGTAGAATATGTAGGAACCAATATGGGCATCCAGGTCCCGCTATTGGTTATTGACCGTGAATGGTTCTAGGTCATGTCTACATTGTTCTCGAACCGTAGGGTCCGCACGCTTAAGGTTTCGATGGCGGTTATTATGAGTTTATGTATTTTGATGTACCAAAGAAGTTGAGTCCCGGATGTGATCACGGACATGACGAGGAGTCTCGGAATGGTCGAGACATAAAGATTGATATATTGGAAGCCTATGTTTGGAGTTGGAATGGTTCCGGCGGCGAAACGGAATTCTGGGAAAACCGGAGGTTACTGGAACCCCGGGAGGTAAATGGGCCTCGGTGGGCCTCGAGGGAGAAGAGGAGGGCCGGCCAGGAGGTGGCGCGCCCTCTCCCCCAGTCCGAATAGGACAAGGAGGCGCCCCTCTCCTCTTCCCTCCCCCAAACCTAATCCAACTAGGAAGGGGAGTCCTACTCGGTAGGAGTAGGACTCCTCGGCAGCCGCCTAGCTAGGCCGGCCGGCCTCCCCTCCCTCCTTTATATCACGGGGCAGGGGGCACCCTAGAACACACAAGTTTGATCTTTGGATCGTTCCTTAGCCGTGTCGGTGCCCCTCCACCATATTCCACCTCGGTTATACTGTCATGAAGCTTAGGCGAAGCCTGCGCGTGAAACATCAAGATCGTCCTGCGCCGTCGTCTTGTGGAACTCTCCCTCGACACTCGGCTGGATCGAGTCTGAGGGCGTCATCGAGCTGTCGTGTGTCAAGAACTGGGGCGCCGAGATAACGGCGCCGGGATCGGTCGGATCACGAGGAGAACGTCGACTACTTCCTCTACGTTGTGATCGCTTCGCCGGGTCTACAAGGGTATGTAGACAACACTCTCCCCTCTCGTTGCTATGCATCACCATGATCTTGCGTGTGCGTAGGAAAATTTTTGAAATTACTACGTTCCCCAACAATAGCCAACTGCGACAGAGCTCGGATTTTTGCCGGATTTGCTTCAATTCCTCTATTGGAAACAATGAAGCCGAGCAACTTCCCGGAGGGTACGCCAAAAACGCAGTTTTCCGGGTTTAGCTTGATATCGTATGTTCGGAGGTTATCGAACGTAAGCCTCAAGTCATCTATTAGGGTTTTGATGTGTCTTGTTTTTATGACCACGTCGTCCACATATGCCTCCACTGTTTTGCCGATTTGTTCCTCCAGGCATGTTTGAATCATGCGTTGATAGGTTGCGCTGGCATTTTTAAGCCCGAAAGGCATAGTGTTGAAGCAGAAAGGGCCATATGGTGTTATGAAGGCCGTTGCGGCTTGGTCGGACTCTGCCATCTTTATTTGATGGTATCCGGAGTATGCGTCGAGGAAACATAGTGAATCGTGTCCTGCGGTGGCGTCGATGATTTGGTCGATGCGAGAGAGGGGGAAGGGATCCTTGGGGCAAGCCTTGTTGAGGTATTTGAAATCCATGCATAGGCACCAGGATTTGTCCTTCTTTGATACCATTACCAGGTTTGCCAGCCAATCCGGATGCTTGATATCTCTGATGAATCCGGCCTCAAGTAGCTTGGCTAGCTCTTCTCCCATGGCTTGTCGTTTGGGCTCTGAGAAGCACCTAAGATCCTGTTTGACTGGCTTGTATCCTTTCAGTATGTTGAGGCTATGTTCGGCCAGCCTGCGTGGGATGCACGGCATGTCTGAAGGATGCCAGGCGAAAATGTCCCAATTCTTGTGTAGGAATTCTCTTAGTGTGGCGTCCATTGTGGGGCTCAACTGTGTCCCGATGGAAGTTGTCTTCATGGGGTCCGTTGGATGGACCTGGAATTTGACTATCTCGTCTGCGGGTTTAAATCATGTGGACTTGGGTCGTTTGTCGAGTATCATGTCATCCCTGTCCACTGTGGCGCGCAGCGTTGTTAGTTCTTCGGCCGCTAGGGCTTTGGATAATGCTTCCAGGGCTAGTGCTGTAGTTTTATTTTCGGCGCGCAGTGCAACGTCCAGATCACTGGCTAGAGTGATGATTCCATTGGGTCCGGGCATTTTAAACTTCATGTACCCGTAATGGGGTATAGCTTGAAAGCTTGTGAATGCATCCCGCCCTAAAAGGGCGTGGTATCCACTGCTGAAAGGAGCCACTTGGAATGTGATTTCTTTGGACCTGTAATTCTCCGGGGTGTCGAATACCACATCGAGTGTGATTTTTCCCGCACACCGTGCCTCCCGACTAGGGATGATTCCCCTGAAGGTTGTGCAGCTCTACTCAATGCCCTTTTAAGTACTTTTTTAAACTTTTAAGTACTTTTTTTTTGGAAAACGGACTCCTTGGAGCCCGTCCTTTTCAACGCCACGCTCGCTACATGCGCATTTTTCCTTGCAAAAGGATGTCCTTTAGGCCCATCAAACTGACACTGATATTTGACCCAAACAAGACATTTGTTTTCACTTCCAAAAGGTACATTTCACATTTCACTGTCTTGTTTCACAAAAAACACATCTATTTCATTTGCACATTTTTACATATAACGTATTTCACTCTTTTGAAGAAAAAATGTTACACATTTTCAAATAATCAGCTTCACAAGTTGACATTTCAGTTTCATATTTGGGTTAAGTACATTTTGGTGAAACAGGTTGTTTTCACATATTTCTAGTGAAATTGGTTTGCTTCATATTTTTCTAGTGAAATATGTTTTTTTCACGTATGAAATGTGAAACATCAAAATTCAGACATGTCCGAATTGTATCCAAGATTGGTCTAGTTCTAAAGGGCTTGGCGCCAAGAGTCCAAATATATAAAAAAAATTCAAAAACAAGATTATAGTTTAAAAGATATGAGTGATTTAAATTTTCTAAGATGAAACAAAGTAAGGGATTTGTTTGGGATGGAGGGAGAGAAGAGAGCTACATGCACATCTTTCCTGGCAAAAGGAAGTCCTTTGGGCTCATCAAACTGACACTGATTGGACCCAAAAAGAAGATACAGCAGTTATACTACTGCTCTCTGTTGGAAAAGGCAGTGCCTAGGAGGCGCTTAGGCACGCCTAGGCGCTAGGAAATGGCCAAACGCCTCGCCTAGGGCATAAATGGAGGTCTAGGCAGGGCAAGCAAGGAATTTCCTACCCAAGCAAGAAATCATGCCACATACTACACTGATATGCCAAACGGGTTATATTCCACTGGTAGTAGACGGTAATTAACTTATTTATATGCCCTAAACTAATATCAAAACCCATATAACAATCACAAATACACTACGAGTAAAAACTATATTACTGCCTAGGCCACGCCTAGGGCGCTTAGGCACTAGGCGAAGGCCAATCGCCTCGCTTACGCTTACCGCTTTTTCCAACCTTGCTACTGCTATACATTTAGGTGGACCATAGCTCACACGCATCTTAGAAAATATATTGAGGGCAAGGGAGGGAATGAGTGCGTAGCCAGGAATCAAACCAGCGATCTCTCTGTTGCTAGATACCTCCGCTAACCACTACGCCATCTACGCCACTCGCGAAAGCAAACCTCCTTTCATTCTTCTTATAATACAGGAAATGCCAACTATGTTCTCCATGTTTTTTTCCCTTTCTTTTTTTTTTGTTTCCTGTTTCCTTTTTTCTTAAATGCGTGAAATGTTTCGAAATAGAGATATGTTTTTCTAATTCGTGAAATTTGTATTTAAATCGATGAACTTTTTTAAATTTCAATGAATTTTTTTAAAGTTTGATGATATTTTTTTCAATTTCAATGAACCTTTATTCATACTTGATTAACTATCTTTTCAAAATGAATGAACTTTTTAACATTTTGATGAAATTATTTTAAAAATCGATGAACTTTTTTCAGTTCGATGAATATTTTTTGTCAAATCCAATGAACTATTTTCAATTCGATGAACTTGTTTTAAATCCGATGAACTTTTTGCCAATCCGATGAACTTTTTGAGAATTGATGAACTTTTCTCAGATCTATTTCTTCCATTTCCTTTTTCCTTTTTCCTTTTTTTCTTCTTTTTTCTCTGTCCTTTTCTTCTTTCTTTTTTCAAATTCGTAATTGTTTCTTCGAATAGATGAACTTGTTTTCAAAATCCATGAACTGATTTTTTTCGAAACTCGTGAACTTTTTTCAAATTGATGAACCTTTTTTCAAAATCGATGGACTTATTTTTCAAATTTGATGAATTTTTTCTTTTGTTGAACTTTTTCTCAATATCGATGAACTTTTAATGAAATTTGATGAACTTTTTTCAAAATTGATGAAATTTTTCCCAAAATCGACGAACTTTTTCAATTTAGATGAACCTTTTTCAAATTTGATGAACTTTTTATTCAAATCGATGAACTACTTTCATTGTTTGTTTGATGAACAATTTTTTAAAAATCAATGAACTCTTTTGAATTTGTGAACTTTTTTTTGAATACATGAACTTTCTCCACTTGGTGAACTATTTTTTTAATACGCAAACCTTTTTTGCATGACGAACTTCATTTGTAACATGTGCACATGTTTTCAAATAAACGGAAAATCTAAACACTACAGTATAATCTGATACTAATGGTGCGTCTACGTTTCTATCTTTAATTGTTTCGCGCTGTACAAAATCATCAGAAATTGGTTGGTCAAGTGGTTTGGCTTGCTCATTGAAAGCGTGAGCGCGTGAGATCGATTCCGATCATCTGCCCCTTTTTGGCCGTGATTTTTTCGCGCTGCAATGATTTAATGCACCTTGATATCTGAGCATTTCATAGGGAGCAACAGAAATGAGACTTACGAAAGGGAAAACCGAAAAAAATGAGATAAGCCCTATAAGCCGGAAAGAAGGTAGTATGTGTTATGTTGACCTTCATAGAACGAGTAGCTCTAACATTTTGTGGAAGTTTAATTTTAAACAAGGAAATTGGTCAGAATGTGCTGAGTCGAAGTACCATTTTTCAAAAGAAAACACGGAAAAACAAATCAAATCCCATGATATCGATCAGTTGTGCGGCCTTGTTGATGAAGCGGTTGAAACTCTATTTCAAGAAGCATCATTTTTTTTGTATTTTCGACATCATTGCATAAAGACCTTAATTTGTTTGGTCTTGGCAATTGCCAAGATGTCCGTAGTTATACTGAAAGGATTTGACAGTCGATCTCTATGCCCACACAATAAGGTGATGTCCATGTTAATACTGAAAATGATTTCAGTGGATCTTCATTAGGTAACCTTATTTTGGGTTGAAAATGTGGTTCTATGACACTGAAAAAAATGAAGTGGATTCTCGGTCCCTTGGAGCCCTTATTTTGAGATCTCAAAATATTATGAAAATATTATACATGTATATATAGGCGGATAGAATATAAATATGAATTTTTCCCAATATACTTTTACATCCTTGGTCTGCAAAATAAAATACGCTGATAAAAATAGTGTTATGTTGATCAACAACTCCTTCAAAAGTAAGCCTCACGTCTGAAATGTTTTTACTAAAATAAAATAAATAGAGACTTCAAAGTACTGGAAACCATTTTCCTGACTTGCACCAAACAACCAACAAAGCCTATTTTAAACACATGACCAAAAGAAGCGAGAAACTAACAGTAGCACTAGCCAACATGACCATCACTGTAGACTTATTTGAAGAACCACAAAACGCTTTAGATCACTGTCACAAGCAAGCACGCATCTAGTGCCGACTATGGTGTAGACGGAAGCAGCGGCTGTCGAGGCTTCTCGAAACTGAAGCCTACACAAAACATGCACGATGGAATAATTTTAGTTCCGAATACCAAGATCTCAAGCGGGAGTACAATGTAGAGGAACTATCACGAAACTTGAAGAATTGTTTTTCTTTTCTTAAAGTGGCCTAAATATATAAAAAATCGTTAACACTAAAAGTTTAGCCTTGTGAGAGCAATATATATGACCATTTGGACACCTCAAGACTCATAGGGCTTCAAACTTCAGATAGTAGTGTGGCAATGCATGCAATTTAGGTTAGGAACATAAGTGAAAACAATGAGGAACTACACTCTTTGCCCCATTATTTGAAGATTCTTGCTACAATGGAATGTGCCGACTGGAGAGCAAAGATAAAACTGAATGTCAAAACAAGAATAACTGTTATTTCCATAAGTAATTATAAACAGTAAAATAGCACAGAATCAACTCCAAATGTTTTTTAATAGATCGAACAGATCTATGGTCACGATGTCAATGTGTGGTCACTATTGCATTGAGTAACTACAGAGCAATAAATTTTGGGGAAACATGACAACCATTTTGAACTCTACGAGCATACAATTCAAATATTACTAAATAATAATGGGCACTGAATATAAATGATTTTTAAAGGGTATCATATACTCTAATTGTTGTGTGATTGTAACAAACATGGTAGAACGAATGGAACATTGCAGTAGCATATAAAGATGAAGAAGAACTAAGGCAACTTACAGCCTGAGTGAGAGCATTGGTCCTTGATGCTTATTTTCTCATGATTTATGCCACATGTATGCAAGATCTTCATAATTTGGTGAATTCCATCATTAACCCTTATGCATTCAATTTTAACAATCTTAAGGTGCAGACACACAAATGGTTGTTCTATTATGTCTTGGGCTCCTGTTGCTCCTATAAGGTTCTGCTATGATAACAAACATTTAGTAAGATAAAACAATACAGCAAGATCTATGTGTATTGTATATGTACAGCAGGGTTGACCTTAGTGTCACCAAGCTGAAGAGTGAGCATTTCAAGAATTGGAGACTGTTGGAGAATGCAAACTAGGTCAATAGTTGCAAACCACCCATTGAGTAATAGTGTCTTTAATCTATCAAATATGGGGCACCATTTTAAGTCCCATCTGTAGATAAACTGGACAAATAGACGACCACATCAAAAGACATAAATAATTGAAGTCAGCAAGAAGTTTGGGCACGTGGATACTTCAATATCAAACATTACTAGGAAACCAAAAACCTACATCATGCCCTGGAAATATCATGTTTTAATACTTTACCCAGTCAAGCCACTATATCATTAAATCATTGGTTTGAGATCCACTGGTGAATATGGTAAAGAGAATAAGGATATTGCAGATCTAAGAATAGAGATATTACAATAGAAAATGTAGGCGGCAAATAACAAAAATGGCATTACATGCAGACGTACCATTTCCTGGTCAGCATTCATTATCAACTCCAAATTCACAGCATTGGATAAACCATGGAGAAGCACACCCTCGTCATCAGGATAAGCATGACAACTACAGTCTGAAACCTTGTAACCATTTTGGTTACATAAACAGAAATCATTGCAGTTATTGCCAAGCCCAACAAAAGTTGTTATTAGTAATGGCATGTATTCGAGGGAAGGGGTCAAGCCAATAAAATCATCAAGTTGGAGCGAGATAAGACCCGGGGCAGATATCCGAACGTGGAACTCAGAAGATAAGACACAAAAGTCGACAATGAGCAGACGCTCGAGTGATTTGGAAGATATCATGCGTGCGCCAATGATGCAATGCTGTATCTTTAGGACTTCTAGCACCGGGCAGCGCGAGAAATTCAGAGTGGGGCCTTGTAGGTAAACCTGGTAAAGGTCTATGGTCTTCAAATGCTGAGAGATGAGAGGCAGACTGAGTGTTGGTGGTTCCACCGCACCGTAACCATCACTGACTAGGAGATCCTTGGCTCGGCACCTGAGAGCGTACTCGATCAACATGATGGCGATTGTGTAGGTGCGCTTCTCACCATCAGCACAGACACTGATCTCAAACTTGTCGAGAGGCGAGTTCCCCCGGAGCTGGATGAAGAGCTTCACCAGCTGTTTGACACGCTCGGGCTCGGAGCTGGAGATACCGGACCCGTGAAAGGAGAAGGGCAGGTAAGTGGTGCGCCTCCAATGGTCACGCCAACGGGTGTTGAGCACGCAGGTCTGCAGGGCATCATCCATAGGCAGAAAGGACAGCACGTGCCGGAGGAGCTCGTCGGGCAGGTCGCCGAGGCGATCTCTGCCGCTCGTCGCTGCCTTCTTCTCGCACATGCACATTTCGTCGAACAGATGGTGGGTGCTGCGTGAGCGTGGAAAAACAATCAGAAGAAACTTGAGGAGAAGATGGAAATCGGACGCCGAATGTAACAAAAGCAAGTCTACTTGTCGATTGATCTACCCCGTTAGAGAAAATGAAGAAGAAAAAAGCGTCGCCTCACCTCCAGAGTCTCCTGCCGCCGCCGGCCCGCCCTCCCCCGGTGTTTGAGGTCCTGCTTATGCTTTGTTGTTGCGTGCGTGCGAAACGGAAGAGTCAAAACGGCGAGCCCATGTTTTAGGGGCTATAAACATGAGCATTTACCCTCCTTAATCCCCGCTCTCACCATCTCACGCCATTTTTTTTTGAAATTATCTCATGCCATTCTTTCTTAACCCGAGATGGTATCCTGGCCTGGACAACATGAGTACACATGACAACGCCCTTACTGACCCTCAAAAAAAAAAGACAACGCCCTTACTCTGGCCCATTTTTTTTTTACCTCAGACATGGATTTTATTAATAGTTTTTTTTTTTGCAGAAAAACTTCCAATCTATTCATCTTCAATCATGGCAGTACAACGAACACCAGAAATAAAAATTACATCTAGATCCGTAGACCACCTAGCGATGACTACAAGCACTGAAGCGAGCCGAAGGCGCGCCGCCGGAGTCGGGCACAACTTGTTCTCTTTTTTTGAATTTTCACCTGGGGGAGTTTTCTCCATCTGAAATGTATTCATTTTGCCTATAAGGCTTTGCAGCCTTTTTGCAAGATATGTTCAAGTGAACCAGAGGTACAGGGGGCACAGGGGGAAGAGATAAAGAAAAAGACACACACTAAATACACACTTAGCAGGTGAGAACAAAAGGGTCAACAAAACACAACAAAGAGCACCACCGGCATAATCGAACGGCATCGGCCAACCGAGACCAACCCATGGTACTGCACCGTCGACGCAATCGAAAGGCTCCACGCAACCGAGACTGCACAATGTCGCGACACCACCTGTGTCATGGGGCACATTCGAAGGGTCACGCGAGGCCGAGATGACGCCACGGCACCTGTGTGCCACCGGTGAAGTCGAGGGGCGTCGCCTAGCAGACCAAACCACAACACTGCACCGTCGACGCAATCGAAAGGCACCACGCATCCGAGACTGCACAACGTCGCGACATCACCTGTGCCGGGGGTACATTCAAAAGGGCACGCGAGGCCGATACGAAGCCACATCACATGTGTGCCACCGGCGTAGTCGCAGGGCACCACCTAGCAGAGACACACCAAGAAGCACTCGAGCACGAACACCGCCAAAGAAGAGCACAAAACCATCGTCGATCCCGAGCCGGCCGCACCACCACCAACACAGCCACACTCCACCGCCACCCCCGCGAGTCATCGGTTACCACTAATAGACATGATCTCCAAGACGACGCCTCCAAGGAGGTAGCGACGCCCCTGACGTCGTCGTCGCCCGATCTACCAAAACTAGATCTTGGGCTTACGCCTGGAGAAACCGGACTCGAGGGATTTTGAGTGAACTGAACTCCTCAACAACGCCCCAAGGAGGAGAACGACGCCAAAATGGCGCCGCCGTTACTCGCATCAACAGAAGTTTTTGCAAGGTTTTCACCTGGAGCCAGACACTCGGCCATCACCTCAAAATCCAAGACCTGGCACACCTCCGACCGCAGCAGCAGGCCCCGAGAGGGGAGAGGAGCACCCCCACTGCACCATGAGAAGACAACGCAAAGCACCGTCGCCATGGATCCTGGGACTCCCTCCACCTCCCCTCCCCGCACAAGTTGGACCGGCCCGAAAGCCGGCAGCTAGTGCCACCAGCGCACAAGCATGGAAAGGCGGAAGAGGGTGCAGGAGAAGACGCTGCCACCCGCGCAGATCTGGGGCGACAGGGCACCAGGAGCTGATCGGCCGCATACTGCGCGCCAACCCAGCCAAACCGCCGCGCCCAAGCCCCCACACCAGCGCCACCCGCCACGGGACGCCGCTGCCGAGTCAGCGAGCAATCCGCGCTCTCGCGCCCGAGGCACCGCGCCCCCAAGCCTCCGCCCAGCGCCACCCACTCGCAGCTCCGCGCCCGCACGCGAAGCTCCATGCCACCGCAGAGGAAGCTGGAAGCCGTCGGATCCAGGCACCAGCCCTCAGATCGGCGCGCCGTCCAGCAAGAGAGACCCCCGCCCATGCCCGAGAGCCGCCCGCTGACGCGAAAGGGCCCCCACCGCTGCCGTCAGTCGCGCGGCTTTCGGGAGGGCTGATGTTGTGGAGTATCTGGTAGTCGGGCACAACTTGTTATAGTAGACATTCGGAAAGTCGTCGTGCTAAGGCCTCATAGGACCAGCGCACCAGAATAGCAATCGCCGCTGATAAAGAATAACGTAGGTAGTTTTGTTTAACTTGTGGGTTTTATTATTTGGCTTTTGCTAAACATGAGGCGCTTCAAAAATTTACACGCGTCAGTCGATTTTAGCTTTGCCCCGAGCGCAAGGCGGGCAGGCCGCAGGCTCCACGGCGAGTGTGAGTTGTGAACGAAAAGGAGCAGGCCATACCGCGGCTCGCCGATACATCAAGGACAGGAGTGAGTCCCAAGGTTGACTGTCTGGGTCGGAGGTGCGGGGATCGTACGGCGACATTGGAGAATGGGGTAGTTTAGAGGGGTGGTCGGGGTAGCGGCAACACGATGGTGTTCTGGGTTGAAAAAAAGATACTCTCTCCGTCCCATAACGTAAGACATTTAACGTAGTGCTAAAAAACGCCTTACATTATGGGACGGAGAGACTATGTAACATCATCCATAACACGATGTATTGTTCTTGGTTTACAAAGTATGAACAAACAAGATGTGTAATTATATCTCTACTATTATTAAACAAGCAAACATGTTTACGTGCACACATAACAACAAGAACAAACTACAACATTACGATCTGAATCAGTTAGGTTAATCTAACCATTTAAATTACACTAACCCTCCACCAAAAATGCGTTTAGCAAATTTCTCGGGCGGACGAAAACTATGCCGGCGCATGCTACAAATCATTCGGCTGATGCCAGGAAATTTTAAGCCGCATCGTGGACCGTTAGATCAGCCCGACCGTGTCCGTCCGATCCCTTTCCTCTCAGCGGTGAAATGGTCAACGCACGCAGTCTCCTCCTCCCATCGCACAAACAGGCCCCTCTCTCTGCTTCGATCTCTCAGCATCGGGAGTCGCCAGCGAGTGCTGCCATGTAGCATCTAGAGTCGTCGGCGAGTGTTACAACGGAGCACGAGTATAGCCGCCGGCAAGCGCTGCGGTGCAGCACTGGCCGCGAACGCCGCCAGCCGCCCCTTGCGCGTTGCAACAACACAGTGAGCGTTGCCGCCTCTGATCTCCTCCTTGGTGATTCGTTGTAGCACCGGCGACGAGCGCTGCACCGGAGCACGGGACTCGCAGTGTGAAAGCTCCATTGAAGCACCAAGCCGGCAAGCGCTACACTGCCGCACGGGGAGCCGCCCCACGCGAGTGCTGCATCGGAGCACGGGGTTGCTGCCGGTGAGCGCTCCATTGCAGCTTCACCGCCGGCGACTTGCAGCACCAGCAGCGCCAATGAGGCTGCATCTCAGCGTCAACGCGTCAACGAGGTTGCACCGCAACACCTATGCCCTGCTAGAGTGCTACATCGCAATATTGACCGGCTCTGGCGAGTGTTGCCTCGCAGCGCCCGCGACTCTCGGCGGTGCTTCCAGATGCTCCACGGCAGCAGCTGCGAACGGCGACCCCCACCCCTCGCAGCTAGCCCCATGTTGCAATATGCCCCTTGCAAAAGCATGCTTCTCCCTAGACGTTGCAACGGCGTGCGTCATCCCCGGTCGCTGTAGCGAGCGGCGGCACCACGGCAAAAAAATTTGCTTGTAGCAGCTAGTGGCGACTGTGTTGGATTGCAGCGGGCTTGCAGTCCCTGACGTGGGTTGGAGGGCGGGGGAGGAGGCCTTCGTTGGTGTGGTGCCGCTTCGTCCCGGTTCAAGAGGAAAGGCGAGAGGAAGAAGATGAGCCACGGCTGGATCATGGGAAGAGGATAAGGCCGAGGGGATAAAGCTCGGTGGGGATAAAGTGGACGGGACTCGCAGAGAACACATGTCAACCAGAGGAGGACAGTGGTATCCTCAACCCATCAGGGTTCAAATCCTGGTGCTCGCATTATTCCTGGATTTATTTCAGGATTTCCGGCGATGCGCTTTCAGTGGGAGGAGACGTTCCCGTCAACGACGAGGCGCCTACGATGACTTCGTAAATCTCAAGACGATATGCCGGCTTAGTCTCTCGGAGGTGCTCAAAGGGGTAGGGTGTGCGTGTGTGCGTTCATAGGGATGAGTGTATGCGCGTGTATATGAGCGCCTGTGTCTGTACTGATGTAAAAAAAACAGAGGAGGCGGTTTGACGGGCGAGAAAATCATCCGGTTTAGAATAAGTAAACGTTTTCCAAACTCCGCCTCATGCCCGCACACAAGTAGGAGAGACCTACAATCATGCAGCCCCAACTTCTCCCGGTATCAAGCAGCCACCGCCGCCGCCGTAGTTTCATGGCCCCAAGATCGAGGAAGACCGGGAAGAGGAGGCAGGGGGGCATGGGAATTGGAAGCCGGTCTCATTATACGCAGCGAGGGACGACGGCCTCAAGGCGGCGCTACTGTCGGAGAAGAAGGCGCGGAGCGGACGCCCGCGAAACGGCTGTTGGACTTGGTCGCCGAGCTGGAGCTGCTGTGGCGCGCGGGATGGGGGGCGTGCGCAGGGTGTGGTCCGAGGATCTTGCTGCCGTCTGGGTCGTCAAGCCGCTCCGAAATGGAAAGAGCAAGGGAGACCCTTGAGGTACGTACTTCTGGTTCATAGATGGTGAGGGAAAATTCCAGATAGATAGAGCAAGGGAGATCCTTGAGGTTTTGATGGGCTGTTTGCGCTTTAACCAGGACCTCGCCACCTTCCAGATCCATCCAGAGTGCTTAATTACTTGCGATTTGATGCAAGAGATGCTTCATAATCTGTTTTGAGTTTTGTCATCCTTCTAATTGTGTATATGTGTGGCAGAGAATTATGAAATTTTGATGTAAATGATCATTAATCATAACTGACAATGCTGGATGCCAATTGCAGTTAATTGTTGACAGCTTGATGCTGACTGCTAATCTAGCAAATTCTTCGGATGTTTGGTACAATTGAGGTTTTAAGGGCTGGCCTCTTTGATTTGTACGGCTTCTGTTCTTAGTCCATTGAGCTTGTTTGATAAAATTTGTTTTTGTAGGACATGGTAACTTCACTTTTCAGAATTGAAGCTTCACTCAGGTGAAGTGGTTCCTTTGCGCATTGATATTTGTGGGGTAATATATGTACATAATGAAAATTGAATTAAGATTACAATCGGAGTAGAAGCCATGATCTATGGACCATCACTAGTAGAAAACGGACCTAATATGAGACACATTAGTGCCGGTTTGGTTTCGAGCCGGCACTAATGTGTCCATTAGTGCGGGTTCCAACGGCTAGCCGGCCGTCCTCGTTAGTACCGGTTCGTGGCGAACCTTTAGTACTGGTTCGTGCCACGAACCGGTACTAAAGATGGTGGTGGCAGGGTGTTGTCAGTCTGGGGCCCGTCCAGCACCTTTAGTACCGGTTCGTGGCACGAACCTGTACTAAAGGTCGACGTACATAAACTCTTCGTCCACCCGAGCCACTCTGTTCTTCCCCTTTCCCCTCACTTCTCCTCTGTTTTTCCCCTTTCCCCTCGAGCTCCTCACAAATTTTGCCCAAAATTTGTCAAGATTTGAAGGCCCCCATCCATTCAAATGATCACAAAGGTTAGCAACTTTGTCCTTTCAACTCTCATTGCTAGATTAGCTCTTGCAATGCTTTGTATAGTGATTAATTTGGGAGGAATTATATTTGCTAGTATTTGATTTATATGCAATTTGAGGTCAAAAATAACACTTAGTTTGCATATGTAGGTGTGGTTTACTTAGTGCCTTCTAAATCTCCGTCGTAACCACCGTCGATCGCCCAAGACTGTCCTGTCATGGCACCACCTTGTGGTGAGGCTCTTGTTCATGAATGTTTTACATTACCAAATTGATGTTTGTGTGATTTGGATATATAGTTACTCGTATAATTATCTTACCCGTACGTTGTTTGTTATACATAGTGCCATGGTTTTGATATCCGCCCCGTCGGCCCTCGTCCTTGTTATGATTCGGATGTGGTATATTCTCTTTTAAAACTAGTTGTTGCATTTCGTGTTTATGAAAAATTATGCCCATCAAGTTGACATAGATATTTTTATCTAGGAGGTATGTGAACCGGAAATTCCAACCGACCCTATTGTCGAGACGTTAAATTTAGTTGAAAGAGAAAACGAGTATTTGAAAGAAAAATTGAAAAGAATTGAGGGGAAGAAGATGGAATTGGAGTTGCATGTTGCCGATGTCGTCGATGATCACAAGATCAAGATGGAGAAAATGAGGTTGAAGATTAAAAAGATTAGAAAATATGCCATTGATAGTGTGGCTTGGTATCATTATGTTGTTGGATCAATTGTTATCTTAGTTGCGATCTTCATCGCATTTGTTGTTGCATTTAAATTCTTTAGCTAGAGAGTTATTTGTATGTTGCATTTATTTAAGTGCTGTATATAAACTTTATGTATGAACTTGTATTAATTTGGTCTATTTGGTGTTGTGTAATGAAGATGAGCCGACAATGGATGTATGATGACCGATGCTCTCTCGAGTTCATTAATGGCGTGCATACTTTTCTGCGGGCCGCTGAGGCAAACAAGCGGGTGGATGGTTTTATGCCTTGTCCATGTGCTGGCTGTAAGAATGGTCACAGTTACTCTATAGAAAAAACCATTCATATCCACCTATTTAAGTTCGGTTTCATGCCCCACTATAATATTTGGACCAAGCACGGAGAAATAGGGGTTATGATGGAAGACAATGAAGAAGAAGAGGACGACGACGGCTATCCTGGCCATGGGTTCCCTGAATACGATGATACAACAATGGGGGAAGAAGCTGAGCCGGCAATGTGGGAAGAAGCTGAAGAAGAGGCATCAGATGAGCCAGCTGATGATCTAGGTCGGGCCATTGCCGATGCAAAGAGAAACTGCGCAAGTGATCTGGAGAGGACGAAGTTGCAGCGCATGTTAGAGGATCACAAGAAATTGTTGTACCCGAATTGCGAAGCTGACAAAAAAAGTTGGGCACCACACTTGAATTGCTGCAATGGAAGGCAGAGAATGGTGTATCTGACAAGGGATTTGGAAAGTTGTTGGTAATGATAAAGAATATGCTTCCAAAGGACAACGAATTGCCCGAGAGTACGTATGAAGCAAAGAAGGTTGTCTGCCCTCTAGGGTTAGAGGTGCAAAAGATATATGCATGCCCTAATGACTGCATCCTCTACCGTGGTGAGTACGAGGATTTGAACGTTTGCCCGGTATGCGGTGCATTGCGTTATAAGATCAGTCGCGATGACCCTGGTGATGTCGAGGGCGAGCGCCGAGGAAGAAGATTCCTGCCAAGGTGATGTGGTATGCTCCTATAATACCACGGTTGAAATGTTTGTTCCAAAACAAAGAGCATGCGAAGGCGATGCGGTGGCACGCAGAAGACCGTAAGAAAGACGGAAAGTTGAGAGTACCCGCTGACGGTTCGCAGTGGAGAAAAATCGAGAGAAAGTACTGGGAGGAGTTTGCAGGTGACCCAAGGAATGTATGGTTTGGTCTAAGCGCAGATGGCATTAATCCTTTTGGGGAGCAGAGCAGCAACCATAGCACGTGGTTTGTGACTCTATGTTTGTATAACCTTCCTCCTTGGTTGTGCATGAAGCGGAAGTTCATTATGATGCAAGTGCTCATCCAAGGCCCTAAGCAACCCGGCAACGACATTGATGTGTACCTAAGGCCATTAGTTGAAGAACTATTACAGCTGTGGAATGGAACAGGTGCAGGAAGAATTTGACCTAAAGGCATTGCTGTTCGTGACCATCAATGATTGGCCTGCTCTCAGTAACCTTTCAGGACAGACAAACAAGGGATACCACAGATGCACACACTGTTTGGATGAAACCGACAGTATATATTTGGATAGTTGTAGGAAGAATGTGTACCTGGGACATCGTCGATTTCTTCCGACAAGGCATCCCGTAAGAAAGAAAGGCAAGCATTTCAAAGGTGAGGCGGATCACCGGACGAAGCCTCGCCATGGTACTGGTGCTGATGTACATGATATGGTAAAGGATTTGGAGGTAATCTTTGGAAAGGGTCCTGGCGGAAAACCTGTTCCGAAGGACGTTGACGGACGCGCACCCATGTGGAAGAAGAAATCTATATTTTGGGACCTGCCATATTGGAAAGACCTAGAGGTCCGCTCCGCAGTCGACGTGATGCACGTGACGAAGAATCTTTGCATGACCCTGCTTGGCTTTTTGGGCGTGTATGGGAAGACAAAAGATACACCAGAGGCACGGGAGGACCAGCAACGTATGCACGGAAAAGACGGCATACATCAGGGTCAGACCAGCTATGCTCTTACCAAAGAAGAGAAGGAAATCTTCTTCGAATGCCTGCTCAGCATGAAGGTACCGTCTGGCTTCTCGTCGAATATAAAGGGAATAATAAATATGGCAGAGAAAAAGTTCCAGAACCTAAAGTCTCATGACTGCCACGTGATTATGACGCAACTCCTTCCGGTTGCACTGAGGGGGCTTCTACCGGAAAACGTTCGATTAGCCATTGTGAAGCTATGTGTATTCCTCAATGCAATCTCTTAGAAGGTAATCGATACAGAAATCATACCAAGGTTACAGAATGATTTGGTGCAATGTCTTGTCAGTTTCGAGTTGGTGTTCCCACCATCCTTCTTCAACATCATGACACACGTCCTATTTCACCTTTGCGAAGAGATTAACGTTTTGGGTCCTGTATTTCTACACAATATGTTCCCCTTTGAAAGGTTCATGGGAGTCTTGAAGAAATATGTTCATAACCGTGCTAGGCCAGAAGGAAGCATCTCGAAGGGCCATGAAAATGAGGAGGTCATTGAGTTTTGTCTTGACTTCATTCGACCTTAAGCCGATTGGTGTTCTGAATCGCGGCATAAGGGCGATCGGAAGGAAAAGGCACGCTAGGAGGGCATCAAATAATATGTATGGACGGGCATTCTCTCACCAAGCACACTACACAGTTCTCTGAATTCCGCCTTGGTGGCTCCGTATATGGAGGAACACAAGAATTTTCTACAGTCAAACACCGAGAAGTCGGCGATTGGATTACACGCAAACAAATGAGGACTTTCGTCGGTTGGTTGCGAAACGTTCCTGAATGATGGCGATATTCAAAATGACCTGTACTCATTGTCCCGATTACCATCTTGAATATAATGACTTTCAAAGGGTACCAAATAAATGGGAATACATTTTACGATCGCCCAGATAAGAAGAGCACCAACCAAAACAGTGGTGTCGCTTTGATGCAACAACCAACACGGAAAGGAAACATATTATGGTTACATAGAGGACATATGGGAACTTAACTATGGATCAGGTGATTTGAAGGTCCCTTTGTTTCGGTGCAAATGGGTCAATATGACACAAGGCGGGGTAACGGAAGACCCGCAGTACGGAATGACAACAGTGGATCTCAACAATCTTGCGTATGCAGACGAACCATTCATCCTAGCCAATAATGTGGCGCAGGTTTTTTATGAGAAAGACATGTCTTCCAGGCTGAGAAAAAGAAAAGATAAGGAAGCGAATGGATCATACGACGAGCCAAAGTGCCACATTGTTCTTTCAGGAAAAAGAAACATCGTGGGAGTGGATGACAAGACAGACATGTCAGAAGATTATGAAAAGTTTGATGAAATTGCTCCATTCACAATGAATATTGACACGAGAATCCTGTTAAAAGATGAAGATTTTTCATGGTTACGGCGCAAAGGGACACACGCGAAGAAAAAGTTTCACACCGAAAGATCTAGGATGTGATCGGCTTCACTACCATCACTTTCTTCTGTGTTTCACACCCAGGAGGGAATGTCTGTAATAGTTAGGCTAGTTATGTGTTTTGGCATTTGAAACGGAAGAAATTTTATGTGCAAACAAATTCTTTTCATGCATTTACTGATTTTTCTAGCTAAATAACCCTGAAATTGAAAAGCATTTCAAATGAACTCAGAAAAGGTTGAAAGTTGGCATGGTATCATAATTTCATACAAATAGCATGTGCAAGAAAGTAGAGAGGGTTACGGCAAAAACTGGATGCACTTCGTGTACAAAATGGACAATCTCTTTCGAAGTATCAGGGTTTCCGACGAAAACTGAACTGTTACAAAGGCATTTCATTTTTTAAATAACCTAAGCATTACCAAATTGAATATAATGATAAAACACACTAATATTAAACATAAGAAAAAAGAATCACTGAAAAACTTTTTTCAAAGTTAAGTTATTCACAAACTAGTGATTCACACAAATTTCAAATAATTCAAAATTTAAACTATTCAAATTTGAAAACTACCGGCACTAACAGAAAGTTTGTAATTTTTTGTACCTAAAGCAAAAATATTCACAAAGAAACTCTAAATACAGCAAAAACAACAACTCAAAATTAAATAAAACAAAAATAAATAAAGCGAAAAAAAATTAAGAAAAAAAGCCCGCCATCTTTGGTAAAGCGCCTGCATCGACTAGCAACACAACCTTTTGTTGGGCCAGGATGCAGGCCATAAGGCCCATGAGGCCCAGTGGAAGAAGAGGAGGAGGTAGGCCCAGTGGGCTGGTTAGGAGAGGAGCTCGAGAGAGCTACCGACTGGGCTTATAAACCAGTCACGGTAGCCCTCGACTAGCGAGATGGGATTAAACTTGTGCCTTGCTGGAGCAGCGCACCCCTTTAGTACCGGTCGTGGCTCCAACCGATACTAAAGACCCCCCTTTAGTACCGGTTGGTGCCACGACCCGTATTAAAGTGCGCTCTCGCTGCTTGGCTGGCAAACAGACCTTTAGTACCGGTTGGTGGCTCCAACCGGTACTAAAGGTCCATCTATATACAACACTTGAAAAAATTCAGTTTCCGTTCTTCCCCTGTTTTCTACCTCCGTCGCTGCCTCCTTCGATCGTCGCTGCCCCGCCCTCGTCGCCGACCCGGCCGTCCCGCCCTCGCGCCGCCCCGTCGACATCGCCGCCCCGTCTCGTCCACATCCCCGTCGTCCCGTCGCCGCGCCCGCCCACCCGTCATCGCCACCCGTCCCGTCGCCCGCCCGCCCGCCCCATCGCCGCCGCCACGCCCGTCGCCGCCCGTCGTCGCCTCGATGAGCTCGCCCGCCGCCATGTCCACTCACACACACACACACACACACACACACACACACACACACACACACACACACACACACACACACACATTAGTTTGTTTGTTATAAATTTTTCTGTTTTTAGTTATAAAAATGTTAGAAATTATTCTATTTTTAGTTATATAAATATTAGAAATGTTAGTTTTATAGAAATGTTATAAATGTTTTCTGTTTTTTAGTTATAGAAATATTTATAGAAATGTTAGCAATTTTTCTGTTTTTTAGTTATATAAATATTAGAATTGTTATGGAAATGTTAGTTATATAATCAGGAAATTTTAGAATTAGTTTTAGTTAGATGAATTAGATTAATGTCAAATTGTTAGAATTTGCATATATATAGAATTTTAGTTATCACAATCCAATCATTTAAAAAATGTTACTTTTTGCGGGCATATAGTATTTGTTCTCGACGATATGCCCGGCCCGCATCCTCGCCGTCGACCCGTTCGCGACGACGTCCTGCTTGAGGGGACCCATGTCCGGGACTGGTCTCCGCCGGGCTGGCATTGGGAGGTGCTACCTGGAGGGGGGCGCCGCTTGATGAGGAACCCGACCTCGGGTCCCGTCGTCGACCCTGATGTTCTTTGGTGGCGTTTGCGTGGGCCACATTCAGTGCAGAGGCAGCCGGCCCCACCGAAGGTGGTGTATCGTCGTATCAGGGAGGAAGATGAGCACGTCCATCGCTACATGGCTGCTATGGACGACGTCAGGTTCTCCACTACTTGGCGGGTTCTTTGGGCAGATGACCGGAGATATGATCCTGTGATGGTTCCTTCTCTTTGGGTGTGCACCGCCGCGCCCGAGAACCGCGAGTGGCGCCCTAGATTCTTCAGTAGTACTCGATCTTTATTAGGTACCTAGCCAGTGATGTATTCGATATATAATATTCGAGATGATGTATTCGAGATTATATATATTAAGACGATCGATGATGTATTCGAGATTATATATTCGAGACGATGTATTCGAGATTCAGTTTTTCCTTATTGATTAATTGCATCCATGCATTGTAATTTGAATACTAAATTGTTTTATATTTCTTCTGTATTAGTAAAGTAAAAGCTATGGCGGACAATACCGCAGAGAGAGAGAAGAGGAATTGTTCGACATCATCGCAGCCCTCACGAGCTAGATGATCTGAATGAAGCGGATGACGGCTCCCAATATCTGAACAATACCGGAGAGGGTGATGAAAAGATATTCGATCTCGACGACCGGGCTGATGAAGTCATGAACTATGATTATGATTATGACACAGACAATGTTTGTGATGACACAGACAATGCTGATCTTCAAATAACAAAGACTACCGGTGAGGTATATTTATATAATTAAGCATGCATCATGGTGATCATCACATGTTTTTTTATTGAAGATATATTAACAAATCGATCTTTCTTCTTTCAGCCCTCCGGATCGAGCAAATCTGCTTCTACAGACAGCAAGACAAAGCGAGGCCCGGGTAGATTGTTGAAGGATGGTGTAAAGTACCACATCGAATCCACCAAACTTAGTGGCGAACCCCTCACGCCTAAGACCGTTGCGGACAAGTGGACTCGTCAGTGCGGAGTTCTTGTGAAGGACAAACTCCAAATCTCCATTCAAGAATGGAAAGAGCCAAAGACTAAACATCCAGGTGTTACTTGGGTCGACGACAGAGCCAAAAAAGACCTTGTGAAATCTCTGATGGAACATTTCACCCTACCAGATCATTTCACTGAAGCAGATGTGGAGAAAGTCAAGGCCGCTACTCTTAAGAAGATGGCAATTGCATTCAACACCCACAAGAAAACTGTATGGGCCAACTACCTCGCTAATGAAAGGAAGACTCCATATTTCACGGAACACCGGGAGAAGCAAAGAGAGCATTGGGGCGATTTCGTGACCTTCAAGGATTCGAAATATCTAAGGAACGGTCGATGAAAAACAAGGCAAATGCCGCAAGAAAGACGCAGCTTTCATAGGCTGGGTCCAGGTGGCTACGCGGTGGGATTGCCTAAGTGGGATAAGTCTGAGCAAGAGATGGAGGATGCAGGGTCACTCCGGTTACCAACCTTGGCCCCAGTGTAGAACTTGGTTCTATGCGCATGGGGGAGCGTTGGACCCGAAGACAGGCGAAGTTTCGCGGAAGGCAAGTCTAAAAGGAGCCGAACAAAAGATAATTGACACAATAGATGAAGCTCGAAGGGGGGTGTTCACGCCCAACAGAGAGAACGACGAGCTTACGCGCGCCATGGGAAATCCTGAACACCCGGGAAGAACACGAGGCATGGGCGTTATTCCCTGGTATGAGGGCTTTTCAAAATGGAACGAGGACTACAGGAGCCGTGCAAGAAGGAAGATGGAGGAGGAGAAGAAAAGGAAAATGGAGGAGGAGCAGAGGAAGCAGGACGCAGAACGCCTTCAAGGCCTAGAAGCAAGGCATGCGGACCTGGCACTCAAATTCCAGCAGCAGCAACAGCAGATCGACTCACTTAGCCAGGAAAGGGGGTCTCAGCAGCGGCAGCAGCAAGCGGATGATCGTCCAGCATTGGATAGCACCATCCCATCCATGCCGAGAAGCAGTGTTGGTTCTGCCACGGGCGACACACTGCTGGATACATACCCTATGGATGAGATCATAGAGAACACTAACTGCGAGCTACACTCCAAAATGAAGAACATATCCATGAAGATGGCGGACGGCGTTGCTTTTCCAGTTACCCCCAAAGCAACCTACCATTGCATCCCGATTCCAGAGGGCTATGCTCGTGTCATGGTTGATGAAGTGCCATATTCAGGGCTAACGCTTGACATTCCTGGAGGTGAAGACGAGCGCACACTGGGAGAGGCCATACATCGTATCATCCTATGGAGAAAGGATTGCATCATCTTTCAAAGTCCACCGACACCGCGTCGTCTGCCGACTCCTCCTCGAAGTCCGCCACCGAGTCAGCAGACTCCTGCTCCTCCAAGTCCACGAACGCGTGAGACGACTCCTCCTCGAAGTCCGCCACCTCCTCCAAGTCCCCGAACGCGTGAGCTGACTCCTCCGGTTTCAAGCCCGGCACAGCGTCATGCCACTTCTCCGGTTTCAAGTCCGGCACCGTGTCAGGCCACACCTCCTGCTTCAAGTCCGGCACATCGTCAGGCCACTTCTCCTGGTCCAACTCCACGTCAGCCGTCTCCGCTGGCTCAGCAATCGCAGAAGAGACATCCCGCAACTTTGGTGCGTAGCGGTACGAGTCGAGGTAGTTCAGGAAGTACAGGCGAAGGCAGGCGATATAAATATGGTCCAAGCCTCGCTCTTCTTCCTCAGAAGCCTTACGACATGACTGAGGAGCAAAACGCAGCCATAGTGCAAGCCCAAGTGGACGCCCATTTTGGACCGAAACCGGCACCGCCGCTAAAGGAGAAAGTGCCTGAGAAAGTAATTGACCACTTCATTCGTATGGCTAGAGAACCAGCTCCCAAACCTGTTGACTCGGACTATGAGCGCCAAATCAGGAAGGCACATCGAGCACGACTACAGAAGGAAGCGAGCTCAAGCTCGAGCCAACAAGCAGCTGGCAAAAAATGCGGGAAAACCGTTCCCCAGTTGGGAGAACAGGCGGCGCAAGCGATCCCCCCGCTTGTTGTGCCAACAACACATGAGAGGAGTAGTACACGCGCCAAATATTATTGTGGGCAAACCGTTAGCGTTCCCCAGCATGGCGATGTGGCAATAACAGATTATCATATAATGCAGACTCAAATGCTCAATATCTCTATTGGACAACTCCTCAAAATCGAGCCCATGCCTACGCTTAAAGAATCGGAAATAGCATGGCAATATGTCCGGGGCAAACCTTTGGTCCATCCAGACAAGGTCAAGGACCTCCCAACGAGAATGTATCAATTGCATCAATGGTACATGAACATTACCAAGATTTCCAATCGAGAGTCCCTCATGGTGAATGTCAAGCATGAGCATTATTACCATGAGAAAGCTCTGGCCATTGAGTATCCAGAACTATTTTAGTTATTTAATCAAGACGCACTTGACAAGTCTATCGTTAGTTGCTATTGTCTGTAAGTGATTTTTTTTGTAATTAAATCTCAAGCTAGTTATGTAGTGATAATTTTGATCAATCATTACATGTAATTATCCTCACTATATTCTTTTTCTGTGGTATTATATGCAGGATGAAGATGTATGAAATGAAAAAAGCTGGACGCTATGGCGTTGGGTTCATTGACCCAAATACCATTAATCAGGAAATGTGGGAGATTGAACATTGTCAAGCTGCTGTAGAGGAAAGCATGCTAGAGTTCTTGAAGCGCCTCAATACCAATAAAGATATACTACTTCCTTACAACTTCCCGCGAGTCACACTGTCTTGTACTACAAATTCTGTTTTGCTTACTAGCTAGCTAGATGTTAATAATTAAGTGTATACAGTTTACGGTAGTTGATTAATTTTATGCACATGCCCGCTTAATTAAGACATGCAAACGTGTGCGTATGCCGTTGGCACTGGGTCTTGTTAGACATTAAAGTTGAGGAAGGAAAAGTTGAATTACTGGACTCGCTAACTAAAGAAGATAAAGACTACACCATCGTGAAGGGGATAGTCAACAGGTAATTTCAATCATTATTAACTATTAGTTCCTGATATGAACTATTTAAAAACCCCTTTATTAATTTTCTTTGCCGGCGGGCAGGGCATGGGCAAAGTTCATCAAGGTGACTCCAGGCACGTGGCCAAAAAAGTTGTTTTGGCATCGACCCAAGGTAAGTAATTAAGTAGTACTAGCTAGCTACCATCTCTTTAATTCTTGTTTCAATATCATTAATTAATTATCATGCTTGATTAATCATTATCTGATTCAATTTCATTCTCGTAAAGGCCCTGAGGCAGGCGTCGGGGAATAATCTGTGTGCATTCTATGTTTGCGAGAACATTCGCATGATGACGTGCGAAAGGAGCAGATCTGATAGACAGGACTGGGTACGTTTTTGTCAGAACACTATTCACACCATTATCGATATCTAGTCACACAACTAACACACATGCATATTGATCTCCTTCTTAATAGTTCAGGTCGGTGCGGGATAAGCTCCTACCATCGGACCGCATACAAGCACTTCAAGAGGAAATAGCCGGATTTTTGCTCGACCAGGTCATAGATCCCAAAGGAGAATACTATTATCGTGCTCCGAAGGCACCAAGGTAACATGTAGGAGAAATTGTATATGTATATACATGTGTATGTGTGAATAGTTAATGGTGTTGGCTGTGAGACATTCGATGATATATTATATATTATATATATATATATATATATATATATATATATATATATATATATATATATATATATATATGCGGTTCTACGTACGAGAAAATCTATTTATATATATGCATAACGTGTACAATTTGTAGTATCGTGAAATACCAGCAAACAAAAAAGAATTAAATGGAAAATAAAGCCAAATTGAAAACACAAAATTAAAGCAAAAATTAAAAAAAACACCCAAACATTTAGTACCGGTTGGTGTTACCAACCGGTACTAATGTTCAACACGCACCCGGGCCTGGCTCGTGCCATGTGTTTGCACTTTAGCGCCGGTTCTTGACGAACCGGTACTAAAGGGGGGACCTTTAGTCCCCACTCTTTAGTGCCGGTTCGCCAACCGGCACTAAAGGCCGTCACGAACCGGCACTAAAGCCCGGTTCTGCACTAGTGCATATATATTGTAGTCTGCTTCATTTGACTTTCTATTGGGAAAAATTGCAAAACCGGACCATGTTTCAACATTGTCTGGAAGAAAGGTTTGTCCATGAAATTTACTTTTTTTTTCTTTCCTTTTTAATGCTCATTACATATTTATATGCCCGCTATGGTTAAAGTTTGCTAATATTATTCAGTCTGTTCGTTGCACCTGTTTTACAATCTAGATTGTACGAACAAGTATATACAGAGATGGGAAAAGGCAACCATGTCACATTAATGTGGGGAGGTAATATTAGGTAGAGATTCTTGCATCTGCACGTTAACTTTAGGTGTAATGCTGCGGCATATTTAATTGCAGCTAGCATCTCATGGATCAACGATATAGCATTTGTTCCTCAACTTTAATATCAATGAAAATGTAATGATCATGCATCAACAGGAGAAGTCCTCACTTTATTTGAACATTCAGGTGTCTTTCTCTTGCATGGTGGTATTGATCGTTATTTGCATTGCTAAAGCTTGGTTCTCTTATATCCGATACAGTGAGTCAACTATACAAATGATTCTTTGAATATTCAGTACATGCTTCTCTGAATGTTGGTAAAGCTTGGTGGTATTACTTCTCTAATTAACTTATATCCAACGGACAGGGAAACATCATCACATACATTTATGAACAGAGTAAAAGTAATTACTAAGCATTTGTACCAACTGATGCACATTGTGATTCTAGTTTCCGGAAAGAAAGGAACTATATGCTATTTGCATAAACACTTGTTTGACTTGAAGGTTATTTTCAATAAGAATACCACTGACCAAGTTGGAGCCTCTGTCATAAGATTAACATGCGGCACTTCGCTGCTATATATTCATATAAAAGAGGATTGGCATTACATTAGGCCAACTCCATCGCGCGACCCCAAACGGACGTCCGTTTTGTCCGGATTCTGTCCGTTTGGGTAGGGAAATGGGTCGTGTCCGGATGTGTCCTGGGATGCGGTGGCCGTGCGCCCAGCGCGCGGACGCGTCCCCGCCACATCCTGTCAGCGTGCATTTTTCTTTGCAAGTCCTTAATTTTTTTATCATTCATTTTTGGTACATGACAATACATCATCAAATTTTGACTAGTAAAGCAAGGCCAAAGAAAACAAGAACCACAAAAATACATTTTAGAAGATACCCAACTTCCATAACTGCTCCCTTGAGTTGGGTTAGGGCCTTCTCGATGAACTCATTGTTGATCTGTGGAGGAGGCTCGATGTTGCACCCTCCTTTCTTCTTCAAGCCAGAAGTCGATGTTGCGTCCTCACACCTAGTCTCGTGTCTAGCCTCTAATCTAGCAACAAGTGCACTTGTCTCATCTACAGCCTCTATGCTAGCTAAAAGTGCACAAACATGTACTAAATTTCGCTCTATCAATATATCGATGTACTCTTCTTCCCAATACCAAAACTTGCATCCATTCTACACAATAAAATTTGAAGTTAGCACAAGTAGTCTAATCCGAGAGCACAAACCGAAGCTAAAAAGATCACATACCCCATCGTTTAAGCACTTGATGAACACCCATCCGGGATGTTCCGGCGTTGTAGACACATGGCGCATGACCATCCTTGGACAGTGGTCGCACTTAATGAGTGGCAACGGTGCACCGACGAGCTGTTGGGCAAGCACCGAGCCCAGCCCGCCGCCATTCGTGTATCTGCCGGCGGACCACCGATGGTGCAGATCCGAGCGGCTAAAGGAGGAGCCACTGCCTACATGTGGCCTTGCGGCCCTGCCAGGGCCTTCCGGCGAGGTGCCCGACAAGTCCATGGTGCGGCCCGGCCTCCCACAGTCGGGCGAGCTCAAGACCGACCGGATCTGCCCCAAATCCGGCCGGCGGGTGCGCAAACCAGGTGGTTGTGGTTGGGTAGCTCGGCGGCGCCGAGGAGAAGGGGCTGGGCGAGCGCGCGTCCGAGCTGCACGGCTGCAATGGCAGCGGCGGCGGCGAGGGAAAGAGTGGGGAGGAGTGGAGAAGAGTGGAGTGGAGTCCGGCCGGAGGGAGGGAGGGGGCCGGATAGAAAAAGGCCCGCCCTGTACCACCGACGGGCAGGCCAGGGGAGGACACGCGCGGACGGCCGGCGCGTCCGTGTGGTGTCAGTTTCACGCCAAAAGCGCCGCAAACTTGGGCTGGGGATGGGTCGAAAGCGGACACAAAACGGACAAAAGTCCGCTTGCTCCCGCGCGCTAGGCTGTTGGTTTGTCCCTTTTACCCCAAACGGACGGGGCCGGACAGGATGGGGTCGCGCGGTGGAGTTGGCCTTATGTAAGTAGCAGATTTTGTTCTTGCTCTATATTCTTTCTTTTTGAACCTTGCTAAGTAACCATTCTTGTGTAGAGCCATCAAACGAGGCCCCGTGAAGAGCCGGCGAACGAGGCCACCCGTGTGCCCGCGACGTGGCGGCGCGGAGCCCTCTAACGCCAGCTCCATGCCAGTTCGAGATCCGCACTGGTCTCCTCCCTGCCGTCATCGTGCTGCATGCTGCCAGCTCCACCCTCATCCACCCTATCTCCTCAGCAACGGGCAGCTCCATCCATCGTTAACTAGAAGGTAGCGACCTGACATGTCTCCCTCTCCACCCCTTCTTTATCTTATAGAATCCTCGATTCTAACCTGGCATTATAATGCATTTTAGCCTAGAGGTTCACCTCTACCACGATGGCCGCATCGCTGCAACCGAAACTCCACCATTGTCCAGCCACCGACCCAGTGCAACTGGATTCGATGTGGACCATAACCTCTCTGGGTGTTAGCAACAACATATTTTCAGAAATAAGAATTGATCATGTATATTATCTCTTTCAATTTGAAAGAGAAGACAATAATAGTTTCATTATGGTTGTTCTGAAGGAATGACAAGGCCATTGATGTTGTCAAGGTTACTACAGGTACATGCTTTATTCTATTGGTACTTTTCAATAGATACAACTTATAGTCTTTGTGCTAGAAAAAGTTGAGCACGAGTATACAGTTTTAGAATGTGATGGTCCTCTGTCAGAAACTTTCTGATAGGTCAAATGTTGTGTCATTTCAATCTCAGAATTTGGATTTAATAGGAAGCCTACTTGGGAGAGAATTAAATCATAATGCATCCTATAGCTTCCTAGATGATTTATCTTCATTAGTTTGGCTCTGTTGATTGTCGTTGTTAAATCATAATGCATGCTACAAGCCTGCTGTAGTTTGGCTCTGTGATAGTCTCCATTATCCCGTGAATTAGGAGAAGCACACAATCGACAATGTTCTAATGAAAATTTGCAATAATGTAGTTATCTCTTTCCTTGATTGATAATGTAAGCATAATATTTTGTTCATTAAAATCTTTCATTGTCTTTTTTAATTGTTCTTGCATGTCTCTTATCTGATTAGGGTCAACAGATTCTATATAATCTTTCCCTCTGCTTTTACTTCCTGATTCTGCAGATGTATATTAGAATGATATGCTGAGCAATATCAGATCTCCACAAAAAAGATAGCTGGACTGTGGATTGCTTAGGGCAGTGGTAGTTCACAAAATGCATGATGTTCATTGGGAAGCATCTCAGACTACCAATGTCCAGTAGCAAGATCTGATTGTGTAGGTGATCAAGCCAAGATAAGTGTACGTGCAGATGACCCCTTTTAGTATAGACCTAGAAAAAAAATATGATGTCTGCTATGATATTTTCCAGAATAGTTTGGCCCTCGAGACACTCATGTGTATTGTTTTTTCTTCCTAGAGATATAAATGTCTTTGGATTATTATTGGAATTGGTTGGAACAAACAGTGTATGCGGCCAATTTACTAATGTAGTACTGATCGAACCTGATAATTTGACAAATCCATATAGCTGATATGCACCAATCTTCGAATTTCAAAATATGAAGGATTCATCTTTTTGGGATTATGTTAGAAGTAGACTATGCCCATCGACTGCAAAAATATATAGTTCCAGTTAGTCGCATGTATTGTAGTACTGATCTATGAGCAAGGCTCAAATAAGACTAAGACGAAGCAATACTAACTTGCAAAAAATACAAATTTGATCTTAAATAAGTTGTTTGTTAAACATGATTCTGTATACTTAGTTGGTTCTTCTATCTTTGGAGCGAACTATAATTTGCAACCAATCATTTATTTATTTGTTTTCATAAGCTTTTTAACTCTCTCCCAATATTCTTCCATACTGCGATGCAAGTTTAAAAAAATCGGTTGCTTATGTTTATTTTTATGCCTATGTTCACCCATGTGCTTAGATGCCAAAAATCTTAAAATGATGCACCTAACGAGGTAGATTTTGTTTTATGCAAAAACAAAACATTGTGCAATCTTTTATGAGTCCACCTAAGAAGCCGAAAAGATATTTGGAACAACTTCCACCACTAATGCCGGAGAAAGATAGCTGGAAGAAGTATAATCAAAGTATTGGAATTGACTTTTCAACTTATGTTTTCTCTGCCCTATAGAGTATAATCTGTAATGAGCATCGCACAACGGATGGGGTGCACCTCAAAGTAGTAGAGATTACGATTCATCTTTCATGATATTTATGTGATAGAGTTAAGACGTGCGTTGCACGTGCAAGCTTACTAGTATGAACAAACACGATGAGTACATTGCAATCTGAAAATTTTACACATGTACATATAGACATATAGTATACAAATATGATTTTTTTTTCCAATATGTCTTTTCATTCGTGGCTTACACAAAGAAGACATATACACAGATCAAGATAGTGTTATTTTACCCCCTAAAAATAGTGTTATTTTTCTTACGCAAAAGATAATGTTATGTTTGCTTTATTCTCAAACCATTTTTGTGTGGAACTCACAAATGATCAAAATATGTATGTACAACATGTCTTTTCCCCGCAAAAAAAGGTAGAGCATAACTTGATTCTTCTTCCGGTGAAGCACGGTGATGGTTTCATATAAGATCCAAGATGTTAATGTGTAAAAGCCGTTTGAGTCGAGCTCACCAATTGGATGGCTGTTGTAGCATCTCACTGTGCTTTTCATCAATAATTAGAGCGAGTTCAGAAATCTATATTGAACCGAGTTTAAAACAAGGCAACATCATGTGTTGCAGCTTTCAAGCAACGCACGGCTAGAATGATAGGCACAAATACTCAACTTGGTGATGAACTGATGATAGCCATGACAATGCCAGTATCAATACCTGAAGAGGGAATATGCGTTGAGGTCAGCAGACCATTTAGACAAAATGTTTTGCCAGCCCTTTCCTTCTGTTATGCCACTTATTTTCTCCAGCAAACTCTGTTCTCCTCCCGTGATTAAATGTACAGCCCAGGATTTCAGACAGATAAAAGCCAATACTGAACACCTCAACTGGGAAAAGGAGAAGATGCATGCACAAAAACCAGGCGTTGCCTCCTGGTTTTAAGCTAAGCTTCAGGTCCAACAACGGACGGACAAGCAGGTTCCAGCATACTAACAGAAGACAGAAAGCGAGAAAACAAATGCAGCGGTAACAACCAACGCAGTACAACCGTTACAGACTTATTCGAAGAGAGACAGAAGGCTCTAGAGCACCATCACAAGCGAGCACGCATCGCATCTCAGGTGCCATCAGGGGTGGAAAATGCAGCGTCCGTCTGGTGCCGCAGTAGACTGAGGCAGGGGCCGTGGATGACTCTGGAAACTGAAACCTACACAAAACATGACAGATGCAATAAGTTTGGTTCGGGATTCCAGGAACTGAACTGGATATAGGCGGGAGAATAGCTTAACTAGCAGTTTGATGTAGAGGGAAGCATCATGCAACTTGAACAATTGTTTTGGCCTAACCAAATTTCTTTGTTAACATGAAAGTTAAGCCTTGTGAGACCTGTATGTAATATCACTAGGACACCTCAAGACTCAAGAGGGTTAGAGCGACATGCATGCAATCTGGCCATCAATCTCTATTCATCAACCTCAAAACAGTCTAGGAGCAACAGTGAAACCAATGAGGCACTACAGACTACACTATCACTCCTCAGTTCGAGCTTTTTAGTAAATTGTCATGTACCAGCTAGACAATACCAAAGATAAAACCAAATTTCAAGACTAAAAGGGATTTCCATCAGTAATCAAACACTAACAAAGCACAGAATCAAACCCAAAGGATTTTGCATGGATGGAACAGATTTACAGGCATAACAGATTTATAGGCACGACGAGAATGTACGGTAACTATTGTATTATCATCAGTAATAACAAAGCAATCAATTTTGGTGAAACCTAACAGTCATTCTGAACTACACTAGCACACAGTCCAATAACGGATACAGAATATAAATAATTTCAAAAGGGTGTCATAAACTCTAATTGTTATTGAATTCCAACAGAGACGATAAAACAAGTAGGAATATCACAGAAAAAAAACATGAAGAATGAAAAAGTTTACTTACAGGTATGAGTGTCAATACTCCATGATGCTAATTCGATCACGAAGTATGCCACATGTAGTCAAGAACTTCCGAATTTTGTGAACTCCCTCATCAACCTTTCTACAGTTAATGTTCACAACCTTAAGGTGCGAACATACAAATGATGGTTCTATCTTTTCTTCTGCTCCTGTTGCTCTAACGAATTTCTATGATACAAAACATTTAGTAAGATCAACAGAATATACATAATAGTTCCTTTAACAATACAACAATGTCTTCATATATATACGATATACCTTGGTGCTAACAAAGTGAAGAGTGAGCATCTCAAGAACTGGAGAGTGCTGGAGAATGCACAGTAAGTCAACAGTCGTAAACCACTCATTGATTGAGAGAGTCTGTAGTTTGTCAAATTTGGGGCAGCAGTCCGTTTCAAAAAAAGAAAAAAATTTGGGGCAGCATTCTAAATCCCATCTATAGATAAACTGGGCAAATGGCAAGCAAACAAAATGGAACTTTGAGATTCAAGAAGAAGAAATAATTTCTGGTACTAGGAACATTGGGTAGATACTTTAATTTCAAACTACCAAATAGCAAAGGAACAAAAAGGAACAGTGACACCCAAGAAGGCGAAACAATTTAAGTAAATGGGAAGGTTGGGTACATGATTTAATTTCAAACATAAGTAAGGATAGACAGAACTGCACCTCAAGCCCTGGAAATACATTTTATCCAATCAAGCTACTATGTTATTAAAATCATTGACTTAAAACCCATTGGTGGAGATAAAAGTAGCAATCTGTGGCAACACGAACAAGTATATGCAGGTCTAACAGTGGACAAAGATGCTACAGAGAATCTGTAGGTGGCAAATAACAATAAGAGTAGAAAAAGAAGTGGAAATGTACCACTTCAGTGTGAAGATCAGCAATCAACTGCAAATTCACAGCATTGGACAAACCATGGAGAAGCACACCCTCGTCAACGGGATAAGCATGACAGCTACAGTCATCATACTCACAGTCCTGCCGGTTACTACGACAAGAATGATAGCAAACATGGCCTAGCCAAACATGAGCTGTTTCTAGAGATGGCATGTATTCAAGGGAAGGTGTCAAGCCATTATGAAAATCAAGTTGCAGTGAGATAAGACTCGGGGCAAATATCCGAATGTGGAACTCGGCAGAGAATGTACAATAATCGGTAATGCACAGATGCTTTAGTGATTTGGAAGATATCCTGCGTGCATCGATGTTGCAATGTTCCATCACTAGATCCTCTAGTACCGAGCAGCGTGAGAAATTCAGAGTGGAGCGTTTTAGGTCAACCCGTTTAAGGTGTAGGATCCTCAAATGCTGGGAGATGAGAGGCACATTGAGTATTAGTGGGTTATACTCAATGCCATGATCGCCTTCTTCAACAGCAACACTGAGTAGGAGCTCCTTAACTCGGCACTTTAGAGCGTACTCGATCAACAGCATGGTGTTTGTGTATGTGCGCTCATCATCATCATCAACACAGGCAACGATCTCGCACTTGTCAAGAGGTGAGTTCCCGCGGAGGTGGATAAAGAGCTTGACCAGCTGTTTGAAACGCTTGCAGCTTGGGAAACACGACTCGTCAAAGATGAGGGACAGGCTGGTGGTGCACCTCCAGAGGTCGCGCCACAGGGTGTCGAGCACGCAGGTCTGCAGGGCATCATCCAGCGGCAGAAAGGACAACACATGCCAGAGGAGGTCGTCGGTGAGGTCGCCAAGGTTACCCTTGCCGCTCACCGTAGTTTTCTTGTGCATTCCGTCGAACAGGTGGCGCGCCCTGCAGGAGGGGAGACGAGAATCAGCAGAAACACGATATAAAAGAGAAATATAGCATTCCAAATCGGGGAATCCAGCAGGCAGATTCTTAAATCCAGGAGCAGGCGCAGGCGCAGGAGCTCGACTCTTGAATCCAGGAGCAGGCGCGCACCGATCTCCGGTCCCGCAGCTCGTCGAGGAGTTCCCACGGCCAGGCCCTGACCCTGGCGTTCACTCCCCTCGGCGTCTTCGGCCAGGAGACGCCGGAGCTCGTCGCGTCCGGCTTCGAGGATCGAGAAGCCGAGAAGGTGGCGGCGTTAGTAGATGAGCATTGCGATGGTGGAGGGTGGAGCAGGTGGGCTTCGAGGATGGGGAGGAGGGCGGCGCCGGCGCGGGGTGGAGACTGGAGAAATGGCAACCGCGTAGAGGTGACGGACACACCACAGAACGGAGGATACTAACTTTCTTTAGTTTTGCACATGAAGATTCGTAAAAAAATTCTTTTCAGTTTTTCTTTTTCCTTCTTACATACTACTACCTCCGTCTTGGTTTATTACTCCCTTTGTATTCTGTGCCAAATTTTGATCTAAAATTTAATTATCAAAATGTTAATGTGTGTCATAAAAAAATATAATGAGAAACTATGTTTAAATATGAATCCAACGTATAATTTTTAGCGACATGCATTATTATTTTGTTAGTTAAATCTTTAGTTAAAATTTGACACAAAATACAAAAGGGACTTATAAACCAGGACGGAGGTAGTATATCACTTGGCTGAGACTTGATTAAGTCTCAGTCGACTGAGGCCTAGCCACATCCAAAAAGAAATAATTTTCAGCGACAGGCTATTTGTACAGTGGATTCCCCTCACTCCCCTGTTACTGTAGCCCTCCACCACGGTTGATCCCCCCTCTGGCCCAATTGTCGCCTCACGCCACCTACCGCTGTCGTCACCATCTGCTCACCCGCCCCAGTCATATCCTTCGTCAGTTCGTCGTTGCCTCAGTCATCCCGCTAACCTTCTAGGTCGGTGAATCCACCCGCACCATCAACTCTCATACTCTCCTCCGGCAGCTACACTGGCAGAGCTTTGTAGAAGCAAAACCGGCCTGCCCAATTTTGCAGCAACAAAACAGGCCTGAAAGATAAACCGGACAACCATTTTATCCTCGTCTCTTGGCGCGTTCCAGGCTCGTCGCAGCGATGCCACTGTGTCCACGGCTCAGTGTTGCGCGGAGTCGACTATCGCTTAAATAATTATCAGGGAACTTACAAATAGAAAAGTGTTATTTTTCAATCACTAATATTGGTTTGTTCTTTCTCGGTTTTTACTATGGTTTTCTCGGATAAAGCCCTTTGAGCCAAAGAAAAGCACCACTTCTGTGGTGTAACATATTAGTAACATACATAAAGTCCCATCACTTTTTTATTGATAAGTAGAGGTCGCGTCATTCCTTACAATACTTATAAGAGTGAACAAATGTTTACTTGACCAAGTCAAAATCGAGGCAGAATCATGAGTGGCAATTTTTCATTAAAGACAAGTAGGCAATCAAGATCCAGGCATACACAAATGCCTCTCATCTTGTGATTCACTATCAACATATCAAGAAGAATTTTGAACAAATGTTAACTATTTTTCTCATTCTTTTCTCCAAAGTACCACTCTGGTTTTAGGAACAGAGGGTGTAGGTTTTAGTCTCTTAGCTAGCCAGAACAACGGTGTGACGATGAAATGGGGATAGACGTCCAACAAAGTTTAGACGGCGTTATTCACCATTTGTACCACCTCCATACAATCAGCGCCGATAAGTTTGACCGAAGACCGATTGCAAGAAACTTGTATGCTGTGGTTTCAATCTACAGGGAGAAACAATTAGTACATCTCAAATCATGCCTAGGATCAAATAGAAAACATCACTAGCAATTAAAAGGTTAACATCGCCTCATTGTGCACGCCCTTAAGTTCAACCAAGGAACTAGGCAGGCATGATTTCAGATGTAATTCTTTCTCCTCTAGATTGAAATTGCCACATAAAAATTTCTTGTTATCAAAGTATGAAGTGGCCGGGAGGTTTAACCTTCCTTTTGGAAGAAGCAGCAAAAATAAGTCGGTTGTTATCGGTACTGCCATTATCCAGGCCGGGTATCTTACTAGCACTGCACAAAAACTAGGCGTTGAGCCGTTGACGGCTTGGCTCCATAAACCATGTCCAGGTCCAACATCTCATCCAGAAAAGAAGCCAAATGGTTCTAAAAAAAGCCAAACACTTAGGCAGTTTCTGCTAAGATAATTGAAGTACAACTCCTCCAGAAAGACCCCATGGATTAAAACAGGGCACAACAGCCCTATTTAGATTACTGATAATGGAAACATAGCAATGTTCTGACCAACCATGACATTACGAGTTCAACGAGCCAAAAACCGTATTGCTAAATCACACCAAACAACCAGCAAAGCAAAGTTCCAGCATATTGGACCAAAATGTGCAAGGCAAGAAACTAAACATAGCGGTAACGGCCAAGACAGAGCCACGGTTACAAACTTATTGAGAGACACATAAGGTTGTAGACAAACATCATGGAGAAGCACACATCTCGGGCGCCACCAGTGATAGAAGCAACCCATGCTTCTCGAAACTGAAACCTGCAAAAAAATATGACAATAAACAACAAGTTTAGCATGAAGATGGCCTCAAGTTTTATAGATAGATAGGAGAATATCATGCAGCTTGACCAAATTTATTGTATTTCAACCAAAAGTGGGCTTGACCTTTTTTTTGTTGACATATAGTTACTCTTGTGAGAGCAAGACACATATGACCGACCATTCAGATGCCTCATGTGACTAAAGAGGGACTTCAGACTGACAACAGGCAGGGAGTAATAGTAAAACTGAAAACAGGGAGGCAAAGGCGGTTCTCAATTCTGAATAGATGCCAAGCGTAAACTACCAACTGGGAGCACAAATAAAGTTAATTCCAAACAGGCACGAACGGCAGCATGTGGTTACCATTGTATTTGCTACCACTAAAACTTAGCAGCAATTCTCAACTCCACCAGCATGCAGTAAGTACAACATAAACAGGTTGTAAAGGGTTTCGTAATGGATGCTGAATATAAATGGGTACTAAATGTACTCTAGTTAATGTGTAAGTGCAGCAAACATTTTCGTACAAGAAGGAAAATTGCAAAATTATACGAAGGATGAGGCATGACAAAGGTAACTTACGATATGAGTGAGAACATTTTTCCTTGATGTTGACTTTCTTATCATCTACGCCAAATGTACTCAAGATATTCAAAATTTTGCGAATTCCCACATCAACCTTTCTACATTCAATCTTCACAACCTCCAGGTGGGAGCAGACAAATGATTGGTCAATTGTTTCTGGGGATGTTGTTGCTCCTACGAGGTTCTATGAGATATAGAGAATATTTAGTAAGATCAGTTGAACACACATGATATTTCCTTTAATAACACAACAACATCGTTATATGTACATGATATACCTTAGTGTCACAAAGCTGAAGAGTGAGCCTCTCAAGAAGTGGAGAGCATCGAAGAATGCAGACTAGATCAATAGTCGTGAACCACTCATTGAGGAGCAGGGTCTTTAATGTGCCAAATAGGGGGCAACATTCTAAATCCCATCGGTAGATAAACTGAAAAAATTACAAGTGAGCAAAAAGAAAAGTCAAAACTCAAAGATAAAATAACTTAAGTTAGTAGGAACTTCAGGTTGATACTATTAATTCCGAAAGTGTAATGAAGAAAAGAGAAAATTACACCTCAAGCACAAGAATACCACACTTTATTGATTAAGATTATAAGTTATTAGATCGTTAATATGAGAACCATTTGTACATATAAAATTACCAAACAGTGGTAATGAAGAAAAGCAAGTTGCTTTTACGTGACTACGCCGGGGCAACAGTGGATATTACAAGAGAAACGGTTGGTGGCGAATAACACTAAGGGTAAAAAAGGCAATAAGTGCAAGCGTACCATCATAGGATAAGCTATCAACTCCAAATGGACAGCATTGGACAACCCATTGAGAAGTACACCCCCCTCAACAGGATAAGCATGACAACCACACTCATCAAAATCACAACCCCTCAGGTTCTTCTCACAGGAATCATGGCATCCATCACAAAGACCAATATAGGCTGTTACTAGAAATGGCATATCCCCAAGGAAAGGGGTCGCACCATGAAAATTGCTAATTTGCAATGAGATAAGATCAGGGGCAAAAATCCGAATGTGGAATTCCTGAGGGACACTACATTGTTCTGTGATGCAGAGACTGAAGGAAATATGCCCTAGAGGCAATAATAAAGTTATTATATATTTCCTCATATCATGATAAATGTTTATTATTCATGCTAGAATTGTATTAACCGGAAACATAATACATGTGTGAATATATAGACAAACAGAGTGTCACTAGTATGCCTCTACTTGACTAGCTTGTTAATCAAAGATGGTTATGTTTCCTAACCATGAACAAGGTGTTGTTATTTGATTAATAAGGTCACATCATTAGCAGAATGATCTGATTGACATGACCCATTCCATCAGCTTAGCACACGATCGTTTAGTATGTTGCTACTGCTTTTATCCATGACTTATACATGTTCCTGTAACTATGAGATTATGCAACTCCCGTTTACCGGAGGAACACTTTGGGTGCTACCAAACGTCACAACGTAACTGGGTGATTATAAAGGAGTACTACAGGTGTCTCCAAAGGCAGATGTTGGGTTGGCGTATTTCGAGATTAGGTTTTGTCACTCCGATTGTCGGAGAGGTATCTCTGGGCCCTCTCGGTAATACACATCACTTAAGCCTTGCAAGCACTACAACTAATGAGTTAGTTGTGAGATGATGTACTACGGAACGAGTAAAGAGACTTGCCGGTAACGAGATTGAACTAGGTATTGAATACCGACGATCGAATCTCGGGCAAGTAACATACCGATGACAAAGGGAACAACGTATGTTGTTATGCGGTCTGACCGACAAAGATCTTCGTAGAATATGTAGGAACCAATATGGGCATCCAGGTCCCGCTGTTGGTTATTGACCGTGAATAGTTCTAGGTCATGTCTACATTGTTCTCGAACCGTAGGGTCCGCACGCTTAAGGTTACGATGATAGTTATTATGAGTTTATGTATTTTGATGTACCGAAGGAGTTCGGAGTCCCGGATGTGATCACGGACATGACGAGGAGTCTCGGAATGGTCGAGACATAAAGATTGATATATTGAAGCCTATGTTTGGAGTTCGAATGGTTCGGACGAAAACGGAATTTATCGGAAAACCGGAGGTTACCGAACCCCGGGAGGTAAATGGGCCTCGGTGGGCCTTGAGGGAGAAGAGGAGGGCGGCCAGGAGGTGGCAGCCCTCTCCCCCAGTCCGAATAGGACAAGGAAGGGGGCGGCCCCCTTCCTCTTCCCTCCCCAAACCTAGTCCAACTAGGAAAGGGGGAGTCCTACTCCGGTGGAGTAGGACTCCTCCGCGCCGCCTCCTCTAGGGCCGGCCGGCCTCCCCCTCCCTCCTTTATATACGGGGCAGGGGGCACCTTGAGACACACAAGTTGATCGTGAGATCGTTCCTTAGCCGTGTGCGGTGCCCCCTCCACCATATTCCACCTCGGTTATACTGTCATGAAGCTTAGGCGAAGCCTCGCGCCGTGAAACATCAAGATCGTCCACCACGCCGTCGTCTTGACGGAACTCTCCCTCGACACTCGGCTGGATCGAGTACGAGGGACGCCATCGAGCTGTCGTGTGTCAAGAACTCGGGCGTCGGAGTAACGGCGCCGGATCGGTCGGATCGCGAGGAGAACGTCGACTACTTCCTCTACGTTGTGATCGCTTCCGCCGGGTCTACAAGGGTATGTAGACAACACTCTCCCCTCTCGTTGCTATACATCACCATGATCTTGCGTGTGCGTAGGAAAATTTTGAAATTACTACGTTCCCCAACAGTGGCATCCGAGCCTAGGTTTTTCTATGGTTTGATGTTTTGCACGAGTAGAACACAAGTGAGTTGTGGGCGATACAAGTCATACTACCTACCAGCATGTCATACTTTGGTTCAGCGGTATTGTGAGATGAAGCGGCCCAGACCGACATTACGCCAGACGCTTACGCGAGACTGGTTTCACCGCCACGAGCACTCGTTGCTTAAAGGTGACTGGTGGGTGTCTGTCTCTCTCACTTTAGTTGAACCGAGTGTGGCTACGCCCGTCCTTGAGAAGGTTAAACGGAGTCTATTTGACGAAGTATCGTTGTGGTTTTGATGCGTAGGTGAGACTGGTTCTTGCTTAAGCCCGTAGCAGCCACGTAAAATTTGCAACAACAAAGTAGAGGGCGTCTAACTTGTTTTTGCAGGGCATGTTGTGATGTGATATGGTCAAGACATGATGCTATATTTTATTGTATGAGATGATCATGTTTTGTAACCTAAGTTATCGGCAACTGGCTGGAGCCATATGGTTGTCGCTTTATTGTATGCAATGCAATCGCCCTGTAATGCTTTACTTTATCACTAAGCGGTAGCGATAGTCGTAGAAGCATAAATTTGGCGAGACGACAACGATGCTACGATGGAGATCAAGGTGTTGCGCCGGTGACGATGGTGATCATGGTGGTGCTGCAAGATGGAGATCGTGAAGCACAAGATGATGATGACCATATCATATCACTTATATTGATTTGCATGTGATGTTTATCCTTTATGCATCTTATCTTGCTTTGATTGACGGTAGCATTATAAGATGATCTCTCACTAAATTATCAAGAAGTGTTCTCCCCGAGTATGCACCGTTGCCAAAGTTCGTCGTGCCCAGACACCACGTGATGATCGGGTGTGATAAGCTCTACGTCCATCTACAACGGGTGCAAGCCAGTTTTGCACACGCAGAATACTCGGGTTATACTTGACGAGCCTAGCATATGCAGATATGGCCTCGGAACACGGAGACCGAAAGGTCGAGCGTGAATCATATAGTAGATATGATCAACATAAGATGTTCACCATTGAAAACTACTCCATCTCACGTGATGATCGGTTATGGTTTAGTTGATTTGGGTCACGTGATCACTTAGATGACTAGAGAGATGTCTATCTAAGTGGGAGTTCTTAAGTAATATGATTAATTGAACTTAAATTTATCATGAACTTAGTCCTGGTAGTATTTTGCAAATTATGTTGTAAGATCAATAGCTTGCGTTGTTGCTTTCATATGTTTATTTTGATATGTTCCTAGAGAAAATTGTGTTGAAAAATGTTAGTAGCAATGATGCGGATTTGATCCGTGATCCGAGGTTTATCCTCATTGCTGCATGTAAGAATTATGTCCTTAATGCACCGCTAGGTGATGTACCTATTGCAGGAGCGGATGCGACGTTATGAATGTTTGGCTAGCTCAAGATGATGACTACTTGATAGTTTTGTGCACCATACTTTATGGCTTAGAATCGGGACTTCAAAGATGTTTTGAACATCATGGACCATATGAGATGTTCCAGAATTGAAGTTAATATTTCAAGCAAATACCGAGTTGAGAGATATGAAGTCTCCAACAAGTTCTATAGCTAAAAGATGGAGGAGAATCGCTCAACTAGTAAGCATGTGCTCAGATTGTCTGGTACTACAATCACTTGAATCAAGTGGGAGTTAATCTTCCGAGATAAGATAGTGATTGATGAATTCTCTAGTCACCATCACCAAGTTAGTAGAACTTCGTGATGAACTATAGTATACAAGGGATGATAAAAATGATTCCCGAGTTTTTCATGATGATGAAATCGATGAAGGTAGAAATCAAGAAAGAACATCAAGTGTTGATGGTTAACAAGACCACTAGTTTCAAGAAAAGGGCAAAGGGATGGAAGGGAACTTCAAGAAGAACGGCAAGCAAGTTGCTGCTCAAGTGAAGAAGCCCAAGTCTGGACCTAAGCCTGAGACTAAGTGCTTCTACTGCAAAGGGACTGGTCACTGGAAGCAGAACTACCCCAAGTATTTGGCGGATAAGAAGGATGGCAAAGTGAAAAAAGGGTATATTTGATATACAGGTGTTTGATGTGTACTTTACTAGTGTTTATAGCAACCCCTCGGTATTTGGTACTGGTTCAGTTGCTAAGAGTAGTAACTCGAAACGGGAGTTGCAGAATAAACAGAAACTAGTTAAGGTGAAGTGACGATGTGTGTTGAAAGTAGTTTCAAGATTGATATGATCATCATCGCACACTCCCTATACTTTCGGGATTAGTGTTGAACCTAAATAAATGTTATTTGGTGTTTGCGTTGAGCATGAATATGATTTGATCATGTTTATTGCAATACGATTATTCATTTAAGTAAGAGAATAAAACTGTTATTCATTTACATGAATAAAACCTTATATGGTTACACACCCAATGAAAATGGTTCATTGGATCTCGATCGTAGTGATACACATATTCATAATATTGAAACCAAAAGATGCAAAGTTAATAATGATAGTGCAACTTATTTGTGGCACTCGCCGTTTAGGTCATATTGGTGTAAAGCGCATGAAGAAACTCCATGCTGATGGGATTTTGGAATCACTTGATTATGAATCACTTGATGCTTGCGAACCGTGCCTTTTGGGCAAGATGACTAAAACTCCGTTCTCGGAACAATGGAACAAGCTACTGACTTATTGGAAATAATACATACCGATGTATGCGATCCAATGAGTGTTGATGCTCGTGGCAAGTATCGTTATTTTCGACCTTCACAAGATGATTTGAGCAGATATGGGTATATCTACTTGATGAAACATAAGTCTGAAATAGTTGAAAGGTTCAAAGAATTTCAGAGTGAAGTGGAAAAATCATCGTGACAAGAAAATAAGATTTCTACGATCGATCGCGAGACAAATATTTGAGTTACGAGTTTGGTCTTCAATTAAAACAATGTGGAATAGTTTCACAAATTCATGCCACCGAACACCACATCATAATGGTGTGTCCGAACGTCATAACCGTACTTTATTGGATATAGTACAATCTATGATGTTTCTTACCGATTTACCAATATCGTTTTGGGATCATGCATTAGAGACAGCTGCATTCACGTTAAATAGGGCACCATCTAAATCCGTTGAGACGACACTATATGAACTGTGGTTTAGCAAGAAACCAAAGTTGTCGTTTCTTAAAGTTTGGAGTTGCGATGCTTATGTGAAAAAGCTTCAACCTGATAAGCTCGAACCCAAATCGGAGAAATGTGTCTTCATAGGATACCCAAAGGAGACAGTTGGGTACACCTTCTATCACAGATCCGAAGGCAAGACATTCGTTGCTAAGAATGGATCCTTTCTAGAGAAGGAGTTTCTCTCGAAAGAAGTGAGTGGGAGGAAAGTAGAACTTGATGAGGTAATTGTACCTTCTCCCTTACTTGAAAGTAGTTCGTCGCAGAAACCGGTTTCTGAGACACCTACACCAAGTAGTGAGGAAGTTGATGATGTTGATCATGAAACTTCAGATCAAGTTGCTACAGAACCTCGTAGATCAACCAGAGTAAGATCCGCACCAGAGTGGTACGGTAATCCTGTTCTGGAAATCATGCTACTAGATCATGATGAACCTACGAACTATGAAGAAGCGATGGTGAGCCCAGATTCCGCAAAATGGCTTGAGGCCATGAAATCTGAGATGGGATCCATGTATGAAAACAAAGTGTGGACTTTGGTTGACTTGCCCGAGGGTAGGCAAGCAATAGAAAACAAGTGGATCTTCAAGAAGAAGACTGACGCTGACGGTAATGTTACTGTCTATAAAGCTCGACTTGTCGCAAAAGGTTTTCGGCAAGTTCAAGGGATTGACTACGATGAGACCTTCTCACCCGTAGCGATGCTTAAGTCCGTCCGAATCATGTTAGCGATTGCCGCATTTTATGATTATGAAATTTGGCAAATGGATGTAAAGACTGCATTCCTGAATGGATTTCTAGAAGAAGAGTTGTATATGATGCAACCAGAAGGTTTTATCGATCCAAAGGAGCTAACAAAGTGTGCAAGCTCCAATGATCCATCTATGGACTGGTGCAAGCATCTCGGAGTTGGAATATACGCTTTGATAAGTTGATCAAAGCATATAGTTTATCTGACTTGCAATGAAGCCTGTATTTACAAGAAAGTGAGTGGGAGCACTACAACATTTCGATAAGTATATGTGAATGACATATTGTAGATCGAAATAATGTAGAATTATTCGCAAAGCATAAAGGAGTGTTTGAAAGAAGTTTTTCAAAGAAAGACCTCGGTGAAGCTGCTTACATATTGAGCATCAAGATCTATAGAGATAGATCAAGATGCTTGATAAGTTTTTCAATGAGTACATACCTTGACAAGATTTTGAAGCGTTCAAAATGGAACAGTCAAAGAAAGAGTTCTTGCCTGTGTTACAAGGTGTGAAATTGAGTAAGACTCAAAACCCGACCACGGCAGAAGATAGAAAGAGGATGAAAGTCATTCCCTATGCCTTGGCCATAGGTTCTATAAAGTATGCCATGTTGTATACCAGATCTATTGTATACCCTGCACCGAGTTTGGCAAGGAGTACAATAGTGATCTAGGAGTAGATCATCGGACAGCGGTCAAAATTATCCTTAGTGGAATAAGGATATGTTTCTCGATTATGGAAGTGAAAAGGTTAGTAAGTAAAGGGTTACGTCGATGCAAGTTTTGACACCGATCCGGATGACTCTAAGTCTCGATCTAGATACATATTGAAAGTGGGAGCAATTAGCTAGAGTAGCTTCGCGAGCATTGTAGACATAGAAAAATTGCAAAATACATAACGGATCTGAATGTGAAAGACCCGTTGACTAAGACTCTCTCACAAGCAAAACATGATCACACCTTAGTACTCTTTGGGTATTAATCACATAGCGATGTGAACTAGATTACTGAATCTAGTAAACCCTTTGGGTGTTGATCACATGGCGATGTGAACTATGGGTGTTAATCACATAATGATGTGAACTATCGATGTTAATCACATGGTGATGTGATCTAGATTATTGACTCTAGTGCAAGTGGGAGACTGAAGGAAATATGCCCTAGAGGCAATAATAAAGTTATTATATATTTCCTCATATCATGATAAATGTTTATTATTCATGCTAGAATTGTATTAACCGGAAACATAATACATGTGTGAATATATAGACAAACAGAGTGTCACTAGTATGCCTCTACTTGACTAGCTTGTTAATCAAAGATGGTTATGTTTCCTAACCATGAACAAGGTGTTGTTATTTGATTAATAAGGTCACATCATTAGCGAATGATCGATTGACATGACCCATTCCATCGACTTAGCACACGATCGCTTAGTATGTTGCTACTGCTTTTATCCATGACTTATACATGTTCCTGTAACTATGAGATTATGCAACTCCGTTTACGGAGGAACACTTTGGTGCTACCAAACGTCACAACGTAATCGGGTGATTATAAAGGAGTACTACAGTGTCTCCAAAGGCGATGTTGGGTTGGCGTATTTGAGATTAGGTTTTGTCACTCCGATTGTCGGAGAGGTATCTCTGGGCCCTCTCGGTAATACACATCACTTAAGCCTTGCAAGCACTACAACTAATGAGTTAGTTGTGAGATGATGTACTACGGAACGAGTAAAGAGACTTGCCGTAACGAGATTGAACTAGGTATTGAATACCGACGATCGAATCTCGGGCAAGTAACATACCGATGACAAAGGAACAACGTATGTTGTTATGCGGTCCGACCGACAAAGATCTTCAGAGAATATGTAGGAACCAATATGGGCATCCAGGTCCCGCTGTTGGTTATTGACCGTGAATAGTTCTAGGTCATGTCTACATTGTTCTCGAACCGTAGGGTCCGCACGCTTAAGGTTACGATGATGCTTATTATGAGTTTATGTATTTTGATGTACCAAGGAGTTCGAGTCCCGGATGTGATCACGGACATGACGAGGAGTCTCGGAATGGTCGAGACATAAAGATTGATATATTGGAAGCCTATGTTTGGAGTTCGAATGGTTCCGACGAAAACGGAATTTATCTGAAAACCGGAGGTTACGGAACCCCGGAGGTAAATGGGCCTCGGTGGGCCTTGAGGGAGAAGAGGAGGGCCGCCAGAGGTGGTCACGCGCCTCCCCCCCCAGTCCGAATAGGACAGGAAGGGGGCGGCGCCTTTCCTCTTCCCTCCCCCAAACCTAGTCCAACTAGGAAAGGGGGAGTCCTACTCCCTGAGGAGTAGGACTCCTCCCGCCCTCCTCTAGGGCCGGCCGGCCTCCCCTCCCTCCTTTATATCTGGGGCAGGGGGCACCTTGAGACACACAAGTTGATCGTGAGATCGTTCCTTAGCCGTGTGCGGTGCCCCTCCACCATATTCCACCTCGGTTATACCGTCATGAAGCTTAGGCGAAGCCTGCGCCGTGAAACATCAAGATCGTCACCACGCCGTCGTCTTGACGGAACTCTCCTCGACACTCGGCTGGATCGAGTCGAGGGACGCCATCGAGCTGTACGTGTGTCAAGAACTCGGGCGTCGGAGTAACGGCGCCGGATCGGTCGGATCGCGAGGAGAACGTACGACTACTTCCTCTACGTTGTGATCGCTTCCGCTTCGGGTCTACAAGGGTATGTAGACAACACTCTCCCCTCTCGTTGCTATACATCACCATGATCTTGCGTGTGCGTAGGAAATTTTTTGAAATTACTACGTTCCCCAACAGAGACGCTTTAGTGATTTGGATGATATCTTATGTGCATAAATGTCGCAATGTTCCATCTTAAGTTCCTCTAATACTGGGCAACCCGAGAAATTCAGAGCAGAGCATGTAACATCTTCAAGGTGTAAGATCTTCAAGTGACGGGAGATGAGAGGCATATCTAGTACTATTGCGCCATCATCAATGTGACCAGCTTTGAGCAGGAGCTCCTTAACTTGGCACTCTAGAGCGTAATCGATCAACAGCTCTGTGTTGGTGTATATAAAGTCGGCATGATGCGGATGATCATCGGAGGAGGTACTGATCTCGCACTTGGGGAGAGGCGAGTTTCCACGGAGTTGGATGAACAACTTCACCAACTGTTCGCATCGCTCGCAATGGGTAGCATCAAAGTGCATGCTGGTGGTGCGCCTCCATAGTTCGCGCCACCTAGTGTCTAGCACACAAGTCTTGAGGGCATCTTCTGGCGGAAGAAGGGACAACACATGACGGAGGAGGTCGTCGGTGAGGTCACCGAGGCGGTCCTTGCTGCCCTTTGCTGCCATCACAAACTTTCCATCGAATAGGTGATGGGTGCTGAGGGAGCGGGCCAAAAAAATCAGTAGAAACATGAGAAAGGAGGGAACCGCAAAGTCGATCGAGGTCTAGAGAAAAAGGAACCTGAGCAGCAAGCTCCGTCCGCCAATGGCAGCATGAATAAACAAGGAGAGGAAGACCCCTCCTACCATTCCTCCCGTATTTAAACCACAAGGGAAGAGCATACGATTCGGCTCCATCCCTCAATTCCCCATGTGCCATTATTGCCGAGATCATCCCTCGCAATCGTACTATAATCCGCTAATAATTGTCGTGATCGGAAAAAATTCGTATCAGATAAGGGCTTTTTCCTCTAGACCCATCTAAGCACATGACGCGTGTCCCCACTGATTTCAAAGCAGCTTTTTTCTACAAAGACTATGTTCCACTTTTCTCTTTCTCCCAAATCCACAAGATCATGGTTCAAAAAACAAAATCCAAAAGATCGTCGGTGCTATTTCCGCAAGATCTTCAACGGTAAGGCACTTATTGGCCAGAGCAACCTTCAGCAAGACAAGTCCGACGAGCGAGGTGTTATCATCTAAGAACCACAGACCGTGTGATCTATCCCCGAGATGACGCCGTTGGCTCCGGCCTTCACTGTGTGCAGCTGATTTCAACATCTCATCCAAAAGATAGTCCAGTGTCTAAACCATTTCTAGCAAAACTAAATAGAGCGAGAAATGATCTATAAAGAAATAAAGCAATACTCCGGGGAAAATAACCCATGCAGTCAAAGGTGGGCGCACGGACCCGATTTCCATTATTTTGACCAACCATTACGACTTCAACGAACTGCAAACCATTCTGCTGAGTTGCACCACACAACCAACAAACCGTTTTCTAGCACATCACCAAAAGATACAAAGCTAGAAACTAAATGTGGCGATAACATCCAACAGGACCACCATCACATTCTTATTCAGAGAACCACAAAAGGCTTTAAACCAACTTCATACGCGAGCTCGCATCGCATCTCAGCTCTCAGGTGCAGTCACTGGTGGAAACTGCAGCTAGTGCCACAGTAGATGGAAGCAGCTGCTTCAGAGGCTTCTGGAAACTGAAACCTACACACAACATGACAATGAAATAAGTTTAGTTCCTACTTTCAAGATCTCAACTATCTGGTGACCATTGTTTTTAAGGCGGTAAGGCGAGGCGAGGCGCTGGGGGGCGCCTCACTGCCTAAGCGCTAAGGCATAAGGCGAGCCGACGCCTTAGAGAGTTCTATGCAACAGAATTAAGTAGAATTTGGTAGGCATTAGGCAACTAGGCATACAGCCATACACAGCTTGCTGCTGACTGCTGTCTTGGAGCTGTCCTCGAGGAGGGAGAAGCTGCAGGAGAGGAGGGGGAGGAGGAACTGCAGGAGAGGAGGGGGAGGGGGATCTGCCAGAGAGGAGGGGGGAAGCTGCCAGAGAGGAGGGGGAGAAGCTCAGATCCAGACTGAGGTGGGGGTGGGGGAAACTGAAACTGGTTACAGCTCTCTCTCTCTCCCTCTCTCCAAAACAGACTTTCCCGCCCTCTTCTTCCCTCCCAGATCACTTTTCCCCGCCTGAACCTCCCAGCCCTGTCTAAGGTGTCCTCATTTGCCTAAGGCAGGCAGAGTGGTGCCTAGGCGGACGCCTTATGGACTAAGGCGGACGCCTTAGACACACAGGTAAGGCAAGGCCGACGCCTTGGCTCCTGGGGGCGCCCTGACGCCTAGGCGTCGCCTAAGCGACGCCTTAGGGACGCCTTAAAAACAATGCTGGTGACACTGAACAGATTTTTGTCCCCTCAAAGTGGCCCGGCCAAATTTGTTTGTTAGCTTGGCAGTCTAGCTTTGTGAGAGCTATATATAAATATGACCATTCAGATGCCTCAAGACTCATAGGGGTTCAAACTTCAGATGTAGTGTAGTACTGTGTATGCATGCAATTTGGCCATCAATCTCTACTCGTCAAACTAACAACTGTCTAGGAACAAAAGTGAAAACAATGAGGAACTATACTATTCCCCATCAGCTGAAGATTCTTAGTAAAATGGACTGCACCAACTGGAGAGCAAAGATAAAGCTAAATTTCAAGAGAAGAAGAACTACTATTTCCATCAGTAGTTAAAACGGTAAAAAAGCACAAGATCAAAAGCAAACGATTTATCATGGATGGAACAGATTTACAAGCACACAGAATTATAGGCATAGCAGCAATGTGTGGTAACTAATGTATTATAACCAGTAATAACAGGGCAATTAATTTGGTGAAACTTAAAAGCCATTCTGAACTACACCAGCACACAATCCAATAATAGATACTGAATATAAATAGAATTCAAAAGGGTGTCATAAAATCTAATTGCTATTTAACTACAACAGGCATGATAGAACAAGTAGGAAGATCACAGAAAAAAAAAGCATAAAGAATGGCAAAGGTTACTTACGGTCTGAGTAAGGCAATTGTTCCATGATGCTAATTTGATCACGAAGTATTCCACATGCACTCAAGATCTTCAAAATTGTGTATACTCCCTCATCAACCTTTGTACATTCAATGTTGACAACCTTAAGGTGCGAGCATACAAATGATTGTTCTATCTTCTCTTGTGCTCCTGTTGCTCTAACAAGTTTCTATGATACAAAACATTTAGAAAGATCAACAGAATATACATGATAATTCCTTTAACGATACGACAATGTATTGATAAATATAGGATATACCTTAGTGTTACCAAGCTGAAGAGTGAGCATGTCAAGAATAGGAGAGTGTTGGAGAATGCACAGTAGGTCAATAGTCGTAAACCACTCATTGATTAATAGAGTCTTTAGTTTGTCAAATATTGGGCAGCATTTTAAATCCCAGCTGTAGATAAACTGGACAAATATAAAGGAACAAAATGAAACTTTGAGACTAGAAAAAGAAATAATTCCAGATAGTAGAAACTTTGGATAGATACTTTAATTTCAAACTACCAAATAGCAAAGGAACAAAAAAAGAACTATGAGACTCGACGACGAGAAGTCAAAATAAATGAAGTACTCCCTCCGATCCAAAATAAGTGTCGTGGTTTTGAACTAAGGTTAGTTCAACCTTAGTTCAAAAATGTGACAATTATCATGGATCAAAGGGAGTAGGTAGAAAGTTCGGGTAGATACTTTAGTGTCAGGCATAAGTAAGGAAATGCAGAACTACACCTCAAGCCCTGGAAATAAATTTTATCCAAGCAAGCCACCAAGTTATTAAACATTGATTGAAACTTGTTGGTGGAGATAAAGTAGCAAAGTATGACAATGAGAATAAGTATATGCAGGTTTAACAGTGGACAGAGAACAAGAGTAAAAAAGGAAGCAAGTGTAAATGTACCTGTTCGGTGTAAGTATCGGCTATCAACTCCAAATTCACAGCATTGGACAAACCATGGAGAAGCACACCCTCATCAACGGGATAAGCATGACAACTACAGCTATCATACTCACAGTTCTGCCGGTTACTATGACAAGAGCTATAGCCATAATTGTGAAGCCAAACATAACCTGTTTCTAGAGATGGCATGTATTCAAGGGAAGGGGTCAAGCCAATAAGACGATCAAGTTGTAGTGAGATAAGACCCGGGGCAAATATCCGAATGTGAAAATTCAAAGGTAAGGCGCAAAAGTTGGTAATGCATAGACGCTTTAGTGATTTGGAAGATATCCTGCGTGCATCAATGCTGGAATTTTGCATCTCTAGATCCTCTAATACCGAACAGCGTGAGAAATTGAGAGTGGAGCGTTTTAAGTCTACCCGTTTAAGGTGTAGGATCTTCAAGTGCTGGGAGATGAGAGGCACATCGAGTATTAGTGGTTCATACACAGTATAATGACCGTTATTTTTAGCAGGAACACTGACTAGCTCCTTAACTTGGCATTTTACAGCATACTCGATCAACGGGATGGTGTTTGTGTATTTGCGCTCCTCCTCGTCATCAAGACAGCCAACAATCTTGCACTTTTCAAGAGGTGAGTTTCCACGGAGGTGAATGAAGAACTTCACCAGCAGTTTGAAACGCTCGGAGCTGGGGAAACTCGACTGGTCAAAGATGAGGAGCAGGCTGGTGGTGCGCCTCCAACGGTCACGCCACCGGGTGTCGAGCACGCAAGTCTGCAAGGAATCAGCCGCAGGCAGAAAGGACAACACGTGCCTAAGGAGGTCGTCGGTGAGGCTGCCGAAGTGACACTTGCCGCTCGCCGCTGTCTTCTTGTGCATTCCGTCGAACAGGTGGCGCGCCCTGCTGGAGCGGAAGAGAAAGAATCAGTAGAAAAAGGGGGGATGTACCACCCCAAATCGGGGAATCGAATAGGAAGCATCACCTGAGCTCGACTCGTGAATCCAGGAGCAGGCGCGCACTGATCTCCGGCGCAAGTCAGCGTCGGCCGTCGTCGGCAAATTTGATAAATTTGACCTATAGACGAAATTAAATCACAAAATGAACCGTCCGTGAAACTATTTCACACGGCTGACCTGTGGCGCCTAGCTCTCAGGCGCTGCACTAGTGCAACGCCCGGGAGCTAGGCGCTGCACTAGTGCAACTCCTACGAGCTAGGCGCTGCACTGTATAGTGTGGCGCCTAGCTCTCAGGCGCTGCACACGACTTAGTAATTTTCTGATCACGTGTGCGACGCTGGCCGTGTAGCGCCTATCGTGAGGCGTTGCACACTGTAGTGTAGCGCCTTCGTGGCGGGCGTCACACAAAAAGGTCAGCCGCGTGAAATAGTTTCACGGATAGTTCATTCTATGATTTGATTTCGTCTATAGATCAAATTTGTCAAATTTGCCGCCGTCGTCTCCCAGCTCGTCGAGGAGCTCCCGCAGCCAGGCCGTGCCCTCGGTGTCCTCGGCCTTCTTCTGGAGCCGCCGGAGCACGTCGTGTCCGGGAGCGAGAGGGCGGCGGCGCTAGTAGACGAGCAGTTCGAGCGGCGGAGCAGGTGGGCTTCAAAGATGGGGAGAAGCGCGGCGCCGGCGCGGGATATTGGAAATGGCAGCTGCGTTGCACTGACGGGACACACAAGAGGTCTATTTTCCTTTGCTCTTATATATGAAAACAAATATATCCAGGTTTGTTTTGCCGGAAACCTTTAGATGTATTCATCTTCAATCATGACAGTACAATGAGCACCAGAAATAATAAAACTACATCTAAATCCATAGAACACCTAGCGACGGCTATCAGCACTAAAGCGAGTCGACGACGCGTCGCCATCATCACCCCTCCCTCGCCTGAGCCGAGCAAAACTTGTTGTAGAAGAAAATAATCGGGAAGTCGTCGTGAACAGATCCATCAAAGACAGATCCACCGGAGACACACCTCCAGATGCCCAGCGATGATGCTAGACGCACCACTGGAACAAGGACTAGGCGGGAAGAACCTTATTCCATCTTTAGGGAGCCGTCGCCGTTTCGCCTTCTTGAGCAGGACACAAAACCTTGACAAAACTCAAAATAACATCTTAAACAGAGCCCTCCCACCGGTAAGGGCTGGATCCAGCGCGCCTCCATTTCCCTAAGGCCACCGAACATGAGGTGGACCGGCGGCGACGCTGGTGGGAACCATAAAAACCCTAAACTTTTCTTTGGAGAGGAGGCGGAGGCTAATGGGACACTGTCATTTGTAAGTTGCCAAGAAATTTGCGTCGTGAATTTCCCACCTCTCCCTGGAAGCCCTCCACCACAGTTCAGCCGCCCTCCATTGCTAGCCCAACCACTATTCCCCACCACTTGTGGCCAGCATCGGCGCCACCTTGCCCTACCCGAGACTGGTCTCCTTTATTGTCCTGACCCCACGGAACACTCGTCTCGCCCCCCGCCCCCCCCCCCCTCCCCCCCTTTTTTTGCCTGGCCGACATGAGCGAACAAACACAGGGTCTCCGTTGCCTCCTGTCGGCGCCACCGCGGATCCGCCTCGTCTTCTGTGTCTATAGGGCCATGGGGGCGTGATGGATCATGGCCCTTGTCGGTGGAAGGACACCTTTTTTAGGTATTCTTTTAAGTTTGGTTAGGGTTTATATCCTATTGATTCTTTTTCATATGGTCAAGTCTATATGCCTACCTTCTATCGCTGAGCTTTTGCTAGCTGACTGTAACTCTGAACAAATGGAATAAAACTCTTTTCACCCCGCAAAAAAAAAAAAGTCTATATGCAAATTTTAGTGTCGTTTTTTTGTTCCTTCTCAGCTCCATTTTACGATTTTCTGATGACATAATAAAGTTGTTTGATACAAACACACCACTTGCATGGCTCCTTTTTCTTTGTAGGAAAACTTGCATGTCTGTTGTAAGTGTAACATATAAACTCTTATCATTTTCTTTATGATCAATTTAAGAAATACAGTATTTGCTGAACCAAGTCGAAAACGAGGCAGCATCATGAGTTGCAATTTTCAAGCCATGCATGGTCAGAATGCAACGGCCATAAAGACTACTACAAGGCAGTCAAGATCTAGGGATAAATAGATGCTTCTCATCGTGTGCTTCAGTATCAATATATGAAGAAGAATTTTGCATCAAGCTGACCAGACCAATTAGACAAAAATGTTTTGCTTGGCATTTGTTTCTGTCGCGGCGGTTATTTTCTCCAGCAAACCTCCTGGATGGTGCGATCTGACGGACAAACTCAGAGTTTTAAACGCAAACACTGCAACAGGGCAAAGAGAAGATGTAACAAGGCGTTGCCTCCTGGTTATAAACCAGGTTTAGGTCCAACCACTCATAAAAAAAATGCCCAGCCGCCAAAATATTTCTGCTAAAACTAAATTAAGGGATACTTCAACGGAATGGAAACATTTTTTCTGAGTTGCACCACATAACCAACAGGCAGGCTTCCAACACAGTACCAAAAGATAGAAAGTGAGAAACCGAATGTTGCGATAACAGCTAACAGGACCGTCGTTACAGACTTATTCAGAGAAACACATAAGGCTTCAGACAACGATCACAAGCGAGCACACATCCCATCTCAAGCACTGTCACGGGTGTAAACTGGTGCGTCCGTCTCATTCCGCGGTAGACCAAAGCAAAGGACGCGGAGGCTTCTGGAAACTGAAACCTACACAAAACATGACGATGCAATAAGTTTGGTTTCGAATTCCAAGACCTCAACTCACATAGACGAGACAATAGCTTTGCCAGCCGTTTCATATCAATGATATCATGCAACTGGAACAATGTTTTTGTGCATCAACCAAATTTCTTTGTTAACACAAAAGTTTAGCCTTGTGAGAGCAACATATATGATCGCTCAGATACCTGAAGACTCAAGAGGGGCTTCAGACACAAGTGAGACATGCATGCAATTTGGCCATCAAACTCTATATCTATGAAACTGACAACAGGCTAGGAGCAACAGTGAAAACAATGAGGCACTACACTCACTACTCAGTTGAAGATTTTTAGAAAATTTAATGTGCCAACTAGAATGAGAGCAAAGATAAAACTCAATTTCAAGACGAAAACGACTACTATTTCCATCAGTAATTAAACAGTAAAAGAACGCAGGATCAAACCCAAATGATTTTTGCATCGATGGAACAGATTTACAGACACAATAGATTTATACATGCAACGGTAATGTGTGCTAACCATTGTATTATCAGTTTACAACAGTAATAACAGAGCAATTAATTATGGTGAAACCTAACAGTCATTCTGAACTAACCAGCACACAATCCAATAATGGATACGGAATATGTATAGATTTCAAAAGGGTGTCATAAACTCTAATTGTTATTTCATTACAACAGAGATGATAGAACAAGTAGGAACATCACAGAAAAAAAGCATGAACAATGACAAACGTTACTTACGGTATAAGGATCACAGCAAAAAGGCATGAAAAATGACAAATGTTTACTTACGGTAGGAAGGCCATTGCTCCACGATGCTAATTTGATCACGACGTATGCCACATGTACTCAAGAACTTCAGAATTTTGTGAACTCCCTCATCAACCTCTCCACATTCAATGTTGACAACCTTAAGATGCGAGCATACAAATGATTGTTCTATCTTTTCTTGTGCTCCTGTTGCTCCAACGAATTTCTATGATACAAAACATTTAGAAGATCAACAGAATATACATAATAGTTCCTTTGACAATACAACAATGTCTTCATATATATATAGGACATACCTTAGTGCTACCAAGCTTGAGAGTGAGCACCTCAAGAACTGGAGAGTGTTGGAGAAAACACAGTAGGTCAACAGTCGTAAACCATTCATTGAGTGAGAGAGTCTTTAGTTTGTCAAATATGGGGCAGCATTCTAAATCCCATCTATAGATAAACTGGACAAATAGCAAGCAAACAAAATGGAACCTTGAGACTCTAGGAGAAATAATTTTAGGTAGTAGGAACATTGGGTAGATACTTTAATTTCAAACTACCAAATAGAAAGGAATAAAAAAGAACAGTGAGACTCAAGAAGGCAAAACAATTTAAGTAAGTAGGAAGTTTGGGTAGATACTTTAATTTCAGACATAAAGAAAGACAACTAAACCTCAAGCCCTAGAAATACATTTTATCCAATCAAGCTACTATGTTATTAAAACCATTGATTCAAAACCCGTTGGTGGATATAAAAGTAGCAATCTGTGGCAATGACAACAAGTATATGCAGGTCTAACATTGGACAGAGAATCCATGGGTGGCACATAATAACTAAGAGTAAAAAAGGAAGTAAGTGTTAATGTACCAGTTCGGTGTAAGTATTGCCTAACAACTCCAAATTCACAGCATTGGACAAACCATGGAGAAGCACACCCTCCTCAACGGGATAAGCATGACAGCTACAGTAATCATACTCACAGTCCTGCCGGTTAATACGACAAGAATGATAGCAATCATGGTCTAGCCAAACATGAGCTCTTTCTAGAGATGGCATGTATTCGAGGTAAGGGGTCAAGCCATGATGATGATCAAGTTGCAGTGAGATAAGACCCGGGGCAAATATCCGAATGTGGAACTCCGCAGGGAAGGAACAAAAATCGGTAATGTACAGATGCTTTAGTGATTTGGAAGATATCCTGCGCGCATCAATGTTGCATTGTTGCATCTCTAGTTCCTCCAATACCGAGCAGCGCGAGAAATTCAGAGTGGAGCGTTTTAGGTAAACCCATTTAAGATGTAGGGTCTTCAAGTGCTGGGAGATGAGAGGCACATCGAGTATTAGTGGGTTATACTCAATGTCATCATCTCTTTCAACAGCAAAACTGAGTAGGAGCTCCTTAAATTGGCACTTTAGAGCGTACTCGATCAACAGCATCGTGTTTGTGTATGTGAACTCCTGCTCGCCATCAACACAGCCAACGACCGTGCACTTGTCGAGAGGTGAGTTCCCGCGGAGGTGGATGAAGAGCTTCACCAGCTGTTTGAAACGTTCGGAGCTCGGGAAACTCGACTGATCAAAGATGAGTGGCAGGCTGGTGGTGCGCCTCCAATGGTCACGCCACCCGGTGTCGAGAACGCAAGTCTGCAGGGCATCAGCCGCGGGCAGAAAGGACAAGACGTGCCGGAGGAGGTCGTCGGTGAGGTCGCTGAATTGACCCTTGCCGCTGGCCACGGTCTTGTTGAGCATTCCGTCGAACAGGTGATGCGCCCTGCAGGAGCGAAAGGAAGAAGGAATCAGCAGGAAAAGAGAAAAGGGGAATGCACTATCACCAGATCGGGGAATCCACAGGCAGCAGCACCTGAGCTCGACCCGTGAATCCAGGAGCAGGCGAGCACCGATTTCTCCGGCCCAAGGCAGCACCCACGTCTCCAAGCTCGTCGAGGGGCTCCCGCGGCCAGGCCCTGCCCCGACTTCTTCCGGAGCCGCCGGAGCTCGCCGCGTCCGTGAGCGAGAGGGGGGTGGCGCGAGCAACGAGCAGTTCGATGGCGGAGCAGGAGCAGGTGGGGCGGAATTCAACAATGAGGAGGAGCGCCGCCGCGGCTGGATACTGGAAAGTGAAAACGGCAGCGGCGTTGCGGTGACGGACACAGAATCCTATTTTGTCTAGTGCGTTTGGCTGCTGGCACCGATTTTGGCGCCTTTGCATAGACTTTTCAGATGGACCCGACTTGAAAAAAACAGCCTATAAACCATTAACTGTACATTGTTTGGTTACCTGTATATAGGTTAGCTGCATAAGGCAACAAAATTTGACCCGTTGTTTGGTTGGCCGCATAATATTAGGCGCACATTGTTTGTGTTGTCACCACTTCGCACTAGTGGTGACCTTACCACACACGATCTTAACAGTTTCACTCATAGCTACAAAACAAATTACGGTTCCTTCTAACTACTATCAAATGGCAGTACACATTATTAAGACCTAAATGGATGAATGGCGAAAGTTCATCATCCCTCCTCTTCCTCTTACCTCTTCTGATGCTGCTGTTGTTCCTCTTCGTCTTCCTCTTCTGCTGCTCCTCTTACTCTTCTCCTTCTTTAGATTCTTGTCTGACCTCTGTTATCCCATATTGCATGTGCCCACTCCAGCCTTTTATTCTTTCAGGCTTTGTTGTCAAATGTCTCAACACCATGGCCACCGAGGTCAAGATCGTTAGGTGTCACCTCTTCCTCCTCGTGCACAGGTTCATCAACACCCCATTGGAGGATCCAGTTATGCAGAATGCAACATGCAAGAACAAGTTTGACCTGGGTAGGGTAAGGGTGGAATGGCTTCTGATCCATGATTTTAAACCTATTCTTCAAAGCTCCAAATGTCGTCTCAACTGTTACTCTAAGGCTGGAGTGCCTGAGATTGAACAGTTCCCTGAGGAGTCCTAGGATAGTTCCTATCAGAGAACTCGTTCAGATGGTACCTAGTTTTCCTGAAGGGTGGAAGAACACCTGGCCGACATGCATAGCCAACATCTCCTTGGTAGAACTTGCCATCAGGTATGTTGATGCCATAAGGACGACTGATGTTGTCATTGAGTATATTAGCATCATGTGTTGACCCTTCCCAGCCAGCAAGCACATAGGTGAACTTCAGATCGAAGTCAACACCATCAAGCACATTCTGGCTTGTGTAGTGCTTTCTCCCCCTTGAATGTTGCAGCTTGTGACCTCGGCACTCTGGCAGTGACATGAGTATCATCTATTGCCCCAATGAAATCCTAAAACGACAATACAATATTGTGTTAGTGCTCACCTTGAACTATCCAAGCATATCAAGCAATGAACTACATACTGCAGTGCTCACCTTGAAGTATGGATACCATCTTGGGCTTGTGCGAATCTTGGTAGGAGTCCGGCCAATTGGTGACTTGATCATCTCTCCTCTGAGCTCCCCAACAGCGTACAACACTTGCTTAAAGTACCTTGAGATGTCTACATTGACCTCCTGAACGTGTTGTGGATTAGTGGATAACCCTGAACCTATGGTTAAGGCCAATATTATGAAGGAACATGATGACTTGCTCTTCACACTGGTGTGGATGCTATCTTCTAGCAACCCCCTGGTCCTGAAGGTCTGAACAAGTCTGGCAAATGGTGCTCTTTTCATTCTAAGCATCCACAGAGCATGTGTGTCGTTGCAGTTGGATATGTAGTTCAGATTAGCGATCCTCTCCTGCTCCCGCATAAGCATTCGAGCATATCTAATGACAGGTCTCTTAGCACGACGAATAGCTCTCTTGTGCATGAACATGACCTATGCCTGAATCACAGCAATCAGTGCTCCTGCCTGAAGTACCAGCCGCATCCGTGCGTCCATAACCTAGTCTACATCGAGGGTGCGTTGAACAACGGGGAAATCGATCCTACACCTTGCCTAACGGCCTAACAACGCAATTAACATAGGGGAGAGACGGTCTTGCTTACCGGCATTGGAGACGATGACAACGAAGGGGGGGCATGGCTGAGTAAAGGACGATCAGACGGTGGCCAAATGGAAGGGCAACATCAGCTCTTATTATTGGATCTGCCGCCACTGCCGCTTGCACAGATCTGAGTCGCCGTCGCCGGTGGTGGTGAGGCTAGAGGAAGTGGTTGTCCTAGAGGCAGCGGTGACCGAATAAATGGGTGGGGGTGAGCCTAGATTTATCATCGTGTCGCCGCGCCCGATTTCCATCTCCCGCCACCCCCACTCGCCGCTTGCCTTGCCCCACCCCGGCGAGCCAGTGAGGATGCTTTAAGCTTCGTGCGGATGCGAGCAAGCCACTGCATTCACAACCAAACGCACATCTCGTGGTCCAAGTGGGTCTGGTTGCGATTTTGTGTGCAACCAAACGCATCCTTAGACTCGCATCTTACTTACGCCAACCGGTGCTTTTAGTGTTTTCATCCAATCCAAAAACATAGAAGGCTACTATGGAATATACATTTTACATCTATACAAGGCCACCAAACAGTAATCGAGGCAAAATTAATGATATTTCCTCATACTAGCAACATGTTTAATACTTGCATGCGCGTAGCCATAATGACACACAGTTCTTCCACTAAGTTTCTTTGCATGCATGCGGCGTATTAATGATCCCAGTAAACAAAAAGAAAAGTTGACTTACAAAGCAAACATTAAATTTTACATTGATACATGTAATCTAAGTTTGTAGCTTTGTATATAAAAATGGAGGGAGTAACTTTTTCGTTTGTTAAGAATGTTGTGTCTAACCCGCATAAACACAAGGAGCCTGGTCAATTCATGCAGCTAGACATCGCGGGCGCCTTTAACTCGGTGTCTTGGATTTATTGACTGGAAGTTGGGAGATGTGTGGATTTTGTCATCTGGTGGTGTGAATTTGTCTGCTCTAGGCTACTACTTCCTCCTAGGTCATGGCTAAACGGGAACTGGGCCCGAGATTCTTTCACCGGCAAGGCATCAGACAAGGCGACCCTCTCTCCCCGATGCTCTTCAAGATCGCAATGCTCCCTTCACTAGTTGTTCAACAAAGCTTGCTCGGTTGTGGCACACTTACCCCAATCCAGCTGCCAACTTCACTTCTGCGGGTCACGCTCTACGCAGATGATGCAATAAGTTATGGGCATATCTTGTGGTTGAAACTTCACTTTTGCTAGACTTGTTGGGGACATTTCAACATGATATCCCAAATTCCACATGCCACGCATCCCAATTTAAATGTGATGACATGATAATACAAGCCGATGCAGTGTAGATTTTATAGATAAATGAATTTGCGGAAACAGACCACTGCATTGCCATGCATAATGAAAAGAATATGTGTACTTCACTTCATCTATATCATCTTTGTGATACATTGATGCACTGCTCAATATATCTTTTTCAAAAGTGCCTTGTGTTGTGTTACCAAAATATCCCATAAGAGAAGCTGCCTCCCTCCTAGATGACACAACAAATCAACAATTCCACGAAACTCAATCTGTCAATAACTTCTCACTGGAATTATCGAACATTTGTACAGTGTGTTTTGCAGAATAAATGATATCAAAAATTGCTCGACAGAATAAAGCCAGGGGCCTGAGCCTTTCCTGGCACTTGCTATATTCTTCCTGTTGTCTACAAAATTGTCACGTTAGTGCAACCTAAAGAGAGATTTGCACGACCAAATGAACAATCAATAATGACAGACCCGAGCTGTGCCATCACAAAAACAGAGTTGGGAAATCTTTTACCCTGCCTTGAGAAGAACCTATGATCTCTTTACAACTGCAACCGCAAAGTGGGGGTGGTGCGTAAACTCAAACGAAACCCTCAGTTTCGGGTCACTAGCACCGACGTGGTTGATAATGTTTAGGGCTATCCTATTGTGCTCGGCAACCTGTTCAATCTGGCGGAGCTCTGCAAGCTTTTCTGGTTCGCTCGCAAAACTACCTTTCAAGGAGGGGATGATCTTCTGGACTTCCTTGAAAAAGTTGTATTTCATTACGTCCTGTCAAAAATATTGCACGGTTAGGTTCAAATAAGCAGAGGAAAAGACTAGTGAAAGGGGGATTTCAAGGCTGAGTACTGACTGCCATGTGTGCCTGGGCAGCTGCTTCCTGAAAACTGTAGTAGGTAATGCACTCGGGGATTTGTGCTTTCTGGAGAAGATCGAAATGCTGCATGAATCTCTGCAAAGGGTGGTTCAAGATTCGTCAAAGTCGTCTAAAGACATGTTAAGAAGGATATCGGAATTCACAAACACTAAATCTGACCCACCTCTTGTTCAGTATTGAAGACACTTGGTAACTGGAATGACTTGCTTTCCTTTCTCAGGGCAGCCAGCAACTGCGTTAGCAAACAGAAAAATGTTGTTTAGTTGCAACAGGGAACGGTGGTATATTATTATATACACTCTGTGACTGTTCTACGTTGCCGGGGAGGGAGGGGGCATTAGTGCCATATGTACCATTGAAAGTCCTTCTGATAATAGAACGTAGCACTGAAGCAATAAACATGAAGGCGGAAATGGTGCGTCTCGTACAGAGTCCTTTGAATTATCCTTCTTCTTTTTCCCTTTTCTTCGCGCTGAACCAATAACAATAAGGACCATTTAGAAACCAATCTACTAAGAGAATATTGATAAAGATGGCATGGTGTTCTACAGAAACTGGATTGGAAACAACATCAAATGAATTTTCTCCATACTGGTTGTTACCACTTACCAGTAACAATATATGAATATTATAACCAAATATACCCCCAAAACAGGAGGTTTTGATTTGATGTAATTACATATTTCATTCTGTCTAATTTCCTTTTCAACTTCAGGATGACAATGTGTGCTTTTTTATTTATAAACTGTCTCCCGTTTGAATTCTGCAATTTATTTTCCTGTAGTCTTCTTGTTCTCTTAATTCTATTGTTTCCCAAATGGATTCTAAGAGGCAGATACATGAAGCAGTAAGATGCACAACATGCAACTCAAACCATCAAAGTGCTGACATATCTGATAGACATCCAGAATGCTACATGGTCATTTTTATAATATCGACAACCCTGCTAGATTGGAAATCTACAAGCACATCATCTACCTGTAAGTCTAATGATAATAATCTAACAAAAAATTCTGAACAGGCATGGTAACTTACAGTTTTCGTTGCTAGCAAGGATTCGTAACTGCATCTTCTCTATCAGCTTTATAAACACCACATGCATATACCAGTACACCATACAGTATTCACTCGGAGAATAGAGGTCAAGCTCAAAACCCAATATGAGAAACCGAGAAGCAATCCAGTATGTATGTTCTTGAGACCAAACAAGTAGTTGCTTCGATACTCTCATGCACATGTTCTGCACCACCACAAAACAATGTCAAAATATATTACAACTGATTATTACAGCAAGCACTTGCAATCGGAGATACCTCATCGGCCAAGACATTTCTGGTTTCACCAAACTCTCTTTTCAATGCAAGCTCCAACTGCAATATGTATAGGTACAAAACAATATATGTGTAAGATCTAGAGATGACCAATGGTCAAACTGTCACAATCATAGAATGCTCAGTCTCAAACTATTATATTAGTGTAATCATCATAAGCCCTTAACAGTTGGCTGAATAATAGTAGAAGTAAAACAGGGCACATTTGACACTACCAAAATTACTGCTTTCCCATTTGTGATTGATCCCTTTCTTTCACCTTGTCATAAAATGATACTCCTAGTAGGTCATTTCCTCTATCATTACTCAAGAATCAAGTTACCAACAGTGACAGAAACATGCAAGTGTCAGTACCACGATGAAGTGAGTACTCACTCAACCCAGTAGGAAAAGGTTAATTCAGTACAGTTTTTTTTTCTGCATGATTATGAAAGATATAATGGCATTCGTAGCTGACATAGCAGTAACCAATTTTAGAGACAGAACTGCAGGTTAGCATGAAACTGCATTCACAATTTCACTAGCTAAGTGTGTTTGATCCAAGGTAAGTTTCACTAGCTAAGCGTGTTTGATCCAGGGTCATGTTAGAAAACAAAGCAAGACAGGTATTAATTATGTGTAACTAATGGGAAACAGCAAAAGGGAGCAAGTAGAAAATTGTATGTGTAACAAACCTGTATGGAAATGGTACTCCAATCCTGCAAGCTCTTCCCAAGCTTGCGCCGTTGCCATGCAGTGTTTGTACAGAGAATTTTGAGCAAGTTGATAACCAACTACAAGGTCATTAATGCACTTAATCAATGATATGCATGGAACTCCAGATATATATTTTTATGACTGCAGGAGTAATATATGACGTAAAGGTTGAAAAAGGAATAATCCTGGTGGCTGACCTGACCTAGCTGCACTACAAACTCATTCGACTGGAATTCCTTATCTCCTATAATATCCGGTAGTGACAAAGCCCTTGAAATTACATCGCAAAACAAGTCTCGCCCATAAAGCTTGCCATCTTGAACCAATAAAGTCTGTGTCAATGGATTTTTGCATCATTGTTAATGCAAGTGGTAAACAACAAACTATAACATAAGTAACTCACTGAATACATATTTGCCAGGATGAGACTTAGGATTGGGAAACAAATCATATTTCTACAAGAGAGAGCCTAATGGAACAGAAAATGAGCCAGCTAACAGCAATTCAATGTTACAACATAAATGAATCCTTTACTGGACTAAGAAAACCTCAAAGCTGTTTATATACCACCCAGGGATCAATTTATAAAGAAAAATAGTAATGAAACAGCAGTCTCCTAAAAGTCAGTTATGGATATAGGAACAAAACAAAGAAGGATGGGGATTTGCAGAAATAAGCTAACCACATTGTTAACAATAAGGAAAAGTAGTTCGATTCTGATATCCAGACTTCCAACTATGGAAATGTTTAGACTCGTGACACTCATAAAGTTGAAGTTCACAAATCATACCAAATGAGAAACAAAATCCTAGAGTAGCACTTACTGCATAACTACAACGTATGACATACTCCACAACCACAGAAAGCAATGGTTCATAACCAAATATGTACAACAATCAGTTAAAGAACAGTTCATGCACATATACAAATACAATTGAAAAACAGATGTCATACGTAAATGATAGAATCTACTAAACCTTTTCTACATCTAACATAGCAGACAGATATTAGTCATTTTTTGCAATCCGGGGGAAATAAAACACTAATGTTAGATGAGTCAAAACATCTACAGCATAACAGTGATAAAGATGGCCGTTGAAGCATGTCAGTGTGACCCACCTGAAGAAATGCTCTAGGAACCAAATCAGGTACAGATTTTTGGAACTGTGCAATGAAGTGAAGAACATTCTCAAGCACGGGATCAAGCGACAGAGCACAAATGATATCTAGATCATGCAGAAGCTTCTCAAAGTACCTAATTGCCTGTAACAGTGAAGTTGACGCAATGCTTATCAAGTTGAAAAGGAGTATACAGAAACTATTCAGTAGTATGGAAGTTTAAGCATAATTTATGGCACTGATGTGAACTTACATCACTCCAGGCAAGTATTTGAACAGCACGCGGTGGTGCTGGACTCAGAAGTCTGCTATTGAGGCTGACATCAAAGCCAATAGGGCGGCAACCTGATGCAGTGGTGCAGCTTTCATCACCTTTTTGCGATGTAATGTCAGACTGAGACTTAAGGAACTCTTGGGACTTCAGCATCAAACTAAGCTCAGCCAAGCATGATGTAACATGCTTGCGAGCCAAATCCAATCCTCTTCCTTGAGGTTTCCTCATGCACGTAACCACATGGTGAAAATGCTACATAACAACAAAAATGTGAAGACAGTCAGAAATCAAATAAAAACCTCTTATGTATCATCTTATTGCATGAGGTTTGCTCATGCACATGATGACATGGTAAAGTGCTACACGGCCCATACAGACGTGTGATGACATTTAGAAATTGATGAAAACCCCTCTTAAGCATCATTAAGATGATCACCCAAGACTAAACTTGGCATTCATTTATGCAATCAGCTATGGTGGTCCTTATTTGCACATTTCCATATACTGAAAAATCAGGTCTCCTAGGCGCATGCTTAACATGCGCCTAGGCACCGGGCTGGAGGCAAAACGTCTAGCGCCTAATCGTGCTTAAGCATGCATTTTGGTCAGAAACGGTCAAGGCGGAGGCAAAACACTCGCGCAACGCGTAGCGCTTAAAAAACACTTGTTTCCCTATGATATATACAACATAACATTTAGTTTTAGCGACAATATCATAATCACAATTAAAAAAGGCTTCGTTGTTGTTGTTGTTGTTGTTGTTGTTGTTGATCATAATCACAATCAATGCATACAGTGGGTAAAGTGCTGTAATGCCAAAACAAACTCTATGTCCCTCCCCTCTCTCACTGACAATTCAAAGAGAAAAGTGAGAATTGCCACTCAACTCTATGACACTTCAGTCTCACTCAATTGTCTCAATGACAGTTGTTCAGAATCTATCGAGTGGTAAATCGAGGTGCCAATGAATGCACTGGCAAATTCTTTAAAACTTCCCAATTTAGATAGCACCAGTTTATAACTTGACTTCCCATTGCTTAATTTGAAACCACCACGTTATCACAATAACAGAGCATAAGCTTAGATAACCAACATGATACACACATCAAGTATCAGCACTGACGAAATTAGACTGAACAACTGAAGTGAAGAATTGGAAAGGAAACATGGGTTAAGACCTTACGAAAACGTAATCTGCACAACAAGGCTCTGCAGTAACCCTCTTCCAGCTCAGGATTATCCTGCAGTGATTCAAACTCTGCAGTAATAAACTTTTTAGTTAATAACACAAAGCCTACAGCATATGTTCAAATCAAATAAGCAATTCAATAACTTCGCTTTTATTCAAATGTCCAGCGTCCAAATTCTTTTATAATTTGGTGTCGTAATCTAAAGACTAAGTGGTATATATTTTAAGATGATGCACCAACTTACTTAGAAACTTCATATACAAAACTTCACGCAAACTAATCAGCGGTCAACAAATTTCCAAGCTGAAGGAAAGCTAGTTGTAAATTATTTTTAAGCAGGAACATATATTTAGTTGTATGTTTTGTAAAAGGCTGCAATTTCTCTTGGTATCGGCAAACTTATGTATCAGCTCAACATTACTACTGAAGCTAGGACTTCGGACCATGACATAAGCAAATTGATAAAACAAGGAACAAGGTTTTACACAATGCAAAATAATGAACATTTAATTGAATCAAAGGATATCTGCAATGGCAATACAAGTACCTTCTAGTGTTTTTTTCTTGGATAATGCTTGGGATTTACATGCACGCAATTGACGAGATATTGTCTCTTCAACCGAGTTCAGAACTGACAAGCACTTATCATCACCTTCACCATTCAAAGGCAGTCCAAAAGACATCGTAAAGAGGTCTTCTTCCTACAAAAGCATACGATGAAGATCATATCTTATGTAATAAGTGGAAGTATGGGACTTAGATTAAAAACTAGATAAAATTGACTCGTACTAACAAGACCAACCTGTATTCTAATTCGATTTTCATGCCATCCTATAAGTTATGTGAACAGGTCTCAACCAACAAAAAAACCTAGGTTGGGCATAGCACAGGAAAGCCAAAATCGGAACAGGACACCGAACCAAAAAAGCCAAATTTCCAGTTAATTCAAGGTATGTTTTTCATTTCTTTTCGCAGTTAATGAAAAACAAATTCAGGTTTGCCGAATTTTGTTGTTTGGGCTGTCAGAAACCAAATTCACTGAAACAACTGAACTACCAGATTTACATCCTAATGAAGGTGCCTGTATTCAGTCCTAATGAAGTTCACCAAGATGATAAATATTTTTGAATCACCTTTTTAGGTATACTAGATGAAAGAGCAGAGCACATACACATTTCACTGGAAACATTGACTATACAGACAAAAAGATGAAAAGTGACGCATTACATATTCCGCTCATAACAATGGGGGGTGATGTTTTTGTTGCACAGGAATCTCCGCATTTCAACAATAACAATATGCACCTACTCGTCGTATATGAAATTAAATACGAGCATAAACCAACATGCACGGCTTCCTTATGTCAAGACTCAGAGTACATATAAATGAAATCAGGGGGGAATGGCGATAGAAAATTTCCAGCAAAAGTACCTCATGAGTTCGGGCGGTTGAAACGACAGAAATGACAGAATTACAAGTAGCACGCAAAATCCTGCAGAAGCTATTTAGGACAGCATGCGATGAAATTCTCTCCATTTTCATAAGGTAGATACATGTGAAGACGGTTTGTGCTAGAGTGTGACCCTTGTGCCAGGTTGCCTGAAAAATAAAGCAGTCCGATAAAGTAGTTTAGCCAAATTGAAACACCTGCTTATTAGACATGGTTGCACTGAAGTACCTCACATGAGAAAAGATGGTCGATGACATCAAGAGTTCGTTGAATGTCAAGTGTTCTGTCCAAACTAAGTGGAACTGGGGCAATGCCATCTTCTATGGCTTCATCGATGGAATAATATCTACTTCTCTCGATTCCAGAATCCATTTTAGGGTCCATTATCTGTATCAAGATGCAATAGACGCAGAGAACCCAATTAAGCAATGGATCTAAATAATTAAATTGAAATCCCACAAATCAAATGGTAAATGAGCCACTCGACAGGCCTACAATACCAAAGTATCCTGAAATAATATAATCAGAATTCTGGTATTTGCCTTTCTCACAATGAACTTGAAAGTTTGTACAGAGTCATGATCAGTTGTATAGTGAGGCTCAGCACTCGAGAGTAATTCCAAGCCTAAGGTGTACGTCTAGAATTCAGATAAAAGCAACTCAAGTGCAAGTTTCATGCAACAAACTTGCATATCCAGAACTCAGTATCAAAGCAACTCAAGTTCAAGCTTAATAGGGAAAAGTTTAAAAGCATCTACCGCTGACTTAAAAAATACCATGTCTACTCCCTCCATAAAGAAATATAAGAGCATGTAGATCACCACTCTGGTGCTCTAAACGCTGTTATATTTCTTTACAGAGGGAGTACATGTCAACTAATTAGCAACCACTGGTTGCGTAAAATAATTTAGTAAACACAAAAACATCATTTGACACTCTGAAGTACGCAACAGAAAAAATGGGAGTTGAAACACAGCAAAAGAGCAGGGGAGATAATGAGGTCCTTACTTCCAATGCAGACATTGCGGCAAACAAACTGAAGTTCTCCCCATGTACAAGTTCCCCATCTTGGAGATCTACAAGCATGAAGAAATTAGAAGGAGAACAGTTGATAGATATAATAAATTAACTACCAGATATCAGCGTCGACTCGATTTTCAGGCATCTGCTCAAATATGACAGTCCTAGATGCATTCACATCAAAATTGTTTTGGAGTTATTTTGGGGAGACACACACCAGTGACGGTGCCATCACGCACAGGGCTAATCGAACCCAAGAGTCCACAAATCCACAACAGTAGCCATAATAAGTTATATTTCGTTTCTATAATCCAGTTGGGAAGCTATATATTATATATTATATCTTAATCTATCTTTTAGGTCCAGATTATTGGAATTCTCTCTTATCAGGAGTTCAGGACACTGGTCTATAAAGAGACACCATTCATTACAAGCTCAAGCAAAAATTTAACAGATAACTGCCCCCACATTGGCACAGTATGCGCAAGTCAACTCAAAATAGGCACAATAACACAGATCTAAGATAGATGCAAGCAAACAACGCGACTCCTAAGCCCTAAACTTAAGCCCAAGCTTATAATCCTAAATCCTAACATGAGCGAAATTCTCTATTCTCAATGAGGTTACTCACTTCCTGTCTGTCCAGAATAAATGTTCTCTCAAAAATGACTATTGTCCTGTCTATTCTCAATAAGGATTGCATCAACAGAGTAAATTTTCAGTTCCTCCAGTCAGCACTAGTAATATAATACTATCCTGACAACAAATTTCCCTGACCAACAATTCATATCATGTTGTTGAGAACAGACTTTGAACTCCTTCCCACCAATATAAATAAAAGGAGTGATCAATAGGTACGATTCACAAAAGTATTCATGTGTACCCTTCTAGGTAATCCTGGCTTGTGGACGATAGTTCCCTCCACCCCTCTAGCTCAACCCCAGGTAAGCCAAACCATGGGCAGATCCAAGGGGGTAGATGAAAGCTCGGACACCACAAGCTTTGCCCCTTTCCAAATTCAGTGCATCCCTCACTGCACCGAGCTACAGTTGACTTCCATAATGGGGCACCAAAGAATAAGAACTAGTATAAATAGGCAACCAGCAAGGTTTTTTATTCTAAAAATCCCCATTACCATGCACAAGGCAATCTTGTGAAACCACTAAATGAGAACATGAGTAATGGTATTTATCTGTCTTCAGCATTTAACAAAAGGAAGACATGAAAATGTGATGCCATTGTGTGCCCTTCTGCTTGCATACCAAAGCAGAAGTCACAATTTAGAAATACTCCATTAGGATCATGATCATGTGACTTCACAAAGTAGACACCCCAAACATTTTATCCAGATGGCTATACCTCTCAAGTAGGGCAACATTTGGTCACACATTAAAATTCTGAAGGCACTGCATGCAGCAACCTGAGGGCTAGTTGGGATAGGCATGGGTTACACTCAACCGCTTCAGATGAACAGGGATTTCGGTTCAATTTTCCAGCCCATCCAAAAGTTGACCCGAATCCATCCAAACAAGCACCAAATTGGTCCAAAGAACCAAATAGATGCATACTTGGCATGAATCACAATTTACACATCACCTAAAAATTACAAGAAAGCAACCCAGTGTCGGCATGTCTCTCATCTCCTGACCACTGGCCGATGCAAACCTGCTCCAATACATGGAACTGCATGCTCGCGGCAATGCATCCATGATACATGATACCGCATAAACTCACGCAGACATGACCGACTCCTAGGGACCTTGGTAATCGATTCTGTCAGGAACAGAGGAACGCATCGTCCCTCTGCTTGCAAAGGAAAGGAGGAGCCAATTGTACTCTGCTTGTAACGCGAGAAAATGAGTACAGGTCTACGCAGTCCAATGCAAGCACGCATCTCACATTGCTGGGAACACACTGTGAGCTCGATCAAGCAGGGATCCACACACACACACACACACACGATACGAGATCGATCGAGCCATGGTCCGTAGACCTGCCAACACTCCCCGCTCTTCGAAACAGCTTCGTAGTACTAGTTTTCAACGTCTTAGCAAATACAGCGGGGAGGCGGGTTACGGCGGTGGCTTACCAGCGCAGGCGGCGGCGATGAGCGGCGAGACGTCGGCCCAGACGGCCTGGTCGCCGGAGGGGGGTATGGAGGGCGGCGGCCCCGGCGCGGGGCCCGCGGGCGCGGAGGAGCCCGCCTCCATCGGATCTGGCCGGATGCGACTCGACTGCCCACGGCAACAATGGAGGTGAGCACAGCGGAGCGAAACCCGACGGCGGCCCGGGCAGAGCTAGGGCTCCCTTACCAGCCGAAGATGGAGGGATCTTCGCTCCGCCTCGGCCCAGGCCAGCCGAGGGCTGAGGAGGGCGCCGGCGAGGGGCGATTCCTCCGCTCTCTCGCGCGGTCGAGGTGGAGGTGGAGGCGCCGCCGCGCCTGGGTGGGGGGTGGGGTGGGGAGGGGGGCTTGTGGAGGCGGCTTTGGCGGCGCGGGGCGGAGGGGTTTCGGCGGCGAGGCTTTTGCGTGCCGTGGAATCTGTGGGCGCAGTTGTTACGGATTTCGTCACTCTCCCACCCAGTGAATGAATCTCCTTCCACCTTTTTGATGATGAGTACGTACTCTTTCTTTTTTTCAACTCCGCAAAGATTTATTTACTCTGCGGTGTATTTGATGCGCTTAGATTTATTCACTCATACAAATATTGAAGTACTCCCGCCGTTTCATAATGCAAGACATGATAATAGAGCCGATAAAAAACTAGAAACCCTATATCTATTAGGGGTTTTTCAGCTGGTTTTTCGCCAAAGTGCGAGCAAGAAGGTTAAATAGAAGTATTAATTTGGGTGCAGTGCGATAAAAAAATTCTAACCATTGGAATGTTGTCCATGTTTACCCTCACAATGTCAAATCTTAGATCCGCCACTGCAAACGCGACAACATTGTATGAGGGGCGAAGAGTGGGTGTTAGCTACGCGAAATCAGTCGGCGAAATTTTTTAAGCAAATTAGGGCATCTCCAATGCCAACCCTCAAACCGCCTGCATACATACAGATCGCGTGGTCTGGACCTCGGAACCCATCCAACGCGGGCATGTATCGATCCATCGAGCGGTCCAGACCACATTTTTTTTCGCAAGCTGGAACCAAACGTGGGGGGCTTTGCGGGAGTCCAGACACGAGACAAGTCGGACTCTGACACCCATGGCCCACCCAAAAGGAAAGCGGAGCCCGCCCTTTTGTAGCTTCCCGCACTATTTCAGCGCCAAATCCCCCACTCTCTTCTTCTGTCTCGCCGCTCTCCACCTAATTCCCGTCCTTTTCTCTCACTTTCTTCTTCACCGCCGCCACCGCCGTATGGAACTAGACGAGGACCTGGCGGAGATGGAGGTGAATAGAGGAGGCTGCATTCACGACGACAACGACACCTTGAGCGTTGAGAAGGCTCGGATTGCACGGACTGATATTCTTCTGTGATCGGGCATGTAAAACCTTAAACATACTTACCTGTTTTTGGTTGTGATCGAGCATGTGATCCGGCGCACACAATGGATCAAACTTGTATTTGAATTTCAATGTGGCCTTTACTTGCGGATCCGTGTTCACGGACTGGTCCTCTGTCCACCGGCATCCAACCAGCCTGCATACGAATGCCGGAGTAAATTTGTGGGTCGGCGTTGGAGATGCTCTTACAACATTTCCTTTCCTCTGTTGATCAATTTGGATTGCAGACATGGCAAAGCAAACCAACAAGATAACAAACCCCCGTATATGATTAAATGAAGAAACAAGTAATCATCCCGTTTGTTCCTCAATCCATTCGCCTGATAACAGGGCAGGGGAGAGCTGAGACCTAGGATCAACAAACATTCTGTTGCTACAGAACAAGAAAAACATGCTGCTATGTCAAGCGACTGGTTATTACAGAAGAAGTGGATCAAAAAATTACAACACTGCAAAGACCGGGCCGGGCCGAGACATGTTGAGCCTCGCTGCCTGTCGACCCGATGGATTCTACCGCCAACGGAGTTCTCAAGGCCAAAGAGAAGGAGAAGAGTGTGGAAAATCATCATCTGTCGCGGGCAGCGGAGCTCTACGCCTTCATCTTTCTCTTCCTCTTGCTCTTGCTCCTGCTCTTCTTCGACTGCGCCTTCGTCGGCTGGGTCTTCTTGTAGTCGGGCGCCTTGTACTCGGGCGTGTCGCGGAGCCCCAGCTTCGACAGGACGAGGCAGTACGAGTCCCAGTCGGTCCTGCGCAGGTACTTGAGGTACTTCTTCCTCCTCTGGACCATGTCCTGGAGCCCCTTTCGAGAGTGCTTATCCTGCATCACAGCAGAGTCGACGGATCATTTGACCAAACTGATATTTGTGCGATTCCAGAAGTGTTGTGGAGGTAGAACACCGATACCGCATGGGTATGGACACGGGATGTTCAACATTGCATGTACCTTTTTGTGTAGAACAGATGACAAGTGCTTGATTTTTAGCGTCAGTTGGGCTACTGAAAACACAAAGACGCGGCATATCAGTAACACACACTATGCGCATACAAAAAGTGCAAGCAGAGCCTAACAACATAAAATGCTCAACAGAAAATAAATCATAACTGCTCAAGACCTCAAGAAGTAGAGGATCAAAAGGCATGAAAGCTCAAAGGTATTTAGTTCTAGGAGTACATGTACAAGCTGCTTCCCACAGCTATAAGGATAGCGAAAGAAGATTGCCAACTAGCCATAGAGAAGTGAACAAACTTAGGAGTGGTAGGTATAATGATATGCTTCGAAGTAAGGCAAAAATAAGAACTTGCACTAACCAAAATCTAGAAGAACCAGAATTTCAAAACAATATTCAGCCAGACTTCTTTTCTGACTAATCAATAACTAGCTACAGAAGAATATGAAAGATAACCTCTTACCGTCCAAAACGTAATGTTGAGGTTAACTGAACCATAGCTTCAGTTGAATCTAACAGAATCATGTCTCCATTATATTACATTACAGTTCACAAAAATACTAGGTGTTCAAGTGGAATTTTGAATACTCCTTACTGCTATGTCTAGCACAGGCTATATCAGCTATTCAGGCAAAAAAATAAAAAATTCCCTTGAGTTAGTCCTAGCCCTCGTACCAAAATCATGGCCGCCTTCTTTTCCAGACAGAAAGGTGATGCAAAGTGTAACAATCACTAATTATCAATATTACACTAGATATGGCACAACATTGTGACACTGCTGGCAAGTCTGTGTTCTACTATCTATCACCGTTTTCTGGTACATCATGCAAGTCCGTGTTCTATATTAGCAAGTCAGTGTGTTCTATCTATACGTCACAGTTTTCCGGTATTATGCAAGCAAGGGGTAAGAAATTTACTTTGAACTCGTGCAGAACCACAGTCATTCTCGGACATCTTGAACTCATCCCTCACCTTCTGAAGCTCCAATTTCATCTTCTCTTCGCCTGACATGTGGTCAGGATGGAAATACTGAGGACAGCAGGCACCGATAATCATCAGTCAATCGCAGTCTCAGAGCAGATACAAACAGGGGAGAAGTCCTCCCACAACCAAAAAATAGATGAAAAGGCAAAAGGCCAATCTCACCCTCTCTAGCAACTCGTCCTGCGGCGGAAGATTGCTCAGCATGTACTCCGGCAGCGGCTTTCCACCGATGTTTGCAAATAGTGACATATGCTGGACTGCTCCCGATCAAGAACAATACAGCACAAGCTTATCAGTTCCATTGCCCTCGGAGGTAAAAGAGGTGAATGAAAAAGAAAAACAAGCAATGTTGGGCGGGATTACCATTTGCAACATGCTTCTTCTGCCCTTTCTGATCTTTATGGAGGCTCGCTAAGGTCTGCCGGAGATAACCAAACTCGCCGCCATACCGCGGGTCAGCCTGGGCCCTCTCCTGCTCCGCGATCTTGGCGATCCGCCCCTGCAGCTCCTGGAGAGAGAACCACTCCTTCCCGTCCTTCCCTGCATCCGCCGGCCGGAGCTCCCTGAGCATCGGCCCAAGCTGTTCGGGAGTGTATTCTTTCGCGAGAAAAACGCCGGCGTCCTCGTCTTCCTTCCCCTCCCCGGGCTGCGGCTTCCCGGCCCTCTGGCGCATCTCCTTCCCGAAGATGCTGTCCGGGGTGTTGTTGAGGAACCGCAAAGGCGGCTGGCGCTGCCTCTCCTGCTGCGGGTCGATCTTGCGGATGCTCTCGCGGATGGAATCGAAGCTGAAGCTGAACGGCTTGCCGCCGCCGGCGTTGGGGGCTCCTCCTCCCTGGGGGCGACCCGCCGGGGAGGCGGCGCTGTTCTTGAGCAAGTCCTGGAACGACGGGTTGGCGCCACCGCCGCCAACGCCGGGGCCGGATAAGCGGGGGGAGCCGGCGCGGAAGGACTCGAGGCTGCGCTTGATGTCGTCGAGGCCGACGGAGGGGGCCGCGGGCGGCCCGCCGGGGCGGAGCGGGTTGGCCGGGATCCGGCGCGGCGGGGGCGGCGCCGGGGACGACTTGAGGCGCTCGCGGATGTCGAGGAAGATCGAGGAGGCGGCCGGCCTCTGGGGGCCCTCGCCGTGGTTCGGGGGCGGGTGGGGGTCGTCGGAGGGCGGCGGCGACGGGGGAGGGAAGGGAGGGCTGCTGCTGTTGTTGGAGGACGAGGAGGAGAAGGAGGAGGAGGAGGGGCGGGGCACGTGGAGGAGGGGCTTCCTGCTCGGGTTGATCAGCCGGAGCGCCATGGCGGCGACGGCGGCGGCGGCGGCGGGAGGTGGGGCTTCACTCCTTCCTCCTCCGCCTCCTCCTCCTCGGTGGACGTGGAATAGGGTTTTGGCGGAGGGGAATGGATCAGTGGAGTGGTCGAGCGATCGGCCATTTGCGGCCTGCTCCGAACACACGTGCGGTGGGCTGACATCGGCCCAATACGGCCGCAGATATAGAGAGTTCCTGTGTCTGGGGGCCTAACAAACCCACCGTGTCGAGCGGCCCAGCAGCAAGGCTGAGGAGGAATGTATGCTTCTGCGCAATTTCAGCAACGTACCTTCATCTTTGAAGGTCGAGAGTCTAATCAAGAGGCACATAGCCTCGCCAAACATGCTTATGGTTTGGTTTTGGGACGACATGTGTGGCTCATAAACCCCCAAATTTAAGTTGTATCCCCATAAACGCTATTGTTGAACAAAGCAAATATGTTTGGACTAAAAAACAATTATGGGAAGGTTTGTGGGCGACGCGAAGAAGGGCACCAAATCAGTGACTAGTGATCACTCAAAAAAAATCAGCGACTAGTGGTGGAGCGAGCAACGTGAACGTTTTGTCGCATCGCAACTTTTCCATCTAGTGCCTGATGCCGACCGACCCCAACTACAGTGTGTGGGCAGTAAAGATGAAGATTATTCTTCAAATCCTCCGAGCGTGGCAAGAAATCACGGGCAACGGCATGGATGTGGAGTGCGACGAAGGTGCCATGGCCGCCACAACCCAGTATCAGTCGGATTCCATGCTGGTGACATTGGCGGATATCGAAACAACAAGAGCGCTTGCAAAGCAAATGAGGATCGAAGAAGATCACGTCATGAAGGCTCGGGTAAGTGCTGAAGCGCCAATTTTCACATGTTGTAGATGGAGGAAACTGAGTTGGTGAAGGAATACGCCATGCATCTCAGTACTTTGGTTGGGAAGATCCATGCGCTTGGCGCAAAACTTGAGGAAGTTGAGATTGTGGAGAAAATTTCTGGTTCGGTGACTGATAAAGTGACCAACTCCTACAATTGTGTGTAGGGAATGCGGGATGCTATGAAGGCTCGAGTCAAGCGAAGCGAGCGGATACATAAAAAAAGGCAAAGAAAAAGACAAGCCACAAGGTCGAGATAAGGCCAATCAATCTATCAAGTGAAGCACCGAACTTGGATATTGTTTGGAGGCTAACAAATGGGAGATCAAAACAAATTTGGTTTAAGCAAGAAGACGAACGTCTAGGTCTTTTGATGATCGAAGTTTGTGATCTTGTTCGGGTGGTGGTTGTGAAACCAAACCAAAGGTGATACTTTTTTTGAGGGAAGGCCCATCACGGCTAGCTTTATTAATCTACAAAAGAAAGTACATCATCTACTAGACTAGAGACCAGACAGCCCGGGGGCTCATCTGTCCAATTCATCGAAGTCTTATTAGAAAAAAAAAAGTTAACTAGCACATGTGGCGCTTGATTACTAGAACGATAGCAATGTCTAAAGACGACCTTCCCGAGCAACGAGGCCACGTCCACACACTCCGCGAATAAAGCCACTGTTGTATCCCACCATATGGACTGCCCATTACAGAAATTGATCATGTTTAGGGAATCTGATTCAGCTTCCACCCGAGGAAACCCTAGAGAATTTGCAAAGACATGGCCATTGTTTCAGCTGTCACCATATCTGCCACATGGATTATGTACTTACATGTTCCGCTAGAAAGTTCCCTCTCTCATCTCGGATAACAACTGATGTAGCTCCCACACCTTCCTCTTCACACACCAGGGTTCTGGTTTGCACCATCTTTACACTTTGGTATATCTTTCTTTATTGTTAGCCCCATGGTAATTATTTGTAATTGCTAATACTGACATATGCCATCTCATAGGGGTGGTGGAGTGCCATCATGGGAAGAATGTAATACCGAAATTATCGTGAAACCATGGGTAAAATTCAATGACGGTTCAGTTGTGGAGATTTGCGGGCAAGGTTCTGTCCTCTTTCGAGTGTCTCACAGGCGAACAATACAAGACAAGCTTAAGGGTGAAACTGGACCGGATTCGAACGGATAATACACATACTACATCATATTTCGTTTCTTTCGAAACGCGGAAATGAATACGGAATATGCCTATCAGAAACAAACACGGTACAGTGACAGAGAGGCAAACATTATATATATCGGACAATACAAGAAAAACAACCACATCTCAACATGACAAATGGTAATAAAAGGTTCTGCCTTGTCAGCCAAGTACAGATTAACTGGAATCAAGACGAATGGTTAGACCAGCGATCAAGGAAGTCTTTTATACTATATTCGATCTGGTGAGCCATACTCGAGTAAACAAGGGATGTACAACATGATGTGATCTGTAGTACGATGGCACGAGTCATTGGAGATCACAAGAGGAGATAAGTCTGGACAATTGTTTCTCCTGACAAATTTGAGCAGTTGTCCAGTCCAGACTTATCTCCTCCTGTAGCAGCAACAACTGAATATATATATGACTACAAAATCGTGAGATGCCAAGAGCTGGATTGTAGCAGCCTACAATGTACCACACTCCAAAATCAGCAATCTTAATTCAGCAGTGACACACATGCAATTTCAAGGATAGACCGATAGATGCATTCTCCACAGCGAACACCATTTTTTAAGAAGAGATACGAGTAATTAAGTAAACGAGTCAAGGATAAATGCATTTAACAAACTGAGTTGCTGGATGGATTTGACCAACATTAAGCAAAGCTTATTACACCTGAATACAGGGTTGCTAGTTGCAACTAGCAAGTAGGAGCAGTACTACTACTACTAGAGGAACGACATGGCGAAGGAAGGAACTAGCAGGTAGCTAGAGGGATTATTACTACATCGAACAGGAAATGAGTAACGGAGCATGAACCTCGCCCCGGATCGGATCAGTTCCATTGGCCCTCCAATGCAGAAGAGGTGAACGACAAAGAAAAACAAGCAAATGCTAGGCGGGATCACCAGTATTTGAGATGCTTCGGCCGTGTTCGGCAATCCACCGCTCCGTCACCAGGGAGCGGAGCGCGCGGAGCACCCTATTTGACACTCTCCATATTTCTACTGTCTGCCGCTCCGCTCCGCAGATGAGTCACGGAGCGGAGGGGTTCCGAACAGGGCCTTATTCAGCTCTTCTTGCTTTTCCAGCTTCTTACAGAACGACTCGTGCCGCTCGAGCCACTGGGGACTGCGAGGCGACATGAGAGAGAAACGCACCTCGTCAGTCTTGGCATGCTTCATCCGCTCTTGGTGCTCTTTCTGCTCTTTCTGATATTTCTGGGAGGTCACTCTTGCATTCTTCATCCGCTCTTCGTGCTCTTTCTCCTCTTTCTCATATTTCGGGGAGGTCCATTTTAACGCCATCTCCCAGTAGAAAGCATAATCGGAGCTCTGTTCAAGCTCCTCCGGGGTGAACATTTCCCTGAGATAAAGGTCGGCGGCGGCCTCGTGTTCCTTCCCCTCCGAGAGCTGCGGCTTCCCGGCCCTCTCGGGCATCTCCTTCCAGGCCGGGTCGATCTCGCGGACGACGCCCAAGGCGCAGGTGGACGGATTGGCGTCGCCGCCGTTAGGCGCTCCACTTTCTGTCGTCTTCTTTTTGCGAATAGACGTTCCTCCTTGGGGATTACCTGCCGGGGGGGCGGCGCTCTTCCTGAGCGGGTCCTGGAACGACGGGGTGGCGCCGGCGCGGAACATGCGCCTGATGTCGTCGCGGGAGATCGAGGACGCGGCCCCGGCCGGCCTCTGGGGGCCGTCGCCGTGGTTCTGGGGCGGGTGGCGCGGGGAGGCGCCCGGGCCGTCGGAGGGCGGCGGCGGCGGGGGGTGGAAGGGAGGGCTGCTGCTGTTGTTAGAGGAGGAGGAGAAGAAAAGGGGGCGGGGCACGTGGAGGAGGGGCTTCCTGCTCCGGTTGATCAGCCGGAGCGCCATGGCGGCGGCGGCGGCGACGGCGTGAGGTGGGGCTTCACTTCTTCCTCCGCCTCCTCCTCCTCCTCGGTGGACGTGGAATAGGGTTTTGGCTTTTGGGGGAGGGCAATGAATGCGTGGACTGATGAGTGTGTGCATGGAGGCCTAGTCCGATCCTACTTTCTAGGATCTCGCAACGCTCGTGCCGGCCTGCGTGCCGCCTTTGTAGGAGCGATTGCCTTCTCCCTCACGCTGCGTTTCTAATAAATATCTATACCTATTATTATTATTATTATTATTATTATTATTATTATTATTATTATTATTATTATTATTATTATTATATTACCTTACCTACTATTAAAGGGAGGTGATATTCTTGGTTTGGTCCGTCATGGTTTGGTCCATCAACATATTTAAATTTATTTTTTTAAAAAAATCGTATGTCACAGATATTTTCTTCTATCTGAGGTGGTACTAAATATTTATGCATACGTAAATAAATAAACTATTCACCCAGAATTTCGTATGTGGGCTGCGCAACGTTGTGTTGGTTTGTCATGGTTTGGTCCGTCAACATATTTTTTTAAAACAAAATCGTATGGCTGCTAAATTGCGCCTTTGACCTAATAATAATGCAGCAAAAAATATACATTAACCTGGGATTCAAACCCCACACCTCGCAATATCACTTTGACTACCATGACCAACTAGACAACCCAACCATCTTGATCAAAGACGGTTGTATTGGTTTTAGTTCGGAGAAGCACAAAGGCCACACAATTGGGCCTCTGCCCGGCGCTCCAGCTGATGGGCCAAAGTCTGTCACACAAGTAAACATGATCAGCAGGCACAAAAATAGATTTTTGACCCCGCGGTCTTAATGACCATAGATATTACGTGTTTAATAGTCCCATCTTGCTACACAAAATTGATTCTCATCAATTTATATACGTTCAACGTCGTTTTCTGCCGTGAGCTAATTGAACGGTCTCCTCATATGCAAGGTGGGAGAGGCTTTGCACACTGCATGACCGAGCAATAAAACGTTGGTGTGTACGAGATTTGTTGGCTGATATTTGAACACTTTGCATTGTGCATAATTAAAGGAGGTATTGTATTACGAGATTTGTGGGATTATATTTTACCCGACCAACATGAACTGGAATTTTTTTCCCGAATGTTGCCATAGGTATTAATATTCCTTACTAAATTTCCATCAGTTTTATTTTCCATTGAAGCACACAATGTTATTTTTATTACTTATTCAATTTCATTACTTTTGATGTTCTTTATATTGCCATGATTCTATGAATAGATCAAAAGCTATTCATAAGAAAACATTGTCAATCAGATCATTTACTACGAATCATACCACATGTCCTAAGCTCTGTGTTGTGAACTCGTGATCCTGAAATGATACATATTTTTTCATAAGAAACTGTTGTTCCATTATGAATAGATCCAAATCTTTCCCGTGACATGCCGTGAGGCGGAATTTTTTCCCGTTGCAACGTACGGGCATTTGTGCTAGTAAGTCCAAATAGAGACTTCAATATGAACTACGTATGGATTTATATAAATATATTCTAGAACGTATATTCATTCCTTTTACTTCGTATGTAATCATATTAAAATTTCTAGAAGGTCTTATATTTAGGAACGGGAAGAGTACATCTCTACTTTTAATGAAGGAGTCCGTACGTCGGTTGGTTGGTTTGCATGTAGTCATTAATGTGAAAATAGTTTGGAAACCAAGTGCCGAATCAATTAACAAATCAAACTATTAATGCAATTAATTACTTGATTGCTAATTATGGGTGCAAGTAATTATGGATGCAAGTAATAAGGATTTTTCACATGGAATCAATTTTAAAACCGAGCCATTAATGCAATTAATTCATTAGACATACATTTAATTAGCCCTGCAGGTAATTGGAAGTAGAATTTTATTCCAATTTAGCAGGAAAATAATTAATCAGGTAGATAATTAATTTGGCCTTCTAATAATTAGGCATGCAAATAATTTATCCTGAATTAATCAACTAGGTAGACAGTTAAGCATGTCCAACTATTTGAAAGCGCCTGCTGGTAAGGATGGCCAGCAGGCTCTCATCGACTGTCAGTGACTTTCAGCGACATCACCAACCAGTGCTTTCGAATATGGACAACGGTCACCACGCGCTTTCGATGTGGGTGACCAAGCGGTTGGTAAAATGGATGATAACCATGATCTGTAGGACATCCATACTCTCATAGTTGCCAAACATTCGCAGGTGAGGTCAACGGGCGCTCGAGGACAACCAAGCACTTACGATAAAAGGTTTTGACCGCCCCTTCGAGGATGACAGTGAAAATAGTTTGGAAACAAATGTCAAAACAATAATCAAGCCATTAGTGCGATTAACTACCAGATTGTTAATTATTTATGAAATTAATTAAGTCCATTTCATTAGGAAATTTTAGCACTAAATTAATTTGAATACTGTGTTATTAATGAAATTAATTAATTACATTGATAGTTAATTAAGCCAGTAGATAACTAGAAATAGGAATCTCTACTCCTAAAGGGGGAGTTGGTAGCTTCTCATCACCGGTTTATTTGTGCCTCATTTTTTATGCCTCACCTCTCATCACTCCATGCCACTAATTTTTCTCTCTCCCACTAAATATCCAAATCCCATTAAAGGGGGAGATACGATTTCGTGTTTAAGTAGGGGTTGAGTTAGAAATAATAGGTAAATAAGGATTCAGAAATCATACCATATGTCTGAGATCACCTCCCTAAAAGAGAGACAAAATATTTTTCTCAATAACCTTAAAAAAATCAGATATTCCTCAATAACTAATGGCTAATACCACATTATACCATTTATTATTAACATTAGCTCTATTATTAATTGACAATCACAAGTTTCCTAACAAATAAAAACAATTCTTATGGGCGTACACACCCGCGTGCCCTTATGGAGGGACGACGTGCGTGGCACCATGAAAAACGCCGTGTCTGGGCCTGACGCCGATGCAATGCTCGAGAATGCCATGGCGAGATATGGCGTCGAGGACGACCGTGGAGGAAGGTGGGTCATAGGACCGCCACGTACATGAGTTTTTGGACGTGATCATATTATATTTCTTATTAGTCATACAGATAGCCAGCCAGGATATATTCTCAAATCAAGTGTACCATTCAAATGTCAAGAAATTTGAAGTAGGGATTTCTTTCCAATTATCCAGATAATTAATTGATTTAATTGGCAGTTAATGAGGCATACATAGAGTTAGGTAGACAGTTAATCGCGCTTAATCATTTTGAAATCACTAATGGATAAGGACGGTCAACAGGCTTTTAGCGTCGCGAGCACCATAGACAACGGCCATCATATGCGCTCGCGACATGGGCAACCAAGCGTTCACCAAGATGCATGACGACCATGCTCTGAAGTATGTCCACACGCTGACGGGTGAGGGAGTCGACTTCGTCCCGTGTCCGGATAGGACTCTCCTTGGCGTGGAAGGCAAGCTTGGCGATTCAGATATGTAGATTCCTTTTTCTGTAACTGACTTTGTACAACCCTAGCCCCCCTCCCCCCCGGTATCTATATAAACTGGAGGGTTAGACTTATAGGGTTAGAGTAACAATCATCATAACCTCATAGGCTAGACTTCTAGGGTTTAGCCATTACAATCTCGTGGTAGATCAACTCTTGTAATACTCATATTCATCATGATCAATCAAGCAGGAAGTAGGGTATTACCTCCATAAAGAGGACCCGAACCTGGGTAAACATTGTGTCCCCCGCCTCCTGTTACCATTAGCCTTAGACACACAGTTCGGGACCCCCTACCCGAGATCCGCCGGTTTTGACACCGACATTGGTGCTTTCATTGAGAGTTCCACTGTGTCGTCAAAGATAGGCTTGATGGCTCCATCAATCATCTACAACAATGCAATCTAGGGGGAGATCTTCCTCCCCGGACAGATCTTCATATTCGGCGGCTTCGCCGCGGGCCAACTCGCTTAGCCATCTAGAGCAGATCGATAGCTACGCCCCTGGCCATCAGGTCAGATTTGGAAGCCTGAATTTTGTGGCCAAAATCCGCCGAGACTTGATCTTTGAGGGATTCGAACCCATGACGGCTGTCCACGGCCACTACAATGAGCATGACCTAGATCTGTCATATGGCCGCATAAAGGAGATAGCGCTGTGACCGCCCTAGCTCTAGAGTCGGAGCGAACTACTGCATCTGAAGACGGGAAGCTCAACCCCGCTGCTACGTCTTGAGCTTGTGTTGGTTTTCCTTGAAGAGGAAAGGGTGATGCAACAATTGTAGCGTAAATATTTCCCTCAGTTTTTGAGAACCAAGGTATCAATCCAGTAGGAGGCTCCTCAAAGTCCCACGCAACTACACAAACAAACAGGAACTCGCAACCAACGCAATACAGGGGTTGTCAATCCCTTCAAGGCCACTTGCGAAAGTGAGGTTTGATAGAGATAATATGATAAGATAAATATATTTTTGGTATTTTATAATATAGATTGGAAAAATAAAGATGCAAATAAAAGTAGATTGAAAGCTCATATGATAAGAGATAGACCCGGAGGCCATAGGTTTCACTAGTGGCTTCTCTCAAGATAGCATAAGTATTACGGTGGGTGAACAAATTAATGTCGAGCAATTGATAGAAAAGCGAATAATTATGAGATTATCTAGGCATGATCATGTATATAGGCATCACGTCCGTGACAAGTAGACCGACTCTGCTGCATCTACTACTATTACTCCACACATCGACCGCTATCCAAAGATGCATCTAGAGTATTAAGTTCATAAAGAATAGAGTAACGCATTAAGAAAGATGACATGATGTAGAGGGATAAACTCATGCAATATGATATAAACCCCATCTTTTTATCCTCGATGGCAACAATACAATACGTGCCTTGCTGCCCCTGTTGTCACTGGGAAAGGACACCAGAAGATTGAACCCAAAGCTAAGCATTTCTCCCATTGCAAGAAAGAGCAATCTAGTAGGCCAAACCAAACTAATATTTTGAAGAGACTTGCAAAGATAACTTAATCACACATAAAATAATTCAGAGGAGATTCAAATATTTCTCATAGATAAACTTGATCATAAACCCACAATTCATAGGATCTCGACAAACACACCGTAAAAAGAGTTACATCTAATAGATCTCCAAGAAGATCGAGGAGAACTTTGTATTGAGATTCAAAGAGAGAGAAGAAGCCATCTAGCTAATAATTATGGACCCGAAGGTCTGTGGTAAACTACTCACAACTCATCGGAGAGGCCTTGGAGATGATGAAGAGGCCCTCCGTGATTGATTCCCCCTCCGATGAAGCACCGACGAAGGCTCCAAGATGGGATCTCGCGGATACAGAAGGTTACGGCGGTGGAAATAGTTTTTCGTGGTTGCTTCTGATGTTTTCGGGGTACATGGGTATATATATGAGGAAGAAGTAGGTCGGTGGACGCTCGAGGGGCCCACGAGGGTGGGGGGCGTGTCCAGCCCTAGGGGGCTGCTACGTCTTGAGCTTGCGTTGGTTTTCCTTGAAGAGGAAAGGGTGATGCAGCAATAGTAGCATAAGTATTTCCCTCAGTTTTTGAGAACCAAGGTATTAATCCAGTAGGAGGCTCCTCAAAAGTCCCACGCACCTACACAAACAAACAAAGAACTCGCAACCAACGCAATAAAGGGGTTGTCAATCCCTTCACGGCCACTTGCGAAAGTGAGTCCCGATAGAGATATTATGATAAGATAAATATATTTTGGTATTTTATAATATAGATGCAAAAAGTAAAGATGCAAATAAAAGTAGATTGGAAGCAAATATGATAAGAGATAGACCTGGGGGCCATAGGTTTCAGTAGTGGCTTCTCTCAAGATAGCATAAGTATTACGGTGGGTGAACAAATTACTGTCGAGCAATTGATAGAAAAGCGAATAATTATGAGATTATCTAGGCATTATCATGTATATAGGCATCACGTCCGTGATAAGTAGACCGACTCCTGCCTGCATCTACTACTATTACTCCACACATCGACCGACTCCTGCCTGCATCTAGAGTATTAAGATCATAAGAACAGAGTAACGCTTTAAGCAAGATGACATGATGTAGAGGGATAAACTCAAGCAATATGATATAAACCCCATTTATCCTCGATGGCAATAATACAATACGTGCCTTGCTGCCCCTGCTGTCACTGGGAAAGGACACCGCAAGATTGAACCCAAAGCTAAGCACTTCTCCCATGGCAAGAAAGATCAATCTAGTAGGCCAAACCAAACTGATAATTTGAAGAGACTTGCAAAGATAACTCAATCATACATAAAAGAATTCAGAGGAGATTCAAATATTTCTCATAGGTAAACTTGTTCATAAACCCACAATTCATCGGATCTCGACAAACACACAGCAAAAAGAGTTTACATCGAATAGATCTCCACAAGAGAGGGGGAGAACATTGTATTGAGATCCAAAAGAGAGAAGAAGCCATCTAGCTAATAACTATGGACCCGTAGGTCTGTGGTAAACTACTCACAACTCATTGGAGGGGCTATGGTGTTGATGTAGAAGCCCTCCGTGGTCGATTCCCCCTCCGACAGAGTGCCGGCGAAAGCTCCAAGATGAGATCTCGCGGATACAGAAGGTTACGGCGGTGGAAATTGTGTTTCGTTGGCTCCCTGGATGTTTTCGGGGTACGTAGGTATATATAGGAGGAAGAAGTACGTCGGTGGCCGCCCGAGGGGCCCACGAGATAGGGGGTGCGCCCTATGGGGGGGGCCTCCTATCTCGTGGAGGCCTCGGCTGCTTCTTGACTTGCACTCCAAGTCCTCTGGATCATGTTCGTTCCAAAAATCACGCTCTCGAAGGTTTCATTCCGTTTGGACCCCGTTTGATATTCCATTTCTTCGAAATACTGAAATAGGCAAAAAACAGCAATATGGGCTGGGCCTCCGGTTAGTAGGTTAGTCCCAAAAATGATATAAATGTGTAAAATAAAGCCCATAAACATCCAAAAGGGGTAATATAATAGCATGGAACAATCAAAAATTATAGATACGTTGGAGACGTATCATGGGCGCGCCGGGCACCCTCGTGGCCGCCTCCTTTGTTTCTTGACTTCCACTCCAAGTCCTTTGGATCACATTTTCTCCAAAAATCACGCTCCCTAAGGTTTCATTTCGTTTGGACTCCATTTGATATTCCTTTTCTTCGAAACACTGAAATAGGCAAAAAAACAGCAATACGGGCTGGGCCTCCGGTTAGTAGGTTAGTCCCAAAAATGATATAAATGTGTAAAGTAAAGCCCATAAACATCCAAAACGGGTAATATAATAGCATGGAACAATAAAAAATTATAGATACGTTGGAGACGTATCAAGCATCCCCAAGCTTAATTCCTGCTCGTCCTCGAGTAGGTAAATGGTAAAAACAGAATTTTTGATGTGGAATGCTACCTAGCATAATTCTCAATGTAATTTTCTTTATTGTGGCATGAATGTTCAGATCCAAATGATTCAAAATAAAAGTTCATATTGACATAAGAAATAGTAATACTTCAAGCATACTAATCAAAGCAATCATGTCTTCTCAAAATAACATGGCTAAAGAAGGTTCATCCCTACAAAATCATATAGTTAGGCTATGCTTCATTTTCGTCACACAAAAATGCTCCCATCTTGTACACCCCCGATGACAAGCCAAGAAATTGTTTCATACTTAAATAATCTCAAACTTTTTCAACTTTCACGCAATACATGAGCGTGAGCCATGAATATAGCACTATGGGTGGAATAGAATATGATGATGGGGATTGTGTGGAGAAGACAAAAAAGAGAAAGTCTCACATTGGCGAGGATAATCAACGGGCTATGGAGATGCCCATCAATTGATGTCAACATGAGGAGTAGGGATTGCCATGCAACAGATGCACTAGAGCTATAAATGTATGAAAGCTCAAACTAGTGGGTGTGCATCCAACTTGCTTGCTCACGAAGACCTAGGGCATTTTGAGGAAGCCCATCGTAGGAATATATACAAGCCAAGTTCTATAATGAAAAATTCCCACTAGTATATGAAAGTGACAACATATGAGACTCTATATGAAGAACATGGTGCTACTTTGAAGCACAAGTGTGGAAAAAGATAGTAACATTGCCCCCTTTTTATTTTTATTTTATTTTTTTCTTTTCCTTTTTTTTATTTTTTTTCTTTTGGCCTTTCTTTTTTTTTCTTTGGCCTTTCTTTTTTTTCTTTTTTTTTCTTTGGCCTTTTTTTTGGCCTTTCCCTTTTTTATTGGGGACAATGCTCTAATAATGATGATCATCACACTTCTATTTATTTACAACTCATGAATTACAACCCAAAACTAGAACAAGATACGACTCTATATGAATGCCTCCGGCGGTGTACCGGGATGGGCAATGAATCAAGAGTGACATGTATGAAAAATTATGCATGGTGGCTTTGCCACAAATACGATGTCAACTACATGATCATGCAAGGCAATATGACAATGATGATGTGTGTCATGATGATGAATGGAACGGTGGAAAAGTTACATGGCAATATATCTCGGAATGGCTATGGAAATGCCATAATAGGTAGGTATGGTGGCTGTTTTGAGGAAGATATAAGGAGGTTTATGTGTGATAGAGCGTATCGTATCATGGGGTTTGGATGCACCGGTGAAGTTTGCACCAACTCTCAAGGTGAGAAAGGGCAATGCACGGTGCCAAAGAGGCTAGCAATGATGGAAGTGTGAGAGTGCGTATAATCCATGGACTCAACATTAGTCATAAAGAACTCATATATTTATTGCAAAATCTACAAGTCATCAAAAACCAAGCACTACGAGCATGCTCCTAGGGGGTAGATTGGTAGGAAAAGACCATCGCTCATCCCCGACCGCCACTCATAAGGATGCACAATCTAAGAACACATCATGTTGCAAATTTGTTACACAACTTTCACCATACGTGCATGCTACGGGACTTGCTAACTTCAACACAAGCATTCTTTAAATTCATAATCACCCAACTAGCATGACTCTAATATCACTACCTCCATATCTCAAAACAATTATCAAGTATCAAATTGATCATAGCATCCAATTCACTTCCTATGATAGTTTTTATTATACCCAACTTGGATGCCCATCATTCTAGGACCAATTTTATAACCATAGCAAATACCATGCTATTCTAAGAGACTCTCAAAATAATATAAGTGAAGCATGAGAGATTAACAATTTCTACAAAATTAAGCCACCGCCATGCTCTAAAAGATATAGGCGAAGCACTAGAGCAAAAACTATCTAGCTCAAAAGATATAAGTGAAGCACATAGAGTATTCTAATAAATTCCAATCAGGTGGGTTCCTCCCAAAAGGTGTGCACAGCAAGGATGATTGTGGTAAACTAAAAAGCAGAGACTAATACATACAAGATGCTCCAAGCAAAACACATATCATGTGGCGAATAAAAATATAGCTCCAAGTAAAGTTACTGATAAACGAAGACGAATGAGGGGATGCCTTCCGGGGCATCCTCAAGCTTAGGCTTTTGGATTTTCTTGAATATCTTGGGGTGCCTTGGGCATCCCCAAGCTTAGGCTCTTGCCACTCCTTATTCCATAGTCCATCAAATCTTTACCCAAAACTTGAAAACTTCACAACACAAAACTCAACAGGAAATCTCATAAGCTCCGTTAGTGAAAGAAAAAAAAACACTACATAAGGTACTGTAATGAACTCATTCTTTATTTATATTGGTGTTAAACCTACTGTATTCCAAGTTCTCTATGGTTCATACCCCCTACATACTAGCCATAGATGCATCAAAATAAGCAATCAACACACGAAAAGCAGAATCTGTCAAAAACAGAACAGTCTGTAGCAATCCGTAACTCTCGAATACTTCTGGAACTCTAAAAATCCTACCAAAATAGGAAGTCCTAGGAAATTTTTATATTGATCTACAGCAAAAATAATCAATGCAAAATCACGTTTCTGTGAATTACCAAAATTATTTTTGTGCGCGCAAAGTTTCTCTTTTTCAGCAGAATCAAATTAACTATCACCATAGGTTATCCTATAGGTTCTACTTGGCACAAACACCAATTAAAACATAAAAACACATCTAAACAGAAGGTAGATGCAAAATTTATTACTAAACAGAAGCAAAAACAAAAAAACTAAAATAAAATTGGTTTGCCTCCCAACTAGTGCTATCGTTTAACGCCCCTAGCTATGCATAAAAGCGAGGATAGATCTAAGTAGTGCCATCTTTGGCACTCAATTCCTCAATAGAGCACCTATAATTTTTAGGAGTTTCTCCCTTTTTGGCAATGATTAAACCCTTAGGCAAGAATTCAAGAAATTCATTTGTAGCAAAAGGTTCCTTAATGATAGAGAGACAATTGGGATGAACACTTATTGATTTGAGATCCGCATTTCCCTTATTAGAAGATTCACCCTTATTTTTAGGAACATAAATAAATTTGGCAGTTTTGGTAGGAGGATTCGGAGTGTTTTTCATGGATGAAAAAGCTGACCCTAAGTTGGTAATAATATCCTCAAGTTTACCGATTCTCGTAGAATCTAGATCTATTCTTTCATTAACTATAGGTTATTTCTCTTTAAAAAAAATTCAAAGTAACTCCAACCCTAGATCCATATTGGGTAATTTGATTATGAATCTTTCTAACTAAATTTTCAATTAACTCAACAGTGGCAATTTTATTTTCAATAATCTCAAGCCTTTGCATCACATGTTCTAGAGTTAAAATAGTCCCATTTACCAAGAGAGGAGGAGGACCAAACAAATCTAACATAGCATTATAACCATCAAAGGTGTGGCTATCCAAAAAATTCCCTCCGGTAATGGTATCAAGAATGCATCTATTCCACGGAGTAATGCCTACATAAAAAATACAAAGAAGAACAGAATTAGAAAGCTTCCTAGTACATCTATTTTGAGCATTGCAAATTCTATGCCAAGCATCTTTTAGATTTTCTCCTTCCCTTTGCTTAAAATTAAGAATTTCATGTTCGGGAGTAATAACAAGGATAGGAGGACTAGCCATAACGATGAGCACACAAAAGGCAAGCGAAAGAGAGAGGAGATTGGGAAAGAGAGGGCGAATAAAACGGCAAGGATGAAACGGGGGAGAGGAAAAGAGAGGCAAATGGCAAATAATGTAAGTGCGAGGGAGATGAGTTTGTGATAGGTACTTGGTATGTCTTGACTTGAGCGAAGACCTCCCGAAGAATAGCCGCGTAAATCCTTCTTGCTACGCCTTGAGCTTGCTTTGGTTTTCCTTGAAGAGGAAAGGGTTATGCAGCAATAGTAGCGTAAGTATTTCCCTTAGTTTTTGAGAACCAAGGTATCAATCCAGTAGAAGGCTCCTCAAAAGTCCCACGCACCTACACAAACAAACAAGAACTCGCAACCAACGCAATAAAGGGGTTGTCAATCCCTTCAAGGCCACTTGCGAAAGTGAGATCTGATAGAGATAATATGATAAGATAAATATTTTTTGGTATTTTATAATATAGATTGGAAAAATAAAGATGCAAATAAAAGTAGATTGAAAGCTCATATGATAAGAGATAGACCCGGAGGCCATAGGTTTCACTAGTGGCTTCTCTCAAGATAGCATAAGTATTACGGTGGGTGAACAAATTAATGTCGAGCAATTGATAGAAAAGCGAATAATTATGAGATTATCTAGGCATGATCATGTATATAGGCATCACGTCTGTGACAAGTAGACCGACTCCTGCCTGCATCTACTACTATTACTCCACACATCGACCGCTATCTAGTATGCATCTAGAGTATTAAGTTCATAAAGAACAGAGTAACGCATTAAGAAAGATGACATGATGTAGAGGGATAAACTCATGCAATATGATATAAACCCCATCTTTTTATCCTCGATGGCAACAATACAATACGTGCCTTGCTGCCCCTGCTGTCACTGGAAAGGACACCACAAGATTGAACCCAAAGCTAAGCATTTCTCCCATTGCAAGAAAGAGCAATCTAGTAGGCCAAACCAAACTGATATTTCGAAGAGACTTGCAAAGATAACTTAATCACACATAAAAGAATTCAGAGGAGATTCAAATATTTCTCATAGATAAACTTGATCATAAACCCACAATTCATCGGATCTCGACAAACACACCGTAAAAAGAGTTACATCTAATAGATCTCCAAGAAGATCGAGGAGAACTTTGTATTGAGATTCAAGGAGAGAGAAGAAGCCATCTAGCTAATAATTATGGACCCGAAGGTGTGTGGTAAACTACTCACAACTCATCGGAGAGGCCTTGGAGATGATGAAGAGGCCCTCCGTGATCGATTCCCCCTCCGGTGAAGCACCGGCGAAGGCTCCAAGATGGGATCTCGCGGATACAGAAGGTTACGGCGGTGGAAATAGTTTTTTGTGGTCGATTCTGATGTTTTCGGGGTACATGGGTATATATAGGAGGAAGAAGTAGGTCGGTGGATGCTCGAGGGGCCCACGAGGGTGGGGGGCGTGCCTAGCCCTAGGGGGCGCGTCCGGCACCCTCGTGGCTGCCTCCTTTGTTTCTTGACTTCCTATCCAAGTTCTCTGTATCACGTTTGTTCCAAAAATCACGCCCCCGAAGGTTTTCATTCTGTTTGGACTCTGTTTGATATTCCTTTTCTTCGAAACACTGAAATAGGCAAAAGAACAACAATACAGGCTGGGCCTCCGGTTAGTAGGTTAGTCCCAAAAATGATATAAATGTGTAAAGTAAAGCCCATAAACATCTAAATGGGTAATATAATAGCATGGAACAATCAAAAATTATAGATACGTTGGAGACGTATCACCCGCCGCGGAGGCTGCAAACTCAGCGGCGCTCGAGCCACACACAGACCCAACATCAGGTTGGGTTGATGTTACCGGAATCCCGGACTCGTGTCCAGACATGGGTTTCGGACCGCAGGCATCCGCGTCCATCGAACCTGATTGGGCGCCGATCTTGGAGTTCAGCTCCGCGGACATCTTCCAGCACTCGCCTTTTGGCGACGTGTTAAATTCATTGAAATCCCTCTCCCTGTCAGGGGACTCTTGGCCGAACTATGTCCGGTTCAAGTGGGAAGCGGACGATGAAGAAATTCGTTCCTCACCCACCACCCACTTTATAGCCACTGTCGACGACTTAACCGACATGCTTGACTATGACTCTGAAGACATCGACGGTATGGGCGATGATGCCGGAGAGGATCAGGAACCACTGCCTATAGGGCGTTGGACAGCCACCTCCTCGTATGACATAGATACACCCAAAGAAAATAACGGCGACGATGAGAATCCAGTCAAGGATAAACCTCCTGAGATAGAGCTGAAGCCCTGACGTTGGTGGTGCCGCTCCAAACCACGCCGTAGTAAAAACAACAATAACATCACAGAAGAGGATAACACTCCAGACGGTGCCGAAAACAATGAAGACCCCGTTGAGCCAACCTCCGAACAGGAGGAACGGGACAATGGGCGAGTCAGCCCTGGTGAACAGGCCATGAACGAAGACTCGGAGGATAGCAACTACCTTCCGCTCTCTGAGGACGAGGTTAGCCTCAGTGATGAAGATTTCATCGTGCTTGAAGAGCCAGCCGAACATGAACGCTTTAAGCGTCAGCTAATTGCCACTGCAAAACCCCTGAAAAAGAAGCAGCGGCAGCTTCAAGATGATCAAGATCTGCTCCACGAAAGATGGACTGACGTCCTGGCAGCCGAGGAATACGACCTCGAGCGCCCAACCAAAAGCTACCCGAAGCGCAAACTGTTACCACCGTTCGATGATGAGGCGCTGGAACCTGTCCTACCAAGGTACAATATGGCTGACCGACCACCATGTGGCCGGGACAAAGTGGCACTTCAAGCCAAACACCAGCCTGCACTACCTCATCGAACAAACAGAAATACAACAGTTCGGGGATATACACATGACCTATGATGCGACTTGGAAAAAAGAGCAGGTCACACAAGATCGATCTATGGATCACGGGGGCGCGCCTCGACGCGCGACGATGGCCATCTGGCTGAACTTGACAAACATAACCACGTCCGGGCCGAAAACCGCAGACGAGCTCCATCCGAGCTACATCACGACTTGGCCCGATACAGAGGCACCGCACACCCCCTTTGCTTCACTGACAAAGTAATGGGACACGATTTCCAGAAGGTTTTAAACCAGTAACATCGAATCATATGATGGCACAACAGACCCCGCGATGTGGATCGAGGATTTTCTTCTCCACATTCATATGGCCCACGGCGATGATCTTCACGCCATCAAATACCTCCCGCTCAAACTCAAGGGACCAGCTAGATATCTTTTAAGCGATGCGCCCAAAAACTCCATTGGCAGTGGGAGGAATTGGGGCGCCTTCCTCGACAACTTCCAAGGCACATATGTCTGACCTCCGGATGCCGATGACCTAAGTCATATAATCCAACAGCCCGGAGAGTCAGCCAGGAAATTCCGAACTCGGTTCCTAACTAAAAAGAATCAAATCGTCGACTGTCCAGACGCCGAAGCCCTAGCGGCCTTTAAGCACAGCATCAGCGATGAATGGCTGGCCAGACACCTCGGCCAGGAAAAACAGAAGTCCATGTCAGCCCTTACGGCACTCATGACCTGCTTCTGTGCGGGCGAAGACAACTGGCTAGCCCACAACAACAACAATACAAGCGAACCTGGCACTTCTGAAGCCAGAAACAACAACGGCAATCCCCGACGCAATATACATAAGCGTCGAAACAACGGTGATAGTACCGAAGACACGGCGGTCAACGCCGGATTCAGCGGCTCTAAGTCCGGTCGGTGGAAGAAGCCATTTAAAAGGAATGATCCGGGCCCGTCCAGTCTGGACTGCATACTAGATCGACCATGCCAAATCCATGGCACTCCGGATAAACCAGCCAATCATACCAACAGGGAATGTTGGGTTTTCAAACAGGCCGGCAAGTTAAATGCCAAGAATAAGGAGAAAGGGTCGCAAAGCAAGGACAATGACGAGGAACCCCGGCCATCATACACAGGGGGACAGAAGAAATCCTCCCCCCCAAGTCAAAACGGTGAACATGATATACGCCACCCACATCCCCAAGAGGGAGCGCAAGCGCGCACTCAGGGACGTTTGCGCGATGGAGCCAGTCGCCCCAAAGTTCAACCCATGGTCCTCTTGTCCTATCACCTTCGATTGCAGGGACCATCCGACCAGTATCCGTCACGGTGGTTTAGCCGCACTAGTCCTTGACCCAATTATTGATGGATTCCACCTCACACGAGTCCTCATGGATGGTGGCAGCAGCCTGAACCTGCTCTATCAGGATACAGTGCGCAAAATGGGTATCGATCCCTCAAGGATCAAGCCCACCAAAACCACATTTAAAGGTGTCATACCAGGTGTAGAGGCCTGTTGTACGGGCTCGATCACACTGAAAGTGGTCTTCGGATCCCCGGATAATTTCCGAAGCGAAGAGTTAATCTTTGATATTGTCCCCTTCCGCAGTGGTAATCATGCACTGCTCGGACGAACTGCATTTGCTCAATTCAATGCGATGCCACACTATGCCTACCTTAAGCTCATGATGCCCGGACCTCGTGGTGTTATAACAGTCAATGGAAATACGGAGCGCTCCCTCCGTACCGAGGAGCACACCGCGGCCCTCGCAACAGAAGTACAGAGTAGCCTTCTCATGCAGAACCTCAATCCGGTGATAAAGCCCCCGGACACCGTCAAGCGAGTCCGAACTACTCTGCAGCAGGACCGTCCGGCTCGTCCAGAGCTCAACTAGCAATCCGGCCTCCGTCCTAGTCCCATTCAAGCGGTGAAATTCGTGCCGCGCGTACACAACTACGCACTTAAAATACCGTGGGCATGGACGGAGGCACAGCTAGACCGTGGTCCATAATGCGGCTCAACCGCCCTGGATCCGCATACCTTCACTGTTTCTCTTTCTTTCAGGTTTTTTCTCTTCTCGAGGCTTTTCGGATAACCTGATCATCGGACCCATCGTGGGACGGATACACCAAGAAGGCAAGGGGCTTTGACGTACAAGGGAATACCCAGGTGGTCTCTGCTAATGATTGTCATACCTGTTTTAAATACCCGCACGCAGCTCGCTCTTGGTTGTGGCATGTTAAATAGCCTTATTTGCTTATCGCACTACTTGTACACATACGCCTTGACATATTAATCAAATTACAGTGGAAAATAATTTGCAGTGTCAGCTTATTACTTAATTTTTTCCTTGTCTGTTTATTTATTATCAATTGCACCCGTACATTCTGGTACGCCTTAATTCGCCAGGGGCTTCATTGTACCCCATAACACGGCAAGAAAGTCAGAACACTTTTATAGTACAGTTCGGCACCCCGAACTTATATCATTATATGCATCGGCTCCAAATCATGTCTTTGGTCAATAGTTGGGTTGCCCGGCTCCTGTGCTTACTACCTTACGTTCCGCTATATCGGCTAGGGTAGTAAAGGGAGAACTACTGCGATTGTGTCCTGGTTCTTTCGGATGGGCACCTCGGTAGAGAAAGCCAAAAACTGACTGTCATGATGCGGCGAGAGCTGGTCAGCTGTTCGAGAGGTTTCAAATCCTTAGAGATTTTGTCTGCTTTATGCGAGGAATCGGTTTTTGTCCAATCAGGCGTGTATAGCGCCCCAAGTTCGGCCTTCCGAATACTAGGGGCGGCGCCAAAATTTAAAATTATCGAACTCCTATGGCTAAGTGAGGGTGATAAAGCCGTATAGTCCGATTGCCTTGTTCGTTGTGCTAAACACCTCCTTAAAGGACCAAAAACTTGGATAAAAAGTGTTTAGATTTACCCCGAACACCCCCGTACTATCTACGTGGGGCAGAAGCCGATGACTGGCCAACTCTCAGATTTCATAAATGGCCGCACAAGAGGTAAAATTTTAAATAAACAAGCATTATATTACACAACGACCTTGTTTCATATTACAAGACAGGATCAAATGAATGTTTTCATGGGAATATAATATCCTTTGCACATTGCTCCGCCACAAGGCGGGATCCCTCCAGGACACTATCAAAGTATAGTTCGGGTCGGCGGTGCTCCTTTCCCTCAGGCGGCCCCTCGGTCATCAGCTTCTTAGCATCCATCTTCGCCCAGTGCACCTTGGCACGGGCAAAGGCCATCCGTGCACCTTCGATGCAGACCAATCACTTGATGGCTTCCAGCCACAGGCAGGCACTCACAAGCTGCTTAACGAGTCCGAACTAGCTGCTGGGCAAGGGCTCGACAGGCCACAACCGGACTATTAAGTCCTTCATGTCCAGTTCGGCCGCCTTATGCAGCTCGACCAGCTATTTAAGCTGGTCGCTAAAGGGCACCGGAAGTTCTGGTCCAAGGTATTGAGACCAGAACAGCTTCTCCGTAGGGCTCCCTTCTTCGGCTTGATAAAATTCTGCAACATCCGATATGCTGTGCGGCAGATCCGCAAACACCCCTGGAGAGCTCCAAACTCGGGTAAGTAACAGGAATGTTTCCTTCACATATCGGCTTTGCATAATGAAAGCCTTACCCGCCCAATTTTCTTGGGCGCCTGGATCTCCTGGAGGGCACCCTGGGCTTCGGCTCGGGCGTCTTGCGTGCTCTGGCAGGCCTTGGCAAGCTCGGACTCTTGAGTCTTAGAATCACGCTCCAAGGAGTCATACTTCTTGACGGTGTCCTGAAGCTCTTGCTGGACCTCGCTAACCCGGGCCTCTTGCTTCTCACGCGTGGTCCGTTCCTTGGCCGCTTTGACCTCGGCCTTGGCCAATGCCTTCTTAAGGGCTGCCACCTCAGTCGTGGCCCCTGATAAAGTTCATGACACTTTAGTCAGCACGAATAATTCACCCTTCCTAATTATACACGCATGTTACTACATACCTTTGTCTTCTTCCAACTGCATCTTCACGAGGTCGAGCTCTTCCTCGGCCAGCTGCAGGTTCCGCTTCAGTCCAGAGACCTCAGCAGTATGAGCGGCAGAAGCTAGTAGCGATGCCTGCTCATTCACATAGACATATTATGTTAGACTCATGCGAAAAATATTTTGATCCTCTGTTCGGCTCTTCTTTCCAAACACCAAACAGAGCATCAGGGGCTACTGTCTACACTTGTTGGGGAACGTAGTAATTTCAAAAAATTTCCTACGCACACGCAAGGATCATGGTGATGCATAGCAACGAGAGGGGAGAGTGTTGTCCACGTACCCTCGTAGACCAAAAGCGGAAGCGTTAGAACAACGCGGTTGATGTAGTCGTATGTCTTCATGATCCGACCGATCCAAGTACCGAACGTATGACACCTCCGAGTTCAGCACACGTTTAGCTCGATGACGATCCCCGGACTCCGATCCAGCAGGGTGTCGGGGAAGAGTTTCGTCAACACGACGGTGTGGTGACGATGATGATGTTCTACTGACGCATGGCTTTGCCTAAGCACCGCTACGATATGACCGAGATGGAATATGGTGGAGGGGGGCACCGCACACGGCTAAGGAACAATCACGAAGATCAACTTGTGTGTTATGGGGTGCCTGTTGGGGAACGTTGCAGAAAATTAAAATTTTTCCTACGGTTTCACCAAGATCCATCTATGAGTTCATCTAAGCAACGAGTAACGGGAGAGAGTTTGCATCTACATACCACTTGTAGATCGCGTGCGGAAGCTTGCTTGGTGATGATGGAGTCGTACTCGAACGTGATTCAGATCACCGATGCCAAGTGTTTGAACGGACAGCACCTCCGCGTTCAACACACGTGTGCGGACGAGCGACGTCTCCTCCTTCTTGATCCAGCAAGGGGAAGGAGAGGTTGAGGAAGACAAGACCACCGGCAGCACGACGGCGTGGTGATGGTGGTGAAGCAAGACTCAAGCGTGGCTTCACGAGCTCTCACGGAGGAGGAGATGTGTTGGGGAGGAGGGCTGCGCCTTGGGTGATGTGTACAGCAGCCCCCTCCCCCCTTTATATAGGCCCCTGTGGCCGTCCCCTAGAGATCTAATCTCAAGGGGCGGCGGCAAGGGGTGGAGTGCCCCTGCCCGGTGGGCGCCCCACCCCTAGGGTTTCAACCCTAGGCGCGGGGTGGGCCTGGGGCGCACCAGCCCCCGTGGGCTGGTTCCTTCCCCTATGGCCCATGGGGCCCTCCGGATGGGTGGCCCCACCGGTGGACCCCGGGACCCTTCCGGTGGTCCCAGATTTTGCCAGAACCCCAAACTTTCCCGATGGCGAAACACCACTTCCTATATATTATTCTTTACCTCCGGACCCTTCCGAACTCCTCGTGACGTCCGGGATCTCATCCGGACTCAACAACATTCGGTATTCACATACTAGTCTTCCTACTAACCCTAGCGTCACCGAACCTTAAGTGTGTAGACCCTACGGTTCGGGAGACACGCAGACATGACCGAGACGACTCTCGGGCAATAACCAACAGCGGGATCTGGATACCCATGTTGGCTCCACATGCTCCTCGATGATTTCATCGGTTGAACCACGATGTCGAGGATTCTATCAAACCCTGTATGCAATTCCTTTGTCAATCGATGCGTTACTTGCCCGAGACTCGATCGTCGGTATCCCAATACCTCGTTCGGTCTCGTTACGCAAGTCCCTTTACTCGCATCGTAATGCATGATCCGTGGCCAACACCTTGGTCACTTTGAGCTCATTATGATGATGCATTACCGAGTGGGCCCAGAGATACCTCCCGTCATACGGAGTGACAAATCCCGCTCGATCCGTGTCAACCCAACAGATACTTTCGGAGATACCGTAATGCACCTTTATAGTCACCCGATTACGTTGTGATGTTTGATACACCCAAGGCACTCCTACGGTAACCGGAGTTACACGATCTCATGGTCGAAGGAATAGATACTTGACATTGGCAAAGCTTCTAGCAAACGAACTATACGATCTTTTATGCTATGCTTATGATTGGGTCTTGTCCATCACATCATTCTCCTAATGATGTGATCCCGTTATCAACGACATCCAATGTCCATAGTCAGGAAACCATGACTATCTATTGATCATAACGAGCTAGTCAACTAGAGGCTCACTAGGGACATATTGTGGTCTAAGTGTTCACACGTGTATTACGATTTCCGGATAACACGCTTATAGCATGAACAAAAGACAATTATCATGAACATTGAAATATAATAATACTTTTATTATTGCCTCTAGGGCATATTTCCAACAGTCTCCCACTTGCACTAGAGTCACTAATCTAGTTACATTGTGATGAATCGAACACCCATAGAGTTCGGTGTTGATCATGTTTTGCACGCGAGAGAGGTTTAGTCAACGGATCTGCAACATTCAGATCCGTGTGCACTTTGCAAATCTCTATGTCTCCATCTTGAACATTTTCACGGATGGAGTTGAAACGACGCTTGATGTGCTGGTCTTCTTGTGAAACCCGGCTCCTTGGCAAGGGCAATAGCTCCAGTTGTCACGAAGAGTTTGATCGGCCCCGACGCATTGGGTATGACTCCTAGGTCGGTGATGAACTCCTTCACCCAAATCGCTTCATGCGCTGCCTCCGAGGCTGCCATGTACTCCGCTTCACACGTAGATCCCGCCACGACGCTCGCTTGCGGTTGCACCGCACTCTTGCTCCACCATTCAACATATACACGATCCGGTTTGTGACTTAGAGTCATCGGATCTGAGTCGAAGCTAGCGTCGACGTAACCCTTTACTGACGAGCTCTTCGTCTCCTCCATAAACGAAACATGTCCTTCGTCCTTTTCGTGTACTTCAGATATTCTTGACCGCTGTCCAGTGTTCCTTGCCGGGATTACTTTGGTATCTTGCAACCAAACTTACGGCAAGGTTTACATCGGTCAGTACACAAGATGGCATACATAATAGATCCTATGGCTGAAGCATAGGGATGACACTCATCTCTTCTTTATCTTTTGCCGTGGTCGGTGGTCGAGCTGAGCTCGCTTTCACACCTTGTAACATAGGCAAGAACCCTTCTTGGACTGATCCATTTTGAACCTCTTCAAAATCTTATCAAGGTATGTGCTTTGTGAAAGACCTATGAGGCGCCTCGATCTATCCCTATAGATCTTGATGCCTAATATATAAGCAGCTTCTCCAAGGTCCTTCATTGAAAAACACTTGTTCAAGTAGGCCTTAATGCTGTCCGAAGTTTTGTATCATTTCCCATCAAGAGTATGTCATCTACATATAATAGGAGAAATGCTACTGAGCTCCCACTCACTTTCTTGTAAACGCAGGCTTCTCCATAAGTCTGCAGAAACCCAAACGCTTTGATCATCTCATCAAAGCGAATGTTCCAACTCCGAGATGCTTGCACCAGTCCATAAATGGATCACTGGAGCTTGCATACTTTGTTAGCGCTCGAGGATCGACAAAACCTTCCGCTGCATCATATACAGCTCTTCCTTAAGATGTCCGTTAAGGAATGCCGTTTTGACGTCCATCGCCATATCTCATAATCATAGTATGCGGCAATTGCTAACATGATTCGGACGGACTTAAGCTTCGCTACGGAGAGAATGTCTCGTCAGAGTCAATCCCTTGAACTTGTCGATAACCCTTAGCGACAAGTCGAGCTTTATAGATGGTGACATTTCCATCCGCGTCCGTCTTCTTCTTAAAAATCCATTTATTTTCTATCGCCGCCGATCATCGGGCAAGTCTGTCAAAGTCCATACTTTGTTTTCATACATGGATTCTATCTCGGATTTCATGGCCTCAAGCCATTTGTTGGAATCCGGCCCGCCATTGCTTCTTCATAGTTCGAAGGTTCATTGTTGTCTAGCAACATGATTTCCATGACAGGTTGCCGTACCACTCAGTGCGGAACGTGTCCTTGTGGACCTTCGAAGTTCAGCGATAACTTGATCCAAGTATCTTGATCATCATTAATGATTTCCTCTTGATTGGTGTGGGCATTACAGAACGGTTTCTGCGCCGCACCACTTTCCTGCTCGAGAGGTAGTACTTCATCGAGTTCTACTTTCCTCCCACTTACTTCTTTCGAGAGAAACTCTTTCTCTAGAAAGCATCCGTTCTTAGCAACAAAGACTTTGCCTTCGGATCTTAAGTAGAAGGTATACCCGACGGTTTCCTTAGGGTATCCTATGAATACGCATTTTCCGACTTGGGTTCGAGCTTTTCGGTTGAAGTTTCTTGACATAAGCATCGCATCCCCAAACTTTCGAAACGATACTTAGGTTTCTTCCCAAACCATAATTCATACGGTGTCGCCTCAACGGATTTAGACGGTGCCCTATTTAAAGTGAATGTAGCTGTCTCTAGAGCGTATCCCCAAAATGATAGTGGTAAATCGGTAAGAGACATCATAGACCGCACCATATCCAATAATGTGCGATTACGACGTTCGGATACACCGTTTCGCTGAGGTGTTCCAGGCGGCGTGAGTTGTGAAACGATTCCACATTTCTTTAAGTGTGTGCCAAATTCGTGACTTAAGTATTCTCCTCCATGATCTGATCGTAGGAACTTTATCTTTCGGTCACGTTGATTCTCCACCTCATTCTGAAATTCCTTGAACTTTTCAAAGGTCTCGGACTTGTGTTTCATTAAGTAGACATACCCATATCTACTCAAGTCATCAGTGAGAGTGAGAACATAACGATATCCTCCATGAGCCTCAACGCTCATTGGACCGCACACATCGGTATGTATGATTTCCAACAAGTTGGTTGCTCGCTCCATTGTTCCGAGAACGGAGTCTTGGTCATTTTGCCTAAGAGGCATGGTTCGCATGTGTCAAACGATTCATAATCAAGAGACTCTAAAAGTCCATCAAGATGGAGCTTCTTCATGCGCTTGACACCAATGTGACCAAGGCGGCAATGCCACAAGTATGTGGGACTATCGTTATCAACTTTACATCTTTTCGCATCCACACTATGAACATGTGTAATATTACGCCGAGATTCATTAAGAATAAACCAATGACCATCGGAGCATGACCATAAAACATATCTCTCATAAATCGAACAACCATTATTCTCGGACTTAAATGAGTAGCCATCTCGTATCAAACGAGATCCGGATACAATGTTCATGCTCAAACTTGGCACTAAATAACAATTATTAAGGTTCAAAACTAATCCCAGAGTAAATGTAGAGGCAGCGTGCGACGGCGATCACATCGACTCTGGAACCATTCCCGACGCGATCGTCACCTCGCCCTTCGCCATCTCCGTTTATTCCGCAGCTCTGCTGTGAGTTACAAATATGAGCAACGGCACCGTATCAAATACCGGGAGTTACTACGAGTCTCGGTAAGGTACACATCAATTACATGTATATCAAATATACCTTTGGTGTTGCGGCCTTCTTATCCGCTAAGTATTTGGGGCAGTTCCGCTTCCAAAGACCCTTCCCTTGCAATAAAAGCACTCACCTCGTGCTTGGGTCCATTCTTTGACTTCTTCCGGCAGCAAAGCTTACGGGCGCGGCAACATCCTTGCCGTCCTTCTTGAAGTTCTTCTTACCCTTGCCCTTCTTGAACTTAGTGGTCTTATTGACCATCAACACTTGATGTTCCTTTTGATTTCAGCCTCTGCGACTTTAGCATCGAGAACACTTCAGAATGGTCTTTACCATCCCCGCATGTTGTAGTTCATCACAAAGCTCTTGAAGCTTGGTGGGAGCGATCGAGGATTCTGTCAATGACCGCCTCATCTCGGAGGTTAATGTTCAACTGGGTCATACGGCGTGCAACCTGACATCTTCGGATGTGCTCACCGATGTAACTGTTTTCCTCCATCTTACAAGCTGTAGAACTTGTCGAGACATCATATCTCTCGACCGGGCATGAGCTTGGAAAACTAGTTTCAGCTCTTGAACATCTCATATGCTCCGTGATGCTCAAAACGCTTTTGGAGCCCGGTTCTAAGCTGTAGAGCATGCCGCATTGAACGAGGGAGTAATCATCGAACGAGTCCGCCAGACGTTCAAATCGTCTTGCAATCTTTGGGAGAACAGTGGGTCACCTAACGGTGCTTCTAGGACATATTGTTTCTTGGCAGCTATGAGGATGATCCTCGGGTTCGGACCCGATCCGTATAGTTGCTGCCATCATCTTTCAGCTTGGTTTTCTCTAGAACGCGTTGAAGTTCATGTTGACATTAGCGTTGGCCATTGATCTACAAGACATATTTGCAAAGGTTTTAGACTAAGTTCATGATAATAAAGTTCTTAATCAAAATTACGAACTCCCACTTAGATTAGACATCCTCTAGTCATCTAAGTGTTACACGATCCGAGTCGACTAGCCCGTGTCCGATCATCACGTGAGACGGACTAGTCATCGTCGGTGAACATCTTCATGTTGATCGTATCTTCCATACGACTCGTGTTCGACCTTTCGGTCTCCGTGTTCGAGGCCATGTCCGCACATGCTAGGCTCGTCAAGTTAACCCTAAGTGTTTTCGCTGTGTAAAACTGTCTTACACCCGTTGTATGTGAACGTAAGGATCCATCACACCCGATCATCACGTGGTGCTTAGAAACGACGAACCGTAGCAACGGTGCACGCTTAGGGAGAACACTTCTTGAAATTTTATAAGGGATCATCTTATTTACTACCGTCGTCCTAAGTAAACAAGATGTAAAAGCATAATAAACATCACATGCAATTATATAGTTGTGACATGATATGGCCAATATCATCAAGCTCCATCGATCTCCATCTTGGGGCTCCATGATCATCTTGTCACCGCTTGACACCATGATCTCCATCATCATGATCTCCATCATCGTGTCTCCATGAAGTTGTCACGCATAACGACTACTTCTACTTCTATGACTAACGCGTTTAGTAATGAAGTAAAGTAGATTACATGGCGTTCTTCAATGACACGCAGGTCATACAAAAAATAAAGACAACTCCTATGGCTCCTGCCGGTTGTCATACTCATCGACATGCAAGTCGTGAATCCTATTACAAGAACATGATCTCATACATCACAATTCATCATTCATCACAACTTCTGGCCATATCACATCACATGATCAATCGCTGCAAAAACAAGTTAGACGTTCTCTAGTTGTTGTTGCATCTTTTACGTGGCTGCGATTGGGTTCTAGCAAGAACGTTTTCTTACCTACGAATCACCACAACGTGATTTTGTCAACTTCTATTTACCCTTCATAAGGGCCCTGTTCATCGAATCCGCTCCAACTAAAGTGGGAGAGACAGACACCCGCCAGCCACCTTATGCAACTAGTGCATGTCAGTTGGTGGAACCGGTCTCACGTAAGCGTACGTGTAAGGTTGGTCCGGGCCGCTTCATCCCACAATACCGTTGAGCAAGAAAAGACTAGTAGGGGCAAGTAAGATGACAAGATCAACGCCCACAACAAATTTGTGTTCTACTCGTGCAATAGAGAACTACGATAGACCTAGCTCATGATGCCACTTGTTGGGGAACGTTGCAGAAAATTAAAATTTTTCCTACGGTTTCACCAAGATCCATCTATGAGTTCATCTAAGCAACGAGTAACGGAGAGAGTTTGCATCTACATACCACTTGTAGATCGCGTGCGAAGCTTGCTTGGTGATGATGGAGTCGTACTCGAACGTGATTCAGATCACCGATGCCAAGTGCTGAACGGACAGCACCTCCGCGTTCAACACACGTGCGGACGAGACGACGTCTCCTCCTTCTTGATCCAGCAAGGGGAAGGAGAGGTTGAGGAAGACAGCACCACCGGCAAGACGACGGCGTGGTGATGGTGGTGAAGCAAGATACTCAAGCGAGGGCTTCACGAGCTCTCACGGAGGAGGAGATGTGTTGGGGAGGGGAGGGGCTGCGCCTTGGGTGTTGTGTACAGCAGCCCCCCTCCCCCCCCTTTATATAGGCCCCCAGGGGGGTGGCCGGCCCCCTAGAGATCCAATCTCAAGGGGGGGGCGGCGGCCAAGGGGGTGGAGTGCCCCCCAAGCCAGGTGGGGCGCCCCCCCACCCCTAGGGTTTCAACCCTAGGCGCAGGGGGTGGGCCTAGGGGGGCGCACCAGCCCCCTGTGGGCTGGTTCCCTTCCCCCTATGGCCCATGGGGCCCTCCGGGATGGGTGGCCCCACCCGGTGGACCCCCGGGACCCTTCCGTGGTCCCAGATTTTGCCCAGAACCCCAAACTTTCCCGATGGCGAAACACCACTTCCTATATATTATTCTTTACCTCCGGACCCTTCCGAACTCCTCGTGACGTCCGGATCTCATCCGGACTCAACAACATTCGTATTCACATACTAGTCTTCCTACTAACCCTAGCGCCACCGAACCTTAAGTGTGTAGACCCTACGGGTTCGGAGACACGCAGACATGACCGAGACGACTCTCGGGCAATAACCAACAGCGGATCTGGATACCCATGTTGGCTCCCACATGCTCCTCGATGATTTCATCGGTTGAACCACGATGTCAAGGATTCTATCAAACCACAGATGCAATTCCTTTGTCAATCGATGCGTTACTTGCCCGAGACTCGATCGTCGGTATCCCAATACCTCGTTCGGTCTCGTTACATCGCAAGTCCCTTTACTCATCAGTAATGCATGATCCGTGGCCAACACCTTGGTCACTTTGAGCTCATTATGATGATGCCTTACCGAGTGGGCCCAGAGATACCTCCCGTCATACGGAGTGACAAATCCAGCCTCGATCCGTGTCAACCCAACAGATACTTTCGGAGATACCTGTAATGCACCTTTATAGTCACCCAGTTACGTTGTGATGTTTGATACACCCAAGGCACTCCTACGGTAACCGGGAGTTACACGATCTCATGGTCGAAGGAATAGATACTTGACATTGGCAAAAGCTTCTAGCAAACGAACTATACGATCTTTTATGCTATGCTTATGATTGGGTCTTGTCCATCACATCATTCTCCTAATGATGTGATCCCGTTATCAACGACATCCAATGTCCATAGTCAGGAAACCATGACTATCTATTGATCATAACGAGCTAGTCAACTAGAGGCTCACTAGGGACATATTGTGGTCTAAGTGTTCACACGTGTATTACGATTTCCGGATAACACAGTTATAGCATGAACAAAAGACAATTATCATGAACATTGAAATATAATAATACTTTTATTATTGCCTCTAGGGCATATTTCCAACAGTGCCCCCTGCCCCCGTATATAAAGGAGGGAGGGGGAGGTGCGGTCGGCCCCTAGGGGTGCGCCTGGAGGAGTCCTACTCCCACCGGGAGTAGGACTCCCCCCCTCTTTTCTTGTTGGAGAAGGAAGGGGGAAGGGGGAAAGAGGAAAGGGGTGCCGCCTTCCTTGTCCTATTCGGACTAGGGGAGGCGGCCGGCCTGCCCCGGCCTCCTCTTTCTCCCTTAGGGCCCATGTAGGCCCATTAACCCCCTCCCGGAAAGGTTCCGATAACCCCATCCGGAACGATTCCGATATCCAAATATAGGCTTCCAATATATCAATCTTTATGTCTCGACCATTTTGAGACTCCTCGTCATGTCCGTGATCACATCCGGGACTCCGAACAACCTTCGGTACATCAAAAACTATAAACTCATAATATAACTATCATCGTAACGTTAAGCGTGTGGACCCTACGGGTTCAAGAACTATGTAGACATGACCTAGAACTATTTCCGGTCAATAACCAATAGCAGAACCTGGATGCTCATATTGTCTCCTACATATTCTACGAAGATCTTTATCGGTCAAACTGCATAACAACATACGTTGTTCCCTTTGTCATCGGTATGTTACTTGCCCGAGATTCGATCGTCGGTATCTCAATACCTAGTTCAATCTCGTTACCGGCAAGTCTCTTTACTCGTTACGTAATGCATCATCCCGTAGCCAACTCATTGGCCACATTGCTTGCAAGGCTTATAGTGATGTGCATTATCGAGAGGGCCCAGAGATACCTCTCCGACAATCGGAGTGACAAATCCTAATCTCGAAATACGCCAACTCAACATGTACCTTTGGAGACACCAGAGCTCCTTTATAATCACCCGATTCGTTGTGACGTTTGGTAGCACACAAAGTGTTCCTCCGTAAACGGAGTTGCATAATCTCATAGTTGTAGGAACATGTATAAGTCATGAAGAAAGCAATAGCAACATACTAAACGATCAAGTGCTAAGCTAACGGAATGGGTCAGGTCAATCACATCATTTTCCTAATGATGTGATCCCGTTAATCAAATGACAACACATGTCTATGGTTAGGAAACATAACCATCTTTGATTAATGAGCTAGTCAAGTGGAGGCATACTAGTGACATTAAGTTTGTCTATGTATTCACACATGTATCATGTTTCCGGTTAATACAATTCTAGCATGAATAATAAACATTTATCATGATATAAGGAAATAAATAATAACTTTATTATTGCCTCTAGGGCATATTTCCTTCAGTCTCCCACTTGCACTAGAGTCAATAATCTAGATTACATAGTAATGATTCTAACACCCATGGAGTCTTGGTGCTGATCATGTTTTGCTCATGGAAGAGGCTTAGTCAACGGGTCTGCAACATTCAGATCCGTATGTATCTTGCAAATCTCTATGTCTCTCACATGGACTTGGTCCCGGATGCAATTGAAGCGTCCCTTGATATGCTTGGTCCTCTTGTGAAATCTGGATTCCTTTGCCAAGGCAATTGCACCAGTATTGTCACAGAAGATCTTCATTGGTCCCGATGCACTAGGTATGACACCTAGATCGGAAATGAACTCCTTCATCCAGACTCCTTCATTTGCTGCTTCCGAAGCAGCTATGTACTCCGCTTTGCATGTAGATCCCGCCACGACGCTTTGTTTAGAACTACACCAACTAATAGCTCCACCGTTCAATATAAACACGTATCCGGTTTGCGATTTAGAATCGTCCGGATCAGTGTCAAAGCTTGCATCGATGTAAACATTTACGACTAGCTCTTTGTCACCTCCATAAATGAGAAACATATCCTGAGTCCTTTTCAGGTATTTCAGGATATTCTTGACCGCTGTCCAGTGATCCACTCCTGGATTACTTTGGTACCTCCCTGCTAAACTTATTGCTAAGCATACATCAGGTCTGGTACACAGCATTGCATACATGATAGAGCCTATGGTTGAAGCATAGGGAACATCTTTCATTTTCTCTCTATCTTCGGCTGTGATCGGGCATTGAGTCTGACTCAACTTAACACCATGTAATACAGGCAAGAACCCTTTCTTTGCCTGATCCATTTTGAACTTTTTCAAAACTTTATCAAGGTATGTGCTTTGTGAAAGTCCAATTAAGCGTCTTGATCTATCTCTATAGATCTTGATGCCCAATATGTAAGCAGCTTCACCGAGGTCTTTCATTGAATTTTTTTATTCAAGTATCCCTTTATGCTATCCAGAAATTCTATATCATTTCCAATTAACAATATGTCATCTACATATAATATCAGAAATGCTACAGAGCTCCCACTCACATTCTTGTAAATACAGACTTCTCCAAAAGTCTGTATAAAACCATATGCTTTGATCACACTATCAAAGCATTTATTCCAACTCCGAGATGCTTGCACCAGTCCATAAATGGATCGCTGGAGCTTGCACACTTTGTTAGCACCTTTTGGATCGATAAAACCTTCCGGTTGCATCATATACAACTCTTCTTCCAGAAATCCATTCAGGAATGCAGTTTTGACATCCATTTGCCAAATTTCATAATCATAAAATGCGGCAATTGCTAACATGATTCGGATAGACTTAAGCATCGCTATGGGCGAGAAAGTCTCATCGTAGTCAACCCCTTGAACTTGTCGAAAACCTTTTGCAACAAGTCGAGCTTTGTAGACAGTTACATTACCATCAGCGTCAGTCTTCTTCTTGAAGATCCATTTATTCTCGATGGCTTGCCGATCATCGGGCAAGTCAACCAAAGTCCATACTTTGTTCTCATGCATGGATTCCATCTCAGATTTCATGGCTTCAAGCCATTTTGCGGAATCTGGGCTCATCATCACTTCCTCACAGTTCGTAGGTTCCCCATGGTCAAGTAACATGACTTCCAGAATAGGATTGCCGTACCACTCTGGTGCGGATCTTACTCTGGTAGACCTACGAGGTTCAGTAGCAACTTGATCTGAAGTTTCATGATCAATATCATTAGCTTCCTCACTGATTGGTGTAGTTGTCACAGGAACCGGTTCTTGTGATGAACTACTTTCCAACAAGGGAGCAAGTACAGTTACCTCATCAAGTTCTACTTTCCTCCTACTCACTTCTTTCGAGAGAAAATCCTTCTCTAGAAAGGATCCGAATTTAGCAACGAAAATCTTGCCTTCAGATCTGTGATACAAGGTGTACCCAATAGTCTCTTTTGGGTATCCTATGAAGACATATTTCTCCGATTTGGGTTCGAGCTTATCTGATTGAAGTTTCTTCACATAAGCATCGCATCCACAAACTTTAAGAAATGACAACTTTGGTTTCTAGCCAAACCACAGTTCATAAGGCATCGTCTCAACAGATTTTGATGGTGCCCTATTTAACGTGAATGTGACCGTCTCTAAAGCATAACCCCAAAATGATAGCGGTAAATCTGTAAGAGACATCATAGATCGCACCATACCTAGTAAAGTACGATTACGACGTTCGGACAGACCATTTCGTTGTGGTGTTCCGGGTGGCGTGAGTTGTGAAACTATTCCGCATTGTTTCAAATGTAAACTAAACTCGTAACTCAAATATTCTCCTCCACGATCAGATCATAGAAATTTTATTTTCTTGTTATGATGATTTCCCACTTCACTCTAAAATTCTTTGAACTTTTCAAATGTTTCAGACTTGTGTTTCATCAAGTAGATATACCCATATCTGCTCAAATCATCTGTGAAGGTGAGAAAATAATGATACCCGCCGCGAGCTTCAATATTCATTGGACCACATACATCAATATGTATGATTTCCAATAAATCAGTTGCTCGCTCCATAGTTCCGGAGAACGGTGTTTTAGTCATCTCGCTCCATAGTTCCCCTTCTTCTTTCCTTTACCCTTTTTCTTGAAACTGGTGGTCTTATTGACCATCAACACTTGATGCTCCTTCTTGATTTCTACCTCCGCAGCTTTTAGCATTGCGAAGAGCTCGGGAATAGTCTTGTCCATCCCTTGCATATTATAGTTCATCACGAAGCTCTTGTAGCTTGGTGGCAGTGATTGGAGAATTCTGTCAATGACACTATCATCAGGAAGATTAACTCCCAGTTGAATCAAGTGATTATTATACCCAGACATTTTGTGTATATGTTCACTTGTAACTATTCTCCTCCATCTTACAGCTATAGAACTTATTGGAGACTTCATATCTCTCAATCCGGGCATTTGCTTGAAATATTAACTTCAACTCCTAGAACATCTCATATGCTCCTTGATGTTCAAAACGTCATTGAAGACCTGGTTCCAAGCCGTAAAGCATGGCACACTAAACTATCGAGTAGTCATCAGCTTTGCTCTGCCAGACGTTCTTAACATCGTCAGCTGCATCTGTAGCAGGCCTGGCACCCAGCGGTGCTTCCAGGACGTAATTCTTCTGTGCAGCAATGAGGATAATCCTCAGGTTATGGACTCAGTCCGTGTAATTGCTACCATCATCTTGCAACTTAGCTTTCTCAAGGAACGCATTAAAATTCAACAGAACAACAGCACAAGCCATCTATCTACAACAAACATAGACAAGCAAAATACTATCAGGTACTAAGTTCATGATAAATTTAAGTTCAATTAATCATATTACTTAAGAACTCCCACTTAGACAGACATCTCTCTAGTCATTTAAGTGATCACGTGATCCAAATCAACTAAACCATGTCCGATCATCACATGAGATGGAGTAGTTTCAATGGTGAACATCACTATGTTGATCATATCTACTATATGATTCACGTTCGACCTTTCGGTCTCCGTGTTCTGAGGCCATATCTGTATATGCTAGGCTCGTCAAGTTTAACGTGAGTATTCCGCGTGTGCAACTGTTTTGCACCCGTTGTATTTGAACGTAGAGCCTATCACACCCGATCATCACGTGGTGTCTCAGCACGAAGAACTTTCGCAACGGTGCATACTCAGGGAGAACACTTCTTGATAATTTAGTGAGAGATGATCATAAAATGCTACCCTCAATCAAAGCAAGATAAGATGCATAAAGGATAAACATCACATGCAATCAATATAAGTGATATGATATGGCCATCATCATATTGTGCTTGTGATCTCCATCTCCGAAGCACCGTCGTGATCACCATCGTCACCGGCGCGACACCTAGATCTCCATCATAGCATCATTGTCGTTTACGCCATCTATTGCTTCTACGACTATCGCTACCGCTTAGTGATAAAGTAAAGCAATTACAGGGCGTTTGCATTTCATACAATAAAGAGATAACCATATTGTTGGAAATATGCCCTAGAGGCAATAATAAAATGGTTATTATTATATTTCCTTGTTCATGATAATTGTCTATTGTTCATGCCATAATTGTATTAACTGGAAACCGTAATACATGTGTGAATACATAGACCACAACATGTCCCTAGTGAGCCTCTAGTTGACTAGCTCGTTGATCAATAGATGGTTATGGTTTTCTGACCATGGACATTGGATGTCATTGATAACAGGATCACATCATTAGGAGAATGATGTGATGGACAAGACCCAATCCTAAGCATAGCACAAGATCATGTAGTTCGTTTGCTAAAAGCTTTTCTAATGTCAAGTATCATTTCCTTAGACCATGAGATTGTGCAACTCCTGGATACCATAGGAATGCTTTGGGTGTGCCAACGTCACAACGTAACTGGGTGGCTATAAAGGTGCACTACAGGTATCTCCGAAAGTGTCTATTGAGTTGGCACGAATCGAGACTGGGATTTGTCACTCCGTGTGACGGGGAGGTATCTCTGGGTCCACTCGGTAATGCATCATCATAATGAGCTCAATGTGACTAAGTAGTTAGTCACGGTATCATGCATTATGGAACGAGTAAAGTGACTTGCCGGTAACGAGATTGAACGAGGTATTGGGATACCGACGATCGAATCTCGGGCAAGTAACATACCGATTGACAAAGGGAATTGTATACGGGATTGCTTGAATCCTTGACATCGTGGTTCATCCGATGAGATCATCGTGGAACATGTGGGAGCCAACATGGGTATCCAGATCCCGCTGTTGGTTATTGGCCAGAGAGCTGTCTCGGTCATGTCTGCATGATTCCCGAACCTGTAGGGTCTACACACTATAGGTTCGGTGACGCTAGAGTTGTTATGGGAATTAGTGTGCAGTTACTGAATGTTGTTCGGAGTCCTGGATGAGATCCCGGACGTCACAAGGAGTTTCGGAATGGTTCGGAGGTAAAGATTTATATATGGGAAGTCCTATTTTGGCCACCGGAAAATGTTCGGGATTTTTCGGTATTGTACCGAGAAGGTTCTAGAAGGTTCTAGAGTGGGGCCCACCTGCATGGGGGGACCCACATGAATGTGGGTAGTGGGGGCAAGGCCCCACACCCCTAGTCAAGGTGCACCAAGATCCCCCCTTAGAAGGAATAAGATCATATCCCGAAGGGATAAGATCAAGATCCCTAAAAAAGGGGGATAACAATCGGTGGGGAAGGAAATGATGGGATTTCTTTCCTCCCACCTTTGCCAACGCCCCAATGGACTTGGAGGGAAAGAAACCAGCCCCCTCCACCCCTATATATAGTGGGGAGGTGCACGAGACCTTCACCCTTCTTCTGGCGCAGCCCTCTCCCTCCCCAACACCTCCTCCTCCGTAGTAGTGCTTGGCGAAGCTCTGCCGGAGAACTGCAAGCTCCACCACCACGTCGTCGTGCTGCCGGAGCTCTCCCTCAACTTATCCTCTCCCCTTGCTGGATCAAGAAGGAGGAGACATCCCCGGGCTGTACGTGTGTTGAACGCGGAGGCACCGTTGTTCGGTGCTTAGATCGGATTCGCCGCGATCTGAATCGCTTAGTGAACGACTCCACCGACCGTGTTCTTGCAACGCTTCCACATCGAGATCTTCAAGGGTATGAAGATGCACTCCCCTCTCTCTCATTGCTAGTTACTCCATAGATTGATCTTGGTGATGCGTAGAAAATTTTGAATTTCTGCTACGTTCCCCAACAGTGGCATCATGAGCTAGGTCTATTGCGTAGATTCTATGCATGAGTAGAACACAAGTAGTTGTGGGCGTTGGTTTGTTCAATATGCTTACTGTTACTAGTCTTATCTTAATTTGGCGGCATCGTGGGATGAAGCGGCCCGGACCGACCTTACACGTACGCTTACGTGAGACAGGTTCCACCGATTGACATGCACTTGTTTCATAAGGTGGCTAGCGTGTGCCAGACTCTCCCACTTTAGTCGGATCGGATTCGATGAAAAGGGTCCTTATGAAGGGTAAATAGCAATTGGCATATCACCGTTGTGGCTTTTGCGTAGGTAAGAAACATTCTTACTAGAAACCCATAGCAGACATGTAAAACATGCAACAACAATTAGAGGACGTCTAACTTGTTTTTGCAGGGTATGCTATGTGATGTGATACGGCCAAAAGAATGTGATGAATGATATATGTGATGTATGAGATTGATCATGTTCTTGTAATAGGAATCACGACTTGCATGTCGATGAGTATGACAACCGGCAGGAGCCATAGGAGTTGTCTTAATTCATTGTATGACCTGCGTGTCATTGAAAATGCCATGTAATTACTTTACTTTATTGCTAACCGTTAGCCATAGTAGTAGAAGTAATCAGTTGGTGAGACAACTTCATGGAGACACGATGATGGAGATCATGATGATGGAGATCATGGTGTCATGCCGGTGACGATGATGATCATGGAGCCCCGAAGATGGAGATCAAAAGGAGCAAAATGATATTGGCCATATCATGTCACTATTTGATTGCATGTGATGTTTATCATGTTTATGCATCTTATTTGCTTAGAACGACGGTAGTAAATAAGATGATCGCTCATAATAATTTCAAGAAAGTGTTCCCCCTAACTATGCACCATTGCGAAAGTTCGTTGTTTCGAAGCACCACGTGATGATCGGGTGTGATAGATTCTAATGTTCACATACAACGGGTGTAAGCCAGATTTACACATGCAAAACACTTAGGTTGACTTGACGAGCCTAGCATGTACAGACATGTCCTCGGAACACAAGAGACTGAAAGGTCGAACATGAGTTGTATAGTAGATATGATCAACATGGAGATGTTCACCGATGATGACTAGTCCGTCTCACGTGAGGATCGGACACGGCCTAGTTGACTCGGATCATGTATCACTTAGATGACTAGAGGGATGTCTATCTGAGTGGGAGTTCATTAGATGAACTTAATTATCATGAACGTAGTCAAAAGGACTTTGCAAATTATGTCGTAGCTTACGCTTTAGTTCTACTATTTTAGATATGTTCGTAGAGAAAATTTAGTTGAAAGTTGACAGTAGCAATTATGTGGACTGGGTCCGTATACTGAGGATTGTCCTCATTGCTGCACAGAAGGCTTATGTCCTTAATGCACCGCTCGGTGTGCTGAACCTCGAGCTTCATTTGTGGATGTTGCGAACATCTGACATACACGTTTTGATGACTATGTGATAGTTCAGTGCGTAATGTTAAACGGTTTAGAATTGAGGCACTGAAGACATTTTTGAAACGTCGCAGAACATATGAGATGTTCCAAGAGCTGAAATTAGGATTTCAGGCTCGTGCCCACATCAAGAGGTATGATACCTCCGACAAGTTTCTTAACCTGCAAACTAAGGGAGAAAAGCTCAATCATTGAGCATGTGCTCAGATTGTCTGAGTACTACAATTACTTGAATCGGGTGGGAGTTAATTTTCCAAATGAGATAGTGATGGTTCTCCATAGTCACTGCCACCAAGCTATTAGAGCTTCGTGATGAACTATAACATATCAGGGATAGACATGATGATCCTTGAGCAATTCGCGATGTTTGACACCACGAAAGTAGAAATCAAGTAGGATCATCAATTGTTGATGGTTAGTAAAACCACTAGTTTCAAGAAGGGCAAGGGCAAGAAGGGATACTTCATGAAATGGCAAATCAGTTGCTGCTCTAGTGAAGAAACCCAGGGTTGAACCCAAACCCGAGACTAAGTGCTTCTGTAATGAGGGGAACAATCACCGAAGCAGAACTACCCTAGATACTTGGTAGATGAGAAGGCTGGCATGGTTGACAGAAGTATATTGGATACACATTATATTAAATGTGTACTTTACTAGTACTCCTAGTAGCACCAGGGTATTAAGATACCGGTTTGGTTGCTAAGTGTTAGTAACTCGAAATAAGGGAGCTCTGGAATAAACGGAGACTAGCTAAAGGTGAGATGACGATGTGTGTTGGAAGTGTTTCCAAGGTTGATGTGATCAAGCATTGCCTGCTCCCTCTACCATCGAGATTGGTGTTAAACCTAAATAGTTGTTATTTGGTGTTTGCGTTGAGCATAGACATGATTGGATTATGTTTATCGCAATACGGTTATTCATTTAAGGAGAATAATGGTTACTCTGTTTATTTGAATAATACCTTCAACGGTCTTGCACCTAAAATGAATGGTTTATTGAATCTCAATCATAGTGATACACATGTTCATACCAAAAGATATAAGATAGTAATGATAGTACCACATACTTGTGGCACTGCCACTTGAGTCATACTGGTATAAAACGCATGAAGAAGCTCCATGTTGATGGATCTTTGGACTCACTCGTTTTGAAAAGATTGAGACATGCGAACCATGTATATATGCATGAAGAAACTCCATACAGATGGATTGTTTGGACTCACTTGATTTTGAATCACTTGAGACATGCAAATCATACCACATGGGCAAGATAACTGAAAGGCCTCGTTTTTCAGAGAGATGAAACAAGAGAGCAACTTGTTGGAAGTAATACATTTGATGTGTGCAATCTAATGAGTGCTGAGGCACACAGTGAATATCGTTATGCTCTTACTTCACAGATGATTTGAGTAAATTCTGAGTATATTTACTTGATGAAACACGAGTCTGAATTATTGAAAGGTTCAAGCAATTTCAGAGTAAAGTTGAAGATCATCGTGGCAAGAGGATAAAATGTCTATGATATGATCATAGAGATGAATATCTGAGTTATGAGTTTGGTACACAATTAAGACGTTGTGGAAATTGTTTATAACTAATACTGTCTGGAACACCATAGTGTGATGGTGTGTCCGAACATCATAAATGCACCCTATTGGATATGGTGCATACCATGATGTCTCTTGTCAAATTACCACTGTCGTTTATGGGTTAGGCATTAGAGACAACCGTATTCACTTCAAATAGGGCACCACGTAATTCCATTGAGATGACAGTGTATGAACTATGGTTTAGAGAAACCTAAGCTGTCATTTCTTAAAAGTTTGGGGCTATGACGCTTATGTAAAAAGTTTTGCCTGATAAGCTCGAACCCAAAGCGGATAAAATGCATCTTCATAGGACACCCAAAAACAGTTGGGTATACCTCCTAATTCAGATCCGGAAGCAAAAGTGATTGTTTCCAGAAATGGGTCCTTTCTCGAGGAAAAGTTTCTCTTGAAAGAATTGAGTGGGAGGATGGTGGAGACTTGATGAGGTTATTGAACCATCACTTCAACTAGTGTGTAGCAGGCACGAGAAGTTGTTCCTATGGCGCCTACACCAATTGAAGTGGAAGGCGATGATAGTGATCGTGAAACTTGGATCAAGTCACTACCAAACCTCGTGGAGTCGACAAGGATGCGTATTACTTCAGAGTGGTACGTAATCCTGTCTTAGAGGTCATGTTGCTAGACAACAATGAACCTACGAGCTATGGAGAAGCGATGGTGGGCCCGGGTTCCGACGAATGGCTCGAGGCCATAAAATCTGAGAGAGGATCCATGTATGAAAACAAAGTATAGACTTTGGAAGAACTACTCGATGGTCGTAAGGCTTTTGAGTACAAATGGATTGTAAAAGGAAGACAGATAATGATGGTAAGTGTCACCATTAAGAAAGCTCGACTTGTCGCTAAGATGTTTTCCGACAAGTTCAAGGAGTTGACTACGATGAGACTTTCTCACTCGTAGCGATGCTAAGAGTTTGTTGGAATTATGTTAGCAGATGATGCATTATTTATGAAATCTTGCAAATAGGATGTCAAAACATTGTTTCCTCGATGATTTTCTTGAAAAAAGTTTGTATGTGATACAAACAAAAGGTTTTGTCAATCCTGAAAGATGCTAACAAGTATGCAAAGCTCCAGTAATCCTTCTAAGGACTGGAGCAAGCATCTCGGAGATGGAATATACGCTTTGATGAGATGATCAAAGATTTTGGGTTTATACAAAGTTTATGAGAAACTTGTATTTCCAAAGAAGTGAGTGGGAGCACTATAGAATTTCTGATGAGTATATGTTGTTGACATATTGTTGATCAGAAATGATGTAGAATTTTTGGAAAGCATATAGGGTTGTTTGATAGGTGTTTTCTATGGAAAACCTGGATTAAGCTACTTGAACGTTGAGCATCAAGATCTATAAGGATAGATCAAAAACGCTTAATAGTACTTTCAAATGAATACATACCGTGACAAGATTTTGAAGGAGTTCAAACAAATCAGCAAAGAAGGAGTTCTTGGCTGTGTTATAAGGTATGAGCATTGAGTAAGACTCAAGATCTGACCACGGCAGAAGAGAGAGAAAGGACGAAGGTCGTCCCCTATGCTTTAGATGTAGGCTCTATAGTATGCTGTGCTGTGTACCGCACGCGAAGTGTGCCTTGCCATGAAGTCAATCAAGGGGTACAAGAGCGATCCAGGAATGGATCACATGATAGCGGTTGAGGGAGTCCTGGACTAGGGGGTGTCCGGACAGCCGGACTATCAATGTCCGCCGGACTCCAAGACTACGAAGATAGAAGATTGAAGACTCCGGCTCGTGTCCGGATGGTACTTTCCTTGGCGTGGAAGGCAAGCTTGGCAATACGGATATGTAGATCTCCTACCATTGTAACCGACTCTGTGTAACCATAGCCCTCTCCGGTGTCTATATAAACTGGAGGGCTTTAGTCCGTAGACAACATACATCTCAACAATCATACCATAGGCTAGCTTCTAGGGTTTAGCCTCCTTGATCTCGTGGTAGATCTACTCTTGTACTACCCATATCATCAATATTAATCAAGCAGGACGTAGGGTTTTACCTCCATCGAGAGGGCCCAACACAGGTAAAAACATCGTGTCCCTCGTCTCTTGTTACCATCCGCCTAGACGCCTGATTCGGGACCCCCTACCCGAGATCCGCGGTTTTGACACCAACATTGGTGCTTTCATTGAGAGTTCCTCGTATGTCGTCACCGATAGGCTTGATGGCATCTTCAACCAGCAACGCTGTCCGAGTGAGACTTTTCTCCCGGACAGATCTTCAGATTCGGCGGCCGCTTCGACTACGGGCCAATTCACTTGGCCATCCGAGGAGCAGATCGAAGCTTCGCCCTGGCCGTCAGGTCAGATTTGGAAGCTTAAACTTCACGGCCGATGTCCGCGGAGACTTGATCTTCGACGGACTCGAGCCACAGCCAAGCGCGCCGCACTGTGACGATGGGCATGATCTAGCTCTGCCGCCGAACAGTGCCTTGGTGGCCGCACACGGATCTGCTTCGGCCATTAGCCCGGAGCCGATCGCCCAGATCGAGGGCCGGTGGATAGACGCCGCCCTGGGGGCTTCAACATCCACGGCGATGGAGCCGAACACCAATCTTGTCCCCCGCGAAACTCGTGATTCCGAGGCGCCGGACTCCGAACCTCCCGCGCCCCTACCAATCGATCCGGATTGGGCGCCGGTTATGGAATTCACCGCCCGCGACATCTTTCAAACTTTCGCCTTTTGGCGATATCCTGAATTCGATAAAGCACCTCTCGTTATCGGAGAGTCTGGCGGGCTCAGTAGCCGGAGGGCTGGAATGCAGACGACGAAGAAATTCAGATCCCACCCACCACCCACTTTGTAGCCACTGCCGACGATTTAACCGACATGCTAGACTACGACTCCGGCGACATCGACGCTATGGACGACGATGCGGAGATTTACAGAACCAGCGCCTACGAGGGGCACCGAAGACCACCTCGTCATCGACATATATATGGTGGACACCCCAAAAGACGGGGATGGCGAAGAAGCGGCGGAGGCAGATTCTCTAAAGAAGCAGCCCAAACGCCGACGCCTTGTAGCGCCGCTCTAAATCCCGCCACAACAAGAATGGAGATTCCGCACGGAGATAATAATACTCCGGAGAGTGCGAAGACAATCCCCTCCAAAGAAGACTCAGCCGCAGAGGACGCAGGCAAGCCCCCACGAGAGGCGGCGGGGCGAAGAGGTTGAGGATCATAACTATATGCCTCCCTCCGAAGACGAAGTAAGCCTCAACGATGACGAATTCGTGCACTGCCGAGATCCCGTCGAACAAGAGCGCTTCAAGCGCGGGCTTATCGCCACAACAAACAGCCTAAAGAAAAAAGCTGCAACTTCAAGCTGATCAGACCTGCTGGCGGTCGATGGACCGAGGTCCTCGCGTCGAAGAGTATAAACTCAAACGTCCCTCCAAAGTTACCCAAGGCGCAAGCTGCTCCCCGATTAGAGGAGGAAGCATACATACCTTCATCACCAAAGACACGATATGGCTGACCGACCACCCGTGGTCGTGACAGAAGAGCATCCAGGCCCCCAGCCAAGACCGTACCCAAAGATCGCCCCAAAAGTGCAAGCCAAGAGGGAACGCGCCGGACTTGCGAGACATATTGGAGGACAAGGCAAGGCAATGCAGATCCATCTATGGATCACGTGGGCGCCCTCGACCCACATTTAATACCGTCGTGCGGATACAATAACCCGGTCGGGCCAAACCAGCGAGCAGCGCTCTCTCGAGCTGCGTCGCGATATCGCTCAATACAGGGGTGCCGCACACCCTTTATGCTTCACTGACGAACTAATGGATCATCGGATCCCGAAGGGTTTAAACCCAGAAACATCGAATCTTCACGATGGCACAACAGACCCAGCGGTGTGGATCAAGACTATCTTCTCCACATCCATATGGCCCATGGCGGCAATCTCCACGCCATCAAGTACCTCCCACTCAAGCTTAAAGGACCAGCTCGGCATTGGCTTAACAGCTTGCTGCGAGAGTCAATTGGGTGTTGGGAAGACACGGAGGCCGCATTCCTTGATAACTTCCAAGGCACATATGTGCGACCACGGACACCGATGACCTAAGCCACATCATTCAGCAGCCAGGACAAATCGGCGGACAATTACGACACGGTTCTTGACGAAGAAAACCAAATCGTCGATTGTCCGGATCAGAGGCCCTTGCAGCCTTCAAACATAACATCCGGGACGAATGGCTAGCCCGGCACAGGGGCAGGAAAAGCGAAATCCATGGCAGCCCTCACATCGTTAATGACCGCTTTTGTGCGGAGAGGACAACTGGCTGGCCCGCAGCAACAATCTCCGTAAAAATTCGGCAGTCCGGATACTAAGGACAACAACGGCAGGTCACATCGAAACAAAAACAAGCGCCGCGTGCGGCGGCGACAAGGAGGATCGGCGATCAATGCCGATTCGAGGCTCTAAACCCGGTCAGCGGAAGAAGCCATTTAAAAGAACCACTCCGGGTCCGTCCAATCTGGACCGAATACTCGACCGCTTATGTAAGATACATGGCACCTCTGAAAAGCCAGCTAACCACACCAATAGAGATTGCTGGGTGTTCAAGCAGGCCGGCAAGTTCATTACCGAAAACAATGACAAGGGGCTAAACAGCGACGACGAGGAAGAGACCCGGCCGCCGAACAATAGAGGACAGAAGGGTTTCCCCCACAAGTGCGACGGTGAATATGATATACGCGACCCACATACCCAAGAGGGAGAGGAAACACGCGCTAAGGGACGTCTATGCGATGGAGCCAGTCGCCCCAAAATTCAATCCATGGTCCTCTTGTCCGATCACTTTCGATCGAAGAGACCATCCGACCAGCATACTGAAGGAAATATGCCCTAGAGGCAATAATAAAGTTATTATTTATTTCCTTATTTCATGATAAATGTTTATCATTCATGCTAGAATTGTATTAACCGGAAACATGATACATATGTGAATGCATAGACAAAACAACATGTCACTAGTATGCCTCTACTAGACTAGCTTGTTAATCAAAGATGGTTATGTTTCCTGACCATGAACAAGGAGTTGTTATTTGATTAACAAGGTCACATCATTAGTAGAATGATCTGATTGACATGACCCATTCCATTAGCTTAGCACACGATCGTTTAGTATGTTGCTACTGCTTTTATCCATGACATATACATGTTCCTGTAACTATGAGATTATGCAACTCCCGTTTACCGGAGGAACACTTTGGGTGCTACCAAACGTCACAACGTAACTGGGTGATTATAAAGGAGTACTACAGGTGTCTCCAAAGGTAGATGTTGGGTTGGCGTATTTCGAGATTAGGTTTTGTCACTTCGATTGTCGGAGAGGTATCTCTGGGCCCTCTCGGTAATGCACATCACTTAAGCCTTGCAAGCACTACAACTAATGAGTTAGTTGTGATATGATGTATTACGGAACGAGTAAAGAGACTTGCCGGTAACGAGATTGAACTAGGTATTGGATACCGACGATCGAATCCCGGGCAAGTAACATACCGATGACAAAGGGAACAACGTATGTTGTTATGCGGTCTGACCGACAAAGATCTTCGTAGAATATGTAGGAACCAATATGGGCATCCAGGTCCCGCTATTGGTTATTGACCGTGAATAGTTCTAGGTCATGTCTACATTGTTCTCGAACCGTAGGGTCCGCACGCTTAAGGTTTCGATGGCGGTTATTATGAGTTTATATATTTTGATGTACCGAAGAAGTTCGAGTCCCGGATGTGATCACGGACATGACGAGGAGTCTCGAAATGGTCGAGACATAAAGATTGATATATTGGAAGCCTATGTTTGGAGTTCGAATGGTTCGGTAAAACAGGAATTCTCGGAGTACCGGAGGTTACCGGAACCCCGGGAGGTAAATGGGCCATAGTGGGCCTTAGTGGAAAGGAGAAGGGCCAGCCCTAGGTGGCGCGCCCCCCTTCCCTAGTCCTACTAGGACTAGGAAAGGGGCCGCCCCCTCTCTCTTTCCCCTCCCGAATCCTAGTCCAACTAGGATTGGGGGAATCCTACTCCCGAGGGAGTAGGACTCCTGGCGGCGCCTCCCTTGGCCGGCCGCCCCCTCCCCTGCTCCTTTATATACGGGGCAGGGGGCACCCTAGGACACACAAGTTTGATCTACGGATCGTTCCTTAGCCGTGTGGTGCCCCCTCCACCATATTCCACCTCGGTCATACCGTCATGAAGCTTAAGCGAAGCCTGCGCCGTGAAACATCAAGATCGTCACCACGCCGTCGTCTTGTGAAACTCTCCCTCGACACTCGGCTGGATCGGAGTGAGGGATGTCATCGAGCTGTCGTGTGTCAAGAACTCGGGCGCCGGATAACGGCGCCGGGATCGGTCGGATCGCGAGGAGAGCGTCGACTACTTCCTCTACGTTGTGATCGCTTCGCCGGGTCTACAAGGGTATGTAGACAACACTCTCCCCTCTCGTTGCTATTCATCACCATGATCTTGCGTGTGCGTAGGAAATTTTTTGAAATTACTACGTTCCCCAACAGTGGCATCCGAGCCTAGGTTTTTATGGTTTGATGTTTTGCACGAGTAGAACACAAGTGAGTTGTGGGCGATACAAGTCATACTACCTACCAGCATGTCATACTTTGGTTCAGCGGTATTGTGAGATGAAGCGGCCTGCACCGACATTACGCGTGACGCTTACGCGAGACTGGTTTCACCGCTGCGAGCACTCGTTGCTTAAAGGTGACCGGTGGATGCTGTCTCTCTCACTTTAGTTGAACCGAGTGTGGCTACGCCCGTCCTTGAGAAGGTTAAAGCGGAGTCTATTTGACGAAATATCGTTGTGGTTTTGATGCGTGGGTGAGACCGGTTCTTGCTTAAACCCGTAGCAGCCACGTAAAATTTGCAACAACAAAGTAGAGGACGTCTAACTTGTTTTTGCAGGGTATGTTGTGATGTGATATGGTCAAGGCGTGATGCTATATTTTATTGTATGAGATGATCATGTTTTGTAACCGAAGTTATCGGCAATGGCAGGAGCCATATGGTTGTCGCTTTATTGTATGCAATGCAATGCATACTGTAATGCTTTACTTTATCACTAAGCGGTAGCGATAGTCGTAGTAGCATAAGTTTGGCGAGGCGACAACGATGCTACGATGGAGATCAAGGTGTCGCGCCGGTGGCGATGGTGATCATGGTGGTGCTGCAAGATGGAGATCATGAAGCACAAGATGATGATGACCATATCATATCACTTATATTGATTTGCATGTGATGTTTATCCTTTTATGCATCTTATCTTGCTTTGATTGACGGTAGCATTATAAGATGATCTCTCACTAAATTATCAAGAAGTGTTCTCCCGGTATGCACCGTTGCCAAAGTTAAATCGTGCCCGGACACCACGTGATGATCGGGTGTGATAAGCTCTCGTCCATCTACAACGGGTGCAAGCCAGTTTTGCACACGCAGAATACTCGGGTTATACTTGACGAGCCTAGCATATGCAGATATGGCCTCGGAACACGGAGACCGAAAGGTCGGCGTGAATCATATAGTAGATATGATCAACATAAGATGTTCACCATTGAAAACTACTCCATTTCACGTGATGATCGGTTATGGTTTAGTTGATTTGGATCACGTGATCACTTGGATGACTAGAGATGTCTTTCTAAGTGGGAGTTCTTAAGTAATATGATTAATTGAACTTAAATTTATCATGAACTTAGTACCGATAGTATCTTGCTTGTTTATGTTTGATTGTAGATAGATGGCTCGTCTTTGTTGTTCCGTTGAATTTTAATGCGTTCCTTGAGAAAGCAAAGTTGAAAGATGATGGTAGCAATTACGGATCGGGTCCGTAACTCGAGGATTATCCTCATTGCTGCATGTAAGAGTTACGTCTGGATGCACCGCTGGGTGCGAACTGCTTCTTGATGCAACCGACGCGTTAAGAACGTCTGGCGAGCAAAGCGATGACTACTCTATAGTTCGATGTGCCATGCTACGGCTTAGAACCGGGACTTCAACGACGTTTTGAGCGTCATGGAGCATATGAGATGTTCCAGAGTTGAAGTTGATATTCCAATGAATGCGGGATTGAGAGATATGAAGTCTCCAATAAGTTCTATAGCTGCAAGATGGAGGAGAATAGTTACATTAGTGAGCATATACTCGAAATGTCCGGGTACTACAATCACTTGACACAATTGGGAGTTAATCTTCCGGATGATTGTGTCATTGATGTAATTCTTCAATCACCGCCACCAAGCTACAAAGGCTTCGTGATGAACTATAATATGCAAGGGTTAGTAAAGACTATGCAGAGCTCTTCGCAATGCTAAAGGCTGCGAGTAGAAATCAGAAGGAGCATCAAGTGTTGATGGTCAATAAGACCACTAGTTTCAAGAAGAAAGGCAAAGGGAAGAAGAAGGAACTTCAAGAAGAACAGCAAGCAAGTTGCTTTGCTCAGAGAAGAAACCCAAGTCTGGACCTAAGCACAAACCGAGTGCTTCTCTGCAAGCGATCGGTCCTTTGAAGCGGAACTGCCCCAAGTATTTGGCGGATAAGAAGGATGGCAAGGTGAACAAAGGTATATATGATATACATGTTATTGATGTGTACCTTACTAGAGCTCGCAGAGCACTGGGTATTTGATCTTGGTTACATTGCTAATATTTGCAACTCGAAGCAGGGACTACGGATTAGCGAACACCGGCAAAGGACGAGGTGACGATCGCGTGGGAAATGGTTCCAAAGTCGATGTGATCGCGGTCGACACGCTACCTCTACATCTACCTTGGGATTAGTTTTAGACCTAAATAATTGTTATTTGGTGCTGCGTTGAGCATGAACATTATATCTGGATCTTGTTTGATGCGAGGCGGTTATTCATTTAAATCGAGAGAATAATGGTTGTTCTATTTATATGAGTAATTCTTTTATGGTCATGCACCCCTTGAGGAATGGTCTATTTTTGATGAATCTCGATAGTAGTGATACACATGTTCATAATGTTGAAGCCAAAAGATGCAGAGTTGATAATGATAGTGCAACTTATTTGTGGCACTGCCGTTTAGGTCATATTGGTATAAAGCGCATGAAGAAACTCCATACTGATGGACTTTTGGAGTCACTTGATTATGAATCACTTGGCACTTATGAACCGTGCCTCATGGGCAAGATGACTAGAACACCGTTCTCGGTACTATGGAGAGAGCAACAGATTTGTTGGAAATCATACATACTGATGTATGTGGTCCGATGAATGTTGAGGCTCGTGGCGGATATCGTTATTTTCTCACCTTCACAGATGACTTAAGCGGATATGGGTATATCTACTTAATGAAACATAAGTCTGAAACGTTTGAAAAGTTCAAAGAATTTCAGAGTGAAGTTGAAAATCATCGTAACAAGAAAATTAAATTTCTACGATCGATCGTGGAGGTGAATATTTGAGTTCTGAGTTTGGTCTACATTTGAAACAATGCGGAATAGTTTAGCAACTCACGCCACCCGAACACCACAACGTAATGGTGTGTCCGAACGTCGAATCGTACTTTACTAGATATGGTGCGATCTATGATGTCTCTTCTGATTTACCGCTATCGTTTTGGGGTTATGCTCTAGAGACGGCCGCATTCACACTGAATAGAACACCGTCGAAATCCGTTGAGACGACACCTTATGAACTGTGGTTTGGCAAGAAACCAAAGTTGTCGTTTCTTAAAGTTTGGGGATGCGATGCTTATGTGAAAAAGCTTCAACCCGATAAGCTCGAACCCAAATCGAAAATGTGTCTTCATAGGATACCCAAAGGAGACAGTTGGGTACACCTTCTATCACAGATCCGAAGGCAAGACATTCGTTGCTAAGAATGGATCCTTTCTAGAGAAGGAGTTTCTCTCGAAAGAAGTGAGTGGGAGGAAAGTGGAACTTGATGAGGTAATAGTACCTTCTCCCTTACTTGAAAGTAGTTAAATCGCAGAAACCGGTTTACGAGACACCTACACCAAGTAGTGAGGAAGTTGATGATGTTGATCATGAAACTTGAGATCAAGTTACTACGTAACCTCGTAGATCAACCAGAGTAAGATCCGCACCAGAGTGGTGCGGTAATCCTGTTCGGAAATCATGCTACTAGATCATGATGAACCTACGAACTATGAAGAAGCGATGGTGAGCCCAGATTCCATAAAATGGCTTGAGGCCATGAAATCGAGATGGGATCCATGTATGAAAACAAAGTATGGACTTTGGTTGACTTGCCCGAGGGTAGGCAAGCAATAGAAAACAAGTGGATCTTCAAGAAGAAGACCGACGACGACGGTAATGTTCTTCGTCTATAAAGCTCGACTTGTGCAAAAGGTTTCGACAAGTTCAAGGGATTGACTACGATGAGACCTTCTCACCCGTAGCGATGCTTAAGTCCGTCCGAATCATGTTAGCAATTGCCGCATTTTATGATTATGAAATTTGGCAAATGGATGTAAAGACGCATTCTGAATGGATTTACGGAAGAAGAGTTGTATATGATGCAACCGAAGGTTTTATCGATCCAAAGGAGCTAACAAAGTGTGCAAGCTCCAGCGATCCATCTATGGACTGGTGCAAGCATCTCGGAGTTGGAATAAGCGCTTTGATAGTGTGATCAAAGCATTTGGGTTTGTCTGAGACTTTGGAGAAGCTTTGTATTTACAAGAAAGTGAGTGGGAGCTCAGTAGCATTTCGATATTATATGTAGATGACATATTGCTGATCGGAAATGATATAGAATTCTGGATAGCATAAAGGGATACTTGAATAAGAGTTTTTCAATGAAAGACCTCGGTGAAGCTGCTTACATATTGGGCATTAAGATCTATAGAGATAGATCAAGGCGCTTAATTGGACTTTCACAAAGCACATACCTTGACAAAATTTTGAAGAAGTTCAAAATGGATCAAGCAAAGAAAGGGTTCTTGCTGTGTTACAAGGTGTGAAGTTGAGTAAGACTCAATGCCCGACCACCGCAGAAGATAGAGAGAAAATGAAAGATGTTCCTATGCTTCAGCCATAGGCTCTATCATGTATGCAATCTTGTGTACCGACACTGATGTGTGCCTTGCTATAAGCCTAGCAGGAGGTACCAAAGTAATCCAGAGTGGATCCTTTGGACAGCGGTCAAGAACATCTGAAATACGAAAAGGACTAAGGATATGTTTCTCGATATGGAGGTGACAAAGAGCTCATCGTGGCAGTTACGTTGATGCAAGCTTTGACACTGATCCGACGATTCTAAATCGCAGACCGGATCGTATTTACACTAAGCGGAGGAGCTGTAAGTTGGTGCGAGTTCTAAACAAAGCGTCGTGGCGGGATCTACATGTGAAGCGGAGTACATAGCAGCTTCGAAGCAGCTAATGAAGGAGTCGGATGAAGGAGTTCATATCCGATCTAGGTGTCATACCTAGTGCATCGGGTCCAATGAAAATCTTCGTGACAATCTTTGAGCAATTGCCTTAGCGAAGGAATCCAGATTTCACAAGAGGACCAAGCACATCAAGAGACGCTTCAATTCCATCCGGGACTTAGTCGGTGGGAGACATAGAGATTTGCAAGATACATACGGATCTGAATGTTGCGACCCGCTGACTAAGCCTCTTCCACGAGCAAAACATGATCAGCACCAAGACTCCATGGGTGTTAGAATCATTACTATGTAATCTAGATTATTGACTCTAGTGCAAGTGGGAGATCAAGGAAATATGCCCTAGAGGCAATAATAAAGTTATTATTTATTTCCTTATTTCATGATAAATGTTTATCATTCATGCTAGAATTGTATTAACCGGAAACATGATACATGTGTGAATGCATAGACAAAACAACATGTCACTAGTATGCCTCTACTAGACTAGCTTGTTAATCAAAGATGGTTATGTTTCCTACCATGAACAAGGAGTTGTTATTTGATTAACAAGGTCACATCATTAGTAGAATGATCGATTGACATGACCCATTCCATTAGCTTAGCACACGATCGTTTAGTATGTTGCTCTGCTTTTATCCATGACATATACATGTTCCTGTAACTATGAGATTATGCAACTCCGTTTACGGAGGAACACTTTGGTGCTACCAAACGTCACAACGTAATCGGGTGATTATAAAGGAGTACTACAGTGTGTCTCCAAAGGTAGATGTTGGGTTGGCGTATTTGAGATTAGGTTTTGTCACTCCGATTGTCGGAGAGGTATCTCTGGGCCCTCTCGGTAATGCACATCACTTAAGCCTTGCAAGCACTACAACTAATGAGTTAGTTGTGAGATGATGTATTACGGAACGAGTAAAGAGACTTGCGGTAACGAGATTGAACTAGGTATTGGATACCGACGATCGAATCTCGGGCAAGTAACATACCGATGACAAAGGGAACAACGTATGTTGTTATGCGGTCCGACCGACAAAGATCTTCGTAGAATATGTAGGAACCAATATGGGCATCCAGGTCCGCTATTGGTTATTGACCGTGAATAGTTCTAGGTCATGTCTACATTGTTCTCGAACCGTAGGGTCCGCACGCTTAAGGTTTCGATGGCGGTTATTATGAGTTTATGTATTTTGATGTACCGAAGAAGTTCGAGTCCGGATGTGATCACGGACATGACGAGGAGTCTCGAAATGGTCGAGACATAAAGATTGATATATTGGAAGCCTATGTTTGGAGTTCGAATGGTTCCGGCGAAACAGAATTTACTGAGTACCGGAGGTTACGGAACCCCGGGAGGTAAATGGGCCATAGTGGGCCTTAGTGGAAAGGAGAAGGGCCAGCCCTAGGTGGCACGCGCCTCCCCTTCCCTAGTCCTACTAGGACTAGGAAAGGGCCGCCCCCCTCTCTCTCTTTCCCCTCAGGAATCCTAGTCCAACTAGGATTGGGGGAATCCTACTCCCAGAGGGAGTAGGACTCCTGGCGCGCCTCCTTGGCCGCCGCCCCCCCCCCTGCTCCTTTATATACGGGGCAGGGGGCACCCTAGAACACACAAGTTTGATCTACGGATCGTTCCTTAGCCGTGTCGGTGCCCCCTCCACCATATTCCACCTCGGTCATACCGTCAGCTGCTTAGGCGAAGCCTGCGCCGTGAAACATCAAGATCGTCCCACGCCGTCGTCTTGACGAAACTCTCCTCGACACTCGGCTGGATCGAGTCGAGGGACGTCATCGAGCTGTACGTGTGTCAAGAACTCGGGCGCCGAGTAACGGCGCCGGGATCGGTCGGATCGCGAGGAGAACGTCGACTACTTCCTCTACGTTGTGATCGCTTCGCTTGGTCTACAAGGGTATGTAGACAACACTCTCCCCTCTCGTTGCTATTCATCACCATGATCTTGCGTGTGCGTAGGAAATTTTTTGAAATTACTACGTTCCCCAACACATACGCCATGGCGGATTCGCCGCATTGGTTTTAAACCCAATCGTCGATGGATTTCACCTCACGAGAGTCCCGATGGACGGCGGCGATAGCTGAACCTGCTTTATCGGGATACGGTCGCAAAATGGGCATAGACCCATCAAGGATTAAACCTACAAAGACAACCTTTAAAGGTGTCATCCCAGAGTGAAGCCAACTGTATGCGAGCTCGGTCCACACTGAAGTGGTCTTGGATCCCGGATAATTTCCGAAGCGAAGAGTTAATCTTGACATAGTCCCGTTCGCGATGGCTATCACGCTCGCTTTCGGACGAACCGCGTTTGCAAAATTCAACGCAGTGCCGCATTATGCATACCTAAAGCTCAAGATGCGGACCCTCGTGGAGTCATCACGGTCAATGGAAATACGGGACGCTCCCTCCGAACGGAGGAACATACGGCGGCTCTCGCGGCAGAAGTACAGAGCAGCCTTCTAAGGCAATTCTCAAGTCCGACAGTTAAAAAGCCGGATACAACAAAGCGCGCCCGGAGCAACACCAACCAAGACCACCTGGCGCGATCAGAGCACGCGTAGCAATGCGGCCCCAACCCTCGCCCGCGCATGACCGCAAGAATAACACTCCGCGTACATCATTACGCTTTGGAGATACCATGGGCGTAGGAAAAGGGGCACGATCACAATGGACCCAGAGTGCGGCTCGACCACACCAGGGGCTCACAAGTGCGCCTCCTTTCTTCTTTATTTTATTTTTCTTCTTTTATGTACACAGGACTCTGTTAACCAGAAGCCCTGTCCGGTGGCGAATCCGCCGAACTCATGATGCAACAGTCAGGGACTAAAGAAAGCCGCGACGAACATTCAGGTGGTCTCAATTACGAGCATTAAATTCGATTATATACACCAAGTCTACAGCTCATCCCTGGAGGGGGACATGTTTATTTAGTCCAAATCCCTTGCCTACCGCACTATTTGTATCAGTCCGCTCTACTAGCAGACCTTCTTTCATAAATAATGCAGCACCTCTTTATTGCAATTGCATTATCTTTTATATATATGTTCATTACATGACATCTTGCACCCGTATATTTTGGTACGGCCGAATACGCCAGGGGCTTCTGTTCCCCAAATTATGGTGTGATAAAGTCCGAACACTTTCACAAGTGCGGCACCCCGAACTTATAGCATTATATGAATCGGCTCCGAATCATGTCTTGGGTCAATAGTTGGGTTTGCCCGGCTCCCATGTTTTGGTGCCTTATGTTCCGTTCAGGCTAAGCTAAGGTGGCCTGGGAGAACCACTGCGATTGCGCCCGGTTGAGCAGGTTAACGCCTCGATGGAAAAGCTAAAACCGACCGGCATGATAAGGCGAGAGACGGTCATTGTTCGAGAGGTTTTTTCGGTCCTTAAAGACTCACGCCGCTTGAGCGAAGTTCGATAATGTCCGATGAAGGCGTGGATAGCGCCCGATTGGTCTTCGAATACCGGGGCTTCACCAAATTTAAAATTAATGAATTCTATGGCTAAGTGAGAGTGTTCAAGCATTATAAGTCCGGTTGCCTTGTTCGTTGTGTTGGCGCCTCCTAGATGGACCCAAATATGGGAACAAGAGTGCTCAAGTTTATCCCTAACACCCCAGCACTTGTGGCTTGGGGGTGAAATAACGACTTGCCATCTCTCGATTTTATAAGCGGCCGCATGAAGGTAATATTTTAAATTAAACAAGCGTTGCTCATGGCGCATATGAGCGAAGTTTTCAGCGCGCAGATAAATATACAGCGAGTTCACTCAAAATTACATTTCGAGAGCACTCATCTCGCAATATCGCAGGCTCCCTTGAGACAATTTTATAATACTTCTCCGGCGTGCGATACTCCTTGCCCGGCAGCGGTGGATCCGTGAGAAGCTTCTCCGCATCCAATTTGCCCCATTGCACCTTTATGCTGGCAATTGCCCGGCGAGCGCCTTCAATACAGGCGGAGCGCTTGACTACATCCAGCCTGGGGCATGCATCCACCAGCCGCGACTAGGCCAAAGTAGCTCCCGAGCATGGCCTGTTCAAAGCCACAATGACTATGAGGCCCTTCATGGCCTCCTCGGCTACCTTGTGAGTTCGACCAGCTGCTTCACTGGTCGCTTGGGGGCACCGGATGGCCGTCCTCGGCGTCTTGAGACCGAAGACCTTCTCCGTCGAGCTCCCTCCTCGCCACGATAGAATGCGGCGGCATCGACGCCTTTTCTGGCAGCAGATCTGCAAACGCCCGAGAGAGCTCGAATTGGGTAAGTGTCGGGTAGTTCACATTAACATGCCTGCTTTTCATGAAAAATGCCTTACCCGCCGCTATCTTCTTTATGTACTCAACCTCCTGAAGGGCCTTACGGGCTTCGGCCTTGGCGGACTTGGCACTTTCGAGAGCCGAGGCAAGCTCGAACTCTCGAGTCTTGGAGTCACGCTCCAAACTCTCATGCTTTTCCATGAGAGCCTGGAGCTCTTGCCGAACTTCCGCCACCCTTGCTTCTTGTTTTTCTCGCTCGGCCCGTTTCGCGGCCGCACTGCGTTCAGCCACGGACACAACCTCCTTCAGGGCTGCCACCTCGTTAGTGGCCCCTGCAATACACATATTATCCTCGTTAATTTTATTTGCAACCAAAATCCTTTTCTGTAAGGTACTTATTCAAAGAGGTGTTACTCACCTTCTTTTTCCTCGAGCTGCTTCTTCGCATGGCCGAGCTCTTGCTCAGACCGCTCGAGGTCCTTCTTCAGCACATCAACCTCCGCCGTTAGTGCGGCAGAGGTCAGCAGCGTAGCCTGCAAGCCCATATTGACATATTTTAAGTAACCCTGCGTATATCTTGTTAGATCCTTAGTCCGGCTTTTCTTTCCGAACACCAACTAAGCATCGAGGGCTCTTGTCTAAGCGGTATTACATTACATAATTTTAACTTCTTACCTCAAAGCTTGTTAGAAGGCTGCTGCGAGCTTCGGTCACCTGCTCTTAGCGAGCTGAACCTTCTCTATCACCGCACTCATGATAGTGCGGTGTTCTTCCTCGATGGAAGCGCCTTTAAGTGCTTCCAACAGGTTATCCGCGCGCCTCGGTTGGGCGGAGGCCGCCCGGTCATGTCCTGCCCTTCTTTGAAGGGCCGCTTGCGGACTCTGGAACCACTGCGAGTTCGATGTAGAGTCCGCACGAAGTCCGGAGGTCGCTCGACGGCGCCTCCGGAGCCTCCTCCTGATGGGTCCCTCTTTGGGATCCCACCTCGGCGTCCTCGTCGGCGCGTGGGGTAGAGGCAGTCGGGATGGAATTCACATCCGACAAGGCCAATGACCCGCCGATGAGTCGGGAGATCATCCTTGGCGGACTATGGATGAGAATGCGGCGTTAGAAGGATACTACGCGACATAAAAGAAATTACACATACAGATCCGGATACTTACGATCCTGCCGGACGCTCGCCCTTGAGGCCACTCATCCTCGCCAACACCGATGTTGGCGAACCTGTCCGAGGATAGTTCTCCCCTCTTGGACCCTTGGCCTCCCCGATCGGGAAGCCTTCCTCTTCTTCTCTCCTCCTGCGGGAGAGAATACTCCTCCTACTCGTCTTGGGAGGAGTCCTCGTCGTCGTCGAGGCCTTTGATTCTGGGAACTCTTTGAGTCCCCGCTGCCACCTTCTTGGCCTTCTTCTCCGGCACCACATGCGGTGCCGGAACCAACAGCCCTGATGGCGGGCGTCCACTGGTCTTCGGCATGGGAGCCGGGCTGATGAGCAGCTTGGCCTTCTCCATCCATTCTGTCAAAGGAAGAGGCAGAATGAAACCTCACTAGAGTCAATCTAATTATCACAAGTGTCCCGTAATGGGGTTGAATCACTTACCTCGTCGGTTGGACATGCATGAGCTGAATCCGCGATCTTCCGTCGCGAGATCACGGGGCCTCGGCGCCCTTGAACAGCACCCTCCAGCGCCTTTCAGATGTTGTATCGAAGAGCCCGCTTAGCGCCTGGTGCTGTTCCGGATTGAACTCCCACAAATTGAATGCCCGTTCTTGGCATGGGAGAATCCGCCGGAGGAGCATGATGTAGGATCGAAAGTATGTCTAGAGGGGGGTGATTAGACTACTTGACAATATAAAAATTCAGCCTTTTGATAAAGACAAGTTTTTGGCAAGTTCACAATGATGATCAAGTCAAGTATCACCCTACACATGCAATTCTAGAGTATAGGCAGCGGAAAGTAAATTGCACATGTAGTAAAGAGAGGTGGAGAAGAGCAAACGCAATTTGGAGACACGGAGATTTTTCTCGTGGTTCCGATAGGTGGTGCTATCGTCAATCCACGTTGATGGAGACTTCAACCCACGGAGGGTAACGGCTGCGAGAGTCCACGGAGGGCTCCACCCACGAAGGGTCCACGAAGAAGCAACCTTGTCTATGCCATCATGGCTCACGCCCACGGAGGGCTAGCCTTACTCGGGGTAGATCTTCACGAAGTAGGCGATCTCCTTGCCCTTACAAACTTCTTGGTTCAACTCCACATCTCGACGGAGGCTCCCAAGCGACACCTAACCAATCTAGGAGGCACCACCCTCCAAAAGGTAATAGATGGTGTTGGTGATGATGAACTCCTTGCTCTTGTGCTTCAAATGATAATCTCCCCAACACTCAACTCTCCTCACCGATTTGGCTGTGGTGGAAGAAAGGATTGAGTGGAAAGCAACTTGGGAAGGCTAGAGATCAAGCTTCATATGGTGGGAGTGGAGCAACTTGATCTCAACACAAGGGTAGGTAGTTTTCTTCTCGAAAATGTAAGGTAGGAGTGGTAGTTCTTTCGATGGCTCTCTCCACGAATGAAGAGCGGGTGGAGGGTATTTATAGCCTCCACACAAAATCCAACCGTTACACACATTTGACCAATCTCGGTCGGACCGAAGTTGACAACTCGGTGAGACCGAAAGTTCAAATCATGTGAGCGTTGGGATTTTCGTGGGACCGAAAATACAATCTCGGTGAGTCCGATTCGTCCAAAGACAAGAGCTTGCCAATCTCGGTGGGACCGACTTTATCATCTCGGTGACACCGATTTGATGACGTAAGGTTCTGAAGCTTGGCAACTCAAGTTTCGTGAGACCGAGTTCGAATCGGAAAATCCGAGATTTCTAGGGTTTGGCTTTATGGCTGAGGTGGTTCATCTCGGTGTGGTGAGTTTAGGAAATCGGTGGGACCGAGATTACTTATGAGTGTATAATGGAAGTGAGAGTTGCTGATAGTTTAGGAGATGTATCACTAAGCACTTTGAGCAACCAGATCATTATCATAACCTCATCCCCTTTTAATAGTATTGGCTTTCCTATAGACTCAATGTGTCTTGGATCACTAAACCAAAAATAGAGTCTTGAGCTTTTGCCAATGCTTGCCTTAGCATTTTGAGGGGTCCACTTCTTCAGTCCTTGCCATACCCATATCACTGAACTTTCTGAAATGATTCTCAAGAAACTATTAGTTCAATGATATATATGTTGTTATTAATTACCAAAACCACCCGGGATTAGTTGCACTTTCAATCTCCCCTTTTGGTAATTGATGACAACATATAGATCAAAGCTTCGACAAAGGATATAATCAATGAATAATATAAATCGCTTTGAGAAGTATGTGATAAGCAAGAGCTCCCCTAAATTTGTGCATTATTTAAGATTTGCGTTTGAATGCAAATGCACAATCGATTAGGATCATGGGTCACTCTTCCATGTCACATACATCTTGGTGGAGCGCACAAAATGATAAGAATGAATAGCATGCACCCAATCACCAAGACATGAGTAAATGGTCATACAAGATATGAATAGCATATGATAAGCATTAAGCACACATTAAGGCATAGTACGACCAAGCACTCATTAAGGTAGAATGAAACGTAGTATCAAGCACACAAAATGTCTCGAAATCCAAAAGTATCTCAAAAAGACCGCAAATGAACGAAAGAGCAAAAGCGCAAAGACAAAAGCACTCTCTCTCTCGAAGTCCTATGATCTATACAATTTCTCCCCTTTGGCAACAAGTTACCAAAAAGTTCAAAAGGCATAGAGCTAAGCGTCACTGGGGACTCTGTTGGCGGCTCTGTGCAGGTTGATGGAGTTGATATGGCTGCATCGGCGAAGACTTCAGTGATGTCTGTCTTTGGAGGAGTGGTCACTTTGGAGCTGGAGCTGGAGCAACCGATGGAGCTGTGGGAGGTCTTGAGGCTGTAGTCCCGGTGTCATCCTTTGGAATAGCAGCTGATCGGGTCTGTGGGAACCGGAGCGGTCTGCTCATAAGCATCTGGACTAGGTCATCCTGCATCTCACGCATGAGCTCTTCCTTCTCCCTCTTTGCTTCTCAATATCTGCCTCAAGCTTGTTGTGATTACTTGCACTTGATCGACTTCACATCCAAAGCATGGATCTTGTCTTCAACAATCCTCTCAAGGCTCTCTGAGGCTGCATAATGCTGGCAGGCGTTGCTCAATCCTTTGGGTAGCTTCAAGTAGCTGTTCTCCAACACTCTTTGGTTTAGCTGCTGCTTCTTTTGCTTCCTTCTCAGCTTTGGCTTTCTTGGCAGCCTCAATCTTTGCTTGACCTTCAACCGACGTTGGATCCTCCTCATCCATCACAACAACATTATCTTCATGCTCAGCTGCGTGGCAAGTGCTCTCTATCCAACAAGAATGTGCCCGTGCCAAACTTGGCATTGATAAGCATCTGAATATGCGGGGCAAATCCACACGACCTCTTCTGGTCAGCTGCAGTCCTCTTAATAGTCTCAACTATCAAGTCCATCACCTTGAAAGGTGCCTTCTCATCAAGTATATGCAGCATGTTGATAGAGTATCCTCCGATCATGCGATGATCTCGAACTTGGGCATCAAGGTATGCCTCGTAATAGTGTTTGTGGTAGGTAGACCTGCCTGGAGATAATACACTGAGCCAAGCTTCCAGATTTCTACATCCTTAGCTGGAACCTCTTTATACATGTTCTTCATAGATTCATGGTTCTTCTTGGGAATACCATACACATCAACATCATCCTCTCTTGGCACTGGAGCATGCAGAAGTTCTGCCCACTCTTCAACAGTTGAAGAGAACCTTTGGCCTTCAGTCATCCATGTGATCCTTCCATCTGGATAGAAATGAGCCGTGGCATAGAATTGCATAATCATTTCATCATTCCAACTTGTCAGCTTCTGACCTACGAAGTCTGCAACACCACATGCACTGAAGCTCTCATGCACATGTGGAAAGAAGTCTCTGTGCTCTTCACTGTCAATGTATTGCCAATCAACAAATCTGGTGTCTGCCACTATGGGCTTCTTGTCCATCAGCACAGTCTCATAGAAGTCCTGCTGCTCTCTGGTGTGGAATCTTGGATCAACAGCAGTTCTTCTCCTCACAGCATATGGATCAGCTTGTCTCCATAGCCTGAGACCTCTATCCTTCCTTTCCTTCATGTTTTCAGCTTGAGGATGAGCATCATTGTGGATTGGCAGTTTTGGACGAAGTTTCAAAAAGATCGGTGCCTCATCATCGACACACCGGTGGCACATCATCTTTCTTCTTCTCGAGATGCTGGAATGTTCTGACTGTTTTCTTGGGCTTGGCAAAGAGCTTTCTTGGAGCTGCCTTTCTTTGGAGCAGATGGCTTGGACTTTGAAGTTGCTCCTGCCCTGATGGCATCACCCATGAGCTTGGGCTTCTGAGGAGGCTGGGGTGCTTCCTCATCCTCATCTTCATCTGCTGCATCATCATGCACTAACCTCTTCCTCTTGGAAGTTTTCTTCACCTTGCTTGTAGCTTCTTCCATCTTCAGTTTCTTGGCAACAGTGGATTCCTTCACTTTTCTGGTGCCTTTCTTTGTCTGCTGACCTTGAGGCTCTTTGGCAACAACTTTCCTCTTTGGCTTGGAGGAGACCTCTTCCTCAACAATGAAATCAGAATCTTCATCATCAGAGTTTCTCTTCTTCCTGGCCCTGGTGGCTGCAGGAGGCAAACCACTTGGTGTACTCCTCTCACCATCATCGATGAGCTCTTTGGGATCGGGACTAGTGCCCGCCTCGAATTTCTTCAATAGGAGATTCGACTGTTCGCTGTCACGGCATCGACATGGCCGACAACCCGTGAATAGATAAGGTGTAGGCGAGTAGAAGAGTTATCACAAACTGCAGAAGTTTTTGCAAACAAAATGAGTTCAAATTTCAGTTTTAGGTTTTCACGAGAAGACATTTCGTCGGACCGAGTTTAAAATTCGGTGAATCCAAGTGTTCAAACAGAAGCATTCACACCACTTTCGGTTGGACCGAAGTGGGTTTCGGTCCTGCCGAAAACACTAGGGTTTCACTAAATCCTCATTTCGGTCACACCGATTTGCACAACTCGGTTGGACCGAAAAGTGCAGTGCAATGGCCAGAGGCCAAATCGGTCATACCGAGAATGTAAAATCGGTCTCACCGAGATGTGTTCGGCGGAAACCTAACCCTAAAACTTTTACTCGAATTTCGTTCAAAGGAACTATTCTAGTGTTCAAGAAGATTTCAAACGTGGCAAGATTACAGGCAAACCAAATGTGCATTGAATCGGAGATGGGAGCACGAGTGGGATCGAAACTCACCCTATCTTGGTGGAGTTCCTCTACGGCGGCAACGGCGCGGAGAAGATGTCCGTTGACGGCGACGGAGACCTGCGGCGAGGGCGCACAGGCGACGACGGAGACGATCCGGAGACCAGGCGACAGCAGCAAGGGGTGCGGGGGCAAAACTTTTGAAGTAGAAATCAACGCGCGGCCCTCGAGTATATATACCCTTTGTTTGTCGGTGGGACCGAGTTGTAAAACTTCGGTGGCACCGAGATGGATAACTATGAGGCGATTATGCACTTCGTCACGCCGAATTCACAACTCGGTTTCACCGAGGTGAAAACCTAGATCAATCTAAACGTTTTCGGTTTGACCGATGAGTGAGTTGGTCTGACCGAAATCACTTAGAAGGTTTTGGAAGTTTAGCCTTTGTCGGATCGGTGGCTCCGAGTGCTCCTCACTCGGTGGGTGCGAAAATGACTTGTTCAAAGTTTGTGATATAAGCATGAATAGAATTTGAGACAAGAAAGCATAGATAGCTAGGGGAGGTACTTAGGCATTCTTGTCCATCCATTTGGTCAGAAAATCAAAACGGCCAAAGCAACAAATGGATGTCCTCGAATGGATAAAATCATGCATCCAACATGCTCACACAATAAGATAGCAAATGAAATATGTGTCAAACATGCACCAACAAAAATTCTAGCTACTATCACACAATTTGTCGATGACTAGGTCATCTATATATGAGTATATTGACTTAGGAGTCAAATGAGGACATTTGATCATAGGTCATACTCATCGTTTAAGCACAAGTGGGGTTACCACTTTTACATAAAGCATTAATGTGTTCACATCATTTGAAGATGCTTTTGCTCAATTCTTTAGAGCAAAGCTCCCCCTAGATGTGAGAACCCCTTTTAAAGGGTCAAACTAACCTTGGGTTGTCGTAGAAGACTTCATGTAGATGTTGAAGATGTGGATGCTCAATGTTGATGATGTCCATCAAGAGTTGGGAGCAATCCTTTGGATTCGGGCACTTTCAATACCTACATGGGTTAGTCCCACAAGGAACAAACAAGGATATCCATGGACATAGATTGAAGTTCACAAAAGATGATGTCCATGAAAGCAATGATTACCTTGTCCCTTGACTTACCAACAAGAGGGTTTGTGACTCCATGAACTAGTGCAAGATGTGGAAGTTGATTGCACAAGTTCTTGCCAAAATGAATGTGAGTGAAGTATGTTGGCGGAGTCACCCTCAAGAACTCTCTAGTTCTTCTTCTTCGGGATCCACATCATCTTGATGGGAATCCTTGGGGTTGTAGTTGAGCTTGACGAAGTAGAACTTGATGTTTCCTTGGGAACCCACTTGACCATGGCTTTAGGTGCTTCAATAAATGCATCAATCTCCTCTTGAAGCTTGTCCTTGCCTTTTAGCTTGTGGTCTTGTGGTGGAAGGTCATCTTGAGCTTGTTCCACATTGGAAGAAGTATGATTGTACTTCTCCTTTTGAGGAATAAACTGTGGAGTGGGATATTGACCTTCTTCCCATTCAACACCCTCGGCGTTGAACTTTCGCTCAAAACCAATTCCTTGATTCTTCCGGTGCCTTCCTTGCTTGCGAACAATTTCCTCAAAGTTCTTGCTTCCGGCAAGGCTCTTGTAGACACCTTTCTCTATAATCCCTTTCAATAAACTATTTTCTTGCTCAAGTGTAACTTGGCTTGAAACATTGTTAGTGGAATCAAGAGAACTACTAGAAGCAACAATATTGGATTTAGCATGGTTATTGTTACTACTAGATGAAGAATTTTTCTTATGCTTAGTTTTAATAGGTGGCAAGAAATTAGACAAGAGAAGTCGTTTGGCAAGATATGAAGAACTCTTCTTTCAAAGATCGTCATTGATAGCTTTTAGAAACTCATGTTCTTGCTCTAGATTGAGCTTCTCGAAGCGTAGCTTCTCATGAGATCTTAGGAGCTCTCTATGATCTTCTTGAGTTGTTTCATGAGCTAACTTAAGAGTGTTTAGTTCTTTAGTTAGACGCTCAATCTCCTTCATAGCATTGTCATTCGATTCTTCTCGACTATAAAGACTACTAGCATGTTCATCATTACTAGGCTCACTAGATTTATCATGTAAGAGCTCATCTTCACCAAGCAAGTCATCCTCATCACTATCAAAGTCAATAAATTCAGGGTGTGATACCTTGGGGCCTTTAGCCATGAATCATCTTCCAATTCCCTCATTTGGTGAATCAAATAAGTCATAGGAGTTGGAGTTGGAGGATACGAGAGCAAGACCGCAACACCTTCATCTTGATCAGTAGTCGGAGTTGGAGTGATAGCTTCTCTCGGATTGATTGTCGAGTCGGAGCCGAGACCCATTCACCTACATGAGCTTGATGTTTTCTTCTTGTGTAGCTCCTTGATGACTTGTCTTTCCTCTCCGAATCCTTGCTTCTCCGAGAGGGTCTTCGTTCATAACGATCATCTCTACTCCTTCTCTCTTTTCGAGGTGACTCATCTCTTGAGCTTCTTCTTCTTGGAGATTCTTCTCTTCTCTTGTGGGGAGCCGAACACTCATTTGAGTAGTGTCCGGGTCTTCCACAATTGTAGCAGTTTCGATCACGACTAGAAGATCTCTTTTCATCATATGATCTAGACTTTGAGCTTCTTTCTTTGCTTCTACTCTTGTAGAATTTGTTGAAGTTCTTCACCATTAGGCTTATCTCTTCATTGGAAACTAGCTTGTCACTTGAGGTTGTGGGAGCATCACATGTAGCTTTGTAAGCACCACTTGACTTGTTGTGAAGCTCTTCCTTATCTTTAAGTGTCATCTCATGAGCAACAATTCTTCCAATGACTTCGGTTGGCTTGAGATTCTTGTAGTTTGGCATCATTTGGATCAAAGTGCACACGGTGTCATACTTTCCATCCAAAGCTCTGAGAATCTTCTTGATGATGAATCGGTCGGTCATTTCTTCGCTTCCTAAGCCGGCAATCTCATTGGTGATGAGAGCAAGCCTAGATTACATTTCAGCGACTCCTTCACCTTCCTTCATCTTGAACTTGTCAAGTTGACCTTGAAGAACATCTAGCTTTGATTCCTTCACGGACTCGGTACCTTCGTGTATTTCGACCAAAGTATCCCAAATCTCTTTTGCATTATCAAGACGGCTGATTTTGTTGAACTCCTCGGGACACAAAGCATTGAAGAGAATATCACAAGCTTGAGCATTGTTTTGCAACATCCGCAACTCATCCGTTGTAGCCATGATCCGAACTTTTCCTTCGTCAAGAACTCACCTTGCAAACCAACACAAATAATGCCCCATGCGGCGGGTTATGGCCAAGAATATGCATTTTCATTTTATGCTTCCAACTAGCAAAATTTGTACCATCAAAGTAAGGACCTCTCTGAAATTACCCTCACTAGACGCCATACTCTCCTAGGTTGTGAAACCAAGCTTATGGAGTCCAATGCAATGGAAACCAATACAATGGAGACCAAAGCTCTGATACCACTTGTAGGATCGAAAGTATGTCTAGAGGGGGGTGATTAGACTACTTGACAATATAAAAATTCAGCCTTTTGATAAAGACAAGTTTTTGGCAAGTTCACAATGATGATCAAGTCAAGTATCACCCTACACATGCAATTCTAGAGTATAGGCAGCGGAAAGTAAATTGCACATGTAGTAAAGAGAGGTGGAGAAGAGCAAACACAATTTGGAGACACGGAGATTTTTCTCGTGGTTCCGATAGGTGGTGCTATCGTCAATCCACGTTGATGGAGACTTCAACCCACGGAGGGTAATGGCTGCGAGAGTCCACGGAGGGCTCCACCCACGAAAGGTCCACGAAGAAGCAACCTTGTCTATGCCATCATGGCCTACGCCCACAGAGGGCTAGCCTTACTCGGGGTAGATCTTCACGAAGTAGGCGATCTCCTTGCCCTTACAAACTTCTTGGTTCAACTCCACATCTCGACGGAGGCTCCCAAGCGACACCTAACCAATCTAGGAGGCACCACCCTCCAAAAGGTAATAGATGGTGTTGGTGATGATGAACTCCTTGCTCTTGTGCTTCAAATGATAATCTCCCCAACACTCAACTCTCCTCACCGATTTGGCTGTGGTGGAAGAAAGGATTGAGTGGAAAGCAACTTGGGAAGGCTAGAGATCAAGCTTCATATGGTGGGAGTGGAGCAACTTGATCTCAACACAAGGGTAGGTAGTTTTCTTCTCGTAAATGTAAGGTAGGAGTGGTAGTTCTTTCGATGGCTCTCTCCACGAATGAAGAGGGGTGGAGGGTATTTATAGCCTCCACACAAAATCCAACTGTTACACACATTTGACCAATCTCGGTCGGACCGAAGTTGACAACTCGGTGAGACCGAAAGTTCAAATCATGTGAGCGTTGGGATTTTCGGTGGGACCGAAAATACAATCTCGGTGAGTCCGATTCGTCCAAAGACAAGAGCTTGCCAATCTCGGTGGGACCGACTTTATCATCTTGGTGACACCGATTTGATGACAGAAGGTTACAGAAGCTTGGCAACTCAAGTTTCGGTGAGACCGAGTTTAGAATCGGAAAATCCGAGATTTCTAGGGTTTGGCTTTATGGCTGAGGTGGTTCATCTCGGTGTGACTGAGTTTAGGAAATCGGTGGGACCGAGATTACTTATGAGTGTATAATGGAAGTGAGAGTTGCTGATAGTTTAGGAGATGTATCACTAAGCACTTTGAGCAACCAGATCATTATCATAACCTCATCCCCTTTTAATAGTATTGGCTTTCCTATAGACTCAATGTGATCTTGGATTACTAAACCAAAAATAGAGTCTTGAGCTTTTGCCAATGCTTGCCTTAGCATTTTGAGGGGTCCACTTCTTCAGTCCTTGCCATACCCATATCACTGAACTTTCTGAAATGATTCTCAAGAAACTATTAGTTCAATGATATATATGTTGTTATTAATTACCAAAACCACCCGGGGATTAGTTGCACTTTCACATGACTTGGACCATGTCGACAAGCCGGAGCCTATTGCTCACCATCTTCTTGATGCAGGCTCGGAGTCCCGTCACCTCCACCGGATTGCCCCACGGCAAGCCCTTCTCTTTCGTGAGGTGAGCTGCGTGGGGATTCCAGATCTAAACTTCGGGGCGCCGCCCATGTGGGCTTCGCGCTCGGTGATGTAGAACCACCCGATTGCCACCCCTTGACGGAGTCCACGAAGGTCCCTTCCAGCCAAGGGGCGTTGGGCACTTGCCCAACATGGCGCCTCCGCATTCCGCTTATGCGTGCCCTTCACAACCTTCGCTTGACGTTGAAGGTCTTGAGCCACAGTGCCCAAGTGGGGCTGGATGCAGAGGAAGGCCTCGCACCTGACGATAAACGCTGAGATGTTGAGGATGAAGTTCGCGCTAGATCGTGGAAATCCAGGCCGTAGTAAAACATGAGCCCCGGACAAATGGATGGAGCGGAAAGCCCAGTCCAGCGGAGGAAGTGGGGAGGAAGACGACCCTCTCATGGGGCCTGGGGTAGGGATGAGCTGCCCTTGTCGGGCGGCCGATCGCGATATCGCCGAAAGGTATCTCGCATCTGCGCGAAGCTTGGTGATGTCCTCCTCCTTAGTGGTGGAGGCCAACCATTTACCTCCCGCTCCGGACATATTCGGAGAAGGTCGAGGCGAGATGCGCGAGCTCGGGCGTTGGAGCTTGAGTTCGCAGGGATGGATAAGCAAAGGAGGAAGAAGGCGTAGCTGAGAAGGTGAATCCTTATCCCTTATATATAGGCGGACAAAACTATGCGTCCCCCGCCAGCCTGGTAAAACTCGCTTATCTCCCAAGCGCCACCATCAATGGCGCGGTTGGGTTACCCACGCACGTATTGATGAGAATCCCGGAATAAGGGGAACACGATCTCTGCTTCGACAAGACGTGCCAAGGAAACCGCTTCACTAAACGTGCTGAGGTGGTATAGTAAAAAACGATTCAAACAAATGCTTGGTTGCGGTGTGATGTCACGCCGCATAATACGTCAGCAGATTGAGCTAAGTGTACATTTTATTCTCTCTACGGTGGAATGTGGAATTTATTTTGCAGAGCCGGACACTATCCTGGTGTTCCTAATCTTCTCTGGATTATTCAAGGGAGGAACCCGCCTTGCAATGCCGAACATTATCTTGTACGGACTTATCGTCATTGAAGACTGGTTCAGGGGCTACTGAGGGAGTCCTGGACTAGGGGGTGTCCGGACAGCCGGACTATCAATGTCCGCTGGACTCCAAGACTACGAAGATAGAAGATTGAAGACTCCGGCTCGTGTCCGGATGGTACTTTCCTTGGCGTGGAAGGCAAGCTTGGCAATACGGATATGTAGATCTCCTACCATTGTAACCGACTCTGTAACCCTAGCCCTCTCCGTGTCTATATAAACCGGAGGGCTTTAGTCCGTAGGACAACATACATCTCAACAATCATACCATAGGCTAGCTTCTAGGGTTTAGCCTCCTTGATCTCATGGTAGATCTACTCTTGTACTACCCATATCATCAATATTAATCAAGCAGGGCGTGAGGGTTTTACCTCCATCGAGAGGGCCCGAACATGGGTAAAAACATCGTGTCCCTCGTCTCTTGTTACCATCCGCCTAGACGCACAGTTCGGGACCCCCTACCCGAGATCCACCGGTTTTGACACCGACAGCGGTCAAACTTATCCTTAGTAACTAGTGGACTAAGGAATTTTCTCGATTATGGAGGTGGTAAAAGAGTTCGTCGTAAAGGGTTACGGCGATGCAAACTTTGACACTAATCCGGATGACTCTGAGTAGTAAACCGGATTCGTATAGTAGAGCAGTTATTTGGAATAGTTCCAGATAGCGCGTGGTAGCTGCATGTAGGAGATGACATAGAGATTTGTTAAGCACACACGAATCTGAAAGATTCAGACCCGTTGACTAATAACCTCTCTCACAAGCGAGATATGATCAAACCCATTGGGTGTTGAATTCATTGGAATCATAGAGTGATGTGAACTAGATTATTGACTCTAGTGCAAGTGGGAGACTGTTGGAAATATGCCCTAGAGGCAATAATAAAATGGTTATTATTATATTTCCTTGTTCATGATAATTCTCTATTGTTCATGCTATAATTGTATTAACTGGAAACCGTAATACATGTGTGAATACATAGACCACAACATGTCCCTAGTGAGCCTATAGTTGACTAGCTCGTTGATCAATAGATGGTTATGGTTTCCTGACCATGGACATTGTATGTCATTGATAAAATGATCACATCATTAGGAGAATGATGTGATGGACAAGACCCAATCCTAAGCATAGCACAAGATCGTGTAGTTCGTTTGCTAAAAGCTTTTCTAATGTCAAGTATCATTTCCTTAGACCATGAGATTGTGCAACTCCCGGATACCATAGGAATGCTTTGGGTGTGCCAAACGTCACAACGAATCGGGTGGCTATAAGGTGCACTACGGTATCTCCGAAAGTGTCTGCATTGGGTTGGCACAAATCGAGATCGGATTTGTCACTCCGTGTGACGGAGAGGTATCTCTGGCCCAATCGGTAATGCATCATCATAATGAGCTCAATGTGACTAAGTAGTTAGTCACGGGATCATGCATTACTGAACGAGTAAAGTGACTTGCGTGCGAGATTGAGCGAGGTATTGGGATACCGACGATCGAATCTCGGGCAAGTAACATACCGATTGACAAAGGGAATTGTATACGGGATTGCTTGAATCCTTGACATCGTGGTTCATCCGATGAGATCATCGTGGAACATGTGGGAGATAACATGGGTATCCAGATCCCGCTGTTGGTTATTGGCCAGAGAGCTGTCTCGGTCATGTCTGCATGATTCCCGAACCCGTAGGGTCTACACACTTAAGGTTCGGTGACACTAGAGTTGTTATGGGAATTAGTGTGCAGTTACGAATGTTGTTCGAGTCCGGATGAGATCCCTGACGTCAGAGGAGTTCCGAATGGTCCGGAGGTAAAGATTTATATATGGAAGTCCTATTTTGGCCACCGGAAAATGTTCGGATTTTTCGGTATTGTACCGGGAAGGTTCTAGAAGGTTCGGAGTGGGGCCCACCTGCATGGGGGACCCACATGAACGTGGTAGTGGGGCAAGGCCCCACCCCTGGTCAAGCGCACCAAGATCCCCCTTAAAGGAATAAGATCATATCCCGAAGGGATAAGATCAAGATCCCTACAAAAGGGGGATAACAATCGGTGGGGAAGGAAATGATGGGATTTCTTTCCTCCCACCTTTGCCAATGCCCCAATGGACTTGGAGAGAAAGAAACCAGCCCCCTCCACCATATATACTAGTAGAATGCCCGTGCGTTGCCACGGGCTTTTGAAATATTTGCTAGAGCCAATTAAGCATAATACATGTTAAGTTTTACATGTAAACATAAGTTAAATCCACTTCAGACGATATAAGTAAAAATGTGTTACAAATTAAGATCTATTTGATGCGTTTAAGAAATTCTCGCACAATTGCAGGATATTGTCTTTAGCTTCACTCGCATGATATTTGAACAAGTATTACTAAAAACGTCCTCCTCAACTTGTACCCATCCTACACAAGGATGAACTCACCATGAGCATGAATATCTTGCATTAATAAAGGTCATAAATGTGTAACCGAGAATACTGACTGTGCAAACCGGACGAACCAATTCTTTAACGTCTCACCGGAACATAAAGAAAAAAAATAAATAGCTAGGCACATTCTTGCAATTTCATAAATTCATATTATCTTGAATATAGTGATAACAAAATAAATGCTTGTATTTTGCATGGATAATGAGGTGAGACTAATCACATCTTGTTGTATATAAGTATTAACATGTTGTACGATGTGACAATATTTTGATGGGTCTATGTCATTTTCTCGGTCTTCTTTTATCTGGCTAGATACGAACGTGCTAATAATATGTATCTTTTGACCCGCTTTGTCTCGTATATGGTCGTGAGCAAGCATACAATATATGTAAACATTTATCACCTATAATTCAACATTTAGAATGTATTTATGTCAGATATATCAAATGGTTTATGTTAGTAAGTATAAAATGTCTGTGATTAGTCTTACACGGCCATGCAAGAACATATCATCTTTTATAAGGCATTCCAAGTGGTCATTTGATAACAAGGCATCTTCAATATTCACGAACTTGTTTTTTTTGGAGCAGACATGACTGATTCGATGACTGTAATATCTGTTGGGTACAAACATAGTCTATCATCATGATACACAAATGAGAGAAATTAGTGAATGATGAAAAGAAAGAAAGATAATCACAGTGAAAGTAAAAACCTTGTGTGTCATTTTCGGATTGTTGTGGGATATCATTGCTTGCACATCGTTTTGCTATATACAACTTGGTGAGTTTTTTTCCTTTCAACGACGTCGCCCAGGAACCTTGTAAATGAGTTGTGTTTGAACGTCGACAAGATCCATCCCCATCTCTCGATACTCTGCAAAATTAAATATGTATAGAAATACACCATTTGAGTATTACATCATGTGCAACATACATACAAAGAAGAACAATCCTATGTCAGTCGGCAGTTTTAAAGCAACATCCAAATCCACCAGTTTTTTATATGACCTACAAAGGTACTGTAATAGAAACAAATGTTAGAATTTTTTTTATGATGGTATGGAATATATATATATATTCACTGGCCATTTGTTAGAAATGAGCAGTGCCCGATTTAAACTGAGTGAGATGCAGAGTGCTTTGTAGTAAAGTCAGTGGCATCCCAGTTTTAATAAATTGTAGGCTCACCTCTAAATAACATGTTGATGATTATTATCCGAAATCTCTACTATTTAGGATATGGTATACTGCGATCACAGAAAAAATGTTGCAATTCTCTAGGAGCAAACAACCAATTTTTGCTTTATATATAAATAAGCAGTCATCCGAAATTTCTTGGTCATTTTAATTTATTTATACATGATAAGGAAAATTGTCCAACGAAAGATAAAACATGCAAGCAATCCAACATAAACCGAGTATATTCTGTTTCTTCTCTCAAAATTGTGTTTTTTGTGTGATATTCTGAATATATATTATAAAAAATCTTTATTTCTATAATCCATGTTTAATTAATTTTTTTTCGAGAATAATATATATATTTTTCGTACAACAAATTTTGGGATCCAAGGCCCAAATCAGCATAGCCCACTCTCTCCTTCCCCGCACGACCCAACCAGCCCTACTATATCTTTCTAGAAAAAAAAGAAAAAGAAAAAACAGCCCCCACCTTCTCCTTCCCCTCGCTCTATCGCTCCCCTCACTCTCTCCACTCCTCTCCACTCCCTTTGCAAATCCCTAATCTCGCCGAGTCACCCACTCCTCCCTCCGTTGTCGCCCCCACAGCCGCCACAACCAGCGAACTCGTCTCCCACCGCCGCCTCTTGTCCCTCCTCTACTCATCCGACGGCGCCGATCGCCAGATCGAGCGACCAGCGGCGGCCACATCGCGCACCACCGGCGACCAACATCACGCAAAGGTCACCACCGCCGTCGCCAAAGGGCGGTCTTCTTCCACCTCGACGGACGAGCTTGCGCGCCAGGAGAGGGACGGGGATCCTGCGCTTCTTCCTCGCTCAGCACCCCTGTCGCCATGCCATGGATGGACCTCCCTCTGCTCTCACCAATGCCATGTACCGAGCTTGCTCTCCTCCTCGAGGTAATCTATTCACCCATCGCCATCGTTAGGACCTAGGATGCGTGGTCACTGTAGATCAGGATACCCACTGCTGCACACTTGGTCTCCGCTCTTCGTCCCCTGAATTCATGTGGCCCGCAGCCAAATGTTCCCGCCCAACAACCAGTTTCCTGCCCCAGCGCACTGTTCTCCATGTATTGTGGTCTAACATTTGCCTCGGTAATCTTTAATGTAAGAGAATATGATGGCAGGTGGATAGAGCTAATGGCCTAATGCAGATCTGAAGAATACCAACGTGAGAATAAAACAAACAATTCTTCAGTTAAAGTTTACTCTTTTCATGGTGCTCCACGTTGACTAATGGTTTGATTTCCTAGTGAGCTCGTACATACATGTTTTCTCTCTTTGAATTGTTGTTAGATGAGATACAGTCGCAACTACTACATCGACACTGTCATATATACTCCCTCTGTAAACTAATATAAGAGCGTTTAGAATACTAAAATAGTGATCTAAATGCTCTTACATTAGTTTACAGAGGAAGTACTTTGGTACTGTATAATATTGTTGCCTACATTTACAATTAAGTTTGCTTGCCAACCCTCGTGAAAAAAGTTCGTCTGCCAAGGAACCACTCAAGTGGATATATATTCTCCTTAACTCTTCAACTATTTTTTTATCAGACCAGCTGCTGAACGAAAAACATAATATTGTTACCTCATATTTATTTACTTGCCTGCTTGATTGTTAGTCTGTTCCTCTGCGTGTGAGGAACGTAACAATGTCTTGCATGTACAAATCAGTTATCTTGTCATTCCCCAATTTTCTTACTGTTCTTTTGGCCTTGGACAAGGTCAATCGGATGTGTGTTGACACAGATCTTTGATGTGGAAGTTAATATATCAGTCCTATCCGACCTCTCTATACTGTTTTGTTATATATACGTTGGGGATAGATGAAATAGTAGAAGTTAACTATGCTAGTTATTGTCATGTGTGGTCCATTACTCTGACCTTTTTGATTATCTAAAGAAAAGGGGTTTATTTACTTTGCTGATTTCATTCGAGCTCTGAATATATTTCATTCCGACATTTCATTTTGTCGATAATAACATTTTCTTCTTTCTGAACATTTCTATGGGCAGATATTATCCTCAAGCTATATGATATGGAGAACACATGATTTATGGAACGAAAAGAGGTGATTTGTCGAACTTTTCTCTTTTACAATTTGCTACCTCTTATAAATTTTATGATTTATAATCTGAGTTAACCAAACCATTAAGATATCTTATTTTGTGTAATTAGATCATGTCATCCAGATAATTAGATTTCACCGCATGATGTTCTTTACCCCAGCCAAGCATAGTGTGCTGCCGCGCCGTCGATTTCCACGAAGTGGCCAGCCCGAGCCGATTCCCCAGTGTGTCAATGACTACGTCCGCTGCGTGATCCTGTGGGACATGACCAATCCATTGCCTTATCAACACATCGAGGTAACAAATCCCCTCCTAATACAGGTGCTTTTGTCGGCTGCTGGCTCTACCACATAGCCTTCCGTCCACAATGAGCAGGAGTTAATATTAGAATATGACCATCTCTTTCTTAATGATGTGTGCCTTGTATTTCCATTTTGCTTTCTAAAAATATCGATTCAGGGAACAAAAGGAAAGCATGATAATTATTATTTTTGACTTTACATTACATATCTCCAAGGTCCTATTTTTCGCTTGGTACGGGTAGTCATTATGCTTGGGCTCATGACCATGATTAATCTATAGCATGGTTTAAGGTGGCCTATTTAACATAATAGTGCTATATGTTTGCATTTCTTGAACTGTCAGTAGGAACCTATATACCGCAAAATATTTGTATGTCCCCTACGGAAGGTTTTAGACAGTCAATTGATTTTGTCCCATCCGACTATCATGCAGTCTGACTTTACTATGTTTTTCAGGGTGAATTGAGTTCAGATCTTTGAGCAAGCGATTGCGATTTTGTATCTGCAGTGGTGCTTTTCTTTATCATTTGGTATGTCATTACTTCTTCTCTATTCCCAATTCACGGATTTTTACTTTTGACATTTCCTAAATGATTATACACAACTCTGATAATCGTGCCACCCAGTTTTCGTTCTCTATAAGAACTGAGAAGTACATATGCACTTTTACGACATATAGGTTCATATAGATGTGTTTGGACGACATATAGGAGAACGATAGGATCAGATGTCTGTGACATAGAAAAAAATATACCGACATGTACATACTGTTCTTTCATAGTACATGCCATGTATACAATGTTCACATGCAAACAGAGCTACAAAAATATATTAGTAGATGAACCACAGTGATAGCTCATGTACCATCGGAAGCAACAGAGCTACAAAAATATATTAGTAGATGTCCTCTGGTTTGATATTTTGAAGGCACGAACAGAAAGAAGCGCACCTGATATGCTATAAAATAAACATTTCATGGCAGAATAATATGTGATTATAAATTGTGGTACTATCCAGGATCCAACAATTCATTAAAACTCTTATTTACTGCAAGATACACGCAATAGGAAAAGCAACTGACAGAATACGGCACAATGAAATGAAAATAATACTACTGGAAATATTTGTGAGATCATGAAGATGTCAACATGCATCCATCCGTTTACTTGTGCCAAACCTGCAACTAAGTAGTTAGAAACACATCATGTCTGTTTAGATATGTATTGAAAAGCCAGGATTATAAAATTCAAATAAGGGGCAAATAAGAGACTATACAGGACAAAAGTAAATAACATTGACTGTGCCTGCTTTGGGGCCACATCATAAATATTTCTCTAATGTAGAACACTCCAGTGGAGTCTAGTTTTACAACAACGGAGTGACCCAGGCAGTGCGCAATGTTTATGTAGGAAAACGAAGCCTAGTTTAGATGTAGTAGATGGTTGATTACAAAACAACAAAAGAATAATATACATAAGCAATCCGGCAAAAGGAGAAATAATGTCACATACAGGAAAAATTGGCAACTTGCAAAGTCACAAATCCGAGGCAATATTATTAATATTTGACTTGTTGAATAAACATAATAAAGTTCAGTTGCTAACATCGAAAGATAAATATTTGTACAAGAACACGGAAGAGCACCAAATTGTCTGTAGCAAAAGAGTAAATCGTTTGTCTTATTCAAAACCCGCCAGCTTCTTAAGAGCGGACTTCAGCCTGTAAGGACTTCCTTATAGACGATGTTCTTCATCGAGGTTTGTAAGGACAAGGCAGGTCTTTTTCGCTTCTTAGATTTACCGCTTTGCTTCTTGGCATTCTCCTTCTCCTTCTCCTTCTCAATGAGGATCTTTATGTTTCTCTTTGCGGTGGCTCGAGATAGTGCGACATAGAGTTGACCATGAGAGAACACAGGATTAGGTAGGTACACGCCAACAATCGGAATCGTCTGGCCTTGAGCCTTGTTAATCGTCATAGCAAAGCTAAGCCTTACAGGAAATTGCTTCCTCTTGAACTTGAATGGAAACATGTCGTTGTCAGACGGGCATAGGGGTATTCGAGGAAGGAATACCCTCCTACCTGCGTGTTGTCCGATCACGATTTCTGCGTCGATGGCGTTCCTCTCGAAACCTCGCACCACAAGCCTCGTCCGTTACACGACCATTAGCGGATCAATGTTCCTCGGTATGACGGGCGGTTGAGCTTCAGTTTGAGTGCATGTGGAGGCGGACCGTTGGGAGTCAATCCATTTAGGAACTTCGGGGCGTAGTAGCCATACGGGTCATCTTCGCCTTTATCAAAGCTATGGTAGATTACTTCTTCTCCCGGCGCTCTACCATGCGTATGTTTATCTTGTCGGCGTTGTCGTTAAGTGGTGGAGAGGATTGCGCGTGAAGTCATGTAATTCGGATCGGACATGTTGTCATCTAGTCTCGGAAACACATGGTCAATTAGCTTCTCCAAGTCGTCACCCTCGCCTGTAGACGACACACAAATTTCTTCAGGGAGTCGTATGTTTCCTTGATCGTCAACTTCCTCGGTGCCATTGCCTACCCTTAGCAAGTAATCCGCAAACCAGGTGTCATTATGAGCCCTCATGTTGGTGACGAGCCTTAGCTGGCGCATACCCTTCCAGAGGTGTGAACTTCGGAGGGTTGCATCGATTATTAGACCCCGGGACCCCCTCCTGACGACCGGAAGCACCTGCCTGAAGTCCCCGCCAAACACAACAGTTTTTCCTCCAAAGGGTCGGTCCCGTCTTCCCATGATGTCGCGCATGCTGTTGTCCAGTGCCTCGACTGCCTGTCGCTTAGTCATGGTGGCCTCGTCCCATAGTATCAATGAGGCCATCCTCAGTAGCTTGGCGGTACCACTCTGCTTCGTGAAGGTGCATGAGGCGCCATCATCGCAGCTCAATGGGATCTTGAACCTCGAGTGGGCAGTCCTGCCTCCAGGCATGATAGAAGCGGCGACGCCTGATGTCGCGGTAGCGATAGCAATGTTTCCCTCGCTTCGAACCTTGGCGAGCAGCGCCCTGTACAGGAACGTCTTCCCTGTACCTCCCGGTCCATCAACAAAGAACACACCCCCATCACTGCGTTCAACAGAAGCTAGTATCTCGTCGTATGCAGCCCTCTGCTCCAAGTTTAGCGACGAAGCCAATTTAGTGTCGTTGATGTCAAAATCGACGTTGGATTCCTTGATCAGTTCTCTGGCCTCGCCCTCGGTTGGATCGAACGCATCGTCAATGCATGGAAGAGCAAAATCAGCTATGTCTTTGCCCATGGACTGCAACATACCCCTAATGTCAAGCAACACCATCTGTTCCACCTCAATCGGGCATGTGTGTGATCGCCGATAGTCATCAGACATAGGCTCGAAGTGCCTATCCCATAAACCACGCACGTCGCCTGGCTCACAGTGCACCAAAATTGTTGCGAAGAGCCTCCTGAGCGAACATGGCATCGCCTTTCGCTTCTGCCTCGGTAAGACAAATATCGGCGTGTTATCTGCCTCGATGAGTCCCAACCTTTCGGCAGCCTCTCTAAAGCTCCCGCATAGCCTACCATCCACGGTGAGCAGGTCCTCATAGGATGTCTTGCCAGCAACATGGTTTAGCAGCACACGCAGATAGTATCGCTCCCCCTCGGCAGGATTGGCAGACACAATTCGACCTATCTGATAACGCTCCACCCGCTCTTTCCAATACTTCTTACCCTTCTGCCATGTGAACCTTCCAGGAAAATCCTTGTACAATATATTCCTAGCCCACGGGTGGTTTTGGTTAGCTTTGAAATACTCTGTCAACATGGATTTGGAAGCTTTCTCAGAGGCGACTACGTCGGTCAAATGAGCTTGCTCATTGAATGCCACCCTGTGCATATTCGGGAGATGAAGAGGCAACTGTAGGACAGGCGGGTCATTGGCACACAAGGGAAAGCCAAATATCCTCCACATCGCCTCTGGAGGAGTGACCCACCTCGCGTCTACGTATCTTTTGATCTCATCAATGTTACCATTAGCGTCGGGCTGGTCGATCTGAAAGAAGCCCTATCATGGCCCTTGTATATGTACTTGTAAAGGTATTTGGCGGCCTTTATGCTGGAGCAAACCTCAACGTTGATGTGGCAATTGAACATCCGCAGAAGGTAAGGGTTATACGGCACAACCCATCTGTTGTCCAACATTTTACCCCAGACCTTAGCACATCGACCATTATCTCGACGACGATAAGCAGGTATGAGTCCTTGCCCTGCGCCGTGTTTTCATTGAGCGGCGCGGTATCTGCACTTGCACTCGTTCTGTTGCATGCAAACATTTTTGGGGTTGAGAGCACCGCATGGTTCGTGCATCATATGTTTCACCACCAAGGCGTGGAGTTCAGGATACTTTTGCTTGTCTGGGAGCTCGGCAGAAATGAGTCGGTCGTACTGCTCGGGAACGACAAGCTTATAGGCAGAATCCATGATCAACAAAAAGTGTGCGTGGGGGAGGCCCCTCTTTTGGAACTCGACTACGTATACATGTGCGACAACAACACCCAGGATATTCTTCTTGAACAACATCTCTTTCATAGCCTCTAGCTTGCCATGGAACACACAAGCCACAAGATCAGGTCGGTCTTGCGCCGTCTCGACCAGAAACAACTCATTCGTTATCTCTTCCCGCTTAGGGTTGCGGTCATGGTCAAGAAGATGTCGGGCTTCCGTAGGTATGGACAATTGCCATGGCATCCATATGCCTTCGCTTCATGTCGCGGTCGCCACACAGGTGCGTTCGGTAGCACTATCCTTACTCCAACAGCTTGCCGGGTCTCCCGGATGTAATTGCATCAACAACTCCTTTATACAGGTCGGCACGGATCTTTGTCTAGTTCTTCTGTACCATTTCAACCTACAACTCTCAATCTTGATGTACATGTCCACCCCCATTCTTTGGAGCAATCGTGCTCCACAGTATGGGATTGAATATCCCAGTGTCGTGTCTGGAGCATGTAACAATAGTAGTCTCTCACCGAGACGCATAACCTGCTATTCCCCTCTGCACATGGATGAGTAACGCGAACATTAGGATTCATATGAGAAGTATACAATTCATCTAAACGACAGAATACGCATAAGGCTTACCTGCATCCTCATCATCATCATCACCTCTACCTCTTGGTTGTTGCACAACCGGCCAAGGGACATCACGTTTAGGAAGTTTCGGGTGCCAACCGAGCTCCCCCCTTGGGTAGAAGAGTGGGTAAGAGAGAGTGTCATACGAGCCAGCCGTCACATGTATACTGTGCCTCTGGTTGTCATTCCCGCAAAGTGTAATCCTACGATCAAACCTCTTCGCTAGGTCAGTGCCCTCCACCCAAATTGCAGCGACCTCAGATGACAGAGGTCTATTATACTTCCGTTGGTCTAGTCTCTGGTCAGTGTTGAGGTCTATCCTGTAATCGTCGAGGTTGTCCCTATCGCACCCAAACTCCTAAACTGCTGGGAGTACGGGTTTTCCCCGAGTATGTCCACTAACTTTACGGCGACATCTTGGTCTAATTGCTCGGTGGCAGCCTTGCGATGGGTTAGGCACAGGTCGTCATCATAGAAGTACAACTATAGATGATCTGGGCGTGATGTTGGCCCAAGGAATGAGCGTTGTGGTAGATGGTGCCGTCTTGCCGGAGCGTGTACACCCTGACTTCATGTTTGTGTAGCTTTCATCAAGGTGGCGCGAGGGTTGTGAAGGAGAAGTGGCCATTGAAGAACCGTATGTTCTGCGAAAATGCCTTGAGTCCGCATCCATGCTAGACCAAAGCCTCATTAGCTCGGGATGGGCTCCGGTTGCTTCATTGGATCGCCCATCGCGACAATGAAATCCGAGGCCTCGGACACAAACTTCTTGGCCTTGCAGTGATCGCAATTTGCGGCGTGCTTCAGGATGTGTGTGTTGTCTGGGAGGTTTGAGTAGACATAGTCCAATGGATCATGGTCGACATAGGTATTATGACTTGAGTCTTCAATTCGTCATGCTCCATGTCATCGAGGATCTGAGCACGCAAACAATGTTTATAATTAGTGTGATATTTCAAGCGGGTGGATGTTGCTCAAGTGGGTGTACATACCTTCACCAAACAAACAGTAATACTCATCGTCAAAGAGGCTATCGGGTTGACATTATCATTCATGAGATGACTAAGGTAGCGTCCATGTAAATGCCTTTCGGTGCGAAACCAACAAATGAGGGTTCAGTCTCAAGGGACGCAAGGAGAGTAAGGATGGGAGTGTTACCTTCACTTCTGATCGTGTACTCCGGCGTGCTAGATGAGGTCGAGGCGCCGTGTGCTTCCACTACGGTAGGTTGTCCAGTTGAGCTCATTTCCGGTATGGAGATGGACCTGACGGTTGGGGTCATCACCCTACATGCAAATCTTTCATTACGCCGATCGCGTAGAGCATTCCTCTCACCATGTGGTACCTGCGTACATTTTTTTTGCTTGCCAATTTTCTGCTGACGCTTCTTTGCCGCCATACCACCCTTGCAAGCTCGCTCTCTCCTCCCAGGCGCTGCTCTGGACTCATGACTCTGCTCGTCCACTCCATTATCCGCTATTGTTACCGGATCACTGGTTTGCTGGTCGGCATTTTGTAGGTGCGCATTGATTTCGATGAGGTCGCCATCTACAACACCATCACCGAAGGTTCTGCTTAGGTATGCACCTACAACACTATACATCATTATTTATATCTCATGAATGATTACATGATGAAAGATGATGGTTGATAGGATATGTACCATCGGTTTCCGTGTTGCGAATGTATGTGGGGGCCGCATTGACCGTAGGAGCATGATCTATTTGTTCACTGTCGAATTGTTGCGTGAGGGCTGAAAGTGCGTGAGTCGGACAATGTGTGTGAGGGTTGGACAATGTGCTAGTTATATCTGGAAGTGGCATTGCGATCGATTCAGCACATGGCGTGTTTTTCTTTGCAGCATACTTTGCCTTTCTCTTTGCACTTGACTCCCCCCTTTCATCCTCAGTCATGGTTTTAGGGTGTTGCACGCGCCATTCTTGCAACTTCTGATTTTTTTCTTGAAGATCGATTGTTCCGTCACCCACTTTTTTCCGATAACTTGCTCGCCTCCGCGCGTTTCTCTGCTCAATCTGCTCGTCTGTTAAGTCACCCTTGTGTTCTTTATCAGGCTGTTTTTCATCTAGTTGCTTGCTGGCTGCCTCCTCTTTTTTCTTTCGATAAGCAGCTCTCCTTCGAGCCTTTATTTGCTCTTTTTCTCGTCAAGGTCCACCGAGAATGGTTGACAACCATTAGTGATATCACCAAGAGGTAGCAGGGGAACATTTTGCATATCTGCACGGAGGGTTTAGGGTCTTCATTGTTCAAGAAGATTTCATGTACTACACAAATGCTTACTTTATATATCTACATGGTCGGGTTAAACAATGATGTATAGCTGGATGTAGTTGGGTTGGTATCATCGAGAGGTAACAGGGAACATTTTGCATATCTGCCGGAGGGTTTAGGGTCTTCATTGTTCACCGAGAGGTAACAGGGCAGTTGAAGCTACTTCTTTATCTAGGGTTTATTTTTATAGATTCCTCTGTGTCCATACATAAAGTCCGTATGTACTCAAAAGTCGTATGTCGCCATATATCGAATTGAACCTAAATGATCGAGGAATTGTATGTTAACACGTGGGTCAACTATTGGTCAATTATTTTATTCTCTATTCTTGGTCAATTATTCATGGGGTTGGGGTGAGGAAACATATGTCACCTACATTATTCACTAAGAAAGTATACATACAGTCATCATATTGCTGAAACATAAACATCCTTACCTGATATCGTAAGGGCGGTCAGATTTTCATCTTTTTGCTTGTTGGCTGCCTCCTCTTTTTTCTTTCGATAAGCAGCTCTCCTCCGAGCCTTTAGTTGCTCTTTTTTATCGTCAAGGTCCACCGTGGTTGGTTGACACACATTAGTGATATCGCCGAGAGGTAACCCACCCACATTCAAAGATATCGCATGTGAAATGATATTAACATTATATTGTGGAATGGAGGAGTATATATAATATCATCGCAATGCCTTCCCATAAAGCATTCTTACGATATCGTAAAAGCGGATGATTTTCATCTTGTTGCTTGACGGTAGCCTCCTCTTTTTCTTTCTATAAGCAGCTCGCCTCCGAGCTTTTATCAACTCTCTTTTTCATCAAGGTCCACAGAGGATGTTTGATCTGCATTAGTGATATCCTTTGTGAGGATGGCGTGGAACATTATGCGGCCTCTCTTGCCAAGCTGTCACGTTGCATGCTAGCTAGTTATTTTGTTAGATAACCGAGAGCGGCAATGAATCTACATTATATAGGAATGAGATTGGAGGGTTATGCGCATCATATTAACATAACAATATATTGGACCGAAACAAGGCAAAGTTGTAGGCACATGGTCTTAACCTTTCGGCAACATAATACTTACCCGAAATCAGATGGGAAGGTTGATGAACATATGTCCTTTCACAATCGGCCTGTTCAAGTATCATCCAGTCCGAGTGAGTAATATGGACTCCTACAAGTCACACGCTTGATCCTTTAGAATCGGTTACGCCCAAATCATTAGGTATGATTTATCACATAAAAAGCATAAAAGCAATCTCGGTATATATGCACACCCTTACTACGGACTACTTGGGTAATTCTTGTGAACATCGTCGGCTCCAAGTATAACCCCTTTGTTAGAGTCGTCACCATTTGGCCCCTCCATCGGACTGCAACATCTCTGTGATGGTGTTTGCCATGTATAACAAAATATGTAGCTGAACATATACATGGAGGTAGATATATACAGAGTATCATATGTGCTATCACCATCGGTTTCAAGTATCATCCGTTAGGAGGGAGTAATATGGAGTCCTAGAAGTAAAGATGTTGATACATTAGAATTGGTTGTGCCCAAGTGCATTAGTTATGTTTTTCAACTAAAAAGGATAAAATAAACCTTATACGGACTACGTGGGTAAATTTTGTCAACATCATCGGCTCTGGTATAATCCCTTCGTTAGAGTCGTCAACACTTGTCCCTCCATCGGGCCTGCAACACGATATAGTTGAACATATATATGTTTGACCGGTGTAGCACAATTCATAGGTGAACATATACCGAGGTACATGTGATGAAGTCGCCTGTCTTCCTTGGCTTGCTGTGTGGAGTCCCCATATGTAAGTACTAAAAAGACATGTCCAATGACTCGGGTATCACGCAAAAACTTGTAAACTGACTCGCAAGCAGATCACGTGAAATACCAACAATACTAAAGGCCCGTTCCCATTGTATAGAAATTCAGTCCATAAGGGCAGGTTGTTACAGATTTATGAGTCTTCCTATATATATGAGAATAGAAAGACATGTCGAACAGACTTTGCTACTTTGCATTTTTTTGTGAATTGACTCTGCTGGATACATGTTAAGAATTCAAGATGCTAAGATGTCTGTTCATCATTGCGCAGTGATGAAGGCCGTCGAACCACGAGCGCAGCTTGCTATTGTCAGAGTTTAGAATTTAGAAAGGTGACATTTTTTCATGTGAACTTACCTATTCTTTGCTATTCAGATTGCTGTGTTAATTGATTCATATCTTGGTTGTGCTATCGTGACAAGGATGTCCATCAAGGTTGTTTGGAGGGACATAATGAAACCTCACAAGTTCTACTTTGCTGAATATTTCAGAGAATTGTTTCATTACTAATCTTGTGTCATGCGCATGTATTGATCCCAAATTCCAAATCACTCTGGAATCCAATCAAAATCCAAAGAAAATCACTCTGGAATCCTTCTCCGTAATTGATTATAAACTACTCTCAAGGACTGCTCTGAACCTCAAATATCGTGGGCACATGAAGTTGTGGTGTAATTTTTCTGAAACAAGTGATCCAGCAGCAAGGTCTGATTGATGCAACTATGTTGTCTTGTTTGATGTTGTTAATATTTTCTTTAGGAAGGATAACCAATTCAGATGATACCCAAGGAGTTACGGATGGGAGATTTTTCATTTCTCGTCGTGCAATTCAACATCTTGATTACTAAAAGTATTTTCTGGTCACGGAGTATTGTCCTAAAAGGTCTTGTATTAGTTCTGAGAGGGTTTGGCGCGCAGCGCGTGCCGTCGTGAGGTGGAAAATGAAGTCCGGCATGGCTTGATTTAGTTTGAACACGAGTCCATCAGATCGCCTGATCTGTACTGCGTAGACATAAGAAACAAAGAAAACATGTGTGTTCATACCGTGGTTGAAACCGTATAACGTCGCCGATCGCACGCGTTCGCGGCGGTGCGTGATCCGTAAACGCCAATGATCGAAGCGTGGCGGCGATCCGAAACTGCCAGCGATCGAAGCGTGCGGCGATCCGAAGCGCGGCGATCGAAGCGTGGCGGCGATCCGAAACGCGGCGATCGAAGCGTGGCGGCGATCCGAAACTGCCAGCGATCGAAGCGTGGCGGCGGCCTGTCGAGTCGTTTGGCGGCGGCGGTGTGGAGTCGCGAATCGCCTGACGGCTGCGCAGATCTAATCGACAGCGGGGTATGGGGATCGGCGGCGGGGTATGGGGTATGGGGATCGGCGTCAGGGCGACCCGGCAGGGCGCTGTTTCTTTGGCTACGTGCGTGTGTGGGGTTCGGTGGGTGGGCGTGGGGTGGGGGTAATTTGGTGGAAAAAAAACGGTCGAAAAAAAACCAGTTGAAAAAAAACCAGACGAAAGTGGGGGGACTATTCAACCAACTCGTCCATTAGGAGTAGAGATAGTGGGGAGGCGCATGGGAGCTTCACCCTTGCTTCTGGCGCAGCCCTCTCCCTCCCAAACACCTCCTCCTCCTCCTCCTCCATAGTGCTTGGCGAAGCTCTGTCGAAGAACTGCATGCTCCACCACCACGCCGTCGTGCTGCCGGAGCTCTCCCTCAACTTCTCCTCTCCTCTTGCTGGATCAAGAAGGAGGAGACGTTCCCGGGCTGTATGTGTGTTGAACGCGGAGGCACCGTTGTTCGGTGCTTAGATTGGATTCGGCCGCGATCTGAATCACTTAGTGAACGACTCCATCGACCGCGTTCTTGCAACGCTTCCGCATCGTGATCTTCAAGGGTATGAAGATGTACTCCCCTCTCTCTCATTGCTAGTTACTCCATAGGTTGATCTTGGTGATGCGTAGAAAATTTTGAATTTCTGCTACGTTCCCCAACACATATGGCTCCTGCCAGTTGCCGATAACTTCGGTTACAAAACATGATCATCTCATACAATAAAATATAGCATCACGTCTTGACCATATCACATCACAACATGCCCTGCAAAAACAAGTTAGACGTCCTCTACTTTGTTGTTGCAAATTTTACGTGGCTGCTACGGGCTGAGCAAGAATCGTTCTTACCGACGCATCATAACCACAACGATAGTTTCTCAAGGTACTGCTGTTTTAACCTTCGCAAGGACCGGGCGTAGCCACACACGGTTCAACTAAAGTGAGAGATACAGACACCCGCCAGTCACCTTTAAGCACGAGTGCTCGTAACGGTGAAACCAGTCTCGCGTAACCGTACGCGTAATGTCGGTCCGGGCCGCTTCATGTCACAATACCGCTGAACCAAAATATGACATGCTGGTAAGCAGTATGACTTGTATCGCCCACAACTCACTTGTGTTCTAGTCGTGCATATGACATCTACGCATAAAACCTGGCTCAGATGCCACTGTTGGGGAACGTAGTAATTTCACAAAAATTCCTATGCACACGCAAGGAACATGGTGATGCATAGCAACGAGAGGGGAGAGTGTTGTCCACGTACCCTCGTAGACCGAAAGCGGAAGCGCTAGAACAACGCGGTTGATGTAGTCGTATGTCTTCACGATCCGATCGATCCAAGTACCGAACGTACAACACCTCCAAGTTTAGCACACGTCCAGATCGATGACGATCCCCGGACTCCGATCCAGCAAGGTGTCGGGGAAGAGTTCCGTCAGCACGACGGTGTGGTGACGATGATGATGTTCTACCGACGCAGGGCTTCGCCTAAGCACCGCTACGATATGACCGAGGTGGAATATGGTGGAGGGGGCACCGCACACGGCTAAGGAACGATCACGAAGATCAACTTGTGTGTTATGGGGTGCCCCCTGCCCCCGTATATAAAGGAGGGATGGGAGAGGTGCGGCCGGCCCCTAGGGGTGCGCCTGGAGGAGTCCTACTCCCACCGGGAGTAGGACTCCCCCTCTTGCCTTGTTGGAGAAGGAAGGGGAAGGGGAAAAGAGGAAAGGGGGGCGCCACCCCCCCTTCCTTGTCCTATTCGGACTAGGGGGGAGGGGGCACGCGGCCTGCCCTGGCCGGCCCTCCTCTTCTCCCTTAGGGCCCATGTAGGCCCATTAACCCCCCCGGGGAAGTTCAGTAACCCGTTACTCGGTAAAATCGATTTCACGGAGCGATTCGATATCCAAATATAGGCTTCCAATATATCAATCTTTATGTCTCGACCATTTCGAGACTCCTCGTCATGTCTGTGATCACATCCGGGACTCCAAACAACCTTAGGTACATCAAAAACTATAAACTCATAATATAACTATCATCATAACGTTAAGCGTGCGGACCCTACGGGTTCGAGAACTATGTAGACATGACCTAGAACTGTTTCCAGTCCATAACCAATAGCGGAACCTGGATGCTCATATTGGCTCCTACATATTCTACGAAGATCTTTATCGGTCAAACCGCATAACAACATACGTGGTTCCCTTTGTCATCGGTATGTTACTTGCCCGAGATTTGATCGTCGATATCTCAGTACCTAGTTCAGTATCGTTACTGGCAAGTCTCTTTACTCATTACATAATGCATCATCCGTAGACAACTCATTGGCCACATTGCTTGCAAGGCTTATAGTGATGTGCATTACTGAGAGGGCCCAGAGATACCTCTCTGACAATCGGAGTGACAAATCCTAATCTCGAAATACGCCAACTCAACATGTACCTTTGGAGACACCTGTAGAGCTCCTTTATAATCACCCAGTTACGTTGTGACGTTTGGTAGCACAAAAGGGTTCTTCCGGTAAACGGGAGTTGCATAATCTCATATTTGTAGGAACATGTATAAGTCATGAAGAAAGCAATAGCAACATACTAAATGATCAAGTGCTAAGCTAACGGAATGGGTCAGGTCAATCACATCATTCTCCTAATGATGTGATCCCGTTAATCAAATGACAACACATGTCTATGGTTAGGAAACATAACCAGCTTTGATTAATGAGCTAGTCAAGTAGAGGCATACTAGTGACATTAAGTTTGTCTATGTATTCACACATGTATCATGTTTCCGTTTAATACAATTCTAGCATAAATAATAAACATTTATCATGATATGAGGAAATTATTAAGAACTTTATTATTGCCTCTAGGGCGTATTTCCTTCAACACTGTGATATTCTTTTACAAGTTTATTGCTTACCTCAAAGCCTGTTAGAAGGCTAGCGCAGGCTTCGGTCAGTCCGTTTTTGGCAGACTATACCTTCTCAATCACCGTACCCCTAAGAGTACGGTGTTCTTCCACAATGGAAGCGCCTTGCAGCGCTTCCAGTAATCTATCTAGTGCCTCTGTATGGATAGAGGTCACCGGTGGAGTTGGCTCGCCCCCCTTGTTCGAAAGAGGCGGCCGACCTGAATCCGGAGCCACTTGGGTCTCTAGAGCTGTATTCGGCTGGGGGCCGAATTGGATACGGCCCCAATCGTCGGTATCCATAGGGGTTTGTCCCCCCACGTGTTCGACAACCGGGGTTTTACCCTTCGGCACCACCGAGATGGCCTCCTGATCCCCTCCCTGACTTGGGATCCTTCGAGACAACACCTCGGTGTTGTCCGCGGCCTTGGGGGAGGAGGCCATCAGAAGGGACTCGCTGTTCATCACCGACGGGTCCAGCGTTCCCTCCGAAGAGGAGGACAGTGTTATGTTGGACTGGGCTGGGCTGCAAGTGCATGATCCAGCACATATAAAAACAATAAAGTAAAAATGTCAGATATATTACTGTGTCCGGATACTTACGAGTTGGCTAGGGGCTTGACCCTGGGCTCCCACTCCCCGCCGCTGTTGGTGGCCGCTGCGGAGTTGTCCGGAGGGGAAGTTTTCCCTTCTTGGACGCCTCGGACTCCCCATGTGTGGAGGCCTTCCTCTTCTTTCTCCCCCTAGCAGGAGGGGGACGGATATCTTCTTCCTCCTCCTCTTCCTCGTCGTCTTTGGTGGAGGAGTGCATCCCGGTGTCTTCGGGCGTTATGTCCGAAGTGCCCTTGCGACGGAGACCGCTTCTGATCCTCGGGGCCTTCTTCTTGGCCTTCTTCTCCGGCACCTCATAAGGCTCCGGAAACAACATCTTTGTCAGAAGAGGCATTTTTGGATCTTCAGGCAGCGGAGCTGGATAGTTAATCTGCTCCGTTATCTCTACCTAGGCCTGAAAGATTGGTAGGGAGGCTTAGATTCCTCCCTGAGATATGCCAGTAGAGGATATACCTAGAAAACATGAATGAACTTACAGGATTAGCCCGGCATTTTGAGCTAAGCCCACGATCCTCGGTCGTGGGCGGTGGTACCTCGCTGGACTTGAAGAGCACCTTCCATACATCTTCATGCATCGTGCCGAAGACCTCCAGCAGCGTCTGGTGCTTGGCCAAGCTGAACTCCCACAAATTGCAAGTCCGGCTCTGGCACGGAAGAATCCGGCGGAAGAGCATAACCTGGACCACGTTGACAAGCTTGATTCTGTTGCTTATCATGTTCTGGACACACGTCTGGAGCCCAGTCAGCTCTTCCGCTGAGCCCCAGGCCAGGCCCTTCTCTTGCCAGGAGGTGAGCCGCATGGAGACTCCGGATCGGAATTCGAGGGTCGCCGCCCAGTTAGTGCCGCGCTGCTCAGTGATGTAGAACCACCGCGATTGCCACCCCTTTATAGTCTCCACAAAGGAGCCTTTGGGCCAGGTGACATTTGTCATCTTGCCCACCATGGTGTCTCCGCACTCCACATGTTGGCCGCTCACCACCTTTGGCTTCACATTGAAGGTCTTCAGCCATAGGCCGAAGTGAGGTGGGATGCGGAGGAAGGCCTCGCACATGACAATAAATGCCGAGATATTGAGGTTGGAGTTGGGGCCAAGTCATGGAAGTCTAGCCCGTAGTAAAACAACAGTCCACAAACGAACGGGTGGAGGGGGAATCCCAGCCCATGGACGAAGTGGGTGAGAAACACCACCCTTTTCTCGGGCTCCGGGGTGGGGACGATTTGTCCCTTGGCCGGAAGTCGATGAGCGATGTCCTCTGCCAAGTACTCGGCCTCTCAGAGCTTCTTGATGTCCTCCTTCTTGACGGAGGAGGCCATCCACTTGCCTCTAGCTCCGGATCCGGACATGATTGGAGTGCTTTTTCAGGCAGAGAAGGCGAGAGCTTGGGCGCTAGAGCTCGAGAATGGATGGGTAGAGGAAGGAGAAGGCGTGGGTGAACGAGGATGAATCCTTATCCCCTTATAAAGACAATAAAAGTTATGCGCCTCCCCCTTGCCTTAAAATCCGCCTATTCCCCAAGCACCGTGCAGATGACACGGTTGGTTTACCCATGCCCGTATTGATGAGAATCCCGTGATAAGCGGACACGATCTCTGCTTTGACAAGACGTGCCAGTGAAACCGCACCTCAAAATACGGAGCGGCAGGCTAAAAAACGGTTCGAATAATGACCGGGCAATGGCGTGATGTCATGCTAAAAAAAGTTGTCAGCGGATTAGAATCGTGGAATATTATACTCTCTACAGTTGTGTGTGGTACTTGTTTTGCAGAGCCGGACATGTTTCCTGTGTTTTGGAAGACTATGTTGAAGTATTCAGAGAAGGAACCCGCCTTGCAATGCCGACGACAATCTGTGCGCCGGACTCATCATCATTGAAGCCTGGTTCAGGGGCTACTGAGGGAGTCCTGGACTAAGGGGTCCTCAGACAACCGGACTATATACATTGGCCGGACTATTGGACTATGAAGATACAAGATAGAAGACTTCATCCCATGTCCGGAAGGGACTCTCTTGGCGTGGAAGGCAAGCTTGGAGATTAGGATATGTAGATTCCTTTTTCTGTAACCGACTTTGTACAACCCTAGCCCCCCCAGTGTCTATATAAACCGGAGGGTTAGACTTCTAGGATTAGAGTAACAATCATCATAACCTCATAGGCTAGACTTCTAGGGTTTAGCCATTACGATCTCATGGTAGATCAACTCTTGTAATACTCATATTCATCAAGATCAATCAAGCAGGAAGTAGGGTATTACCTCCATAGAGAGGGCCCGAACCTAGGTAAACATTGTGTCCCCCACCTCCTGTTACCATTAGCCTTAGACACACAGTTCGGGACCCCCTACCTGAGATCCGCCGGTTTTGACACCGACAACGGGTGATACGTCTCCAACGTATCTATAATTTTTGACTATTCCGTGCTATTTTATTATCAATCTTGGATGTTTTATAATCATTTTATAGTCATCTTATATCATTTTTTGGTACTAACCTATTGACATAGTGCCAAGTGCCAGTTGTTGTTTTCTGCATGTTTTTTACATCGCAAGAGATCAATATTAGAAGGGGTCCAAATGCCACGCCAATTTACGATGATTTTTTATGGACCATAAGGAACACAATGGGCCCTGGTTGCACCTTGGGGGGGGGGTCCCAAGGAGGTGACAACCCACATGGTGCGCCAGGAGGCCCAGGCGCGCCCAGGTGGGTTGTGCCCACCTCGGGTGCCCCTGGACCGACTCTTTGCTCTATAACTACCTCAATATTCCAGAAACCCTAGGGGGGTTGATGAAATTTTCATCCAGCTGCCACAGAGTCCAGAACCACGAGATCAAATCTAGACACCATCACGGAGGGGTTCACCACTTCCATTGGTCTTTCCGATGATGTGTGAGTAGTTCTTTGTAGACCTTCGGGTCCGTAGTTAGTAGCTAGATGGCTTCCTCTCTCTCTCTCTTGATTATCAATACAATGATCTCTTGGAGATCCATATGATGTAAGTTCTTTTTGCGGCGTGTTTGTTGGGATCCGATGAACTTCGAGTTTATGATCAGTTATATCTTTTTATATCCATGAAAGTTATTTGAGTTCTTTGATCTCTTATATGCATGATGTCTTATAGCCTCGTATTTCTTCTCTGATATTTGGGTTTTGTTTGGCCAACCTGATCTATTTATCTTGCAATGGGAAGAGGTGCCCGGTAGTGAGTTCGATCTTACGGTGCTGGATCCCAGTGACAGAAAGGGAACCGACACGTATGTATCGTTGCTACTAAGGATAAAAAGACGGGATCCATATCTGCCACAGTAGATAAACGGATATTGTCTACATCATGTCATCGTTCTTATTGCATTACTCTGTTTTTCCATGAACTTAATAGACTAGATGCATGCTAGATAGCGGTCGATGTGTGGAGTAATAGTAGTAGATGCAGGCAGGAGTCGGTTTACTAATCTTGGATGTGATGCCTATGTAATGATCGTTGCCTGGATATCGTCATGATTATTTGAAATTCTATCAATTGCCCAACAGTAATTTGTTTACCCACCGTTTGCTATTTTTCTCGAGAGAAGCCACTAGTGAAACCTACGGCCCCGGGTCTTCTTTCTCATATATTTGCCTTGCGATCTACTTTTTCCTCGTGTTTATTTTCAGGTCTATTAAACTAAAAAATACAAAAATATCTTGCTGCAATTTATTTGTTCCGCGATCTATTTATCCTATCTACAAATTTACCTAACGTCCTTTACCTATCTTGAGGCGCCGTACCCCGAAAGGGATTGACAACCCCTTTAACACGTCGGGTTGTGAGGTGTTGTTATTTGTGTGCAGGGGTTTTTTACGTTGTGTTGCTTGGTTCTCCTACTGGTTCGATAACCTTGGTTTCATATCTGAGGTAAATACCTACCACCGCTGTGTTGCATCATCCCTTCCTCTTTGGGGAAAAAACCAACGTAGGTTCAAGTGACATCAACGGGTGCTGAAACTTTCACGGCGAGGACAACAAGACACTATAGTGGCCAGCTGGTTCATTCTATAGTAGAAAGAAAGAGAGTTCCAAGAATAAGAAGGGAAAAGAATTAAAGCGTGAAGGAAATATGCCCTAGAGGCAATAATAAAGTTGTTATTTTATATTTCCTTATATCATGATAAATGTTTATTATTCATGCTAGAATTGTACTAACCAGAAACTTGATACATGTGTGGATACATAGACAAAACATCGTGTCCCTAGTAAGTCTCTACTAGACTAGCTCGTTAATCAAAGATGGTTAAGTTTAACCATAGACTACAGGAAATATGCCCTAGAAGCAATAATAAAGTTGTTATTTTATATTTCCTTATCTCATGAAAAATGTTTATTATTCTGCTAAAATTATATTAACCGGAAACTTGATACATGCATGGATACATAGACAAAATACTGTGTCCCTAGCTAGTAAGCCTCTACTAGACTAGCTCGTTGAACAAGGATGGTTAAGTTTCCTAACCATAGATATGTGTTGTCATTTGATAAATGGGATCACATCATTAGGAGAATGATGTGATAAAGACCCATTCGTTAGCTTAGCATTATGATCGTTCAGTTTTATTGCTATTGCTTTCTTCATGTCAAATACATATTCCTTCGACTATGAGATTATGCAACTCCCGGATACCAGAGGAATACCTTGTGTGCTATCAAACGTCACAACGATACTGGGTGATTATAAAGATGCTCTACAGGTACCTCCGAAGGTGTTTGTTGGGTTGGCATAGATCGAGATTAGAATTTGTCACTCCGAGTATCGGAGAGGTATCTCTGGACCCTCTCGGTAATACACATCACAAAAAGCCTTGCAAGCAAAGTGACTAATGAGTTAGTTGCAGGATGATGTATTACGTAACGAGTAAAGAGACTTCCGGTAATGAGATTGAACTAGGAATGAAGATACCGACGATCGAATCTCGGGCAAGTAACATACCGATGACAAAGAGAATAACGTATGTTGTCATATCGGTTTGACGGATAAAGATCTTCATAGAATATGTGGGAGCCAATATGAGCATCCAGGTTCCGCTATTGGTTATTAACCAGAGAGGTGTCTCGTGAAGGAAATATGCCCAAGAGGCAATAATAAAGTTATTATTTATTTCCTCATATCATGATAAATGTTTATTATTCATGCTAGAATTATATTAACCGGAAACATGATACATGTGTGAATACATAGACAAACTTAATGTCACTAGTATGCCTCTACTTGACTAGCTCATTAATCAAAGATGGTTATGTTTCCTAACCATAGACATGTGTTGTCATTTGATTAATGGGATCACATCATTAGGAGAATGATGTGATTGACTTGACCCATTCCGTTAGCCTAGCACTTGATCGTTTAGTATGTTGCTATTGCTTTCTTCATGACTTATACAAGTTCCTACAACTATGAGATTATGCAACTCCCGTTTACCGGAGGAACACTTTGTGTGCTACCAAACGTCACAATGTAACTGGGTGATTATAAAGGAGCTCTGAGTGTCTCCAAAGGTACATGTTGAGTTGGCGTATTTGAGATTAGGTTTTGTCACTCCGACTATCAGAGAGGTATCTCAGGGCCCTCTCGGTAATGCACATCACTATAAGCCTTGCAAGCAATGTAGCTAATGAGTTAGTTACAGAATGATGCATTGTGTAACGAGTAAAGAGACTTGCCGGTAACGAGATTGAACTAGGTATTGGATACCGACGATCGAATCTCGGGCAAGTAACATACCGATGACAAAGGGAACAACATATGTTGTTATGCGGTTTGACCGATAAAGATCTTCATAGAATATGTAGGAGCCAATATGAGCATCTAGGTTCCGCTATTGGTTATTGACTGGAAACAGTTCTAGGTCATGTCTACATAGTTCTCAAACCCGTAGGGTCCGCACGCTTAAGGTTTTGATGACAGTTATATTATGAGTTTATGAGTTTCCGACGTTTGTTCGGTGTCCCGAATGAGATTACGGACACGACGAGGAGTCTCGAAATGGTCGAGACATGAAGATTGATATATTGGAAGCCTATATTTGGATATCAGAAATGTTCCGGGTGAAATCGGGATTTTACCGGAGTATCGGGAGGTTACCGGAAACCCCCGGGGGGCTTAATGGGCCTACATGGGCCCTAGTGGAGAGGAAAAGAGGAGGCAAGGGCTGGCCGCGCCCCCTCCCCCCTAGTCCGAATAGGACAAGGAGAGGCGGCGCCCCCTTCCTTCCCTCTCCTCCTCTTTCCCCTTCTCCTTCTCCAACTAGGAAGAAGGAGTCCTACTCCAGAGGAGTAGGACTCCCCTTAGCAACGCCCTCATTGGCCGGCCGCCTCCTCCCCCCTTGGCTCCTTTATATACGGGGGAGGGGGGCACCCCATAGAGACAACAATTGATCTCTCGATCTCTTAGCCGTGTGCGGTGCCCCCTCCACCAAAGTCCTCGATAATATTGTAGCGGTGCTTAGGCAAAGTCCTGCGACGGTAGAACATCAAGATCGTCACCACGCCATGTCTTGTGGAACTCTTCCCGACACCCTCTTTGGATCGGAGTCCGGGGATCGTCATCGAGCTGAACGTGTGCTAGAACTCAGAGGTGCCATAGTTTTGGTGCTTGATCGGTCGGGCCGTGAAGACGTACGACTACATCAACCGCGTTGTTCTAACGCTTCGGCTTTCGGTCTACGAGGGTACGTGGACAACACTCTCCCCTCTCGTAGCTATGCATCACCATGATCTTGCGTGTGCGTAGGAATTTTTTTGAAATTACTACGTTCCCCAACAGTGGCATCCGAGCCTAGTTTTATGCGTAGATGTCATATGCACGAGTAGAACACAAGTGAGTTGTGGGCGATACAAGTCATACTGCTTACCAGCTGTTGGGGAACGTAGCAGAAATTCAAAATTTTCCTACGTGTCACCAAGATCTATCTATGGAGAAACCAGCAACGAGGGGAAGGAGAGTGCATCTACATACCCTTGTAGATCGATCGCTAAGCGGAAGCGTTCAAGAGAACGGGGTTGAAGGAGTCGTACTCGTCGTGATCCAAATCACCGGAGATCCTAGTGCCGAACGGACGGCACCTCCGCGTTCAACACATGTACAGCCGGTGGCGTCTCACGCCTTGATCCAGCAAGGAGAGAGGAGAGGTTGAGAAGACTCCGTCCAGCAGCAGCACAACGGCGTGGTGGTGATGGAGGAGTGTGGTAGTCCAGCGAGGCTTCGCCAAGCACCGCGAGATCTGAGAGGAGAAGGGAGAGGTATGGCTGCGCCAACAGGAGAAGAAACTCATGTCTTGGGCTGCTCCTATGCCTCACTATATATAGGGGAGAGGGGCTGCGCCCCACCTAGGTTTCCACCCCTAGGGGCGGCGGCCAGCCCCTGATCCCATCTGGTGGCGGCGGAGAGGAGAGAGGGGGCGCACCTGGGGTGGGCCTTAGGGCCCATCTGCCTAGGGTTTGCCCCTTCCCCACTTCTGCGCCTTGGGCCCCTTGTGGGGCGCACCAGCCCACCTGGGCTGGTTCCTCCCACACATGGCCCATGCAGCCCTCCGGGTAGGTGGCCCCACTTGGTGGACCCAGGACCCTCCGGTGGTCCCAGATGCGTTACCGATAAAACCCAAACTTTTCCGGTGACCAAAACAGGACTTCCCATATATAAATCTTTACCTCCGGACCATTCCGGAACTCCTCGTGACGTCCGGGATCTCATCCGGGACTCCGAACAACATTCGGTAACCACATACAAGCTTCCTTTATAACCCTAGCGTCATCGAACCTTAAGTGTGTAGACCCTACGGGTTCGGAGACATGTAGACATGACCGAGGCGTTCTCGGTCAATAACCAACAGCGGGATCTGGATACCCATGTTGGCTCCCACATGTTCCACGATGATCTCATCGGATGAACCACGATGTCAAGGACTCAGTCGATCCCATATACAATTCCCTTTGTCTAGCGGTATTTTACTTGCCCGAGATTCGATCGTCGGTATACCGATACCTTGTTCAATCTCGTTACCGACAAGTCTCTTTACTCGTTCCGTAATACATCATCCCGTGATCAACCCCTTAATCACATTGTGCACATTATGATGATGTACTACCGAGTGGGCCCAGAGATACCTCTCCGTTTGCACGGAGTGATAAATCCCAGTCTCGATCCGTGTCAACCCAACAGACACTTTCGGAGATACCTGTAGTGCACCTTTATAGTCACCCAGTTACGTTGTGACGTTTGATACACCTAAAGCACTCCTACGGTATCCGGGAGTTACACGATCTCATGGTCTAAGGAAGAGATACTTGACATTAGAAAAGCTCTAGCAATCGAACTACACGATCTTTGTGCTATGCTTAGTATTGGGTCTTGTCCATCACATCATTCTCCTAATGATGTGATCCCGTTATCAACGACATCCAATGTCTATAGCCAGGAAACCATGACTATCTGTTGATCACAACGAGCTAGTCAACTAGAGGCTCACTAGGGACATATTGTGGTCTATGTATTCACACGTGTATTACGATTTCCGGATAATACGATTATAGCATGAATAAAAGACAATTATCATGAACAAGGAAATATAATAATACTTTTATTATTGCCTCTAGGGCATATTTCCAACAGTCTCCCACTTGCACTAGAGTCAATAATCTAGTTCACATCGCCATGTGATTAACATTGACAGTCACATCGCCATGTGACCAACATCCAAAGAGTTTACTAGTGTCATTAAACTAGTTCACATCATCATGTGATTAAGATTCAATGAGTTACGGGGTTTTATCATGTTTTGCTTGTGAGAGGTTTTTAGTCAACGGTCTCGCAACATTTAGATCCGTATGTACTTCGCAAATCTCTAGGTCATTCGTAAATGCTGCTTCCACGCTCCACTTGGAGCTATTCCAAATGGTTGCTCCACTATATGTATCCGGTTTGCTACTCGAGTCACTTTCGGATAGGTGTTAAAGCTTGCATCGGCGTAATCCTTTACGCCAACTCTTTATCACCTCCATAATCGAAAACATGTCCTTATTTACTCCAAGGACAATTTTGACCGCTGTCCAATGATCCATTCTGGATCATTCTTGTACCCTTGATGACTCATGGCAAGGCACACTTCGGTGCGGTACACGGATAGCATCTTTGTAGAGCCTATGTATAAAGCATAGGGGCGACCTTCGTCCTTTCTCTCTCTTCTGCCGTGGTCGAGCTTTAAGTCTTAACTTCATACCTTACATCTCAGGCAAGAACTCCTTTGACTGATCCATCTTGAACACCTTCAAGATCACGTTAAGGTATATGCTCATTTGAAAGTTCCATTAAGCGTTTTGATCTATCCTCATAGATCTTGATGCTCAATGTTCAAGTAGCTTAATCCAGGTTTTCATTGAAAACACTTTTCAAATAACCCTATATGCTTTCGAGAAATTCTACATCATTTCGATCAACAATATGTCAATAACATATACTCACGAAATTCTATAGTGCTCCCACTCACTTCTTTGGAAATACAAGTTTCTCATAAATTTGTATAAACCCAATATCTTTGATCATCTCATCAAAACATACATTCCAACTCCGAGATGCTTACTCCGGTCCTTAGAAGGATCATTGGAGCTAGCATACCTTTTAGCATCCTTAGGATCGACAAAACCTTTCTTATTGTATCACATACAACCTTTCCTTACGGCGGTAAGGAAACTCGTTTTGACATCCATCGCCAGATTTCATAAATGCAGCTAATGCTAACATGATTCCGACGGACTTTAAGCATCGCTACGGATGAGAAAATCTCATCGTAGTCAACTCCTTGAACTTGTGAAAAACTCTTCGCCACAAGTCGAGCTTCATAGACGGTGACATTACCGTCCACGTCTGTCTTCTTCTTAAAGATCCATTTATCTCAATGGCTTGCCGATCATCGGGCAAGTCCACCAAAGTCCATGCTTTGTTCTGATACATGGATCCTATCTCGGATTTCATGGCTTCTAACCATTTGTCGGAATTTGGGCCCACCATTGCTTCTCCATAGCTCGTAGGTTCATTGTTGTCTAGCAACATGACCTTCAAGACAGGATTACTGTACCACTCTGAAGCAGTACACATCCTTGTTACCCTACGAGGTACGGTAGTGACTTGATCCGAAGTTTCATGATCACTATCATAAGCTTCTACTTCAATTGGTGTAGGTGCCACAGGAACAACTTCCTGTGCCCTGCTACACACTAGTTGTAGTGATGGTTTAATAACCATATCAAGTCTCCACCATCCTCCCACTCAACTTTTCGAGACAAACTTTTCCTCGAGAAAGGACCCGATTCAAGAAACAATCCCTATTGTTTTCGGATCTGAATTAGGAGGTATGCCCAACTGTTTTGGGTGTCCTATGAAGATGCATTTTATCCGCTTTGGGTTCGAGCTTATCAACCTGAAACTTTTCACATAAGCGTCGCAGCCCCAAACATTTAAGAAATGACAACTTAGGTTTCTCTAAACCATAGTTCAGACGGTGTCATCTCAACGGAATTACGTGGTGCCGTATTTAAAGTGAATGTGGTTGTGTCTAATGCCTAACCCATAAACGATAGTGGTAATTCGATAAGAGACATCATGGTACGCACCATATCCAATAGGGTGCAACTATGATGTTCGGACACACCATCAAATTATGGTGTTCCGGGCGGTATTAATTGTGAAACAATTTCCACAATGTTTTAATTGCGTGCCAAAGCTCGTAACTCAGATACTCATCTCTATGATCATATCATAGACATTTCATCCTCTTGTCACGATGATCTTCAACTTCACTCTGAAATTACTTGAACCATTCAATAATTCAGACTTGTGTTTCATCAAGTAAATATACTCTACATCTACTCGAATCATCGTGAAGTAAGAACATAACGATATTCATTTGCATGCCTCGGCACTCATTGGACTGCACACATCAAAATGTGTTACTTGCAACAAGTTGCTATCTTGTTCCATCATCTTGAAAACGAGGCTTTTAGGTCATCTTGCCCATGTGGTATGATTTGCATATCTCAAGTGATTCAAAATCAAGTGAGTCCAAGCGATCCATCTGCATGGAGTTTCTTCATGTGTATACACCAATAGACATGGTTCGCATGTCTCAAACTTTTCAAAACGAGTGAGTCCAAAGATCCATCAACATGGAGCTTCTTCATGCGTTTACACCAATATGACTTACATGGCGATGCCACAAGTAAGTGGTACTATCATTACTATCTTATACCTTTTGGCATGAAAATGTGTATCACTACGATCGAGATTCAATAAACCATTCCTTTAGGTGCAAGAACATTGAAGGTATTATTCAAATAAATAGAGTAACCATTATTCTCCTTAAATGAATAACCATATTGCGATAGACATAATCCAATCATGTCTATGCTCAACGCATAAACACCAAATCTCGATGGTAGAGGGAGCGTGCGATGCTTGATCACATCAACCTTGGAAACACTTCCAACACATATCGTCGACTCACCTTTAGCTAGTCTCCGTTTATTCCGTAGCTTTTATTTGAGTTACTAACACTTAGCAACCGAACCGGTATCTAATACCACTGGTGCTACTAGGAGTACTAGTAAAGTACACATTAACATAATGTATATCAATATACTTCTATCGACCTTGCCACCTTCTCATCTACCAAGTATCTAGGGTAATTCCGCTCCAAAGGTTATTCCCTTATTACGAAACACTTAGTCTCGGGCTTGGGTTCAACTTTGGGTTTCTTCACTTTGGAGCAGCAGCTGATTTGCCGTTTCATGAAGTATCCTTCTTGCCCTTGCCCTTCTTTAAAACTAGTGGTTTTACCAACCATCAACAATTGATGCTCCTTCTTGATTTCTACTTTCGCGGTGTCAAACATCACGAATACCTCAAGGATCATCATATCTATCCCTGATATGTTATAGTTCATCACGAAGCTCTAGCAGCTTGGTGGTAATGACTTTGGAGAAACATCACTATCTCATCTGGAAGATCGATTCCCACTCGATTCAAGTGATTGTTGCACTCAGACAATCTGAGCACAAGCTCAACGATTGAGATTTTCTCCCTTAGTTTGCAGGCTAAGAAAATTGTCGGAGGTCTCATACCTCTTGACGTGGGCACGAGCCTGAAATCTCAATTTCAGCCCTTGAAACATCTCATATGTTCCGTGACATTTCGAAAAACATCTTCGGTGCCTTAATTCTAAACCGTTTATCTGAACTATCACGTAGTTATCAAAACGTGTATGTCCGATGTTCGCAACATCCACAAACGACGTTTGGGGTTCAAAGACACCGAGCGGTGCATTAAGGACATGAGCTCTCTCTTGTCGCATAATCGCTCTCATCAACTTTCAACTATATTTTCTCTAGGAACATATCTAAACAGTGGAACTAAAGCGCGAGCTTATGACATAATTTGCAAAGATCTTTTGACTATGTTCAGGATAATTAAGTTCATCTTATGAACTCCCACTCAGATAGACATCCCTCTGGTCATCTAAGTGATTACATGATCCAAGTCAACTAGGCCGTGTCCGATCATCACGTGAGACGGACTAGTCATCATCGGTGAACATCTTCATGTTGATCGTATCCACTATACGACTCATGCTCGACCTTTTGGTCTCCGTGTTCCGAGGCCATGTCTGTACATGCTAGGCTCGTCAAGTTAACCCTAAGTGTTTTCGCTGTGTAAAACTGTCTTACACCCGTTGTATGTGAACATAAGAATCCATCACACCCGATCATCACGTGGTGCTTAGAAGCGACGAACTGTAGCAACGGTGCACGCGATCGGGAGAACACTTCTTGAAATTTTGTAAGGGATCATCTTATTTACTACCGTCGTCCTAAGTAAACAAGATGCATAAACATGATAAACATCACATGCAATCAAATAGTGACATGATATGGCCAATATCATTTTGCTCCTTTGATCTCCATCTTGGGGCTCCATGATCATCATCGTCACCGCATGACACCATGATCTCCATCATCATGATCTCCATCATCGTGTCTTCATGAAGTTGTCTCGCCAACTATTACTTCTACTACTATGGCTACGGTTAGCAATAAAGTAAAGTAATTACATGGCGTTGTTCAATGACACGCAGGTCATACAATAAATTAAGACAACTCCTATGGCTCTGCCGGTTGTCATACTCATCGACATGCAAGTCGTGATTCCTATTACAAGAACATGATCAATCTCATACATCACATATCATTCATCACATTCTTCTTGGCCATATCACATCACATAGCATACCCTGCAAAAACAAGTTAGGCGTCCTCTAATTGTTGTTGCATGTTTTACGTGGCTGCTATGGGTTTCTAGCAAGAACGTTTCTTACCTCGCAAAACCACAACGTGATATGCCAATTGCTATTTACCCTTCATAAGGACCCTTTTCATCGAATCCGTTCCGACTAAAGTGGGAGACGGCACCCGCTAGCCACCTTATGCACGAAGTGCATGTCAATCGGTGGAACTTGCCTCACGTGGAAATGCGTGTAAGGTCGGTCCGGCCACTTCATCCCACAATACCGTCGAAACAAGATTGGACTAGTAACGGTAAGCATATTGAACAAAATCAACGCCCACAACTACTTTGTGTTCTACTCGTGCAAAGAATCTACGCAATAGACCTAGCTCGATACCCTTTGTTGGGGAACGTGGCGAAATTCAAAATTTTCCTCGTGTCACCAAGATCTATCTATGGAGAAACCAGCAACGAGGGAAGGAGAGTGCATCTACATACCCTTGTAGATCGCTAAGCGGAAGCGTTCAAGAGAACGGGGTTGAAGGAGTCGTACTCGTCGTGATCCAAATCACCGGAGATCCTAGTGCCGAACGGACGGCACCTCCGCGTTCAACACACGTACAGCCCGGTGACGTCTCCCACGCCTTGATCCAGCAAGGAGAGAGGGAGAGGTTGAGGAAGACTCCGTCCAGCAGCAGCACAACGGCGTGGTGGTGATGGAGGAGCGTGGTAGTCCAGCAGGGCTTCGCCAAGCACCGTGAGATCTGAGGAGAAGGGAGAGAGGTATGGCTGCGCCAACAGGAGAAGAAACTCATGTCTTGGGCTGCTCCTATGCCTCACTATATATAGGGGGAGAGGGGGCTGCGCCCCCACCTAGGTTTCCACCCCTAGGGGGCGGCGGCCAGCCCCCAGATCCCATCTGGGTGGCGGCCAGAGGGGGAGAGAGGGGGAGGCGCACCCAGGGTGGGCCTTAGGGCCCATCTGCCCTAGGGTTTGCCCCCCTTCCCCACTTCCTGCGCCTTGGGCCCCTTGTGGGGGGCGCACCAGCCCACCTGGGGCTGGTTCCCTCCCACACATGGCCCATGCAGCCCTCCGGGGTAGGTGGCCCCACTTGGTGGACCCCCGGGACCCTCCCGGTGGTCCCGGTACGTTACCGATAAAACCCGAAACTTTTCCGGTGACCAAAACAGGACTTCCCATATATAAATCTTTACCTCCGGACCATTCCGGAACTCCTCGTGACGTCCGGGATCTCATCCGGGACTCCGAACAACATTCGGTAACCACATACAAGCTTCCTTTATAACCCTAGCGTCATCGAACCTTAAGTGTGTAGACCCTACGGGTTCGGAGACATGTAGACATGACCGAGGCGTTCTCCGGTCAATAACCAACAGCGGGATCTGGATACCCATGTTGGCTCCCACATGTTCCACGATGATCTCATCGGATGAACCACGATGTCAAGGACTCGATCGATCCGTATACAATTCCCTTTGTCTAGCGGTATTTTACTTGCCCGAGATTCGATCGTCGGTATACCGATACCTTGTTCAATCTCGTTACCGGCAAGTCTCTTTACTCGTTCCGTAATACATCATCCCGTGATCAACCCCTTAATCACATTGTGCACATTATGATGATGTACTACCGAGTGGGCCCAGAGATACCTCTCCGTTTGCACGGAGTGACAAATCCCAGTCTCGATCCGTGTCAACCCAATAGACACTTTAGGAGATACCTGTAGTGCACCTTTATAGTCACCCAGTTACGTTGTGACGTTTGATACACCCAAAGCACTCCTACGGTATCCGGGAGTAACACGATCTCATGGTCTAAGGAAGAGATACTTGACATTAGAAAAGCTCTAGCAATCGAACTACACGATCTTTGTGCTATGCTTAGTATTGGGTCTTGTCCATCACATCATTCTCCTAATGATGTGATCCCGTTATCAACGACATCCAATGTCTATAGCCAGGAAACCATGACTATCTGTTGATCACAACGAGCTAGTCAACTAGAGGCTCACTAGGGACATATTGTGGTCTATGTATTCACACGTGTATTACGATTTCCGAATAATACAGTTATAGCATGAATAAAAGACAATTATCATGAACAAGGAAATATAATAATACTTTTATTATTGCCTCTAGGGCATATTTCCAACACCAGCATGTCATACTTTGGTTCAGCGGTATTGTGAGATGAAGCGGCCCGGACCAACATTACGCGTACGCTTACGCGAGACTGGTTTCACCATTACGAGCACTCGTTGCTTAAAGGTGACTGGCGGGTGTCTGTCTCTCTCACTTTAGTTGAACCGAGTGTGGATATGCCCGGTCCTTACGAAGGTTAAAACAGCACTAACTTGACGAACTATCATTGTGGTTTTGATGCGTAGGTAAGAACGGTTCTTGCTCAGCTCGTAGCAGCCACGTAAAATTTGCAACAACAAAGTAGAGGACGTCTAACTTGTTTTTGCAGGGCCTGTTGTGATGTGATATGGTCAAGACGTGATGCTATATTTTATTGTATGAGATGATCATGTTTTGTAACCAAAGTTATCGGCAAGTGGCAGGAGCCATATAGTTGTCGCTTTATTGTATGAAATGCAAACGCCCTGTAATTGCTTTACTTTATCACTAAGCGGTAACGATAGTCGTAGAAGCAATAGATGGCGTAAACAACAATGATACTATGATGGAGATCAAGGTATCACGCCGGTGACGATGGTGATCATGACGGTGCTTCGGAGATGGAGATCACAAGCACAATATGATGATGGCCATATCATATCACTTATATTGATTGCATGTGATGTTTATCCTTTATGCATCTTATCTTGCTTTGATTGACGGTAGCATTTTAAGATGATCTCTCACTAATTATCAAGAAGTGTTCTCCCTGAGTATGCACCGTTGCAGAAGTTCTTCGTGCTGAGACACCACGTGATGATCGGGTGTGATAGGCTCTACGTTCAAATATAACGGGTGCAAAACAGTTGCACACGCGAATACTCAAAGTTAAACTTGACGAGCCTAGCATATACAGATATGGCCTCAGAACACGGAGACCGAAAGGTCGAACGTGAATCATATAGTAGATATGATCAACATGGTGATGTTCACCATTGAAACTACTCCATCTCACGTGATGATCGGACATGGTTTAGTTGATATGGATCACGTGATCACTTAGATGACTAGAGAGATGTCTGTCTAAGTGGGAGTTCTTAAGTAATATGATTAATTGAACTTAAATTTATCATGAACTTAGTACCTGATAGTATTTTTGCTTGTCTATGTTTGTTGTAGATAGATGGCTCGTCTTTGTTGTTCCGTTGAATTTTAATGCGTTCCTTGAGAAAGCTAAGTTGAAAGATGATGGTAGCAACTACACGGATCGGGTCCGTAACGAGGATTATCCTCATTGCTGCACGTAAGAATTACGTCCTAGAAGCACCGCTGGGTGCCAGTTCCAGCTGCGGATGCTAACGACAACATTAAGAACGTTTGGCGAGCAAAGTGATGACTACTCGATAGTTCGAGGTGCCATGCTTTACGGCTTGAACCGGTCTTCAACGACGTTTTGAACATCATGGAGCATATGAGATGTTTCACGAGTTGAAGTTAATATTTCAAGCAAATGCCCGGATTGAGAGATATGAAGTCTCCAATAAGTTCTATAGCTGTAAGATGGAGGAGAATAGTTCACGGTGAACACATACTCAAAATGTCGGCTATAATAATCACTTGATTCAACCGGGAGTTAATCTTCACGATGATAGTGTCATTGATGAATTCTTCAATCACGCCACCAAGCTACAAGAGTTTCGTGATGAACTATAATATGCAAGGGATGGACAAGACTATTCCCGAGCTCTTCGCAATGCTAAAGGCTGCGGAGGTAGAAATCAAGAAGGAGCATCAAGTGTTGATGGTCAATAAGACCACTAGTTTCAAGAAAAAGGGCAAAGGGAAGAAGAAGGGGAACTTCAAGAAGAACAGCAAGCAAGTTGTTGCGCAAGAGAAGAAACCCAAGTCTGGACCTAAGCCTGAGACTGAGTGCTTCTACTGCAAGCAGACTGGACACTAGAAGCGGAACTACCCCAAGTATTTGGCGGATAAGAAGGATGGCAAAGTGAACAAAGGTATACGTGATATACATGTTATCGATGTGTACCTTACTAATGCTCGCAGTAGCACCTGGGTATTTGATAATGGTTCTGTTGCTAATATTTGCAACTCGAAACAGGGACTACGGATTAAGCGAAGATTGGCTAAGGACGAGGTGACGATGTGCGTGGGAAATGGTTCCAAAGTTGATGTGATCGCGGTCGGCACGCTACCTCTACATCTACCATCGGGATTAGTTCTAGACCTAAATAATTGTTATTTGGTGCCAGCATTGAGCATGAACATTATATCTGGATCTTGTTTGATGCGAGATGGTTATTCATTTAAATCAGAGAATAATGGTTGTTCTATTTATATGAGTAATATCTTTTATGGTCATGCACCTTTGAAAAGTGGTCTATTTTTATTGAATCTCGATAGTAGTGATACACATATTCATAATGTTGAAGCCAAAAGATGCAGAGTTGATAATGATAGTGCAACTTATTTGTGGCACTGCCGTTTGGGTCATTTTGGTGTAAAGCGCATGAAGAAACTCCATACTGATGGACTTCTGGAATCACTTGATTATGAATCACTTTGTACTTGCGAACCGTGCCTCATGGGCAAGATGACTAAAACGCCGTTCTCCGGAACTATAGAGCGAGCAACTGATTTGTTGGAAATCATACATACTAATGTATATGGTCCAATGAATATTGAGGCTCGCGGCGGGTATCGTTATTTTCTCACCTTCACAGATGATTTGAGCAGATATGGGTATATATACTTGATGAAACACAAGTCTGAAACATTTGAAAAGTTCAAAGAATTTCAGAGTGAAGTGGAAAATCATCGTAACAAGAAAATAAAATTTCTACGATCTGGTCGTGGAGGAGAATATTTGAGTTACGAGTTTGGTTTACATTTGAAACAATGCGGAATAGTTTCGCAGCTCACGCCACCCAGAACACCACAACAAAATGGTGTGTCCAAACGTCGTAATCGTACTTTACTAGATATGGTGCGATCTATGATGTCTCTTACTGATTTACCGCTATCATTTTGGGGTCATGCTTTAGAGACGGTCGCATTCATGTTAAATAGGGCACCATCAAAATCCATTGAGACGACACCTTATGAACTATGGTTTGGCAAGAAACCAAAGTTGTCGTTTCTTAAAGTTTGGGGTTGCGATGCTTATGTGAAGAAACTTCAACCAGATAAGCTTGAACCCAACTCGGAGAAATGTGTATTCATAGGATACCCAAAAGAGACCATTGGGTACACCTTCTATCACAGATCTGAGGGCAAGATTTTTGTTGCTAAATTTGGATCATTTCTAGAGAAGGAGTTTCTCTCGAAAGAAGTGAGTGGGAGGAAAGTAGAACTTGATGAGATAACTGTATCTACTCCCTTATTGGGAAGTAGTTCATCACAAGAACCGGTTCCTGTGACAACTACACCAATTAGTGAGGAAGCTAATGATATTGATCATGAAACTTCAGATCAAGTTTCTACTGAACCTCGTAGGTCTACCAGAGTAAGATCCGCACCAGAGTGGTACGGTAATCCTATTCTGGAAGTCATGTTACTTGACCATGGCGAACCTACGAACTATGAGGAAGCGATGATGAGCCCAGATTCCGCAAAATGGCTTGAGGCCATGAAATCTGAGATGGGATCCATGTATGAGAACAAATTATGGACTTTGGTTGACTTGCCCGATGATCGGCAAGCCATCGAAAATAAATGGATCTTCAAGAAGAAGACTAACGCTGATGGTAATGTAACTGTCTACAAAGCTCGACTTGTTGCGAAAGGTTTTCGACAAGTTCAAGGGGTTGACTACGATGAGACTTTCTCACCCGTAGCGATGCTTAAGTCTGTCCGAATCATGTTAGCAATTGCCGCATTTTTATGATTATGAAATTTGGCAAATGGATGTCAAAACTGCATTCCTGAATGTATTTCTGGAAGAAGAGTTGTATATGATGCAACCGGAAGGTTTTGTCGATCCAAAAGGTGCTAACAAAGTGTGCAAGCTCCAACGATCCATTTATGGACTAGTGCAAGCATCTCGGAGTTGGAATAAATGCTTTGATAGTGTGATCAAAGCATATGGTTTTATACAGACTTTTGGAGAAGCCTGTATTTACAAGAAAGTGAGTGGGAGCTCTATAGCATTTCTGATATTATATGTAGATGATATATTGTTAATTGGAAATGATATAGAATTTATGGATGGCATGAAGGGATACTTGAATAAAAGTTTTTCAATGAAAGACCTCGGTGAAGCTGCTTACATATTGGGCATCAAGATCTATAGAGATAGATCAAGACGCTTAATTGGACTTTCACAAAGCACATACCTTGATAAAGTTTTGAAAAAGTTCAAAATGGATCATGCAAAGAAAGGGTTCTTACCTGTATTACAAGGTGTGAAGTTGAGTCAGACTCAATGCCCGACCACAACAGAAGATAGAGGGAAAATGAAAGATGTTCCCTATGCTTCAGCCATAGGCTCTATCATGTATGCAATGCTATGTACCAGACCTAACGTATGCTTAGCAATAAGCTTGGCAGGTAGGTACCAAAGTAATCCAGGAGTGGATCACTGGACAACGGTCAAGAATATCCTGAAATACCTGAAAAGGACTAAGGATATGTTTCTCGTTTATGGAGGTGACAAAGAGCTAGTCGTAAATGGTTACGTCGATGCAAGCTTTGACACTGATCCGGACGATTCTAAATCGCAAACCGGATACGTGTTTTTATTAAACGGCGGAGCTGTAAGTTGGTGCAGTTCTAAACAAAGCGTCATGGCGGGATCTACATGCGAACCGGAGTACATAGGTGCTTCGGGAGCAACAAATGAAGGAGTCTGGATGAAATAGTTAATTTCCGATCTAGGTGTCATACCTAGTGCATCAGGACCAATGAAGATCTTCTGTGACAATACAGGTGCAATTGCTTTGGCAAAAGAATCCAGATCTCACTAGAGGACCAAGCACATCAAGAGACGCTTCAATTCCATCCGGGACCAAGTCCAGGTGGGAGACATAGAGATTTGCAAGATATATACGGATCTGAATGTTGCAGACCCGTTGACTAAGCCTCTTCCACGAGCAAAACATGATCAACACCAAGACTCCATGGGTGTTAGGATCATTACTATGTAATCTAGATTATTGGTTCTAGTGCAAGTGGGAGACTGAAGAAAATATGCCCAAGAGGCAATAATAAAGTTATTATTTATTTCCTCATATCATGATAAATGTTTATTATTCATGCTAGAATTGTATTAACCGGAAACATGATACATGTGTGAATACATAGACAAACTTAATGTCACTAGTATACCTCTACTTGACTAGCTCATTAATCAAAGATGGTTATGTTTCCTAACCATAGACATGTGTTGTCATTTGATTAACGTGATCACATCATTAGGAGAATGATGTGATTGACTTGACCCATTCCCTTAGCCTAGCACTTGATCGTTTAGTATGTTGCTATTGCTTTCTTCATGACTTATACAAGTTCCTACAACTATGAGATTATGCAACTCCCGTTTACCGGAGGAACACTTTGTGTGCTACCAAATGTCACAACGTAACTGGGTGATTATAAAGGAGCTCTACAGGTGTCTCCAAAGGTACATGTTGAGTTGGCGTATTTCGAGATTAGGTTTTGTCACTCCGACTGTCAGAGAGGTATCTCAGGGCCCTCTCGGTAATGCACATCACTATAAGCCTTGCAAGCAATATGTAGCTAATGAGTTAGTTACAGAATGATGCATTACATAACGAGTAAAGAGACTTGCCGGTAACGAGATTGAACTAGGTATTGGATACCAACGATCGAATCTCGGGCAAGTAACATACCGATGACAAAGGGAACAACGTATGTTGTTATGCGGTTTGACCGATAAAGATCTTCGTAGAATATGTAGGAGCCAATATGAGCATCTAGGTTCCGCTATTGGTTATTAACCGGGAACAGTTCTAGGTCATGTCTACATAGTTCTCGAACCCGTAGGGTCCGCACGCTTAAGGTTTCGATGACAGTTATATTATGAGTTTATGAGTTTTGATATACTGAAGTTTGTTCGGAGTCCCGAATGAGATTACGGACATGACAAGGAGTCTCGAAATGGTCGAGACATGAAGATTGATATATTGGAACCCTATATTTGGATATCGGAAATGTTCCGGGTGAAATCAAGATTTTACCGAAGTACCGGGAGGTTACCGGAACCCCCCGGGGGGCTTAATGGGCCTACATGGGCCCTAGTGGAGAGGAAGAGAGGAGGCAAGGGCTGGCCGCGCCCCCTCCCTCCCTAGTCCGAATAGGACAAGGAGAGGGGGGCGGCGCCCCCCCTTTCCTTCCCCTCTCCCTCCTCTTTCCCCCTTCTCCTTCTCCAACTAGGAAAGAAGGGAGTCCTACTCTCGGTGGGAGTAGGACTCCCCTTTGGCGCGCTCTCCTTGGCCGGCCGCCTCCTCCCCCCTTGGCTCCTTTATATACGGGGGAGGGGGGGACCCCATAGAGACAACAATTGATCTCTTGATCTCTTAGCTGTGTGCGGTGCCCCCTCCACCAAAGTCCTCGATAATATTGTAGCGGTGGTTAGGTGAAGCCCTGCAACGGTAAAACATCAAGATCATCTCCACGCCGTCGTGCTGACGGAACTCTTCCCCGACACCCTGCTTGATCGGAGTCCGGGGATCGTCATCGAGCTGATTGTGTGCTAGAACTCGGAGGTGCCGTATTTTCGGTGCTTGATCGGTCGGGCCGTGAAGACGTACGACTACATCAACCGCGTTGTTCTAACGCTTCCGCTTTCGGTCTACGAGGGTACATGGACAACACTCTCCCCTCTTGTAGCTATGCATCACCATGATCTTGCGTGTGCGTAGGAATTTTTTTGAAATTACTACGTTCCCCAACATCTCGGTCATGTCTAAATAGTTCTCGAACCCATAGGGTCCACACGCTTAACGTTCGATGATGATATTATATTATATGAGTTATGTGATTTGGTGACTGAATGTTGTTCGAAGTCCCGGATGAGATCACGGACATGACAAGGAGTCTCGAAATGGTTGAGAAGTAAATATTGATGTATCGGACGATAGTATTCGGACACCAGAAGTGTTCTGGAGTGTACCGGGTACATATCAGAGTACCGGAGGGGTTACCAGAACACCCAGGGAGAAGATATGGGCCATGAGATGGGAGCACACCAGCCCACAAGGGGTGGTGCACCCCCTATAGAAGGAGGCCCAACAGGAGAAGGAGAAGAGGGGGTTCGCCCCCCTTCCTTCTCTCTTTCCCCTTCCCTTTTCTGCTCCAGCAATTATGGAAGGGGGGAGGCCAAATTGGGGAAGACCCCAAGTAGGATTCGACCTACTTGGGGCGCCCCCTGGCTGCCTCTTGAAGGAAATATGCCCTAGAGGCAATAATAAAATTTGTTGTTTATATTTCCTTATATCATGATAAATGTTTATTATTCATGCTAGAATTGTATTAACGGGAAACTTAGTACATGTGTGAATACATAGACAAAACATAGTGTCCCTAGTATGCCTCTACTTGACTAGCTCGTTATTCAAAGATGGTTATGTTTCCTAACCGTAGACACGTGTTATCATTTTATGAACGGGATGACATCATTAGGAGAATGATGTGATGGACAAGACCCATCCGTTAGCTTAGCATTATGATCGTTACAGTTTCATTGCCACTACTTTCTTCATGACTTATACACGTTCCTCGGACTATGAGATTATGCAACTCCTGGATACCGGAGGAACACTTTGTGTGCTATCAAATGTCACAACGTAAATGGGTGATTGTAAAGATGATCTACAGGTGTCTCCGAAGGTATTTTTTGGGTTGGCATAGATCGAGACTAGAATTTTTCACTCTGTGTTTCAGAGAGGTATCTCTGGGCCCTCTCGGTAATGCTCATCACTATAAGCCTTGCAAGCAATGTGACTAATGAGTTAGTTGTGGGATGAAGTATTACGGAACGAGTAAAGAGACTTGCCGGTAATGAGGTTGAACTAGGTATGATGATACTGACGATCAAATCTCAGGCAAGTAACATACCGATGACAAAGGGAACAACATATCGCAAACGGAAATCTTTCTTCCTCATGGTGCTCATCCACTATGGTGTCACCTATCTCATCGAGCACCCTCCCCCTCCCAATGCCACCTCTCAGTACCTCGAGCTAGACACTCATGTGGCCCTCTGTAGGATCTACGCCACTCTTGCTGACCCCAAGGCCGACCATGTTGTCGGCGCCACCACCACCTTCGCCATCTAGAAGAAGATCAAAGATTTTTTCCTCGCCAATAAAAAAAGACATACACATGAAAAGTTATCATGGTAGAATACAAAAAAATGCATACGAGAAAATAATAGCAAATTTAAATTTGTCATGGGGTGTTGCAAAAATATGCGACTAAAAATTATCTTTAGTTATCAAGCCAACACATTCTGAAGTGTACGTAGCCAAAATCATTTTCAGTTATTGTGGCAACAGATATTTAGTCTCCATGCCAAACAAATGTGTTTTAATTGCTTGTTGGATGAGGACTATTATTCATACAATATGCCATGGAAAATAATATTAATTTTTAAGTTTCCTTGTTAATTTAACATGTTGTTGTATAATGATTAGTTATTAAAACAAAATTACAAGCAACATGGCAAATTGAATACCGGTAGTTTTATATATGAATCTGCCATGGCAATATTTTTGTTCATACATTCGTGCTTAAACTCCTCATTCTATATATGAACATGGCAACTGAAAATCGTATGTAGTTTGCTTACGTTTTGTAGATGTTTTTCCATGGGCAACTAAAGCACATGGTGCCATAACAGTAATTTCTGTTTTTCCTGCCTTTGTCATATGTATTACAATGTTTTTTTTGCCATGGTTAGTCTTGGTGTATTTTTGCCATGTCATCTTTGAAACGTAGTTTATTGATCATGTCAAATTCTTTTTTTTACAACAATGGAAAAACAATGACAATTTAAATTCATGGAGCATGGTAAATGTAGTTTATGGGGTAATGGCTTTTTTACTATATGAATACATAGGCGGCAATTTTACTTATACAAAGCGTGAAACTCATAATTAAAAAATCATGGCAAATTTTAACATGCATTTTTTGCCATAATTTGTGCTACTTTACATATACGGCAAATTCCTCATACAAAACATGGCAATTTAATTAAAATACCATGGCAAATTATGATATGAAACAACCATGGCATTTTTCTTGTTCATATTTTATTTTCATTTTTTTTGTGTTTTTCACACACAATTTTTTTGCATAGAATATATGGAAATTGATTAAAAATGCCATGCCATATAATCTGCCGTGGCAATTTACTTTGTTTGTATTTGTTCATTCTATTTTTTCCCTGGTAATATTTTCATGTCATTTTCTGACCATATTTTCTTGCCATGGCAATTTTGAAATTTTGTCATGGCAGCCTTGCCATGCTTTCTTAGGAATCAAATTTGCTGCAAAACCTTGCCATTGTTAAAAAAAACATCGCAAATTATAAAATAGTTTGGTCAAACTCAAATGATATTTTTTTCTATAATTTTAATTTTTTTTCTAGATTTTTTATAGTAAATGGATAACATAGTCGCATGGAATAATAATAATTTTTCTATTATTCATTTGTATGCCTTTTCGGAATATTTAAATGCCTTCTGTTGTATGTGCTCCAATATGGGCCTTTTTGGCCCGTCCGTTCTTTTTCCTCAATGACAAGTCTTTTCGATTGGGCTAACGTATCATTGTGGGACAGGTACTCGAGGTAGCCCCGCGTACCCCCGCGTCGCCCCGCTAGGGCGACACGGGGGCGATCTCGCGCCACCGCCCCTCGTCGTCACCAGGCTCTTCCTGTCCCCGCCGCTGCCAGAGGCTAGCGCCGGGCAGGCCCTGGGCGCAGCCAAGGAGGGTGGCAGCGGGGAGCTTCTCGCGCTCGGCAGGCGCATGGATCGGATCTGCCAGATCCGACCGGCCCGGGCCTCGGGTTTGAGGCGGCGGCCTCTGGTGGTGAGGGCGGCGTGGTGACTATCGTGGTGACTATGGTTCAGCCTATCGGCTGCGCGCGGAGGGCTCCACCCACGAAGGGTCCACGAAGAAGCAACCTTGTCCATCCCACCATGGCCATCGCCCACGAAGGACTTGCCTCACTAGGGTAGATCTTCACGAAGTAGGCGATCTCCTTGCCCTTACAAACTCCTTGGTTCACTCCACAATCTTGTCGGAGGCTCCCAAGTGACACCTAACCAATCTAGGAGACACCACTCTCCAAAAGGTAATAGATGGTGTTTTGATGATGAACTCCTTGCTCTTGTGCTTCAAATGATAGTCTCCCCAACACTCAACTCACTCTCATAGGATTGGATTTGGTGGAAAGATGATTTTAGTGGAAAGCAACTTGGGGAAGGCTAGAGATCAAGATTCATATGGTTGGATTGGAATATCTTGGTCTCAACACATGAGTAGGTGGCTCTCTCTCAGAAAATGAGTAATGGAAGTGTAGGCACGATCTGATGGCTTCCCTCACGAATGAGGAGAGGGTGGAGGGGTATATGTAGCCTCCACACAAAATCTAACCGTTACACACATTATACCAAACTCGGTGGGACCGAATCAGAAAACTCGGTCGGACTGATTTAGTACATATGTGACCGTTAGGCAATTTCGGTGGGACCGACATGTCAACTCGGTGGGACCGATATCATTAGGGTTAGGGCATAACGTAATCTCGGCTGGACCGATTACTCAAACTCGGTTGGACCGACTTTGGTAATAAGCTAACCAGAGAGTTGGTCAGGCAAATTCGGTGGGACCAATTCACTCGTCTCGGTGGGACCGAAGCGTTACGAAAACGAAACAGAGAGTCTGCATTGCAAACTCAGTGGGACCGATCGCTCATCCCGGTTATACCGAAACATTACGAAGGGAAAAAGAGAGTTTGCAACCCCATCTCGATGAGACCGAGATCCCTATCGGTGAGACCGAAAAGACTAGGGTTTCTGGCAGTGGCTATGTCAAATGAACTCGGTGGCGCCAGATGAATCAATTTGGTGGGGCCGACTTTGACTTCTAGTTTGGGACATATGTGGATATGAGAAACTGGTTGAGGGCTTTTGGAGCATATCACTAAACATTTTGAGCAAGCAAGCCATTAAGCAACACCTCATCCCCTTTTAATAGTATTGGCTTTCCTATAGACTCAATGTGATCTTGGATCACTAAAATAGAAAATGTAGAGTCTTGGACTTTGAAGCTTGATCCAATATTTTGTCCTTAGCATTTTGAGGGGTCCACATTTCTTATCCATGCCATGCCAATCATTGAACTTTCCTGAAATATTTATCTTGTAATGGCATTAGTTCAGTGAGCTATATGTTGTTAATCATTACCAAAACCACCCAAGGATAGTTGCACTTTCACCTTACTAATGCTCGTAGTAGCGCCTGGCTATTTGCTACTGGTTCGATTGCTCATATTTGTAACTCGAAACAGGAGCTACAGATTACATGAAGATTGGCTAAGGACGAGGTGACGATGCGCGTCGGAAATGGTTCCAAGGTCGATGTGATCGCCGTCGACATGCTACCTCTACATCTACCTTCGGGATTAGTTTTAGACCTCAATAATTGTTATTTGGTGCCAATGTTGAGCATGAACATTATATCAGGATCTTGTTTAGTGCGAGATGGTTATTCATTTAAATAAGAGAATAATGGTTGTTCTATTTATATGAGTAATATCTTTTATGGTCATGCACCCTTGAAGAGTGGTTTGTTTATATTGAATCTCGATTTTGGTGATACACATATTCATAATATTGATGCCAAAAGATGCAAAGTTGATAATTATAGTGCAACATATTTGTGGCACTGCCGTTTAGGTCATATTGATGTAAAGCGCATGAAGAAACTCCATGCAGATGGACTTTTGGAATCACTTGGTTATGAATCATTTGATACTTGCGAACCATGCCTCATGGGAAAGATGACTAAAATTCCGTTCTCCGGAACAATGGAGCAAGCCAATGACTTATTGGAAATAATACATACCGATGAATGCGGTCCGATGGGTGTTGAGGCACGCGGCGGGTATCGTTATTTTCTAAACTTCACAAATGATTTGAGCAGATATGGGTATGTCTACTTAATGAAACACAAGTCTGAAACATTTGAAAATTTCAAAGAATTTCAGAGAGAAGTGGAGAATCATCGTAACAAGAAAATAAAGTTTCTACGATCTGATCGTGTGGAGGCGAATATTTGAGTTACGAGTTTGGCCTTCATTTAAAACAATATGGAATAGTTTCACAACTCACACCACCTGGAACACCACATCATAATGGTGTGTCCAAACGCCGTAACCGTACTTTATTAGATATGGTGCGATCTACGATGTCTCTTACCGATTTAGCACTAACGTTTTGGGGTTATGCATTAGAGACAGCTGCATTCACGTTAAATAGAGCACCGTATAAACTACATTGAGACGACACCGTATGAACTATGGTTTGGCAATAAATCTAAGCTGTCGTTTCTTAAAGTTTGGGGTTGCGACACTTATGTCAAAAGGCTTTAGCCTGATAAGCTCGAACGCAAATCGGAGAAGTGTGTCTTCATAGGATACCCCAAGGAAACAATTGGGTACACCTTCTACCACACCGAAGACAAGATCTTTGTTGCCAAGAATGGATCCTTTCTAGAGAAGGAGTTTCTCTTGAAAGAAGTGAGTGGGAGAAAAGTAGAATTTGATGGGGTAATTGTACCATCTCTCAATTTGAAAAGTAGCTTATCAGAGAAATCTGTTCCTATGATGCCTACACCAACTAGAGAGGAAGTTGATGATGATGATCATGAATCAGATCAAGTCACTACCGAACCTCGTAGGTCAACCAGAACACAATCGACACCAGGGTGGTATGGTAATTTTGTTCTGGAAGTCATGTTACTAGACCATGGCGAACCTACGAACTATGAAGGAACTATGATGAGCCCAGATTCCGATAAATGGCTTGAGGCCATGAAATCTGAGATAGGATCCATGTATGAGAACAAAGTGTGGACTTTGGTGGATTTGCACGATGATCGGCGACCCATAGAGAATAAATCGATCTTCAAGAAGAAGACTGACGTTGATGGTAATGTTACTGTCTACAAAGCTCGACTTGTCGCAAAAGGTTTTGAACAAGTTCAATGAGTTGAGTATGATAAGACTTTCTCACCCATAGCGATGCTTAAGTCTGTCTGAATCATGTTAGCAGGCCGCATTTTATGATTATGAAATCTAGCAAATGGACGTCAAGACTGCATTCCTTAATGGATTTCTTAACGAAGAATTGTATATGATGCAACCAGAAGGTTTTGTCGATCCTAAATGTGCTAACAAAGTGTGCAAGCTCCAGCCATCCATCTATGGACTGGTGCAAGCATCTCAGAATTGGAATATACGCTTTGATGAGGTGATCAAAGCATATGGTTTTATATAGACTTTCGGACAAGTATGTCTTTACAAGAAAGTGAGTGGGAGCTCTATTGCATTTCTAATATTATATGTGGAACACGCCCGGACGTATGAGAGAGAAATGAGCTTCGACCTTGAAGACAACCCTAATTATTTATTTAATTTATTTATATATGCATTATACCCCGTAGCAACACACGGGGCGTTCTACTAGCTATAACCAAAATCAATTAAGGATAGAACATTTCTATCTAACTTGGTAATTGGTATCAGATACTACCTCTGTCATGGTTTACTAGTCCCTCTCGTATTCTGGGCCATATTTTGACCATGATTTAACTAACAAAATACATGTTATATGTAGCACAAATAATATCAATGAAAACTACATTTAAATACGAATCCAACAATAATTTTTAGTGACATGCATTAACATTTTACTAGTTAAATATGTAGTCAAACTTTGACCCAAAATATGATTGGGACTTGTAAACCAGGACGGATGTAGTACTAGGATCCCCCACGGCCGAGCACGATTCATCCTCCTTCGCCGTGTCGTCAGGCTCGCTCTCCTCCTCCACGGTGCCTGCCACCTCCGTAGCATCCTCGTCGTCGTTCATCTTCGGCACCAACCCGTCTCTTCTCGATGGTACCTTTGTTGCCTCTGGTTCTCAGTTTGCACCCCTGATCACCTCCGCTACCTCGCCAGCGCCGCCGGCTCCCGCCCCTCGCCACCCCATTTTCAGTGACCATATTACAAAAAAACATCAAATTCCTCCTAAACCCCGCCGTTTACAACTATCGCAAATGGAAATCTTTCTTCCTCATGGTGCTCATCCACTATGGTGTCACCTATCTCATCGAGCACCCTCCCCCTCCCAATGCCACCTCTCAGTACCTCGAGCTAGACACTCATGTGGCCCTCTGTAGGATCTACGCCACTCTTGCCGACCCCAAGGCCGACCATGTTGTCGGCGCCACCACCACCTTCGCCATCTAGAAGAAGATCAAAGATTTTTTCCTCGCCAATAAAAAAAGACATACACATGAAAAGTTATCATGGTAGAATACAAAAAAATGCATACGAGAAAATAATAGCAAATTTAAATTTGTCATGGGGTGTTGCAAAAATATGCGACTAAAAATTATCTTTAGTTATCAAGCCAACACATTCTGAAGTGTACGTAGCCAAAATCATTTTCAGTTATTGTGGCAACAGATATTTAGTCTCCATGCCAAACAAATGTGTTTTAATTGCTTGTTGGATGAGGACTATTATTCATACAATATGCCATGGAAAATAATATTAGTTTTTAAGTTTCCTTGTTAATTTAACATGTTGTTGTATAACGATTAGTTATTAAAACAAAATTACAAGCGACATGGCAAATTGAATACCGGTAGTTTTATATATGAATCTGCCATGGCAATATTTTTGTTCATACATTCGTGCTTAAACTTCTCATTCTATATATGAACATGGCAACTGAAAATCGTATGTAGTTTGCTTACGTTTTGTAGATGTTTTTCCATGGGCAACTAAAGCACATGGTGCCATAACAGTAATTTCTGTTTTTCCTGCCTTTGTGATATGTATTACAATGTTTTTTTTTGCCATGGTTAGTCTTGATGTATTTTTGCCATGTCATCTTTGAAACGTAGTTTATTGATCATGTCAAATTCTTTTTTTTTACAACAACGGAAAAACAATGACAATTTAAATTCATGGAGCATGGTAAATGTAGTTTATGGGGTAATGGCTTCTTTACTATATGAATACATAGGCGGCAATTTTACTTATACAAAGCGTGAAACTCATAATTAAAAAATCATGGCAAATTTTAACATGCATTTTTTGCCATAATTTGTGCTACTTTACATATACGGCAAATTCCTCATACAAAACATGGCAATTTAATTAAAATACCATGGCAAATTTTGATATGAAACAACCATGGCATTTTTCTTGTTCATATTTTATTTTCATTTTTTTTGTGTTTTTCACACACAATTTTTTTGCATAGAATATATGGAAATTGATTAAAAATGCCATGCCATATAATCTGCCGTGGCAATTTACTTTGTTTGTATTTGTTCATTCTATTTTTTCCCTGGTAATATTTTCATGTCATTTTTTGACCATATTTTCTTGCCATGGCAATTTTGAAATTTTGTCATGGTAGCCTTGACATGCTTTCTTAGGAATCAAATTTGCTGCAAAACCTTGCCATTGTTAAAAAACATCGCAAATTATAAAATAGTTTGGTCAAACTCAAATGATATTTTTTTCTATAATTTTAATTTTTTCTAGAATTCTTTATAGTAAATGGATAACATAGTCGCATGGAATAATAATAATTTTTCTATTATTCATTTGTATGCCTTTTTGGAATATTTAAATGCCTTCTGTTGTATGTGCTCCAATATGGGCCTTTTTGGCCCGTCCGTTCTTTTTCCTCAGTGACAAGTCTTTTCCATTGGGCTAACGTATCATTGTGGGACAGGTACTTGAGGTAGCCCCGCGTACCCCCGCGTCGCCCCGCTAGGGCGACACGGGGGCGATCTCGCGCCACCGCCCCTCGCCGTCACCACGTTCTTCCTGTCCCCGCCGCTGCCAGAGGCTAGCGCCGGCAGGCCCTGGGCGCAGCCAAGGAGGGTGGCGGCGGGGACCTTCTCGCGCTCGGCAGGCGCATGGATCAGATCCGCCAGATCCGTCCGGCCCGGGCCTCGGGTTTGAGGCGGCGGCCTCTGGTGGTGAGGGCGGCGTCGTCCGGGAGGCGGGCAGCGCTCGCCGGAGTTGTGGATCGTGCCTTCTCGGCCGCGCGGGCGGCGAGTTGGCGGTGGATGCGGGCGCCACGTGGAGGGATTCCCTGCTCTCTCCTTCGCCAGATTTGAAGACGGCGCCCCCGTGCTGCTGCTTCCTCATCGTCATTCCGACCGGATCCGGTGGCGGACTGCGCGGATGTGGGGTTGGGATCTCTGGATCGGATTAATTTCTTGGCCGGCTGCGGCGGCCACGACGCCGGCGGCGCTCCAGGCGCTGTTTCCTTCTTGAAGGCGGCTTCGAGATCCAGCTCCCTCCCCCTCGTCCTCCCCCTGCACCCGGGTGAAAACCCACAACTTTGGTTGGGCGGCGGCGGTGCCCGTCTCCGTCACCTTCTTGAAGGCGCCGCTTTGGGTCCGCGGGGAGGTGGGACAGCTGCAGCGCGTTCTTGGCGTTCCTGATGGCGGCGGTTCTCTTTAGTGGTGTCGTTTCGCCATGGCGGTCGGCTGGTCCGGCTATCGTGGTGACTATGGTGCCCAACTCTTCGCCGTGTCTTCCTGGGGTGCTCCCGTCCCGTTCAGAGAGGCTGGAGGTGGAGCGGCTTCATCTTGCATGGAGCTTTGGTGGAGATGTCAAGTCATGCCTGACTGACAGGTGCTACGCTTTGTCATGCCTGGTCGGCAGGTGCTACGCACGACAGATCTTCCAAAGACTTCAAGCTGTGTCAGCTGGTGGTACTTGGCAGCATGGTGCTGAGGTGTATCAGTGGCGACCGCGACGTCCTCAGATGTTTGCGCGCAGGGAGAAGGTGTCGTTGGGCGCCGTGGTGGCGTCGACGATAGCTGGACTGAGCAAGGTTGATGCATTAGTACAGTTCTGAAGATGGAGCGGTGGAAGTTGGTGGCGGCGGCCTCTGAGTGCACGCCGGACCGATGAGACCCATGCCCGGCAGGCGTCCTGGATGGGATCTCGTGTCTTAGATGTTAGGTTTGATCATGATGCTGTTTGGTATTAGGCCCAGGCTATCTGAGCCCCTTCATCAACTGGATAGAGTGGCTTAGACGGCGGCTTTAATCTTACTGTTGTATTAATTTATAAGGTGTTGTGAGAATAATTAATAAAGTGATCGTATGCATCGCCCAGATGCAGAGGCCGGGGGTCATCCTCTTTTTCTAAAAATCATTGGGGGACAGAGAGGCCATTGCTGAAACTTTTCTTCCCGCTAATGCAGAAACCAGCCAATCCATACTGCTATGCACACGACAAATTGATGATTTTTGGTCATGGGTGCATGACAAAAACGGATTGTTTACGGTCGGTTCAGCCTATCGGATGTTAGTTGCAACCAAGCTAAGACGTGAAGCATGGTCAGAAGGGCGATCAGATTCATCAAATAATGAAGGAGAGAGGTCCTGGTCGAAATTGTGGAAAATTGACGTTCCATCCCAACAACTGATCTTCTTCGTCATAGAAGCATATCAATTGTTTAATTTCGTGGACTGTGCGTGCCAAGATTCATGGCAACATTCTCTCTGGCATTGTACTGTTGTGCGATGTGTACGAGCTCTCCAAGATTCAGACCTTGTGGAAGCAGTAAATAGTACTTCCTCCGTCCCAAAATTCTTATCTTGGATTTGACTAAATACGGATGTATCAAGTCACGTTTTAGTATTAGATACGGATGTATCCGTTTTGGAACGGAGGGAGTATCAGGGAGCCTGATGCCAAACGACGTGTCTTTGTACTGATGGAAGCACTCTCGACTACGGAGTTTAATGAGCTCAGAGGGAGTCTACATGAGATCTTTGGCCATTAGTTGCTCGGGCGTTACAGATCCTGCAACACTTGAAGCACTTGCTTTGGCCAATGATCTTTCTTTATCTCATGTTATTATAGCCTCTGACATAAATTAAGGCTCGGGAGGAATGTATGCGAGCATCATAAGGGAGATCATGGCTACTTATGCCCAACTTCAGCAATGCTCCTTCATCTTTGAAGGATGTGAGTCGAATCTGGAGGCACATAGCCTCGCCAAACATGTTTTTGGGTTGGGTTCAGGACGCCATGTGTGGCTTCTAAATGCACCTCATTTGAGTTGTATCTCGACAAACATTATCTTTTGCTTAATAATAAAGCGAGCGTGTTTGGACTCAAACAAAGAAGCTAATGTGTCCTTCGCGCTGGGACGTTTTCGTTCTATCGATCCCCCGTTGCCTGACGAAAGATACATTCAGGCCGATGATGCTCGTGATCGAACGTTTCGGCGTTATCAGGGTCCAATATTTTAATTTAATTAGTACTCCCGATGTCCCATAACGTAGGACGTTTTCTGACACTAGTGTACCGTAGAAAAAAGTCGTACATTGTGAGACGGAGGGAGTACATGAGATGAGATGGTGTTGTCAAATAGAAAAAGAAAAAGAAAGCTCAGCCATGCTCGAGAAGCCAAGCAGATTTTTTTTTATTTTTTTTGCGCACTGTCGGCCGTTCAAGAACATGCAAGGCAGGCAGGCAGCGCGACATCATACCCGTGGCGACATTGGTTAGTACTGTACTACTCACGATGTATGGCGCGAACGTATCCTTGACAGCGACACACACGCAAGAACACAAGACGCACGAGACCAGATTGCAGGGCCGGACGCGTGGACTAAACAAGCTCCCCCGCTGTTCGTTAATCGTTAGCGAGAAGAGAGAAGAAAACTAGATAAAAATCGTGGCCAACAAGTCCCTCTCCGGCAGCAGTTGCCGCGACAATGTCAAAAACCGAACAAACCCGGCCGAGGATCCGGATATACCTCGCCCTCTCGGTCACGTACGGCCAGATCGCTGCAGTGGTTGGTTGACGGCTTGATGCGGCGTGGAGTCCCACACGGACTCATCACGCATTGCAGTCCGATTCGACAGCACTTGAGAAGTTTCAGATGCACTGGTTTGATCGCCGTGGATTCTTGCATGGGCCGGGGCCGGACGGATCCACATGCCCCTCGTCGTCTTCTCCAGTCATTCAAGCCAACAAGATTCCGAGCTGCACCCGCTCCTACGTGGGAGGAGTACGGACGTATCACGCGCGCCACGGCCACCGGCGACCGACGCTCGGGGCCGGACGAGTGGTTGGATCGGCCCCGTCTCTCCCGGTAAAAACACCATCCATCTACTAGTCAATCCGCGTCCTTGGGATTTTACCGCGGAGGGAGGACGGGATAAAACCAAGGCTCGGGCGCCCGCTGCGCGCCTCTCCTCCACTCCTCCCCGATGGAGGAGGGGGAGCGGGACGACGACTTCCTCCAGGTGCTGCGGGCGCTGCGCGACGCCGCGCGGAGCGTGGAGGCCGGGCAAGACGGCGAGGACGGGCCGGCGCTGCGGGCGCTGCTCGCGCTCGAGGCCGCCGCCCACGACCTGCTCGCCGGTGACCCCGAGCTGCACCCGCTCTGCCGCCTGCTCGCCACCATCAGGGCCCTCTCCTTGTGTGTCAGGTCGACGGCCGGGGATGAGGGAGGCGGGGTGGTTGGGGGACTGCGGGCCCGGTGCCGGCGGCGCAAGGCGAGGCGGGGGATCGCGCGCGCGGCCGGGGCCGTCGCGGCGGAGATCCAGGCGTGGGCGGACCGCGAGCTCGCCGCGCGCCTCGTGGCCGCGCTGCGGGAGCAGGGCGGGGCGACGCCTGGCGCGCGCGCTGCTGGCGGAGCTGGAGGCGCGGCTGCTGGGGGCGGGGTCAGCGGGGCGGTTCGACGCGCGGCTGCAGGACGCGGTGCTGCGGCACGGCGTGTTCGGTGCCGTCGAGGCGCGGCTAGGGGAACCCGGCGGGGTGGGCGACGGGTGCGCGGCGGCGGCGCTGGCGCTGGTGCGGTTCAACCGGGACGTGTTCGTGGGGCCGGTGCTCATGGGCCGGGCCGTGGGCGCGCTGGTGACCGCCGCGGCGTCCTCCCACGCCTCGCCGGCGGCCCTGCGCGCGCTCAACGGGCTGGTGGCGGCGATCCGGACGCCGCTGGTGGACGAGCTGCACGCGCGCGGGGAGCTCCCGCGGCTCGTGGCGCTGCTCTGCGCCCCCGCCGACCAGAGCAGCGCGCGCGCGCCTGCGCTGGAGCTCTGCCTCCGCGTCGCCTACTACGGGCGGCGCGAGGTGCTCGACGCGCTCCTCGCCGAGGGCCTCGTCAAGCGCCTCCTCTGCCTCCAGCGCACCGCCACGGAGGACACCGACACAACGGACGAGGACGAAGAGAAGACGATGGTGGCGAGCGCGGTGGCCTGTTTCGCGGTGCAGGTGGAGGCGGGGCAGGGGCTGAGGCCGCGGGAGAAGCGCTTGGCGAAGCTGGAGATCCTGCGGCGGGTGCGGGAGGCGGCCGCGTCGCCCGCCGAGGAGGCCGCCGTGCTCACCTCGGTGCTCTGGGGCGCCACGCCGTAGGGGAACCGCAGTCGCTCATCCTGGCATCCGGGGCCCACCTGCCAGTCGCGCACGTAAGCCGGTTGACCGGTTGGTTGGTGTGGCCCTTTTCGCTTCTCCTTTCGTCACTTTTCATCTATCTTTCTGTGAATAGCATAGCTACAACTAGAACGAACTCCAGTTGTGCAGTAGACCAGTAGATAGGTAGGAGGTGAGATAGAGCCCTCCAAATCTCCAATCCAGTCCAGTGGACGGTGTGCAAAGAGTCCAAGATTGTAACATTATTTTGTAAATAGCGTGTAAAGAATATGTGTAGGAATTGAAAAGAGTAGCATTCAAATGAAAAACGTGGATGCAGTGACAGCGAGAGATTGAAGCAATAACAGTATGCATAACGATCATGGGGACATGTGATGGGCACGTCCAGGCGAGAGGTTGTCGGCCGCTGGAGCCCCGTGAGCACGACGTGCGATTAATACATCTTTGTCGAACGAAATACGTATTGGCTACCACCATGTGGCGAGGTCGATCTGGCGGTTTCCACAGCGTACTCTACGCGCCACGTCGACGCATTGGGATGGAAGATGGACCCTGTCAACCTGGCACGCAGGTTGTGCGGCCAGCGGCGGCACAAGAAGAGCTGGGGATGGAACTCAACTCCGCGCCACAGGTTCAGATCGGTGAACGGGAGCTGGTCTGGATGCCAGATGTGGGAGCTCTGCACTGCACTGGGTGAAAGGGACAGATATCTGAAGCTCGTGTGCTCGACTGGTAGGTAGCAGTGCAGCAGCGGCGGCACAATGTGGCAGATACCTGGCTGAAAAGGGTACGATTCTTTGTTTCTTTTCTTCCGTCGTGATGCATCATGCATCGACGACGATCGCCTTTTGTGTCTTGTGAATGACCCGACTTGTCGAGTGGTGGAGACCCTTTTCCACCTCATCATTTTGCTTCTGACAAAGGCTCGGCCCCTCGTCGCACTTCTGCAGCAACGAGCGGCCGAGCGACACCAAAAGGCAGAGTAGCACCAACATCAGGATCCACTGTTTGTCAACAAAAAAAGAACACACACACACACATCATGATCCACTGAACATTAACAGTAAGCACTACTTCTGCTACCTACAGAGTTTTAAGCACTACTTTTACCATAATAAACAAGATCACGGAAAGCTGATACGACCTTTTAAGCACTAGTTCTGCTAACTACTCCAGCATAGTTTTTGAAACCTTTTACCATATAAGCAAGATCCAACTTTCATTAGAGCATCTCCACTCGTTCGGCCCCCCAGCGCATAAGCCAGCGCTCATCCGGCATTTTTTGGGTCCTGGGGGCGATTAAGGCCCCAGTCACGCCCCCAGGTGCCGCTCCCAAGGCACCGCAAATTCAAACTCGGTCCATTCCCGCTCGCAAAAAATGCCACAAGTCTGGCGATCGGTGCCACAGTTCGGCGATCAAATGAAAAGTTTGGCGTACAAAAAGAAAGGACACGCAGGCAATGTATCAAACGGCGGTGTCGGCCTTCGGCATTTGAGGAGTCGGCGTGCGCGGGATGGGCGGCTCTATGCTGCTGGGCGTCGCGGAGGCGTCATCACTCGGGCTTGGCATCGGCGTTGGCGTCGGCGTGGGAGTTGGCGGCAACATCTCCGGTATATGGTTCAGGATGAGGCCGCGCTCAGTCAGGTACCACGCCTTGAGCTTCTCGTCGCCGCTTTAGAGCATGTCCGCACCGCCCATCAGGAAAGCCAGGTCGGTGTTCCTCTTCTTCGCGGCGACGTTGGTCCGGCGCAAGTCGATGTTTGTCCGGAGCAAGTCGAGTTTGACGACGATGTTCGTCATCAACGCCGACCACTGCACCTCGGTTTTCTCTTCCCGCAGGACGGCCCGGGTCTTAGCGTCGGCGAGGTAATGCTCGATGGACTCCTGCACGCGTGTCCTAGCTGACTCGGCGTGTTTCGCCTTCTCGGCCCCTTTTTTGCTGTCCGGGCGCCCGTCGGTCGCGCCCGGCGTCGGCGCGCCGGCTTGTACGTCTCTTTGGCCTTGGCGAGGGTGTCCGGACATCCGCCCACTTCTCGCACTTTTCGATCCGCTTGAAGACGTGGAGGTACTTGAACTCTTGGTCGTTGTTGTCCTGGCGAAACATGGCGAACATCCGCAGCAGCTGCACCGAGGCACATCAGTCAGCGGGCGCGCACACGGTGAAAAGAAAAGGGAGAGGCCGGCGTGCTATACCTGATCCTCGACGCTGGCGCCGCTCTCCGGGCGAGCCGCGATCTCCTCGACGATCCCATGCCATTTGTTGCACGCTGTTTGATGAGCCCCTAATGGTTCGATATCGCCTTCGACCCGCGCTGCATGTAGACGCCTTTGAAGTAGGGGTCGACGAGCTTGCGCTTGTCGAACTCGGCCTTGATGCAGTCCCAATACGTGTCGACACATTAGTTCGTGCCGGTGATCGGGTCGAGGTAGACGACTTTCCACGCTTCGACGAGGCTCTCGTCCTGCTTGGACGCCCACTTGATGCGCGGCTCGCCGGTCCTGGCCGCCCGCTTCTTCTTCTTCTTCCCTTTCCTCGCCGGAGCAGGCGCCGGCTCCTCCTCCTCCTCCTACTACTCCTTTGGCTCTTCATCGCCGTAGTCGAGCTCACCGTCCATGTCGCCGTTGTGGTCCATTGTGTCATCTTGGGCAGTGAACCCGGGGGAGGCGGCGGCGGCGGCCGAGCCGGTCGTGATGATGTCTTCCATGTCGGCCTCCGTCGCGTCGGTGTCACCGAGATGCGACGAGGAGGCTTGTGAGAAGAGCAGCGCACAACGGCGGAGAGGTGACGTCGGGGAGGTTGCGTACGCTGGCGGCGAGTAGGTGTACGGAGGGTACTGCACACTGGCGAAGGCGAGCAAGGGCGTGCGCTGGGTCGGGTGACCATGGGGGAAGGTGATGTTGGGGTTGAACCCGTCGTGCGCGTCGCCGTCGGCGTAGCCCGACGACGGCGTGCAGCCCCAGGGTTGTGGCAACGATGAGAAGCCAACCGTAGATCCGATGCTTTGCTGGCTCCAGGACACGTACGGGCCGTGGCCGCCGGGTGGATTCATCATCCCCGCGCGAGCCGCCTCGGTTTGTTCGGCCGAGCGCTCCGCCTGCTCCGCCACTGCCGCAGCCGCGAGCGCCGCCTTGTCCCGGGACTTCTTGGCCCTGTTTCGCCTGTCGGCGGTGACAGCCTCCCGGTGCTGAACTTCCGCCTTCCAGTCGGTGTTAGACATGCCCGGGGGCTTGGACGCGTAGCCCTCTGCTTCCTCTGCTTCAGCTGGGCGGCGGCGGCGGCGGTATCCATCGTCGCGGCGCGGGGACCACGTACTTTCTCGGCGGTATGGCAGACGGCTTGGAAGGAAGGAGGAGATTGACGTGAGGAATGGAGAATGAGAGGGAAAGCCGAGGGGGAAAGCGGGAGGAAACGGCGGGAAAAGGGCCTCCTCTCGCCGACAGAGCGGCCCCACGCCCCTTTTCGCTTTTCCCGACGCCCTCAGGCGACCCACGGGCGCTTGAGTTTGGCTCGGGGTCGCTGGCTGTTAATTCGGTTCAAACCTGCACTAAATGAGATCCTGGTAGCGCGACTCGGCCGATTTTCAGCTGCCGGCACTAAAAAATCATCTTGGGGGCCTGTTGGGGGCACGCCGGAGAGGCTCTTATAGGTCTATGCTCCAGCAGTTTGTTTCCCACAAAATGGCCCTGCTCTGGGGCGCCACGCCGTAGGCCGCAGTTGCTCCTCCTGGCACCCGGGGCCCACATGCCACTCGCACACGTAGGCCGGTTGACCGGTTGGTTGGTGTGGCCTTTTTGGCTACTCCTTTCGTCACCTTTCGTCGATCTTTCTGTGAATAGCATGGTTAGCTAGCCTGCGTTGGATGATGTACGTACAGCCAGCAGAGCCCAAGATTGTAAAATTGTTATTATTTGTAGCGTGTAAAAAGGATGTGTAGGAATTGAAACGTGGACGGAGTGACAGCGAGAGATTGGACGAGCAGCGCCCAGAGCCATCATGGGGGCATGTGACTGGCGCCTCCAGGCGAGAACTGTCGGCCGCTGGAGCCTCGTGAGCACGACGTGCCATTAATACGTACTCCCTCCGTAAACTAATATAAGAGCATTTAGAATACTAAAATAGTAATTTAAACGCTTTTATATTAGTTTACAGAGGGAGTACATCTTTGTCGATCTGGCGGTTTCCACAGCGTACTCTGCGTGCCACGTCGACGCATAGGGATGGAGATGGAAGATGGACCCTGTCAACCTGGCACACAGGTTCTGCTGCCAGCGGCGCTCCTCGGCGGCACAACAAGAGCCGGGACGCCACGCCGTTCACGGCCTATCGCTGACCGCCTGCATTGCAGATGCGGGCGCTCTGCACCGCACCGGGTGAAAGGGAAAGATATCTGAAGCTCTTTTTTTTTGAACGAAAAAAGGTTTGTTCGGATTACTAGTGGCTGTTACTTCAGAGTACTACTATCTGAAGCTCAACTGGTAGTAGTGCAGCAGCGGAAGGCTGCGGCAGATACCTGAAGAAAAGAGAGCCCGGGTTGCCGAGTGGTGGCGACCCGACCCTTTTCCATCATTTTGCTCGGCCCCTTGTCGCACTTGCTGAAAGCTGCGAGAGACACCAAAAGGCAGAGCGGCGCCCACATCAGAATCCACTGAATATTTTAACAGTCAGATTCAACGCCGAGCTCCCAGTGGCCGTTTCGACCCTTTTGCGAAAGTTTAGCGAGATCTGACCCTGGTATGAAAATATTTCGGGATCTGACCCTTTTTCTACCGTCAAGGTCGATGACGTTAGTGTATACCAGCCTACCACCAAGGACCCTGGCGGTAGGCAACTTATCCACATCAGCGTACTACTGTCATACCACCAAACAGGCTGGCAGTAGTGTGTGTACCCCTACTAACGAGCTGCCCAGCAGTTGGTGAGTACATGTAATGTATTTGATACTTAGCAATTATTTGCGGTAGGGTATGCACCTCTATCACTGCTATCACCAGCCACCATGACGGTAGGAAAAGGGTCAGTTCTCAAAAAACTACTAAACCAAGGTAAGATCTCGCTAAACTTTCGCAAAATGGTCAAAACGCGAAAATCTCCTGCTCCCAGTAGCAAGAAGGACGATTCAGCTTCTACACAGTGCTTCTACTTTACATTTAGGCATATACTCTTCATGTTCCCTTTTTTTCGAAAAAACTTCCAATCCATTCATCTTCAATCATGACAATACATCGAATACCAGAAATAAAAATTACATCCAGATTCGTAGACCACCTAGCGACAACTACAAGTACCGAAGCGAGCCGAACGCGCGCCGCCGTCATCGTCCCTCCATCGCAGGAGGCGGGCACAACTTGTTGTAGTAGACAGTCGGGAAGTCGTCGTGCTAAGGCCCCATAGGACCAGCACTCCAGAACAGCAACCGTCGCCGATGAAAAATAACGTAGATTGTAAGGATCCAAACCGAAGACACACGAACGTAGACGAACAACGACGAGATCCGAGCAAATCCACCAAAGATAGATCTGCCGGAGACACACCTCCACACGCCCACCAACGATGCTAGACGCACCGCCGGAACGGGGGCTAGGCGGGGAGACCTTTATTTCATTTTCAGGGAACCGCCGCCTCTCGCCTTCCTGAGTAGGACACAAACCCTAACAAGATTGAAAAAAACGACTAAAAACGGAGCCCTCCCGCCGGCCCTTGCCAGAATCCACCGCGCCTCAAAGGCCCTAGGGCCACCGGAGACGAGGCGGACCTGTGCCGGCGCCGGCGAGAGGCACGAACCCTAACTTTTTTTTCTTGGAGGAGGAGGAGGAGGCGGAGCCCTGGCACCGTCAAGCCAGTTTAGTCAAGGCACTCTCCCTGTTCCTAACTATTAAGTTTTTTTAAAAGATTTCAATAAGGACTGCATACATACGAATTTATATAGGCATACTTTAGAGCGTAGATTCACTCATTTTGCTCCGTATGCAGTCCGCATTGGAATCTCTAAAAAGACTTGTATTTAGGAACGGAGGGAGCAGTTTCTGAAACCTTTTACGATAATAACATCCAACATGAGTACTATTATAGCTCCATGCTCCAGCAGTTTGTTTCCAGCACAATGGCAACAGAAAGAATTACTGGTGCTATGTATGGCCTTCAGTGGGGAAGACAGGAGTATATGGCAAGCAGTCAAACAAATCTGAATGGTAGGACAACAAAAGTGGTTACCAGTCCTTCAACGACTGAGAACTTCCAATCAAGGGAACATGTATCTACATCACTCATTATCTTCAACAAACCCAATCAATACTTCCACTCACACTTTCACCATCATGTCTGTCATAATGTACACTTCTTACAGTGGCCCAGTGGCAACTAGCATAATTTACATGAACAAAAAAATTCCAATCCACAAAACTGACTGCAATGCAGCTGACAAGCCAACCACCAGTGACCCCCTAATGTGCAAGGAGGGAACCGTAAAAGAATGATGTTCAACCAATGATCATTTTTCACAAACTTTACACCAACACAATATCTCACAAGAGCACCTGTCGGTCAAACAAGCCTGCGAGAACTACGGCGAGAGGCCGTGAACAGAAAACATCAAGATCCCCCGACCGCGACAACACAGATGAAACAAACCAGGCCAAATCGCGTGCCACGTTTTCCTTTCCTTTTCTTTTCTTTTCTTTTCATCAAGGATATGAAAGGTGCAAAGAGGTGTTGCGGTGCTCTAGCTATGTACACATCTTCCAAGGCTTCACACGAGCGGGATGGGGCTGGGGCAATGGCTGGCTTCGGGAGATGGCATGAAGAAGGACGATGTCAGGGAGCTGGAGATCTGCGCCTTCACCCCTTGCTCCTGGGAGAGCTCGTGGATGTCTCTGACGATGTCAAACACGGCTTCCGGCTGGGCCAATTTCAACGCGTTCTCTGACATCCTCTTGCGTTCCTCCGCGCCTGGACCGAACCAGCGGGCCACAAGTTCGGCGGTTTCCTTCGGGCTCTTGGAGAACACGCCTGCGCCGTTGTCCACGACATAAGGGACGTTGCCGACTTCCTGGATACAAGAAAACAAGACCATGTTAGATGGTATTGTTTGATGTAGACTGCCTGCTAAGCAAAGAGAAGCGCAACTCTTGCAAGATGTAAGTTGCACGTAAAGATAAACAAACTGACCACTTTGTTTATTATACTGTACTAGCCTGAACCGGTCAAAAAAAAGAACCATAAACATGCATAGTTATTACTGTATAAAACCTCTATTGATCAGAATAAAGTTCATGAGGATTGATTCTTCAGATCTGTAAAGATCACATGGGAAGAAGTTCGCAAGACAATAACCGTAAACAAGCATGGCACTGCATCAATGGCCAACTTATACTAAATATTGACCCAAAACATGTATTTTGTTAAGGTTCAAGGACTACATATCAGAAGATTGTTTTGAGCAGTAGCTGTCGGGTTTTCGGCTCACTGCATCGTTGCAAATACATACACTTTGAATGCTTAAATCAACATTTATAAGGTGGAAAGTGAGTGGACACAAACCTGTCCAGGTATGAAGTCATTAAGGATGATAGGAAGACCCCTAATCAAGGCTTCAGCAATGGTGCCTGGTCCAGCCTATTGAACCAAAATAACAACAGGAAAACAAAATTATGAGTACCACACTACCTTCAAAGGAAGCAGCACGCTAACAATAGAGAAGGGTCAGTAATATATATACCTTTGTTATAATGCAATCACAAGCCCCCATCCACTTCTCCATTTGGGTCTCGAATCCCCTAATCTTTTGTTTAACAACAGAAAAGCAGTTAACAAATTATTCTCTTCGTGTGGGCTAAATAAGAAACAAGTTGAAGTTTTAAAAGAACTGAAATTGTAACATTTTGTTTATACCTTTATTGGCATTTTCCATTCAAGAGCCTGCAATGAGGAGCTCAGTGTTTTGTTCCGACCACAAATGACAACAAGCTGCCCGATTGGTTTTCCGAGCTCTTTGTCAAACAATGCATCTCCAAGGGCTTTTGCGGTCTTCTTTACAGGACCCATGCCCTCTCCACCTCCCATCAGCAACACTGCCGGTAGGTCAGGATCCAATTCAAGTTCCTTCCGCAGATCATCCTGGTGAGTAATTGGTTTAAAAATGTGTTAGTTGAAAGCGAGCATTTGCATCAAAACACATCACTGTTGAGCCATACATTTGTTTGTTTCTGGAAAACATGGTAGAATCATACAGCCCAGAATGTGCTAGGCAGCAATGAATAGACAAGGGATAAAAAAAACTACAAGCGAACTATCATGTTTGTTTAGAAGATGCGTTATTTCAAAAGCGAGCATTCGCATGAAGACACATCACTGTACAAGCATAAATTTGTTTGTTTGCGGAAAACATATAGTAGAATCATAAGGCTACAGACCAGAATGCTTTACAATCTGGAGAATTGCCGTACACAATGCTTGGCAGTTAATGAATAGACAACATATTTGGAAAACTCCCATACAAAGTTTGAAACCACTTGGGCACATAAACAAGTAACAGCAGCCTTAATTTTTAAAAGGGGTTACCTTAACAAGAACAGCACGGCAGAATGATGGTCGAATGGGAAGACCGAACACACGGATCTGAGAACTTTTTAGGTCATCCAGTTCGGCCCTCTTGGCTACTTCCTCTGATGGGCAGTAACATCTATTTACATCAGCATGGAACCTGTATATTTGTATTGCCAGATGTTATAAGTCTATGATTGAAGTGTGTAAGAACCAGTTAATTTTCATGAAAAAGAACAGTATCCAGGTTTCGCCTTTTTGAGAGCTGAACCTACCATGTAGGGTGGCAAGTGTTGAGGTCGGTGATGACAGTGGCGAAGACTACTCTGTTCTGCAGACCTTGCCATTTGAGTACCCATAGAGGAATGTGTTGCATGAGGGGGTGAACACTAATTATTATGTCTGGCTTGTACTTCTTCAATCCAGCCTCAACCTTCCTACAACCATAAACAAGAAATTATTCAGAAAAGAAAAGCTACATGTAGACTTGATGTAGAGATAAAGTCTACCGTGTGGATCACTGAACTTAGATTGTAGGTTAAAGTCTAAATGGCGAAAGCATTATGAGTAACCGTTCCGCAGTAATTTGACGCCTCTAAACAATAACGACATCGAAATAGAGCAAAAAATAGTAGTACAAGTTAATTGACTTTAAACTGCAAACCGATAGGCAATGTTAGTGGTTTGGAGTATGGAAAAATAGTAATCCAAGAAACGAAAGCTTGCATATGCACAACAACAATGTGGTTTATAATATGTGGGTCATGGTTTGGGAGCAATGTTACTGGTAACTGTGAAAGCACATATGTTGTTGTTAACTCAATTATAAAATGATTCTCAAGGGATGGCAGCGATGCAATGCAATCAGTTTTTTTGTGACCTCCTAGAATATCACCACACCTACAAGGTGACACCAGCACAGAGTGGCAATCTGATGCGCATGGTACAAACTGAATTTCACGATATGCTGCCCGGTCACTGTCCTACAACCTGGCAAACCTATATGCGCAGCCTGAACCAGTCCACATGGCTGGGTATCCGACCTTGGCACAATTTTATTCAGGAATCAACAGCAAATTTACATGCATTACATGACAAGGATTCCAGCAGAGATATTTTAGCGTCTCCAGTCAAGACAGCAGTGGTCCTTATATAAAATCATGGGCGCCATATCGTCCGGTGAGATCTGGGATTATAATACATTAGTGCGATCAAAATGCTGACAAAAGTGCCGATTCCACTATAAAATCTGCGATCAGGTCAGCGAATTGCGATGCTAAGGAACCAACCAATGGCAGGAAAAACAGTCTGGCGTGAGTGTGAAGCCACAAATCACATCGAATTGTTTATTTGTTTGTTTGTTTATGACGATCCCGACGGACGATGTGTGTGAGGTCAAGCAAGGAAAACGTTGCAAGAACTAGGAGTACTAAATTTGGTGAAATCCTATTGCGGAAGGATCCGCGGGTGGGAGTGGGGGAGAAGGGAAGCGATCCGTACGACGTACTTGGCGTAGAAGGAGGCGAGGGCGGCGAGGTAGAAGTTGTGGACCCATCGGGGCGATGTGCCGTGGAAGGCCACCTTCCAGAGCTGCACGTGCTTCACCATGAACTTGTAGGAGCTCTCCATGTTGTTGAGCGGCCAGCCGGCGTGGTCCTTGCACAGGTCCTTGACGAACACCTGCCACGAATGCCCAAATCGAAATCGAAATCGAAACCCATCATCAGCGCGGGCGCGGCCACTTGGATTGACAGATAGATTGGGGGGAGATTCCAAGAATTTGTTGGATTATTCACGGACGGACAGAGTGGGAGGGGAATGATTCGCGGCGGAGGGGAATGATTCGGTGATTTACCCGGTAGTCGTCGCCGAATTCGATGCGGAAGGCGTCCTTGATGGCCTCGGCGGAGGCGCGGTGGCCGCCGCCGGTGTCGCTCATGAGGACGAGGACGTTCTTGGCGCGGTTGGCGCCGAGCTGGACCAGCTCGACGGTGCCCTCCTCCTCCTCCCAGAAGGGCTCGTCGTCGTCCTCGGGCCCGGCGAGCGAGGCGAGGGAGGCGGAGGTGGAGGCGCCCGCGGAGCGGCCCGCGGAGGAGAGCTCCCCGGCGTAGGAGAGGCTCTTGCGGAACCTGCGGCGCATCCGCTGCTGCTGGTGGTACGCCGCCACGCTCTCCAGCACCGTCTCCCGGATCGACCGCACCCGCGGCGCCGCCGTCGGCGCCTCCATCGCGCCCCGCCGCGGATCGCCGCCGAGGGCGAGCGAGCGGCCGGGGAGAGCGCTTAAAATTGGCGAGCGGGCAGGAGGGAATGGCGGAGCGGGGAGGGGGGCGGAGCGAGCTGGCGGGGGAGGGAGGCCGGAGGGCGGACGTACAACTGGAATTTTTGGAGGTTGGGGACGGGACGGGACGGCGGTGGTGGTGGTGGTTGTCGCGTGTTTTGTGCGTGTGCTCGCTCGCTCTTTTGGTGGCTTCTGATTTGGGAATTTGGAGACCGGAGGGGCTGCGAGTTGTTGTGACGGTTGGAAGAGTCCGAGGGGTTTGGGGGAAAAGTGTGTCTATGTGAGAGTTGCTGATTAATTTTTGGGATAGCTACCCGTTTATTCCAAGCGGTCGTGTGTGTGTGTGTGTGAGAGAGAGGGGTTATGATTGGTTAGGGTTAATCTTGCACGAGACTACCCTGGTTACTCCATCGTGTGGGAAAGAGTTAGTGGACCGTAAACTTGTCTTACCAAACCGGGTGATTTACTTGACATGAGGAATGTCTTCTTAATTTAGCAAAACCGCTTAATTTATTTGACCTAATAAGTGTCTTATTCTTTTAGACAAAAAGGCACCGGGTATCGGACTATAATGCTAATAATGCTCGAACCATGGGGTTCAGATGAAAAGAGGACAGATTAATGTCGGGACACACCGAACGCTACGGGAAACGAAACGAAAAGGTGTTTGGACATCGCGTCGGTAAAACGACAAATTTGTCTGGATAGTCAGAGCAAGGTGATGAGGAGACATGGTTCTCTTCGCAAAAGCTTATTTGCCGGATGAAAACAAGGTCATAGTAACAGGTGGTCCTTGAGCTCCTAGTTTGACTGTCGGTGCCGGACTAGAATGAAAGAATGTCCATAGTACTGAAATGAAGAAGAATACCTCACTAGTAAGAAATAGAGCAGCACCCATTGTAATCCTTTCTTTTACTAGAGAGAGTAATCAAAGCCTCTTAATATCTTGAGGGCTTTGTGTTGAATCTGGTGGCCGAGCCTCTTGTTCCTTATCTTGGGAGATTCATTCGGGTGCTCATGTTTTTTTGGTCACACCAAAGAAGGTGTGTCCTAGATCGAAACTCATGGCACGATCAACAATGTTGATGTTTGGTCGGATAATCTTCTCTCTCCCTATGAAAAGGAAGCATCAAAATCGGGGGTTTACATGGTGCGCATGTTTCCTTTTCGGGGGCGTTGTCTTCCTTATTTTGCAACCCTTAACGTGCCATTTTTCTTTATTCCTCTTCTTACAATCATTTTTGTAGCTTTTGTCTTAGAAGAGTAGTTTTCCATGCGTGGATAGAATGGTCGTTATCACATCACGGTTCATGACAAAGACGGTCGTCTGATAATCGAGCTACGACGATATTCGATACCACATGGCACACGTGATGAGAAACTCATGTCTCCTAAAAGCAAAGCGAAGAGCTAGGATATCCGATGAAATACCCCAGGCTCAATCTACTCACTGCCAAAATTCGAAATACCCCTACGGTGTGCCCGTCAAGGCAATGATGGATATACTCCAAAATCAAGTATATGTCAAGCTAATGGGGGGCTAGATAATGTAACCGATTGTGCGCACGCATGAGAAGAAGACAGTAAAGCAAACCCTACTCTAAAAAAGGCAAATATTATGTGTGCATTTCACGCAACACTCTAGACTGTGTGTGATGTCACTTCATTTTCGTGTCAAGTTTCAAGAAACATACGGATAGGCCGAGGAGGTTAGAATAGAAACAAGGGGCGTGATGTGAAATATAGACATAAGCAAGGTGGGTCATGCAAAAGGCGTTGTAGCAGGCTACCAGATGGATGCGGATGACCGGGAGAAAGATGCCGGGTGGAACGAGGGTGGGTGGGGGGGAGAGATCATGACATAGAGGGTTGTGCTATTTACTTAGCGGTCGGATCCCCAGACAAGGGAAGGGAATTATCCGGCTAGGAGCTCGCAGGACTCTACTCGGGATCCACTGGTGCAGCGCAACTCACCGGAATTTGATCACCTCGACATGGAATGAGATAGAGAAGAAAGGACGAGAGGAAATGGATAAGATAGAGGAGAGAAGGCGGCCGGGGGGTGCTTTTTTTTCGTTCGGGCGAGGGGAGATATCAAGTGAAAGCTTTCTGTCATTAACGTGTCTGCTGACGGGTGTGTTGAGTTTTTTTTTGCGAGGAGGGTGTGTCAAGATTTGTGCTCATTATCCAACAACCGCTGGCACGTTTGGGCTAAATATCAAAAAATCTGAACGTTCGGTACTTATCATTTAGGAAACAAAAAAGTTAGGATATCAGGTGGAATAGCTAGGCTCGATATATTCGTTGCCGAAATTCTACATACCCCCAGGGTGTGCCCTGCAAGTCAACGATGGATATAGGCCAAAATTGAATATATAACTAGAAAGGTTGTGTTGTTGGGTTTCGTAAAAAAAGTTTCAAAATATACGGTGTATTACCTGTCTGAAAAGTCAAATCTTTTATGTTTGATCAAATTTGTAGAGAAATATATCAAAATTCATAATATCATATCGATATGATTAGATTCATCATGAAATGAATTTTGATACTTTTTTGTTTATTATGGTAGATGTTGATATTTTTTACTCTGAACTTGGTCAAAGGTAAAGAAATTTGACTTCCAAAAAACTAATACCCTTTATATTTTGGAATTGTTGGAATATTTAGTTTGGCCGATGGGGAGATGATGGAGTGTGCTTTATATTTGTTTATAATGCGGTGATTTGATGAACCTTTTGTGGTGTGCTTCCGTCTTATCCGCTGGCCAACGTATATTTATGTCGGGAAATTTCTGCTTCGGTGGCTGCATTTACTATATTGCAATTGGTGTTATAGTATCACATGGTGGCGCTTCTTTTTTCTAGGTGGTGGAAGGGCGCGCGAGATTGATATGTTTTCATAGGCCGGTTGCTGTTGATTGATTTGAAAAATCGTTGGCTCGTTCAAATTCGTAAACCAAATTCAAAATTAAATGCCTAAATTGAATGAAAGAGCTTGAAAATGGGAGCTTGAAAATGGGAACACTGGTAGAGAATTAAAAGAATTGAATGAGAGAGCTCTTGAGAAGTTGTTGGCTCTATCAAAAGTGGGCTGATCCAATTCTAAATTGAAGACCTAAATTAATCGTGAGGTCATGAAAATTAGGAACGATATTGTTTATTTAGTATAAAAGAATTGGACGAGAGAGTTTTGAGAAATTGTTGACCCGGTCAAATTTGGATGACCCAATTTTAATTAGAGACCTCAATTGAACGTTGGCTCTTTAAAGTTAGTTAGAGAGGATAGTGTTATAGAGGAAGTCAAGCTAATGCGATGCGTTCTCCCTTTTCCTTTTTGCAATTTATTGCTTTTCCGAATTATAGCTAGTAATGTAATGGATTGCGCGCACAAACGCACGGGGAGAAGGCAGTAAAGCAAAACCCTACTCTAAAAAGGAAATTTATATGTGCGTTTCACGCAACACACTCCGGACCGCGTGCGACGTCGCTTGTCGAGAAACACATGGATAAGCCGAGGGGAGGAGATTGGAATGGAAGCAAGGGGGTCTTGACGAGAAATATAGACATCGGCGAGGTGGGTCGTGCAAAAAACGCAGTGGCAGCCAGCGGGATGCGGATGCCCGGGAGAAAGATGCCGAGTGGAACGTGGGGGGCCATGGCAGATGACACGGAAGGCTGCGCTGCGCTGGATGGTTACTCCGCGGTCGGACGGATCCCCCGTGGAAGGGAAGGGAATTATCCCGGGAATCCGCCGGATTATTCCGCCCCGAGCCCCGCGCTGGGTCTACTGATACTCCTCCTTGCCTTTGCGGCGATCGGGTAGGAGACCACGCCAGCGCGCACCCGTGTGGTGTCCCGTGCCGCGCGGCTGCCCGCTCCTGGTGGAGAGGTGGACGGCCGGCTGGACGCGGTCGCGCTGGATACTCCGACTCGTGGGGGCCAAGGAAAAGACAGGCGGGCATGATTGGAGTCGGCTCCAAGTCAAGTCTTGCCCCGGATGGAAGGTGGTGGGTGGCGTGCAAGGCGTGGCGTAGCCAGCCATTGGATATTTGGATCGTCGTAGAACCCGGCCCGGAGAGAGTTGCTCTGCTCCTACTACCTCGGCGCCGCCTGACCGCCACATTCTCGCGGCTTCTAGACTCCGAGCGCCGAAAACGGTCGTCGAGGGACAGCGATCAGCAGCCATCATCAGGCCAACTCCACCGCGCGATTCCATCATCAGGCCCGGGATGGAATTTTCAACTTTTCGTTGAATTACTATTTTTTTTTCATATAGGTGCATATGTCCCCATAGACCAAAAGTTCCCCTTCGTCCTGGGTCTCGTGTTGCAGCTGACCGGAAGATATATTATTTTATCTCCTTCAACTAAGGAAATATATATTATTCTATTTCTTATAGCCTGCTTATGTCGAGAGAGGGATTGCAGCACCCGAGCTCCACTGCTCCCTATATTTAAACATTTTGAAATTTGTATTTTTGAAGTTTCAAGAAAAACGTGAAATTTTTCACGGGGATACATATAAACATTCCGAATACCCGTGGCAAGTTTTGGTAGAAATCTTGTTTTGTTTTGAGCTATAGAAAAAAAAAACAAATTTCTGACACTATATAGGAGAAAAGGTGTGCCATTTTCTGTCAGAAATTTCTCTTTTTTGTATTTCCCAAAATACAATACAAAGTATTTTGTTTTCAACTTTTTACCAGGCCTTAGGAATGTGTGTATGTATTCACATATTTGATATAAGATTTTTTTTAAGCAACGAAAATGTGCTTTTCAAAAATTTCAAATTTTTTTTTTAATAAAAGAGAGCTACCTCTCCGATTTCCATTACCAGAAATCAGCATTGTCTTTGCTACAAGGAAAGAAACAGAAAACAGAAACACCCCAAACTAGATTAGCCACCCTATTCCAGCTAATCCCAACAGGGGGAATTTCGGAGAGGATGTTCCAAAGTCTAGACCTAACGATCTAGCCTCGGATCAGTCCTTTTTTTAACCCTCCGTCGAACAACCGGAGGCAACAAACCCAACAAACCGACCAGAAGCATACAAGTCTGCAGCTACATGAAACATCTACTAAGACCAAAAGCAACATCGAACGACCGAGAATGAAGCCAGCTTTGAGACTTGGAGTAAATCCATCACAAGCAGAGCGAGGTGTCATCCTTCAATCCGCCCAATCTTCGACGCCACCCATACGCTTTGAAGATCTCCTCCGCCACCTCGTTAATCACCTTCACTCCACCTCCATCATCTTATTTCTTACGGATTTGTCTGCAAAATATTCCACCATTTAGATTTTTAAGAACAAAGACACAAGGACACAGGGTCATTCACCCTCTTGTCCTCAAAAATGACACTATTTCTAATTTTCCACAAAGTCCAAAGCAGATTGTCAAACTCCTATCACCACCAGATTTTTTTCATCTTTGCAAAATGTGTTAATCCATGTTTTCATGACCTCATCTAAAGTGTCCGGTATGTCCTTAAGATTAAAGGCACATTTTAAGATATTCCATAGCAGTCTAGCAACTCTGAACAGTTAAAAGAGATGATTGATAGCCTCCTTTCTTCCACAAAAGGGCATTTATCATCTCCTTCCACCCCTACTTAATTAAGTTGTCTTTTGTGAGTATGCTACCCTAAGGGTCAGCCACATAAAGACCTTAATCCTAGGGGCATTTTAATTTTCCACATATATAGATGTGGATATTTAATCCCATTTTCAATCGATGTCTATAAAAGGACTTTCTCAGATACACCCCTTTCTTATCCGTGGTCCACTTGATCTCATCCATCTCTTTGTTTAAAGTTACCCCAAGTCAGTGCTTCTTTAACATGTCCCCGAGTTCTTTTGCATCCCCATCAATGTTCTCCTAAACTGGACATTATCTAATCCATTATCAAACATTTCTTTAACTGTTTTTCTTTTATCAAAACATATATCATAAAGTCTAGGAAAGCTCTTTTTTAAAGGAGCACTACCAATCCACCAGTCTTCCCAAAAACGAGCTTTTTCCCCATTTCCAATCTTAAATTTACACAGAGAGAGGAATTGATCTCTGTGTTTCAATATACCCTTCCAGAACTGAGAATCACCCTGTCTGGCCAAGATATTAGCCATACATTTATTTTTAACATATTTTCCTACCATTATATCTTGCCACAACCCTCTGTTGTGTACAACTTCCACCACCACTTACACAAAAGAGCTTTGTTCATATGTGCAAGATTATGAATCCTAAGCCCCCCATATCTTTTGGTCTCGCAAACTTGCACCATTTCACCAAATGATATTTCTTTTTTGTTCATTCTCTTGCCACAACAATCTAGCCTCAAGAAATCCATTCGTTTCTCCGACCCTACCGAAGTCCATAAAAGGACATCATGAAATAAGGGATTCTGTCAAGGCAGATTGAATCGAGTAACTCTCCCAAAGACTAGCTAATAACCTCCCTTGCCGTGTTCCACATTTTTCTCCATCTTAGTTTCAGGAGGTTTCAGTGTTTGTTTCTAATTCTATTCTTATCAACCTGCAAACCTAGATATTTCATGGGTAAAGTACCCACAGACAAGTAAAAATTCTTGCATATTCCTCCTCCTTATCCAAAGGCCTCTCCAAACGTAAATAATTCACTTTTATGAAAGTTGATTTTCGCACTGCACATCTGCTCAAACAGCAAAGTATATATTTTAAATTTTGAGCACTTTCCACATCATCTTGTATCAAGAAAATAGTGTCATCAAGATATTAACACCATTGGTAATGTACTCACCCAAAACCCCTTTAACTAATCCTCTCTCTAGCTTTATTCAAAGATAATTGCTAAAGCATCGCAGACCAAATCAAAATTCAAAGGTGATAAAGAATCCCTTGTCTCAGACCTTTATGGGAACAAAAATATTTCCCTAGATTATTATTGACTTTCACACAAACTTTTCCCCCCCTGACTGTTTCCATGACCCAATCAACCCATTTGTCTGGGAACCCCTTCAATCTAAGCATTTGGAACAAAAGGTCCATTTAATCTTGTCATAAGCCTTTTCAAAATCAATTTTCGTAAGCACAAAGACTTTGTTTATTTTTTTAATGCTGTTGAGAGCCTCATGTAAAATCAAGACCCTTCCATTATATACCGCCTTTAACAAAGGCAGTTTGTACCGTGAAATAACCTCGGCAGCTACCAAATTCAGCCTATTCATTAGGACTTTAGTTATAATTTTGAAACACACATTTAATAAACAAATAGGCCTCGAACTTCGGATTTGATTGGCCCCACCCTTTTGGGATCAAAGTAATAATACCATAATTCAGCCTACTTATATCAACCTTCTTATTGGCAAAATCATCCAAAGAAATTTTTAAATCAAACTTCACAAGATCCCAATAATGTTGGTAGAATTTCGCCGTGAAGCCATCTCGCCCAGAGATTTGTTATGTGCCATCTCAAAGACTACCTTTTAATCTCCTCTAAAGAAAATTCCTCCACCAAAGATATTGAGTATTCAATAGGATCCTAGAAGGATCATCAATGTTTAAGGACACCGAGGAATTATCTCAAGTGACCAAATGATTCTTATAAAAAGTGGTTATGTATTCCATTAAATTGCTCTCCCTTCTATCACTCCCTCCTCCTGTTCTAACCTAAAATTTTATTCCTTCTAAGCCTTCCATTGGCTTTAGCATGAAAGAATTTAGTATTTCTATCCCTTCCAACAATTCATCTATTTTGGCTCTGCTTCCATTTATCTTCCTCTTGTCAAGTATTTTATCAAGTTGTGTTCTCAACTCATTTTGTTCTTTTCTATCGCAAATGTTAAGCCATTATCTTCACTGTTTTTATCAATAATATCCAGTTTGAGCAGAATATCTTTTTTAAGCTCTATATACCAAGCATTCATGTTCCTATTCCACCCTCTAAGCCTGGGTCTCAATCTTCTAAATTTCCCCAACAACCTCGTCAATACTGTCTCCTTTAATATAAGGATCATTCCAAACTTCCTGCACTATTCCATCAATCCCTCTCTTTAAACCAAGCATTTTCAAATCTAAAATTGATCAGTTTTTGAAATTCTCCGAATCTAGAAAAGAGGAGTATGATCGATTTCTCTTGTTAAAGCAATCACCGAGTTAAGGGATAAGCCTCTTCCCAATCAAGGTCTGCATAAAATTCTATCAAGTTTTTCAAAAGTAGGGTTCTGCATATAATTACCCCATGTATATTTCCTCCCAATCATATCTAATTCCTCACCCCACTTGTTCCAAAATGGCATTAAACAGAAAACTCCAATGTCCAGTGATCCCGGTTTGTTTTTTTCACGGCTTTCCTAATAATATTAAAATCCTCCAATTAATATAGGATTTGTAGATTTTGGAAAACTCGGATAGCTCACCAGAACCTAGCTTTCCTCTCTGGTTGTGCTTCTCCATATATTACCACCAAATCCCAAGTGAGTTTTTATCAATGTCCCGAATAGTCATTTTGATATGATACTCCCCATCATCCCGAGAAATAACATCCAGTGTGGTGTAATTTACTCCTAGTATAAGGCCCCCAGATTTTCCCCTAGCTGGGGTAAAGTGCCAATGAAAATCTCTCCCTGCACAAATCTGCTGTAGATCATTTCTGGAAAATTCCTGTCTCATAGTCTCCTGCAGCCCCAGGAAATCTATTTTCTTGTCCATGATCATTTCTCTCAGAAATCTTTTTTTAATTTCACCTCCAAATCCTCTCATATTCCAGAAAATACCCCTCATCTTCTTTTCTTTTTCTTTTTGTCTGAGTATTCTAAGTTTTTGACAATAGAAGCAATCTTAACTCCAGAACCTCTGGTATTTTTGCTTTTTTCCTTCTTTTTTTTTGATGAAAAAAGTCCTTTCATTAATTCCCATTCCTCATTATCCTCATCCTCCTTGTCTATATCTTCATCCTCTAACAATTCTATTATAGAGTAATCCCCAGTATCAATAAAATCATGCTCCTCATGCATGCATTTTTTGTCCTGATTCTTATTATTTTCTGCCAGCCACATATCTATCCTGGCTTGTTCAGCCATTTTAATCAATTCCAGATTATTTTTATAATGTCGTTTATGTCCCAGATCGACCCCAACCCCTCAAAGAATCTGCTTGAGGACATTGTTGGGTCTCAAAATAGTATCATAAGATGAGTACTCACCATAGTTGTTCTTTTGTGCCACCCTCTCTTTAGCCAGATCTCATATCTTTTATCTTCCTTGCCTTTAAGCCTAGTGCATCTTCTCAGCTCCTCCTCATCTTGTGACTCAAGCTCTCCTATCCCAGCTTTTTTGATTTTGGTCTCAAAAGACTCGGTCTCGACTAGCAAGATAATCTACAGTGTTCAATATATCCTGTGCCCATCGTGATGTTCCATCGGTTCCAGCTCCGATACCCCCTCCATTCTCCTTATTACCTTCTACACCAGCTTCTTCTCCCGAGTTCTCCTTCTCATTTTCACCCTCAATGTGTTTTTCTCCGACCGATCCTCTCCCTCTTCACTACCTTTCAAATTGATTTGCAAAAGCTCATGCTGTCTCTTAACTTCCCTCTCCAAAGATTTCCTAATAATATCCATTTCCTTCCTCTTCTTTTCTTCTAGCATCGCTTGGGCATCTGTCTTGCCGCCAACTCCTCTGCTCTTTGTAACCTGGCTTTTAAGCTCTCTTCTTCTTCTTTCTTCTCCCCCCCAAGTCCTACATCTGCCTTTTCCTTGACCATCTCATTCCTCTGGGACCCTTCCCCCTTTTCCAGAACCACCTGTTCATATTGCTTCAAGCCCAAGCTCCCCAGACTGACCAATGCCTGTGTGTGTTCAGATTGCTTGCTTCTTTTCAGACCTCCTTCTCCTTTGTGCTTCATAACTTTCCAGTCCAAGTAATCAAAGGTTTTCCTTTTATTGCCTCCTCCATTTTATACCAACCCCGCTCACCATCAGATCAAACTCAAATCCAATATCATACAACAACAAATCCTTGGTAGTAATTTCGTGCAACAGGAATCTTATGCATCTCTAATCCCAACTTTCACCCTAACATCTTCTCTTGAGTGGATATGTTCAACATCTACTTCAACCATCGGCCCCAAAGCAGACCCAATTTCACATATTCCCAAATAGTGTCTCAGTTGTCGGGACCCCCACATTTTAATCCAAACTGAGTGCAGCTTCCCTTTAGCTCATTATCCGACTCCAAAATCAACCTCCACCACCGCTCCAAAGGCTCAACAGAGTAAATTTGCCAAAGTTTTTCAGCTCCACTAGCTTAGCTTTACTGGGAATCTCATGAGGAAGGTAGTGGGGCTTTGAAACTTTGCTCTCGTGTCCACCCCAATCAAACATTTTGTGAACCCATATGTCATGTTGTATCATTAAGCTGCCCTTCATGCACAAATACCAAAGCCATAGGGTTAATGTGTTCAAGAGCTGCAATTTCTTTAGTGTTTTGAATCAACAGACAGCCCAGCCCTCTAGCCCCATATCCCACATATTTTGCCACCGGTTTGGGCTGTTTCAAGATGGTACATTCTCAAGATCTGTGTGTTGGTCTTTGACACACCACACAAAATACCTTGTTTTTGCAATCACTTTTCACATGTCCTGTTCCTTACACTTTATGCGTAAAAGCTCTTTTGGATTTGCGTCTCCTTCTTCTTAATTGTTTCCTTCTGTCCCTCCACTCTGGCATTAGCCTGTTGCATCAGGGTCTCCTGTTTTGGCATGTTAGACAGTAAGAATTGATACTGTTGTGCCAATTGCTCTTGAGGTACCAATCCAAACTGCCCCAAACCCATTCCCACTGGCACCAACTAAGGGAAATTAGTGTTGCTCATCACAGGGAAACCACCTGCCATCTGCACTTGCCCCCCTGGAGCCCCCAATCCTGCAGTAATTCCAGGCCCACCATCTTGTCTATTTTCCTTTCTGCCAACCTGAAATCTATCTTGTTGATTCCCCCCTCTATCAGTGCCCAATCTGCCAAAGTTATTATCCCCCTCTCTTCCATTTCCTACAGAGTTTCCATCACCACCAGAGCCACTACTGTTAGTACCAGACCCTCCTCTGAAGCCACCCTCTCTATTTCTCCAACCATATCCCTCTACATCTCTCTCATCCTGCCAGCCGAAACCCTTTCCAAACTGATCAGATCTGCCATAGAAATTACCTCTCCCTCCTTGATAATTTCCCCTACCAGCCCTCGGCCTCCAATTCTCTTGCCTTCCGGCCATGCCTTCTTCTTCTTCTTCTTTTTCCCTGGATTGGCCTCCTCCCCTTCCCTGATCTTCTTCTTCGCCAGCCGCCAGGAGCTTTTTAGGGTTGGGGGAGTGAAGAAAGTCTGGTTCAGGAACGTAGGTGGGAATCCCCCCTGTATATATAGTCCCATTTCTACCTGGGCTTTCCTGAAGCCACTCACTCACGGGCCTCCTTGCAACCAGGCCCGATTGGCCCATCTTCTCTCCCCACACTCCAGCTCCTTTTTCCCTCTGCTTCCCACCAATCTCAACACTTTCTTCAGTATAAGCAGGCTGAAATTCTGCCATGGCTTCCTCCAGATTAACATTTGTCGGAATATTATCAATTTCTGTATATTTTCGGGGTAGAAATCCAACCTTCCCAGGAATGCCTCTATCTAATTCCTCCCCCATGATTTTTCCAACATTTCCATAAACGTCCTCAATGTCTGTCAAATATTCTGGCATTCTAGGTAGATCCCAGACCCTGGGTATCTTATCCCTAATTTTCACTAAAGCCATATCCACTTTTTGCTTATGTAAATCTCCCCAACTAGGAGAATCCACATGAGTCAACCCACTCGAATCGCATCATATGCACTTTTCCCTCTTTGAGCGTAAGACTCAACATACACATTCATCTTTTTCTCAATCTACGATTAGCTCGCCTAATTCGACGCTTAGTATCAATTTCTCCCCAACCCTCCCTATTATCATAGGTGCAAACCGTAGGTAGATGAGCTCAAATTCAAGACTGATTCATCGAGCCCTCATCGAAGCATCATCTGAATCCTCACCGCTAGCATCCAAAACGGTTGCCACCAGCGAGGCCTTCAGACTCGCTCCGGCGAGGCGAGCAGAGCGGCGAGGCGCTAGCACCTCCAAGTCGACGGCCGTGGCGAGGCGAAAGCGAACGGCGCCGCCCCCAATCTCCTCCTGCGGCCGGGCCACCGGATCCTCGCCGATCACGATCGGGGCGAGCCGTCCACAGGGCAGGTAGGGCGAGCACCCTCCCGTGGAAGGAGCGCCGATCCTCATGGCGGGCGAGATTTGCTTGTCGCGAAGATGGTGAAGGCCACCCACTTCTCGCCATCGCCTCACCGGCGAATCCGCCGATCCGCCGCCACATCAAGACTGCAGCGGGTGCTTGCGCCTCGCCCAAACAAGGATCTCTCCTCCGCTCCGCCGATGTTCCACGATCGCCTCCGCCTCGCGATACATCTCGCTTGCTCAAGTACCACCCCAATCTCCTCACCGGATCCGCAGCGCGCATCCTCGCCCGCGAACTCGCGGCTTTTCTCGCTGATCTCCACCATCTCCGCCGCAAGCTCGACCGACTGTGGGAGAGGCGAGGTAGGTGAGTGTGGGGAAGCAAGGCGTGAAGACGAACGCTGATTTTAATCCCCCCTGCCTTAATTGCTTCCCCGTCTCCCCCGATTCCACCATCGCCGCCCCCCGGAACCAATCCTCCGCCGGTGACGTGCTCCTCGATGTGCGCGACGTGACACGGGAACACAACCGCTACCCCCGGCCGCAGCGTGCACCCACCTCCCGATCTCTCGTCGATCAGACATCCGCGTCCCATCAACGAAGCGAGAGCGCCGACGATCTTGATGTACCACCACCACGCCGCGGTGCAGCTTTGGATGCGCCATCGATTTTAGATCGGCGGCGAACCTCACCGGCCACCGCACCGCCGCGACATCGCCAATTTCGCCGCGCGAGGAGTCGCGACGTGTCTTCATACTTGGTGGTGATGGTGGTGATGGTGATTAGTTGTTGTTGATGTTGTTGGTTGATTGATTTGATTTAGCCTCAAAAAATTTCAAATACCAGGAGCCCTGGAGCCCGGTAGCTGCAGCCACTTTTCGGCTTATGTCACCATATTGCACTTGCTCCCATGCAACTAACGAATGAGATGGCCTCTTTCGGCAACGAGGCCGAAATTTGTGGACTACCATTTCGGGGTTGATTTCATGACGTGACACAGACCTAGGGATCGGAGAGCAAACCGCAGTGCAAGATTGATGACACTGTCTGCACTGCACTGCCTACGTCTTTTTCACTGTCAAGCCAGGTCAGATCGATACTCCTTCCTTCCTTCCGGCCAGCTGTGCACGTCCGCGCCTGACGCGTGCACGAGCACAATCCGTCCGCGCGTCGCTCGTGGATAGGACGAGGCCATGCCGTTGCTTTGTCGCGAGAGCCTGTACTAGTACTGGCGAAGTGTTGGAGGGAGGTCGCTCTCGAGCAAAAGTTACCCAAGTGTACCAACAGTGCACCGTGGCGTCGCATCGCATGGCCAAATTGACGTGGTTTTGTCGGGCAAGCACATTACGCTCTCAGGTGTGTATAATTTGTCGGTCAAGAAATCTGAATTTTCTTTGAAAACAAACAACCTTCCGTTCTACTATTAGCATAAAAAGTTTCGCCAAGGAATGACTTTCATAGTATTCTGGGTGGAAACATAACAAAATCAACACTATATACAAATCACCGGTCTCACTTTTTGTCCTTGAAATTTTGTTTTTGTGCACTGAAGTCAAACGGGAGTTTTTTTTTCCGGGAAATGTAAAACTAAAACCGTGTTTATTCGGGAAATCGGAATTTAGAAGACAAGCTATTAGGAAATTCCCTAGAATTATTGCCAACAATGAATAAAGAAATTCAAAAGTATAACATGTCGGAAAGATAATCAATGCTCAAAAGAACGATGATTTTTGGGAAGTTTTAAAAGCAAAAGACAAACTACTCGAAAATTATCAATGAATAATGAACAATGACAAATCAAAGAAATACAAAATGTATAAAATATCATGAACATTGCAAATATCCAGACATGGAGATTTGAAATTTTTGGAACGAGTAGATAAATTATTGGAACTATGACTTGAGATAAGTAAAATGGTGTTTTTACCAACCGGTCCTTAATGTCGGGATCCTAGTTTGAAATGCATAATCACGTATCATGTCCTTAGCTCAAATCGTTCTCCAACTAGATATGAATGTAAAATAGTTCAACACAATTACCTAAACACTCCATGTTACCGTACCACAAATTCCATGTTAGGTACACGACCAACATCTCTTCAAGAAACAGGATTAGCTAACTAGCCTTATCAAGTTCGTTGACAGACAACAACAAGATAGTTTACACCGATTGACTGGGGGGGGGGGGGGTCCGAGCAAGCTGTCACGACCGCGAGGGAGGGAGGCCGGAGGGGGGGGGGGGAAGACAACATGAGTTGGAGGTCAGGGACGACGGCGGTGGTGGTTGTTGTGGCGTGTTTTGTGCGTGTGCTCTATCGATCGCTCTTTTGGTGTTTTCTGATTTGAAGATTTGGAGGGGTTCCTTCTTGTCACGATTGGAAGAGTCCGAGGAGTTTTAAAGGAAAAGGTTAATCTTGCATGTGACCACCCTCATTACTCTTGTGGGAAAGAGATTAGTGGACCATAAACTTTTCTTACCAAACCCGGTGATTTATTTATTTATTTGACCTAAGGAATGTATTTTGCTTTCATATGACCTAACAAGTATCTTCTTCTTTTAGACGAATGGTGCTGAGCGTCAAACTTTAATCAAGCACTAATAAAGCTTTAACCCAGAGTTATTCGCAAAAAACATGAGTTTAGAGAAAAGTTAATGGGATTAATATCGTGAATACCGTACGCCATGGGATATGAATCATAAAGGTGTTTTGACGTCGTGTAGGAAAAAAGATACAAGTTTGTACGGATAGTCGGAGCAAGGTGGAAAGGGGACATAGTGCCTTGTTCCCAATCATACCAAGGGGAGATCGTGACACGGTCAACGGCGCTAATGTTTGGTCGGTTTGACGATCTTCGCTAGCCCTAAGAAAAAGATGCATGAAAGCCGGGGTTTACAAGGGGCACATGTTTTTTGTTTGTTCGTAGGGACATTGGCTTTTCTTAAATTGAAACCCTCATTTTGTCGCTTTTACGTTCCTATTGTTTCTGTCTTAGATTACCCTTTCTAGAATTTGACTTTGGATAGATCCAATCATATCATCCACGGTTATCTCGTAACAAATGTTGTCATGTGTGGTCGACATCGGTGCTATCACATCACAGTTCATGACAAGACAAATAGTCTGACTATCAAGAGCTGCGACGACATGAGATGGCGCATGACACACATGGCGGGCAACCCATGTTTGTTTCATAAAAGCAAAAGCAAAGCAAGGAGGGTATTGATCGGGTGAAATACCTAGGCTCGGTGTGCCTTGCAAAGGCCACGAAGGATATATATATGTCGAGCTAAGTTATATAACAGCCCCTCTGTCCCAAATTACTTGTCGTAGAAATGCATGGAAATAAATGTATTTAGAACCAAAAATACGTCTTTTGTGATAAGTAATTCTAGGCCGAGGGAGCACACAAGGTGGTAGTGTAATCGATTGTGCGCACAACACACGAGCGGAAGCGAATCCTACTCGAATCGAAGAAAAGAGGAAGCAAATCTTAGGTGTGCGATTCACGCAACGCTCCCGCGTGCGGCGTCACTTGGTTTCCCTGTCAATGTCAAATCGTCACCAGCGGATGAAGAGGAATGGATAAGCCGAAGAGATTAGCGTGTGGAGTGGTAATATGAGGGTTCGATTGGGAAATATTAGCATCGGCGAGGTGGGTCGTGCAAAGGGCGCAGTAGCGATGCGGATGCCTGGGAGAAAGATGCCAGATGACACGGTCGGATCCCCGGGCGAGGGAAAGGGAATTATCCCAGGAATCCGCTGGATTATTCCATGGGAACGTACGAACGTACGTAACGTGCGGCGCTGGCCGCTGGGTGGGATCGGGTCGGGTCGCCCGCACGAGACCAGACCTCCCAGACCCGTGTGTGTCAGTGTGTGTCTGTCTCTGGTGGACGGCCGGCTCGACCGGACTCGGTCGCGCGCCCTCGCGCTACTCGTAGTCGTAGGGGCAAAGGAAAAGACAGACGGGCTGGCGGGGTGATGATTGGAGTCGGCGCCAAGTCTTGCCCGGGATGGAAGGTGGTGTGTGTAGCTGGCGTGCAAGGCTTGGTGTAGCCATTGGAAATTGCAGGTCCGGGCGAAGACAACTCTGCTCCTACCACGGCACCGCCGCCGGCCGAGAACGTCGACGGACAGGCCCGCCGGAGGGAGCGAGCGAGCCCCGGAAAGCAGCAGCAGTCGACGGCCATCATTCACGCAACAAACTAACCAAGACGGACGGCCTCATTTCGGGATTGGTTTCACCCCGTGACACAGATCCAGAGAGCATTGCAGTGCAGTTACCATCTTCGCGTCACGGTTGATGGCGACGGCGCAGCCTGAACCGTCGATCGTGGCGCCGTGCGATTACTCCTGATGATCGCCGGCTTCTCTCCGCCGGACACCGGCCTTCCTTCCGGCCAGACGTGGACGCCCTCGCCTGACGCGTGCGCAATCCATCCGGCTGATCAAGCCAAGAGAGTGCCATGACATTGGCATCGACATTGCTTTGTCGCAAGAGGATGTCTAGAGGGAGGTCGCTCTCGGGCGATAATGGGCAAGTGCACGACGGCGTCCGTCCCATGGCCAGATTGGCGTGAGTTCTTTGCCGCTCTTTCGGGCTTTCCGCCGGTCTGAGTTGCGAGTCCATGGACCGCAGAGCTCGATAAAAAAATGAGCATCAAACTGAAAAAAAGAGAAGAATCATGGATATTTTATGAACTTTCAAAAGAAAATTTAGGAGGGGGGATTTTGAAATTACTAGACAAACTATCGGAAACTCCCCCCAAAATAATTAACAGTAACAAGAAAACTCAAAAAGGAAAATTGGAAATACTTGAGAATATAAAACCATAATCTTGGCTTTTGGGGAAACTGGAATTTATAATGGGGAATCCCAAAGAATTATTGCCAACAAGAAATAAAAGAAATTCAAAAAAGTATAACATATCAGAAAGATTGGCAATATTCAGAAGTATGAAAATTTTGGGAGATTTAGAAGCGAAAGACAAACTGAAATTCCCAAGAAATAATGACCAATGAAAAATAGAAGAAATGCATTAATTATAAAACATGAAATTTTTTGGAAAAATTCAAACATAAAGATTTGAAAACTTTGAAAGCAGTAAACAAATTATTGGAAAATCCCCAAAATTAATATATCAAGCAAACAAAGTCGTTTAGTAAGATTCTTGAAATAAGATTTCTGTTTTAATAATGTAGCAGCTAGTCCTTAATGTCAGGCTCCTAGTTTGAAGTGCACAATCATGAATCATGTCCAACGCTCAAATCGCCTACGGATCTCCAGCTAGATATGAATGTGAAATAGTTCAACCCAATCACCTGCAACAGCATAACTGAAACACATAACATCCATGTTACTGTAACACAAATTCCATGTTACACGGCCAGAATGAAAGGAAGCATCCCATCAGGAAGTGGGATCAGCTACCAACTAGCCCTAGCAAGTTCGCGCAAGGTAGTTACACCGATCGACTATGAAAACCATGTACTTGGCAAATGCACATGCATACAGTACTTGTTCCAATGTTAGTATCGAAGGATTTATCAAGAGCTCTAGTTCACGGCCTGAGCTTCCGCCACAGCCATGGGATCTGCTTCATCCGTTTCCCCGTTCTTTTCTGCGGCTACTTTCTCCCTGTGAAGCCTTTCTGCTTCTTTCATTGCTGCATTCTGCTCTGTCTGAAGCCGCTTCATTTCCTCTTCTTGCTGCTGCCTCTCGAACCAAGTATCCGCATCCGCCCAAACTGAACACAGACATGTACTTAGTGAGCAATCAATGTAGACAAAGTTGTCATGAAGCCAAACCTCCGAATTAGCATATATCCGCCTTTTTATTAACTATGAAACAGAAGCATTGACACAAAGGGATCATAATCTACATAATGTAAGAATCAACCACATAATCAGATTTGCATTCAGCAGTTCTATCTGACGCAAGAAAATCCTACAAGAATCTTGTGTTCAAAACAGAGCCTAAGTTACATACTCCCTCCGTCCCAAAATAAGTGTCTTAACCTTAGTACATCAAAAATTCTGATGCGAAAGAAGAACAAACTCAGCTTGAGTACAATTAAGATAGCAGTATAATTTGTCTGTTCATAATTTTTTTTGAAACTAAATTTGTCTGCTCATATTGCGAATACAAGTCTACAAGAGATGCAATTTCACGCAGTGTGAACTGTGACTCCCAGATGAAGGGCTTCCTTATATTTTCTTCCTGCTAGACATGTTATACTGCAGTTCTATCATTACACAATAATCGTTAAGTTCAACCTTCGTTCTGTGTTATCTGCTAGCCATAATTATTAAGTTGTGCTCAACAGGACGCTGTGCCATGAAACCACGGCCCCAGAGCATGTTGGCATGAGTGTCTAGAGAAAAAAGAGATGGGGAAGAAGAAAGATTGGTTTCCGTGTTTGCTTTATTCCTCTGGCCAAGGCTCTATACATAGGGAGACTGAAGGGGATATCCCTAATGACGTGTTAATGATACACAAGTACACAACCAACTCAAGTGGCTCATGGAATGGATTTTTCATGTACCAGATCTGGTGAGCCAGACATCAAGCAAAAATGGACATACAAATCAAAGGGTAAGGAGCAATTATTTGTAATGACGGGTGGATTGGTCAGAGCTGCAAGGAGAGACTCGGTTATGGTGCGATAAAGAGCTTGGGGCCAACCAAATACAACAACAGGTGAATCTTATACTACTTGACTCACCAGCTAATCTTCATGAGAATTGGGTACTACTTGATGCTTTCACACTTAATTTGAGAAGAAATTAGTTGAGCTTAGAATTGGGAGATGCCCTCCATCTTAGTTCTTGCATTTCCTTCTGTTTGTAAGAATCGAAGAGCGTCTCTTCGCGTGGACTCATGAGATCCATCAAGTGTTCTGTTTGTTGAGTTCATTGTCCAAGGCTATACATTGGTGTCTGTTGTTGACGTTTTATTCATCAAGCAACAGAAGTTATCATTTCCTAGTGCAAAGATCGGGCCTAATAAAGGAGTCTCCTATATCAGAGACGCAAAAAAGAATCCTAAGGATCAAGATTCTATCCTGCTTTCCAAGGAAACTGATTTAAAGGAAAAAATAAGCTAGGACAAGGCTTTTTCTGTAAGTGGCTTAGGCACCCGATCACACTGTCTTGTCACTCCGCAGGCACATGGCTCCACCACTTGTAGTGATGCCTCCACATTACAGCCATGTTTCGCCTTTTTCCATTGCTAAACACTAACATACGTAATAATTCCAACATCCACTAAAACCAGTTAAGGATCCTTGCAACTAATGAAACAATAACAGGGACAAAATATTTACTGGTAGTTTGGTACACTTGTAATCAGCCAAGGTCACATGTTTTGAATATGAAGAATATAGTTTGTCTTGGAGAGGCAATAGCTGATAACCAAGGTCTTGGAGTGCATGGCTCCAAGATAATGTTGATGGCAGAACCGCAGAAGTATGATAGAGAATATAGTCTGACTAAATAGAGCGCAATATCACAGAATGCCAGAAAATTTAAAATTTTAAAATTGTAGGAATGCCAACCACATGATCTGCAAACGCTCCTTCTACATTAGTACTACCCTCTTATGTGCTCCTCTCACAACAAAATCAAAACTGGTATCCTAGAATAAAAGGCAAACATTACAAAAGTTTGACTTATCCATAAGCATATGCTGATGTACTCTCTCTATTCGTATAGATATGGGCCCAGTCTGGAGCATGCAACTTTTACTGATACTTTTCATATCTACCGGAAAGAGTTCTCGAGAACTATGGTACTATGAAAATATTCTCATGACAAACCTAATGATACTATATTCACCTGACCAGTCTAAAAACTTTCTTATTAGGAGTAAAAGGATGTCATCTATTTCCAAACAGGGGTAGTAATAATATAAAAACTCTCAACTCTGAAAGTTTTCTCATCAATATCTTCCTAATTATATACAGCTCCAGACAGAATGAGAACCTAGAGCTCATAGTCATACTTATATAACACCTGGCTCTTTTTTCCTGCAAAGCCGACCACTACAGCTAAATCAAATAACAGTATTTGTGTGAGAAGATCATATATTTAAAATCGGCATTTTGATAATGCGGTTTCAACTAAAGCAGGCATGGGTTAATATTTTTAATATGGGAGCATCCATAGTAAATTAGATACTCCCTCTGTTCACTTTTGTAAGACGGTTTAGACAGCTTACAAAAGTGAACGGAGGGAATACTAGATTGAGATGTTTGGATTTTGGCTAAATTAATAAGCGAAGAATGCACGTGAGATAAGCAGAGGACCTGCAATTCTGATTGCTGACTACTAGAGCAGAACCAGATGGACACATTTGGACCATTCAGATTATATAGTTGAAATTCTGAACATTGTTCCTACCAAACCAAGCAGGAGGAAACATTTTTCCAATACAAAAAGATCCAAGTAGAATCCTATTGCCGGCCACACTAGAATAAATCCAAACCCTATAAACACGAAACTATCTAAGACCTGCAACTTGTTGGTCAGCAAAAGAACTTAAGGTACATGGACAGTTCATTTTTCTACTAATTTGAACTCGAGAAAATCCTTATAACGAAAGCATAAAGACAAACTATAATACAGAAAACATATTTCGCGGACATTAGCACCATATCAAATCATTAGCCGTTAGTCTAACCGCAAGTCTTAAAAGTTCCTCAACCTTAATCTTCCAAGCACATATCAGGTAGACACATCTAGCAGCCCTAACCCTAGTGTCAAGCAAGCAGGCAGGCAAGCACGAGAGCAAGGCGTAACTGAATGAACAGATGAGAGAAAGGACGGGGCGCCTGACATACCTGGCTGCGCGGCCCATCCCTGCTCCCCTCCCTTGATTTTCTCGGGGAAGGCGTAGTTGACGGTGAGGACGCGGCCGAAGAGCTCGGCGCCGTCCATGTTATCCATGGCGGCGGCGGCGTCCTCGCGCTCGAGGAACGTGACGAAGCCGAAGGAGCGGTGCTTCTGCGTGGCCTGGTCGAGCGGCGTCTTGACGTCCTTGACCTCCCCGAAGGGCACGAACGCCGCGTGCAGGATCTTCTCGTCCACCTCCTCCGCCAGCCCACCTGCACCGACGACAACCGGGGAGCGCAGCTCGGATTAGTTCTCCATCGCGCGGGAGCAAGAGAAGGCAAGGCCCTCCCGCGGCCAGGGAAGCAGCCGGGAGAACCCCCGGGGCCGGGGGAAACCATGCGCATCTCGCTGAGGAATTTCGTCGAACAGGTGACGAGCGAGCGAGCGAGCGAGGGCAAGGGAAGAGGAGAAGAGGTTAGTGGGGGAGGATGGTGGTGCTACCGCGTACCTACGTAGAGGGTGTTCTTCTGCACCGGCTGGTTCATGTCGGCGTCGGCGACGGCGGCGGCGGCGATGAAGCGGCGGGGTCGGTAGGAGCCGGGGATGGCTCGCGGGGAGGAAAACAGAAGCAGGGGATTTGTTTTTTTTTTCCCACCTGCAAATAGGGGGCCTTGCCACGGTCGAGCAAGCTGCAAGCGGAGGGTTAAACCTGATCGTTCTCTGGGCCGGGCCGGGCTTGACAGAGCCCAGTCTGAAAATTCCAAGCCCGGCCCGAACTACATGAACAGTGTCACTTTCACAACTTAGGCAATCAATTTCGGGGCAAAACATACTGCACTGTTCCTATTTTTGAATATAAAGTACCCCCTCTGTCCCATAATATAAGAACGTTAGTGTCAAAAACGTTCTTATATTATGGGACTGAGGGAGTAACAGATTTCACTTAGTGTTTTTTTAGCTTTGAGCGGAAAAGTGGAGCCTGAGTTCGGCCCAGAGGTCAGGCTTTGGGGCCCGGGCCGAATGATTAGGTCTAGGGTGGTGCATTTTGTTGGATATGTGGGAAGACAAAAATTGCTTTGAAACATGAAATCTTTGCTTCCATGTGCAAGTGAAGGCATCGACGACGGTGCTTGCTTCTCAAGGCCAAGCAAGACATGAGACCTCCCTCTCAGATCATCTCACTCTCTCAGTTTGTCTGTGGGAGAGGAAGACCAATAGTATAGGTCTACACCAGCCAACGTCTTCTCTATTTATATTAGTGCTAGGCATATACAACACGTACATCTAATAATCAGATCAATACTATTTGATTGATACGGCTAACCCTAGGATATTGTATATACATTAACTAGTAATTACACCAGAGCATTTACCGGATATTAACAGTAGGAGTATATGCTAGGAGAAATTCTCGCTAGCAAGAGAGATGGAAGGAGTTTATTGCCGCAACCACTGCATCACGGGAAGATATCTAATGCACCGGAGCATTTGGTGCACTAATGCACCTGATCTCTATGACCTGCTTTAGAAGAATTAGAAAATAACCTTTTTTTCAACCTTAAAAAAGAAAGAAAAGAAAATAACCTTTTTTTTAAGGACGTAATAAGCATTAAAAAAATTGAGAAGTACCATTGAAACAAAATTTTAGATCCAAATTCAAAAAGCATATCTAGAAACAAAAATTACAAATCACGATGTGAACAATAGCTAATGCAATATGGACGCAGCTATTCTCACCTCGAGCTCAAATGTGCTCGTATGAACAGTAAAATTGTAAAAACTTGAAACAATTCAATTTTTTTTGATTTTTTGTGTGTGAAACATTGACAACTTTTCTGAGTGGTTGCCAAATTTCATCATGAAATCATATTTGTGGAAGTGGTGGCAAAAAAAACATTGATGCTCCAAAAATGCCATTTTCAAAAGCATTTTGGAGTGTTGATTTTGTTTTCTTATAATTCACTAATTATTTTTCTTACAATTCAATAAACCAGAATAGCCAGTCATTTTTTTGTTAATGATCAGCAGGGATTTAATGATCCCCTAGTTGTCGTTGCTCGATACAAGCCCCGCCTTGACCTAATTGCCGTCGCGCGCATGGTGATGAGCCAGCCACCTGCGTTGTCACATCTATTGGGTCCGTGGAGGGCCGAGTTGGCCGCCACAATGGTGGTTGCCATGGCGGCGCTGTGCTCATCAAGCTCCAATGACAAGGAGATGACGTGATCGGAGGAGGAGGACGAGGACGAGGACGAGGACGAGGGGAGTTCACTGAGTGTGAGATCGAGATGGTGACAGAGGCTGAGCTCGAGGAGCACCTCATGACAGAGCGTGTCGACGAGGCCACACATGCCGCCATCTGCATTTACCCCTCGCTGCCATGGAGCACCTCACAACCGCGGCTTGGTTGACTCCACGGGTGAGGCCTAGGGCTACTGCCCGCCATGCATGGCGAAGGAAAGGGCACCATCGGAGTTGTTTGCCGAGCTCGCGTACCGACAACGCCGAGGCGTTGGGCTCCAACAAGGGCAAAGAGCCAGATAAATGAATTTGCGCCGCTTTATAGATAAAGGCAACACACACCACCAAGTTCATAGGAGTACATGAAAAATTACGGGTAACAGGAAACAAGTCTGCCGAGGGGCACCAGCGAAGCAATAAGCTCGGATGAGGATTAGGGTTAGTTAAGGTTACTTTGAGTACTTTTGAGTTCAATGTGGCAATACTATGTATAATTAATCATGAATTATGTTATCCTAATCCGTGTCTGAAGAGACTAGCCTGTGCAAATTTGCATTTTGAGATGAGAAGATAAATTCGGGCAAAGGAGAAGACATGCTAAATTTCTGGACTCCTCAAAGAGGGTGATGGGCTAGGAAACAGATTTTTATTGCTGCACCGAATTTATATACATAAAAAATAGCAGTTGGTAATATTGTTTCGCATGAGAAGCTGGAGAAATATTGGGTTATACTCTATTTTTTTAGAGATAAAGAATACAGTTTGACTAGCATGCAAAGTAAAAACAAACTTACCCGCAAAAAAAAAAAAAAAGTAAACACAAACTAACAGAACAGGAATCAAACACGAGGTGTGGCAGCGGGAATCCCAGCCGGGCAAGCAGGCGACTCAGGGGTGCTGCAGCAATCATCTGCCGCCGGTGGATGTGAGGCACCGGAGCGTTTATGGCTATATTCGGCCATGTCGACGAGCACGCCGAGGGCCGCACCTCTGATCCCGGAGCGGCCGGCCGCGCGCAGCCCGTGACGCATGTCGAAGAGGGCGTCGGTGACGCCCCAGGCGACCGTGGTTTCAAAGGGGTAATCCGGTGCCACAGCCAACCTAATGGATTTGACGACGCCAAACCAGGCCGCAAAACTGCCGATTCTGAGGGCGTTCTTGGGGACGGCCAGAGCTCCGCCGGAGAGGCGTCTCCCGCTCGGCGAGTTCAAGGCGCCCTCCACGAAGTTGAAGACGGAGCCGCAGATGGCGCCGAAGATTGCATGGTCACGGATCTGTCCGATGATGCTAGGTGGCGGCGTCTGCTCGGTCGTCGGTCTTGTCGCGTCCATCGGCCGATCGGCTTCCGGATCTAAATCGGGGGCTTGCAGTTTGGAGGAAACGTCTCGGGTTGAGTCTAGGGCAGTGTAACGAGCCCGATCACCCTGAGCGCTCTCTCTCTCTCTCTCTCTCTCTCTCTCTCTCTCTCTCTCTCTCTCAATCGGATCTAGAAGGAAGGAGTAGTGGGGTTGGAGAAGGAGAGGAGGGGAAGGATAAGATAACTGGAGGAGGATCAGCCTCTCTCTCGTCCACAAGTTTTTTCTAAAAGTCAACACAGATTTATTAATTGAAAATAACGGTTACATCGTCTATAAAAAAAGGTACAATATCGTTCATACGCTCCTCAAACCACTCATTCATCAAGGAAACTCTAGCTAACCTGGCTAATTCGTGGGCAACCCTATTCGCTTCCCTATTACAATGTTCGAAACTAGTAAGGAAAAAGTCACAAGCCAAAAAATAGCAGTCATCGAAAACTGCCGCCACCGTTCCCGCAAATTGTCCTCCATTCTTCATTGTGTAGATGACTTTCAAATTATCAGAGTTAATTATCAGACGATGACACGGTCACCTACTTAACCTTGACAGCACGCAGGCTACTCTTGGCCCGAACACACACACACCCAACCCATCACACTCCTTGGCCCGTAGGGCCAGCTTCCTTGGTGCCTATAGCGACCGGTGGAGTCGACCTGTCAGGCGTGACATTCTCCCCTCCTTGAGCGGCGGCTTGTCCCCAAGCCGATGTTGATGGAAAACGACGACGAAGCTCGACAGGGTCTTCCCAAGTAGCCAACGAGGGTGGTAGTTCAAACCACTGCACCAACAGCCGCGGGAGGGTCCAGTGGGGGCTCGACGGGACGGCAGTGGTGCGGCAGGAGGCGCGCGGCGGCAACAGAGGATCAGCATGACGGGTGGCAGTGGAAGCGGCATGGGACGGCGGCGGCATCGAGAGGGACACGGCGCGGGGAAGGGCGGCGGCGGCGGCATGAGGAGGCGCTGGCGCATGGGGGCGGCGGCGCGAGGAGGATGCGGGCGGGCGGGCGGCTTGCCCTAGGTCAGGATCTTCAAGATTATACCATGTAGAGAGATGTTTGCCAATACAATAATCGTTGTATTGATGGGTGCTGGTGCACGTATATATAATTATACGGGAAGGCCTCTACCTGAACTATATAAGACTAGGAGATGAGCCACAACTTCAATATACATGCAACATAAAATACAACTCAATAGTTTTCAAGCCCGTTGCGTCCAATAAGTTTGTACATATAGAGTATCAATCTACCTACATGAAAGGCAAAGGGCATTGTGCAAAGAACGTTGAGGTGTCGCTGAGTGCGATGCTCATTGCTCAATATGGTTCAGAATTTGAACTGGGTTAAACCCGGATACGTACGATGAGCGTCTTCCTACATACG